>OY728132.1:172042222-173264410 GCA_963277665.1 Viscum album | reverse complement strand
ATAGGCACAATATGAATAGGCCATGCATTTTAACATGTCACATTTACATTTTTAGTAAGAATTTCCTATTTCATATTCATTTTTCCATGATATATAAATATATATAATCATGTTGACTCATTTTTTTAGGTTTAGGACAGTTAAATGGTGTGAGTTTAGTGGGTACCACTCTTTGATTCGTAATGTTTATGGGCCCTTGTGGATCGTAAAAATGGAATTCCATATAGATCAACCATTTTATAATGGTATAATCACATTGATAAGAGAAATTCAAATTCAAATGACACCCAAGTGTGTGTCATATTTTGGTGCATAAGGTGTATGGCCCCTTATGGGCCAGAAAATGACATATTATTGGATTTAGCCAATTTAAATTCCTTAAATGTACTAATGAACATAATTTCAAATGGGGAATCACTTGTAACTTGAGAATAGATATCTTTCACATGACTAACATAGAAACTTTACCTGGACCTAACCTGGGTAGTGGGTAGTGGGTGTTTCTCCCTTCTTATGGTATGTTCTATCATTGAGGCCTGGATTTGGAAGTAGCCAGAGAGATGTGTTATTTTCCATAAAAAGTATTTAGTACGAATACTAGATTCAAGAATGTAATTTTTTAAATTTCTTGTTCTCTTATGAGCCATTCATTTTTCATTGTAGTGTTATGTTTCCACGACATCCTCGAGTCACACTCCCGGAAGGCAGTGACGATTATGTTCCTGGGGTGGAGGTCCTTGAGCCACCAGTTGTTCTTCCAGTGGAGCCAGATGTGGTTCCACCTTCTATGACTGATTTGGGCGTCGAAACCTAGTTTTGAGAGGGTTTCTTGTGTATAATGTAGAATATGCAAGGCATAGTGCAACCTGCCCCATGCATGGAAGAGTTAACTCGTGAGTTTCAGCAGCAGCAGCATCCTAACTTCTCGAGGGATGGTGGACCACTTGCTTTGGAGTCTTGGATCAAGGTGATCCTTTCTACCTTCAAGCACCTAGAGATAACTCCAGAGCGGAGGGTCAGGCTAGTTTCATACATGCTACATGATTCAGCCAAGAGGTGGTGGGATTTCATCACCCAGGTTGGCCATCATAGATTGATGGTTGGGCTGACTTCTAGATTGTCTTCTATGACTACTTATTCCCCCATATTTTGAGGGCTAATAGAGATAGAGAGTTTATGAATCTTCAAAAAGGACCGTTTTAGTTATGGATTACTCATCCCATTTCATTGATATACAATGTTTCTATCCTTTTATAGTTTTTGATGATCTAATGGATTCTGGATGTTTTGAGGATAGGATGTGTTATGCCATCTGGTTGTAAGACAATGTGTTCAAGTTGAAAACTATTTCTGAAATCGTCAACTAGGCCCTTATCACAGAGCAAAATCTAAGAGATTATGAGGGTGAAATCCAAGGTGGTTCAAAAACTAATGCTTCCAGTGGATTTTCTTTTGGGAGGAAGTGACTTTTTGAATAATATTGAGATGGTAGCAGTAGTTAGAAACCTACCAATGATAGTTCTTATGTCTTCCATCAGTGTTGAAAATCAAGGCACTTCAAAGCGCAGTGTATGTGGAATCCAATGGAATGTAGAGGTTGTGGAAAGATGATCCATATATAACATTTCTGCATAACTTTCCCTCTAGTTCCTAGAAATTAGGGATCCACACCTACTCCTCGGTTAGGAGATAGGTCAGCTGGATCACGAAATTCAGGAAGATGAAATATTGTTGGCTCTTTAGGTCAAGGTGGTGGTCGAGGCAGAAGCAATCTGGCTTATAAATATCAGTATCAGTAGAGTGGGCCTACTAGAGGTAGTCAGGTAGTGACTCAGGGCCATGGTACAGGCCATTTACATGTAGTCCAGTCTAAGCTGCATGAGTACAGAACTGGACCATCTACTGTATGAGGTATTATTCTAGTGGCCTCCTCTTTAGTGTCTTCTTTGTTTGATATTGGCACATCTCACTCATTTATATATGAGGCAATTACTGATAGTTTAGGCCTTGATGTTGAGGTATATAATGGATTCATGAAGCTTGATACACCATCAGGTATCCATTTAGAGGGAATTTTTCACCATTAGAATTTCCCCCTTAAGATAAGCGATTACCTTTTTGAATGGAACCTATACGTTCTCGACATGAAAAGATTTTATGTAATCATCGGGATGGACTGGTTAGTTACCTATAGAGACCGTATTGAATTCTATCGTCAGAGGGTGATGTTTACATCACCGAAGGGAATTACACATGTAAATAAGGTAGAATGGGATCTCAGTGCGACATGAGCAGGACCCGAGCAGCAGAGGCTGGGTGGGGTTGTGGTGCAAGTCTCCATTCTTTACCGTAATGAACACAGGTTAAAAACCAATAAACTTCCTCTGGTAGTGGAGCATTTCAGATATGTTTTTCTTGATGACTTCTCTAGGATACCTCTTATGTGATAGGTAGAGTTTTTTATTGATCGTGTTCCAGGAGTAGCACCTGTGACCATTCCTCCTTATAGGATGGAACCTAAGGAGATTCTGGAGATCAAGAATTAGTTGGAAGATCTAGAGGAAAAATGATTCATACACCCCATCACCTCTCCTTGGGGTTCACCTATCCTCTTTTCTAAGAAGGCGGACGGTACCCTTAGGCTTTTCATAGATTACCACCAGTTGAATCAACTCACTATTAAGAACTCACTTTCATTGACTAGAATAGATGACCTCTTTGATCATATTCATGGAGAAAAGGTGTTTTTAAAGATAAATATGAGATCAGGATATCACCAGATGCATATCAAGACTTTGTAAATACCTCCCACACCTTTTAGGAGTAGGTATGGTCTATACGAGTACCTAGTTATGTCATTAAGACTTACGAACGTAGATGCTATCATCATAGATCTAATGAACTGGGTCTTCCATATATTTCTAGATTCTTTTGTGGTTATATTCATAGATGATATCTTAGTATATTCACTTTCTAGACATGGCCATTCAAAACATCTTGAGATCGTACTGAATATGATGAGAGAGCATCAACTCTATGATAAGCTTAGTAAATTTCACTTCTAGATTGACAAAGTCTGCTTCCTGGGTCATATAATCTCAGATTCATGAGTTTCTATTGACCCAGAGAAAGTGAGATCTATATTTTCTTGGGAGAATACCAAGAACATATTTGATATTCATAGTTTCTTATGGATTACCAGATATTACAGATTCTAAATTCAGGATTTCTCATATCTTCTAGTGTTTCTTACAGGTTTTATGAATAAGGGTTTGAAATTCTAATGGTGAGAATCTTGTGAAGTAGCCTTTTAGGAGTTGAAGGGAAGAATTACTTCAGCACTGATACAGATTCTTCAAGATCCAAGAAGGTCTTATATAGTCTACTGCAACACATCAGGTATCAGTGTAAAGACCCGTAAATTTCAAGAAATTTTTTTTCTTAATTTTCTTTGGAATTTTACAAGAACACAGTTTCTGACGGCACCTGATTCCGAGGCCCGGTGTGCCCGGAATCATTTGCCGAAGTTTGGCTCGGGTACGTTCAGTGAACGGACGAGCGGGTTTTTCTAACTTTTGAACCGGTGCCCGAAATCGAATTCTGAGGGCACCGATGAAATCACAGCGCCGGTATTTGCTTAGAAACTCCTCTTCCGGAGTTGCGTTTTCTCGGGTGTGGTTTTTAATTTTTCGGCTTAAAGTTAAGAAATAAAATAATTTGTTCAACAAACTTTATTTTATTTCTCTTAAGCCACTTGAAGCCACGTGAAAGCCACTTAAACTGAGTTGAAACGGATAGGGTGCTATCCAGAAATATCCTACCCTCTTGGTAGGATATTTGTGAGGTGGGGCCCGCACGAGCCCCGCTGTTTCTTTCCGCTAAGTAACGCACCCGTGAAAACCAGTCATTATGAAAGTCAACTGACGCGTTTTCTTAAATCCTTAACGCACCATTTAATTGGGCGGTTTATTTCGTGAATTAAATGGGTGGTTTCTTTTGTTGAATTAATTTGATGAATTGATGGGTCGTTACTTACCTTTTTCGTTTGTTGGCGTAATAATAAAATAAGACCAACACGGCATTTGGAGGATTACATGTTGAGAGGCTTGACGGAATTCTTGAGCCTTCATCCTCCTTCACGAAGAACGCGAAGAAAACGAAGAACGCGAAGAACGCCATCACCCTCTGAGTTTGACGACACTTCATCCGAGACATTCTTCGGCGACGTTCATTCCTCCACGACAAGATCCTTCGATCTTTCGTTGAGGTGAGTGTTTGTGATTCTTTAAATCTCCTTTGTGTTTTTTTTAACAAAACATGGATTTAATTATTTATAATTAAATCTGTTGTTTCTTGGTCCGTTGAGTTCATCAACGCAACGCCAGATTCCGCGACGACGCGATGCCTTTCTGCGATGACGCGACGATCCCTTCCTTCCGCGACAAACAAATCCGCGAAGAACGTGCGTACGACGATGACTACGAGGTAGGGATTTATTTTGGAAATACCCCTTTTGTATTTTATTCCCGTGGAAGTTTCTTTAAAATTTAAGAACCGGATGGAAACAAACAATTTTAATTTATTAAAATTGTTGTATCATGTGTTGATTTATTTTCTCCCGTTGTTTTTATCTAACGCGGAGGGTGCGGGCCAAACAAACACGGCCCGACAACCCTCTGTCGTTCTTCGTGTTGTGCAGATTTGACGGGCGATGACGGAATGTGCTGCAATGGAAGTTTGATGATCCCGCAGTGAAGAACGGAACCCGGGAGGAACAACGGTGCAGACGGGAAGGAAAACGGACCACTGGAGCGACTCTGGTGGCCCGCGGAAGCCGGCGGCGGCGCGGGTCGCCGGCGCGGCGGCGCCCGCTGACCCACGGCCGCGCGGGTCCGGCGCGCGCTGGATGCGGCTGAAGCTGCGTCTGGCTGTCCAGGGCGACACCCCGCGGGTGCCGTGGGGTTGTCACGCGGGGGCGGCGGCTACCCCCCGCGTCGCTCGGGTCGTCCAGGGCGACACCCCGCGGGTGCCGCGGGGGTTGTCACACGGGGGCAGCGGCTCCCCCCCACGTCACTCAGGTCGTCCAGGGCGACACCCCGCGGGTGCCGCGGGGTTGGCACGCGGGGCCGGCGGCTCCCCCCCCGTGTCGCTCGGGTCGTCCAGGGCGACACCCCGCGGGTGCCGCGGGGGTTGTCACGCGGGGGCGGCAGCTCCCCCCCGCGTCGTTCGGGTCATCCAGGGTGACACCCCGCGGGTGCCGCGGGGGTGTCACGCGGGGGCGGCGGCTCCCCCCCCCCCCCCCCCCCCCCCCCCCCGCGTCGCTCAGCCGCTCGGCCGAGCCAGGCCGGACCGACCGGCTGGGCCGGACCGGGTCCGACCGGTTCGGGTCGAACCGGTTCGGCCGACCCAGGGGGGGTCGGCCCGGGTCGGCCCGGGCCCGGACCCCCCGTCTTCAGACCATTTTCGGACAAATGCCCGTAACTTGATCTATAGGCCTCCGAACGACGCGCCATCAGCGGCAACGCGATCCTTGGATCGAGACGGTCGTTTCGATACATCTCACTCAAGGTTTCGGAATACCTTGAGTTCGGCCGGGTTGGTTCGTACACAAAACCAACCAGGCCTTCGGAGCGGAAACGCTCATATCTTGAGCTATGGATGTCCGATTGACGTGCCTTAATCTTTGGTGGATTCCTCTAAGTGAGACGGATCTTTTGGCATACTCCGCCTGAGGTTTGGACGCAGGTGGAGTACGGTCGGGTTGGTTTTTCCTTAAAAACCAACCGGGACCCTAGGACGAAAAAGCCAATAACTCTCAGACCGGGCGTCCGATTGACGCGCCGTCTGCGACGTCGAGTTCCTGTTGACGATACAGAACTTTTGAATACATCAACTTCGGACTTTGTGTCAGTTGATGTATCAGCCTCTCGGCTCGTGGAGCGGACCCTCCCGAACGAGCTTGCTGTGTGCGGGAACCCTAGAGATGGCTGCGACTGCTACTTCGACAGCGACGACCGTTCAGAGATCCTCAGTGGACTGCGACGAAGACTGTGCATAGATCCTCAGTGGACTGCGACGACGACAGTGCAGAGATCCTCAGTGGACTGCGACGACTACAGCACTCAGCGATCCTACGTGGATCAGTGCTACAGGTCCTGTGTGGGCCCGATCCTGTGTGGATCTGATTCTGTGTGGGTCAGCGCTCAGCGGTTCTGTGTGAGCCAGTGCCTACAGGTCCTGTGTGGGCCCGATCCTGTGTGGGTCATTGCGGGGGTTAGTTACCTGTCGATCCTTTGTGGGTCCGACGACTTAAATGGATCAGTGATCATCTTTATCATCATACAAGAAGTATACCTGTGTGAGCTGAATCTTGTGTTAGTCTCCTTTGTGGATTGTGTTGAGCTATCCTGTGTGGACTTACTGTTTACTCTCCTTTGTGGATTGTGTTGAGCTATCCTATGTGGATTACTGTTTACTCTCCTTTGTGGATTGTGTTGTCCTATCCTCTGTGGGTATACGTTTTTGCTTTCCTGTGTGGAATGGGTTGTGCTTGGGCTCGGACGTTGGAGCCGAACGGGAATTGATGACTTAGGTATATGTATGGGAATATACCTAAGCAGTGTCGGTTGTTACTTCGTGATTGTATCTTTCCTTTTTGGATTATCCTTTTTGGATTTCGGGAGACCTTCGGGGGTCTCGGGGTCCCTACTGAGTAGCTTATACTCACCCCTGCACGGGCTTTGCCCGCACTACATTGTGTTGGTTGCAGACGACGGACAGCGCTGATCGTGGTGGAGGCGTGCGGAGCAGGACAGTACCTGGAGGTGGACCACTGGGCGGGACGTACTCGGAGCAGTTAGGTGGACCCGAGGAGCAGTGGAGGCTATCTGTACCCACCCTTCAGGTGGGACTTCCAGAGGACGGCTCGACGCTGCGGCTTTTCTTTTCAGTTGTTGTTTTTCCCTTTCAGTTGTACTTTAAAGTTGGGCTTGTATTTCCGGCCCATTTTACTTTCAGCACAGCTTGTTATAGTTTTACTTAGTGTTTACTTTTCTGCTTGCTTACTTTGTGGTGCTTGTTTACTTTTCAAAGGCAATGCCTTCCCTTTTTTGGGATTTACGCCTTGGTGCTAGTCGCCAGCCCCTGGCCTATGGAAGGCGGGCTTGGGGTAGTCACGGCACGGGCCCCGAGGACGGTTCGTGACAATCAGGCTTGGTGAATTTCTGATGTAGGATGAGTGAGTTATTGTATATGGTTCTCATTAGTTGAGGCCTCATGAGTGTAATTACCTGATGTATGACCTCGATATCACTGCAGTTGTATATGATTTATGATATTGGATACACTACCTCTTATGAGAGCATTTTGTGGTGTTCACAAACCACAAAAGACTCAAGTACATCTTCACTTAATGTGATCTAAATCTCAGACAGTGTAGGTGGATTGAGTACCTAAAATATTTTTATTTCGATCTTTACTACACTCTATGGAAAGGTAATTAAGTAGCTTATTCTCTGAGCTAGAAGACTCAGACCTAAGTGGTTCAGGAGTCTAGTGAAGAATGGAATCTTAAGGCCTTATTCTTAGAGATGCACATTGAGGTTTAGGAGGATCGTGGTCAGAATATTCTCTCAGCCTTAGCAGTGAAAAATACTATTATGGAATGAGTAAGGTCGAGATAGCTATCAGATCCTGAAGGCCTTGTCATGTGGGAAAGTGTTTTGGATGATGATACATCTTCTGGTTTGTCAGTCAGTGGGGATGATACTCTATTATTCCATGGGTGAGTAAGGGTCCTAGAAGACATTAGAGAGGAGTTGATGAGGGATTTCTATGCCTCATCATGGGTCATTCACCCTGGTGTCACCAAAATGTAACAATATCTACAACATCAATATTGGTGGACTATTATGAAACATGAGATAGGCAGTTTCATTTTTCAATGTTCCACCTATCAGTAGGTGAAGGAAGAACATCAGCGTCTGGTAGGGCTTCTTCCGTCATTGTCCATTCCTAAGTGGAAATGGTAAAATGTTTCTATGAACATCATAATTGGTCTACCAAATCATCTCATGTTAATGACATATTGTGGCTTGTCATTGATCATTTGATAAAGGTCTCACGCTTATTACTTGTGTGAGAGATCTTCTCTATAGATGATATGGGAAGACTATAAATCAAAGAGGTGGTATGTATTCATGGAGAACCTCATTCTATAATTTCTGACAGAGACACTAATTTTACATCATGGTTCTGGTAGGGGTTACATAAATACTAGGGTACGAAGCTAATTTTGATCATGTCCTATGTAACACCCCGCCCCTACCTCATTGGATTGAGGAGGTGGTGAGGGTTACTTGGCCTTAAGAAACGATCCCAAGGCGCCAAAGGCTGGCAATGAATGTCGAGGGCTTCAAGAGAAAAGTGGGAAACGTTTTGCCCTCAAGAGGATAACCCAACCAAACAACAACCAACAACTATAAATGCATGCATCTCAACTTAAACACCCATGCCATAACAACCTAAGGTTCATACAACCAAGCATTTCCAAAACATCAGAGTACAACAGAAACTAAAAAGAATAGCCACGACAATGTGTGACACCTCCACAGCTCCACTCCAACTCCAAACTCCATTCTCCACCAAGCATCACGAAGCACTGCTAAAAGAAGGTGATGCCTTACCTTTTCCCATGTCTCGGTATACTACATCTACAAAAACACCAAAGTGCCAAATCAGGGGGTGATTACAACTACTCAGTAGGATTTCCCCAAATGACTTCCCTATACGCGCCACTAGGATAAACCGTTAGAACATTTATATAAAACATATTATATAAAACAATCCCATTTGAAAACTTATTACAATAGCCAAACATTCCACACAAGGGAAAGCCACAACAATCAAGCCACACGTCAGTTACCATGTTCATATTTCACTCACGAGCCCCATCTACAAACATCACATAGTCAAGCAATCAACCAACAACGGGGGTACTTTCTCGACCAACCCGTTCACAACCCGACAAGTGGTACTTTCTCGGACACTTTCCTAGATGGCGGACCTTCCGTCCATTATCCATCCATTTCCCTGATTATAGTTGCACTTTCTCGACCACTCCACAATATCGCAACACATGATAATACCAAATTACATCTATATCCACACAAGCACAAGCCACACAACAATATCACATTATTCAAAAAACCATCACATGCCATTTTCATGCTCTATTTCATTGTCATTTTAAAATCAACATTTTAAAATCATCCAATTGAATCCATCTCCAACAACACCCATTTTTACCCAAAAATCCCAATTTCATGCCAAAAACCCCCAATTTCATCACCCATAAATTTTCCACATGATTTACCAATTAAATTTCAAACAAACAATTTAATTGTAAATGCACCACACAATTCCACCTAGTGGAGTCGAGAGAGATGCCACCTACCTTTAGGGTTCCCGAGAAAACGACCCACAAGCCACCGCACCTCAAAACCGGCGAACGCACCACCGAAACCTCTCTAGATCCATTTCCCTAACATTCACAAGCCTTAATATTAACATCCAAGGCAACCCCAACCCTAGATCTACACACAAAAAGTGTAGATCTAGAAAACCAAGAAGCATAGGGATGTAGATCTAGAGGAAAACACAAGGAAACCAAGAGGAGAGACTTACTCGGGAGAAACCACCTTGAATCCACATTGAAACCCCTTCGAATCGCTTCCAAAACATGTGGTAGATCCCATCCAACCCTTGAGAACCAAAAATCCCGAGTGAGGCTCGAGTGGGAGGAATATTTGAGTGAAATTAGGAAATCCCGAGTGAGCCCAGAACTTATAACCCTAAATTTAAGTGGCTGCACGGTTAGCCCGCACGGTTTGGAAAACCGTGCGCACGCCACTGCCTCGAGAACTAGGGTCTGTATGGTTTCCTCGCACGGTTTGGAAAACCCTGCGCAGGCCATGCGAGTCCTATTGTTTCGAGAACAGGGGTCTGCACGATTTCCGGGGGAACCCGCACGGTTTCCACTAACCATGCTCAAAACGTGCGCCCCTTTAGAAGCCTCCAAAACCATCCAAAACCATTCCAAACTCTCCTAAACACTTCCCAACTCATTCCATGAACTTTAAATACATAAAAAAATCATAAACAAGGGCCACATAACTCAAACCGGGGGTGCTACATTCTCCACACCATTGGACTTTCCATCCTCGGAAAGTAGTGAACCTGCCCTCTGCCGAAAGAGCTCGGGCCACTGCTCGATCATCTCTTTCTCCCACTCCCAAGTCTCCTCTTGAATCTGACCATGTTTCCACAAAACAAGAACTAAACCAATGCTTTTACCATGCAATACTTTCTCTTTCCTATCAATAACCTGCACTGGCACGTGCACCAACGAAGCATCCGGTTCTAGCTCAACATGATCCGATCGAATCACATGGTCACGATTCGGCTGATACTTTTTCAACTGAGAGACATGAAACGCATTGTGTACCGCACTGAACCTGTGTAGAAAATCCAACCAATAAGCCTCCTCACCAACCCGCTCAGCAATCTCAAAAGGTCTAATGTACCTTGGAGATAACTTTCCTTGTTTCCCAAACTGACGATGTCCCAACCGAGGAGAAATCCTCAAGAAAACATGATCACTCACCTTGAACGACAACGGTCATCGACAATGATCCGCATAAGATTTATGACGACTATGAGCCATCTCCATCCTCTTCCTGATCAACTTGATATTTTCTGTAGTCTCCTGGACAAGACTCGGTCCAACCATCGAAGACTCACCCGTTTCCACCAAACATAGTGGAGAGAGACATAGCCGCCCATATAATGCTTCAAACAGAGCCATCTGTATGGATGCTTGATAACTGTTATTATACGAGAATTCAACCAAGGACAGGCGCTCCTCCCAAAAGCCACCAAAATCCATAACACAAGCCCTCGGTATATCTTCCAAGGTTTGTATCTTCCTCTCGGATTGGCCATCCATATGAGGGTGATACACCGTACTCATCGCCAACTGCGTTCCAAGGGCTTGCTGTAAGGATTTCTAGAAATGAGATATAAACCTCAGATCTCTATCTGATACAATTGAAACTGGAACACCATGCCTCTTTACCACCTCCCAGATATTGATTTTGGACATATCCTCCACAGTATGAGATTCACGAATCGAGATGAAATGGGCCGACTTCGTTAGCCGATCCACTATCACCCAAATGGTATCGTGCATCTTGACCGTTCTTCGGAGACCTGTGACAAAATCCATCACTATATGCTACCACTTCCAAACAGGGATTGGTAAAGACTACAACATTCCTTCTAGCCTATGATGCTCTGTCTTGACCTACTGACAAGTCAAGCATCTCAAAACAAACTCAGCCACACTTCTCTTCATACCAGCCCACCAGAACTGCGCTTTCAACGCTTTATACATTTTCTGAATTCCATGATGAACAGCCCACCTGGAATAATGATACGCCCTGAGAAGATCCTCCTAAAATGAAACTGGTACTACCATCTGACTCCGAAAACACAAAACTGAATCTCCATTCAGTTTCCAACCCTCAATGGTCTCCCCACCATTGAGTCTTGACCCCACGGTCACACACTCAGAATCAGACATCTGCGCCTCTTTAACCAGGCCTTCCAAGTCAAGAATCAAGGAAATTGGAAAGAAGACCACTTTATCGCATTGGTCCTCACCTTATAGCCACATGTCAGCTATCACTGACATCAACTGCCACTGGTTGGATTCCTGCTTCACCACCTGAGCATATGATTTCCTACTTAATGCATCCTCCATCGAATTTCCCTTACCCGGTGTGTACATTAAGTCAAAATAAAACATCTGGAGATATTTCATCCATCTCCTTTGTCTCAAGTTCAGATCCCTTTGTGAGAAAATGTGATTCAAACTCTTATGATCCGTGTAGACTGTGAATTTCTCACTGAAGAGATAATGGCGCCACATTTTCAAAGCATGGACCACTACCGCCAGCTCCAAATCATGAGTTGGGTAGTTTTTCTCATGCACCCTCAACTATCGTGATCCATACACAACCACATGATCCCCTTGCATGAGGACGCACCCCAACCCTGATCCCGATGCATCGCAATACACCACGTACCCTTTCCCCGGTTCTAGAAAAACCAAGATTGGTGTTGATGTAAGGCGACCCTTTAGCTCTTAGAAACACTACAGACATTGTTCATTCCACTGTAATGGAACATTCTTCCTTGTCAAAGCTGTCATTGGTGAATCCAAACTGAAAAATCATGAACAAAATGCCGATAATAACCAGCTAGGCCAAGGAAACTCTATATCTCAAACGCATTCTTTATAGGTTTCCACGAGATAACGACCTCTATCTTTTATGGATCTACTGAAACACCCTTTTCATAAATCACATGGTCAAGAAAACGAACTTCCTATATCCAAAAGTCACATTTTGACAATTTGGCATACAACTGATGATCTCTCAAGATCCCTATCACTATCACCAAGTGTTGTTCATGCTCCTCCCTTGTCATTGAATACACGAGAATATAATCCAAAAACACCACCACGAATGAATCCAGATATCTCTGAAATATCTGATTCATCAATGCCATAAACACTGATGGTGCATTCGTTAGAACAAAGGGCATAACAACGTACTCATAATGGCCGTATCGACTTATGAAAGCTGTTTTAGGAATATCCTCCTTCCTTACTCACAATTGATGATATCTTGTTCTCAGGTCGATCTTCTAGAACAATTGGGATCCCCTCAACTGGTCAAATAGGTCATCAATTTGTGGAAGTGGATATCTGTTCTTTATCATCACTTGGTTAAGTCGACGATAATCAACACAAAGCCTCAAAGTTCCATCAGCCTTTTTCACAAACAACACCAGCGCTACCCCCGGAGATGTGCTAGGCCAGATAAAGACTTTATTTTCTAACTCCTCCTACTGGACTTTCAAATCCCTCAATTCTGCAGGTGCCATCCGGTAAGACGGAAGTGAGATAGGATTGGTCCCCAGAAGGAGATCAATCGTAAACTCCACTTCTCTTATAGAAGGTAACCCGTAGAATTCTTCAGGAAAAACGTCCATGAACTGGTCAACCACTATTGGAAAAACACTATTCCCGACACCCTCTATCGATTCCAACGACAATACCGCCAACTGATACAATAACGTGCCAACTTCCGGTGCCAACAAGCCTGCTACAACCTGCTTCCCATGCCTCTCTCCTCTAAAGAGATGTCTAACACCATCGTGTGTCATAAAACTCACTGTTCGCGCATCACAATAGATGTGGTCCTTAAACTCTATTATCCAATCCATGCCCAAGATTGCATCATAGCCATCCATCTCAAGTACTGAGAAATCCCACACTATCTCAATCTCTCCCACAACGATATATCATTCTCTACACAAGAAGGCTCGACACTTTTTTATACCCAGAGGGGTTTGAAGTTTCAAAACCGAAGGAATCATCTCTAACTTTAAACCCAACAACTCAACAACGCGTGCAACAATAAAAGAGTGTGAATCACTCGTATCAAACAACACTTGCATGTAGGTAGAATTTACAAGAATAGTACCTCTTACTGTGGATGGCCCTGACTGATCATCCACCACAATCTGGTCAGCTCTGAACAACGTCTTAGTTGTCGCACCCTGGTCTTTACTTCCTTGTTGAGGTGTCATGGTGTTCCGAGAATCACCATGACTAACCTTACCTTGCTGACGAGGGGTATGCTGCTGCCCCTGTCCCGTCGAAGCATAGGACGCCTGCGATCCTTGCGAAGTGTCACGTGCACTCGTCCTCGGAGCATTCATATAGTAGCGCTGGAGATTCCCCATCTGCTTACAACTATAACATGCTCTGGGTTGTGTCGTGCAATCCCACTTTATATGCATCAAGGATCCACACTGAAAACAGCTCAATTTACTCTGGGGCTTCGGAGGAAGGTTCACTGATCCCGTCGTCGCATTTTGTGTCGTGCTTCTACTCTGGGAATATGTTTTCCTCTTATGCTTGAACCCAGCGTTAGAGTTCCCATTAGTCCCTGTGGGTATTACCACGGTTCCTCTTCCAGGAGTTCCCAGCAGATCTCTCTCAACTACCGAGGCTCGATTTACCATTTATATGTAGTCCCCGATACACAGCACCACTATTTTAGAACGGATTTCCTGCCTCAAGCCTGACTCGAAGATCCTTGATTTCAGCGACGTGCTACCCGCCACCTCAGGTGCAAACCGCACTAAGCTCATAAACTTAGCTGCATACTCCATTACCGACATCTGTTCTTACTTCAAACTGAAAAAGTCAGTTGTACGCTGAATCTTGAACGTATGAGGGTAGAATTGTTTGTTAAACAATTCCTCAAAGGTTTCCCACATCATACCATGGTTCTTCCCCGCTTGGACTAACAGCTCCCACCATTGAAGGGTAAGATCCTCCATCTTATACATTGCTAATTTGACGTTCAGCTCGGGCGGGGTTCCCAAGAATTCAAAAATTCTATTTATTCGGGACAGCCATGCCTCTGCCCTTTCTAGGTCTGCATCACCCCTAAAAATGGGTGGGTTCTGCTTCTGAAACTGATCTTCATAGTCAACATGGTTGGGCTATTCCACTATATCTATACTTCCCACCACTTAGAAGGCTTGGACTATACTTTTCACTAGCTACTGGTTCACCTGGGGCTCAGGTGCAACCACATTCTCATCAGCTGCTTCTGGTTGGTCTCTACGAAACCTACCCGGTGCCATTTCTATAAACATAAACCAAGCAAGCATGAGTCTCGATTCCGTAGACATCACGAAATCCCATTTCAAATCACATTACACAACACTATCACAACAAGGCTTTCCACCAGTTCACATTTTTTCCACATGTGCCATGTTTCACCATTTTGAAAACCAAACCATTTCCAAAATACCAATTTATTCACATTACAATTTCATTACATCATAAATCATTATACCCCAATGAAATATGCATCCTAGAGGGAAGTCGTTTCTACCATGCATGTCATGCTCATCTCATTGGCTACACCCACGACAATGAGATATCCAATGCCTATAAGTGTCTTCAAAACACTTATGTACCTAACTCCCTGGTAACTTAAATTTCAGCATAAAAGGGTTAGCGACATCCTTTTATTATACATTCCATGTTCCGACAATCCTACGCCTTGACACCATCCTGACTCAAGGAGTATACCACAACGAATTTCAACACAAAATCCGAGAATCAACTCCAAAGGACTGAACAATCTGATACCACTTGTAACACCCCGCCCCTACCTCATTGGCTTGAGGAGGTGGTGAGGGTTACTTAGCCTTAAGCGACGTTCCCAAGGTTCCAAAGGCTGGAAATGAATGCCGAGGGCTTTAAGAGAAATGTCGGGAACGATATGCCCTCAAGAGGATAACCCAACCTGTAACGACCCGAAATTTTGAATAAATCTTGTTTCCTAATTTTGTGTGTTATTTTATTTTTCATACTCAACAAAACTGTTTCATTTGATAATATGAGTATAATTAAAATGAGACTATTGGGTTTTGACTATTATATGATCGTTAGTCAGTATGATCGTTGGAAACTGAATGTTGCGACTATTGTCTCTAAATACAAGTGATCTTGGTTAATTAATATATAAAGAAGATTTGATGGCCTCATCCAGTAGTCTTGGACCGATCAAAGATCATCTAATAGAACTTGGGAAGGAGGTAGCACCACTGGGCTTTGCTCTGGATCAAACTCAAGCCGAACTTCATTGTGTGAAGCTAGAACGGAATCGCCTTCACGATAAGTTCAAACTGATAGAAATTACTACTCGTGCGATGTTGGCCAAGCCGCCCTCAAATTCTATCACCCTAGCACACCTTACTCTTAGTTACTATGCTGGTGTTATAAGGGGCTATGTGACGAGATCGTAACAGCTTTGTGTAATCCTTTGATTTAAATAAAATTTGTGTTTTCTTCTTATGGTGAAGTTTGGGAGTTTTCAAATGTTCGAATGAATATAGGATGTATTTTATTGATGTATTTTGAAAAAAATATATTTTAAAATATTTATGTAATCCATAAATAATTAATTATGTGTAATGATTTTCCAAAAATGGTCTTCTGCAAATGTGTTCAGTATAAAATTTAGAGTATAATAAGATCAACTTAATTTTTTATGAATAGTAAATTATGAATAGTGATTTTATGCTTAGGATTAGTAATGTGATCAAATGGATTAGCAATCTCACTTAAAGAAAGTATTAATATAATTCAGGCACCTTGATTAAGTAGTGTGATTCAATAAAATAGGTAAATAATTGTTTCAGAAATTATTAGTCAAGTATTAGTTTTTTCAGGTGAATAGTGTTTTTTAATTAAAAATTAAATTAAAAATATTTAGAAAATTATTTTTATAAAATGGATTTCATTTTTGAACTCAGAGCATCGATATTATGTTAAGATAATTTTTGGGGATTTTTCTGAAAAAAATGAATTTTCGGTGAATAGTGTATTTATTTAAAAATTAAATTAAAAATATTTAGAAAATTATTTTTATAAAATAGAGTTCATTTTTGAAAACAGATCATCGATATTTGGTTAAGGTGAAATTTTGGGATTTTTCTGAGAAAGTTGAATTTTCGATGAATAATGAAGATACAATTTTTAAGTTACAGGTGTTTAATGACATCATTAAATTATTTATTAAGTATTTAATAAATATGGTCGACTTATGAATAGTAAGATAAGATATTAGGTGTCCCAAGTGGCCAATACCATGGGCAAGCCCATGGTTTTTCCAAAACCACTAGTGAGGTGTCCCTTGAAATTATTAAAGTATCACCTCCCTTTCCCTATAAATACCCACCCTTTCCTCCTTTAGTTTTCACTCCCAACTCTCCCCCAACGAAGCTCTGGTCTCATTACCTCCCAAAGAGTCCCCCCAAGGTTCCCCCAAGCCCTCAAGGTCCCAACCTTCGAGTTTTAAGAGTTACATTTTAAGTTAAGAGATCCAACCTCTCTCTTTCTTTTCAAATACTCTCTTTTAAGTCATTTCTTTTATGATCCATGTTCTTATGTTGGAGGATGTTATTTTATATTCCTCTTATTTCCATTTTCATGTTCATATAATGATATATCCCCTCTTACTCTCATCATTTCGTTTTATGAATATTTAATTGGCGTCGTTAGGCTACCGAAATTTTTGTAACAGATTCTTTCACCCTTCTCATTTTCAAGTTCTATTTTCTTGTCAAGTCTTTCAAGTTCCTTTTTATTATGTTGGGATATTATATCAATATCTATCATACTGATCTTATATGTTCATATGATGAGAGACCCTATTTTATCTCATCAATTCATTTTTTTGAAGTTTAACTGACGTCGTTAGGCTGCCGAATTTTTAAGGGATTCTTTCACCCTTCTCATTTTCAAGTTCTATTTTCTTGTCAAGTATTTCAAGTTACTTTTTATTATGTTGGGGTATGATATCTATATCTATCATACTGATATTTTATGTTCATATTATTAGAGATCCTATTTTATCTCGTCAATTCATTTTTTTGAAGTTTAAGTGACGTCGTTAGGCTGCCGAATTTTCATAAGAGAAATCTTATTTTTTGTCTTCCTTTCATGTTCTTCATTTCATATGGTATATCTTTCAAATTTCATTACCATGTTCTTAAATCCTTTATATTATATCCCCCTACTGTTTTATGGATCATTTATGAGTGGGTGACCCATTTCCCCTCTCTTTTCAATGTTTTCTAAAACCCTACAACATAGTCGTTATGGTGCCGAATTTCCGTCTCAAAATGTCTCCCTTTTTTTCTCAAATTATTTTATTTTATTAAGTGAATACTCAAAGATCTTTCTTCTAAAGGGGTATTCACATATATAACAAAATGTTCTATTTTAAATTCTAGGATTTACATACATGAGACCCACTTTCCTTTTCCGTGGGTTTAAAGTGACATAAAGATCATGTCTTTAAAGCAGTTTTTAAAACGTTATGATTCTGATATGAAACCCATTTTTTATGCTATATGGGTTATTTATGAAATTTTTGATGATTATATATATGGATCACATGATAAAAAAGGAAAATTTAAGGGCGTTCCATGATATCTCTCTAATGCATTGGGTAAAGACTTAATCTCTAGAGATGACCATTATTAACGATATCTTGGTGAATAACCTTGGTAATTTTTAATGACACCTTGGAGATGGACCTTGCTGAAACGGAAATGATTGCCTATGTTAAATGTTGTAGCCACATATTTATGTTATGAAATACGTTATTTTTATTATGATATTTCTTATGATTTCTTTCTCTTTCCTTAAATTTCTTTTTCATGACTTTATTGATGTATCTCAAGTTCACATGTTAAATGTTTCCCTTGTTTCCCTTACTGGGCCTTCTACTCACCCTTTCTTTTGATGTATGTCCCCGGGTTTTGAGATTCAGTAATGAACCTAGGATGAACATAAGGAGAATCCTTTCAAGTGTTTAAGAAAATTTATTATGTTTTCATGTTTTGAGTTCCTAGTTTCCAAGACACTAAACCTTAAAGATCCTCGGTTTTGTATAATGTAATGAAATTTTATGTGATAAAAAGGTGGTATGTCATAAAACCAACCAACAATTATAAATGAATGCATCTAAACTTAACCACCCATGCCATAACAACTTAAGGTTCATACAACCGGGAATTTCTAAAACATCAGATTACAACAGAAACTAAAAAGAACAGCCAAGACAATCCGTGACACCTCCACAGCTCCACTCCAGCTCCAAACTCCATGCTCCACCAAGCATCACGAAGCACCGCTAAAAGAAGGTGATGCCTTACCTTTTCCCATTTCCCGGTATACTACATCTGCAAAGACACCAAAGTTCCAAAGCAGGGGGTGAGTACAACTACTCTGTAGGATTTACCCAAATGACTTCCCTACATGCGCCATTAGGATAAACCATTAGCACATTTATATAAAACATATTATATAAAACAATCCCATTTGAAAACTTATTACAATAGCCAAACATTACACACAAGGGAAAGCCACAACAATCAAGCCACATGTTGTTTACCATGTTCATTTTTTACTCACAAGCCCCATCTACAAACATTACATAGTCAAGAAATCAACCAACAACGGGGGTACTTTCTCGGCCAACCCATTCACAACCCGACAAGTGGTACTTTCTCAGCCACTTTCCTAGATGGTGGCCCTTCCGTCCATTATCCATCCATTTACTGGATTATAGTGGCACTTTCTCGACCACTCCACAATATCGCAACACATGCTAATACAAAATTCCATCCATATCCGCACAAGCACAAGACACACAACAATATCACATTATTGAAAACACCATCACATGCCATTTTCATGCTCCAGTTCATTGTCATTTTAAAATCAACATTTTAAAATCATCCAATTGAATCCATCTCCAACAAAACACATTTTTACCCAAAAATCCCAATTTCATGCCAAAAACCCCCAATTTCATCACCCATAAATTTTCAAACGAATTTTCCACATGATTTACCAATTAAATTTTAAACAAACAATTTAATTTTAAATTCACCACATAATTCCACCGAGTGGTTTCGAGAGAGAAGCCACCTACCTTTAGGGTTCCCAAGAAAACAACCCACAAGCCACCGCACCTCAAAACCGGAAAATGCACCACCAAAACCTCTCTAGATCCCTTTCCCTAACATTCAAAAGCCTTAATATTAACATCCAAGGAAAACCCAACCCTAGATATACACACAACAAGTGTAGATCTATAAAACCAAGAAGGAGAGAGATGTAGATATAGAGGAAAACACAAGGAAACTAAGAGGAGAGACTTACCCAGGAGAAACCACCTTGAATCCACCTTGAAACCCCTTTGAATAACTTCCAAAACATGTGGTAGAGCCCCTCCGACCCTTGGGAATCGAAAATCCTGAGTGAGGCTCAAGTGGGAGGAAGATTGGAGTGAAATGAGGCAATCCCGAGTGAACCCAGAACTTATAACCCTAACTTTAAGTGGCTGCACGGTTAGCCCGCACGGTTTGGAAAACCGTGCGCTAACCGTACGCACGCAACTGCCTTGAGAACCAGGGTCAAAATGGTTTCCTCACATGATTTAGAAAATTGTGCACAGGCCGTGTGAGGCCTACTATCTCGAGAACAAGGGTCCGCACAATTTCCTGGGGAACCCGCACGGTTTCCACTAACCGTGCTCAAACTGTGCACCCCTTTAAAAGCCTCCAAACTCATCCAAAACCATTAAAAACTCTCCCAACCTATTCCAAACTCATTCCATGAACTGTAAATACATAAAAAAGCATAAAAAAGGTCAACATACCTCAAACTTGGGGTGCTACATCCTATCACCCACAAACTGATGGATAAATAGAGTGTACAATTCAGGTGCAAGAGGATATTCTTTGTGCATGTATTCTCAACTTTGGGGGTTTTTAGGAGAAACATATTCCACTCATTGAGTTTGATCATAATAAAATCTTCCAGGATACCATTTAGATGGCTCCCTATGAAGCCTTGTATGGTTGAACTTGTTTCTCTCTTCTGTGTTGGATAGAGGCAGGGCAAGTAGTTTTTCTTGGGCCTCGTCTTGTGTAGAAGACTTCAGAACAGGTCCATCTAATCAGGAAGTGCATGTTAAAAGATTAATCTAGATAGTAGTATTATTCCAACAGACACTATAAACTTCTTTAATTCAATTTTGTATACTATATGTTCTTGAAATTCTCTCCTAGGTTGGATCATAGACGTGTACGGAAGTAGGGTAAGTTGTCACTAAGGTTTGTGGGACCCTTCGAGGTTGTAAATCAGATTAGACAAGTGGATTACCAGTTAATACTTCCTTAGAGATATCGATCTATGAATGATATATTTAATTTATCTTAACTTTTCCGATATTATCCAGATCCATCTCACATCCTTCAACTGGATGAGGTTAAGCTGGATATGGATGCTTCCTTCGAGGAGTACCCAGTTTTTATTGTTGATCAGAGCATGAAGACACTATGTGGTAGGTTTGTTCTCTTGTACAGGTGTTATGGAAGAACGAACAGGTGAAAAATAAGACCAGGGAATGAGAATCTTATACAGTGACCTTAACTCTTGCTGATAGTACATCTTTACCCTCAAAAGGACAACTCAAGGACGAGTTTCTATAAGGAGGGGAGGTTGTAAAAACCTGACTTTTGACCAAGGTATGGATCATTGGTTTTTTATTTGAATATTTACTTTGAGTATAGTAACGGTGTGATACGGACTAGGGTAGACCTGAGGAGCACCTAGTACTAGTTCGGAGCCTGGAAGTCCGGAAAATGGGTTGTAGGATGGGTCGCACGGTTAGTGTAAACTGTATGAAACCAAGCACACGGTCGTGCGGCCTGCTAAAAAAGGTTATAGATCCTTCATGCATGGTTTGAGCATGGTTTGGTAAACCCTGAAACCATATGAACTATAGCATCCCGTCTTTTTATAACATAAACTTTCATTACATTACACAAAACTGAGGATCTTTAAGGATTAGTGTCTTGGAAACAAGGAACATAATACATGAAAACAACATAAAACATTCTTCTTAAAAACTTGAAAGTCTTCTACTTAAGTTCATCCTAGGTTCATTAATGCATCTCATAACCTGGGGACACACATCAAAAGAAAGGGTGAGCAGAAGGCCCAGTATGGGAAACAAGAGAAACATTTTACATGTGAACTTGAGATACTTCAATAAGGACATGAAAAGAACTTTAAGGAATGAGAAAGAAATCATGAGATAAATCATAATAAAAATAAAATTTTCCATAACTTGAATATGTGGCTGCAACATTCAATATTGAAAATCATTTCGTTTCACCAAGGTCCATCCCCAAGGTGTCATTAAAAATTACCAAGGTTATTCACCAAGGTATCAGTCTAAAAAGTCATCTCTAGAGATTAAGTCTTTACCCAATGCATTGGAGCGCTATCTGGGCACACCCTTGAAATGTCTTTATTATCATGTGAGCCACATATATCATCATCAATCATTTCATAAACAATCCATATATCATAAAAGAAATGGGTTTCATTTCGTAATCATAACGTTTTAAAAACTACTTTAAAGACATGATCTTTATGTCACTTTAAACCCACAGAAAGGGAAGGCGGGTTTCATGTATGTAAATACCAGAATTTAAAATAGAACATTTTGATATATATGTGAATACCCATGTAGAAATAAGAGCTTTGAGTATTCACTTTATAACAAAAAATAATTTTGATAAAAGATAGAGAGGCATTTTGAGACGAAAATTCTGCAGCATAACGGCTATGTTTCGGGGTTTTAGAAAATATTGAAAAGAGAGGGGACATGGTAAAACATTCATAAATGACCCATAAAACATTATAGGGACAGAATAATAAGGATATATTAACATGGTAATGAAATTTTAAGGACATACCATTTGAAATGAAAAACATGGAAGGAAGACAAAAATTAGATTTCTCTTATGAAAATTCGGCAGCCTAACGGCGTCACTTAAACTTCAACAAAAATGAATTGAAAAGTTAAAATAGGGTCTCTCATCATATGAAAATAAGAGTTCAGTATGATAGATATAGAGATCATACCCCAACATAATTAAAAAGGAACTTGAAAGACTTGACATGAAAATAGAACTTGAAAAATGAGAAGGGTGAAAGATCCCTTAAAAATTCGGCAGCCTAACGGCGTCACTTAAACTTTCATAAACGAAATGATGAGAGTAAGAGGTGATCTCTCATCATATAAACATGAAAAGGGAAGTAAGAGGAATATGAAAGAACATCCTCTCACATAAGAACATGGAGCATAAAAGGAATGACATAAAAAAGATTACATGAAAATAAAGAGAGAGGTCAGATCCCTTACGTTAAAACGTAACTCTTTAAAACTCAAAGGTTTGGACCTTGAGGGCTTGGGGGAACCTTGAGAGGACTCCATGGGAGGTAAAGATACCAGAACTTCGTTGGGGGAGAGTTGGGAGTGAAAACTAAAGGAGGAAAGGGTGGGTATTTATAGGGAAAGTGAGGGGACAAGGCATTAATGGCCAAGGGACACCTCACAAGTGCTTTTCTCAAAACCATGTGCTCTCCCTTGGCATTTACCATGGAGTTAGGCCACATGGGGCCCCCAAAACAATAATTCATCACCCTTGGCTGGCAAACTCTTAAAATATCTCATGACATTATCATGACACAGTTATGATGTCATTAAACATACCGAAACCCTAAAACTGTATTTTTACTATTCACTGAAAATTCAACTTTCTCAGAAAAAACCCAAAATTTCACCTTAACCAAATATCGATGCTCTAAGTACATTTATGAACTCCATTTTATAAAAATAATTTTCTAAGTATTTTTAATTTAATTTTTAAATAAAAGCACTATTCATCAAGAATTCATTTTTTTCAGAAAAATCCCAAAAAATTACCATAACATAATATCGATGCTCTGAGTTCAAAAATAAAGTCCATTTTATAAAAATAATTTTATAATAATTTTTAATTAAATTTTTAATTAAAAAACACTATTCACCCAAAAAAAACTAATACTTGACTAATAATTTATGAAACCGTTATTTACCCATTTTATTGAATCTCATTACTTTATCAAGGTGTCTAAATTATATTAAAACTTTCTTTAAGTGAAATTACTAATCCATTTGGTCACATTACTAATCCTAAGCATAAAATCACTATTCATAATTTACTATTCATCAAAAATTAAGTTGATCTTATTAGACTCCAAATTCCTTACTGAACATTTTTGTAGAAGACCATTTTTTGAAAATCATTACACATCATTAATTATTTAGGGTTTTGATAAATATTTTAAAATATCCTTTTTTTTCAAAATTCATCAAATAAACACATTCTAAAATTATCCGGACATTTGAAATTTCACAAACATCACTAAAGGAAGAAATCTCAATTAATTCATCCCAAAGGATTACACAAAGAAGCTAGGGTCTCGTCACATAGCCCCTTATAACACTGGCATATGACCTAAGTTTAAGGTGTGCTATGGTGAGAGAATCTGAGGGAGGCTCAGATAACATTTCCCTAGTAGTAATCTCTACTAACTTGAACTTCTCCTGTAGGCGTTTCCGTTCAAGCTTGACACGCTGGAGTTTGGCTTGGGATTGGTCCAAAGCGAAGCCCACAGATGCTACCTCCTTCCCAAGCTCTGATAAGTGGGCTTCATAAGGTTCGAGTCTACTGGATGAAGCCATCGACTCCTCTTTCTGTATTAACCATTAACATCTCTATTAAATCATTAAGAGTAAGTTAATATACTATTTAAAAAATTTGGGTCGTTACATTCTTCCCCCCTTAAGAAATTTTGGCCCCGAAATTTATACTTGAGGCCTAGTCGAAAAGGTGATGGTACTTTTGCTTCATTGTTTCCTCAGGATCCCAAGTCGCTTCTTCATACTTATGATTCCTCCACAACACTTTGACAAGGTGGGTAGTCTTGTTTCGTAGAACCTTGTCTCTACGGTCTAAGATCTCCACTGGCTGCTCCTCATAAGTGAGGTCATGTTCCAGTTGTACCACCTCTGGGTTCAGTACATGCAAAGGGTCAGGTATGTACTTCCTCAAGAGAGATACATGGAAGACATTGTGAACTTGAGATAGGTTTGGTGGAAGTGCTAGACGATAGGCCACTGCTCCTATGCGACCAAGGATTTCATAGGGGCCAATGTACCTAGGGCTGAGCTTCCCTTTCTTCCCAAACCACATGACTCTCTTCCATGGAGAAATTCGAAGGAAGACTTTGTCTCCAACACCAAACTCCAAGTCCCTTCGACGATTGTCATCATATCTCTTCTGCTGACTCTGAGCAGCCCTTAAGTGTTGTTGGATGGCATGAACCTATTCTGTCATCTCTTGCACAAGATCATGCCCAAGAAGCTTTCTCTCACCAGTTCCATCCCAACAAGTAGGAGTTCTACATCTCTTTCCATACAGAGCTTCATAGGGTGCCATCTGAATACTCGAATGGAAGCTGTTGTTATAGGAGAACTCAACTAATGGGAGGTGTTGATCCCATCCACCTTTAAATTCCATTGAGCATAATCTCAGCATGTCTTCGAGTGTTTGAATAGTCCTTTCAGATTGGCCATCAGTTTGAGGATGATAGGCCGTACTAAAATTCAATTCAGTATTCAGAGCATGTTGAAGACTTCTCCAGAATTTTGATGTGAATCTTGGATCATGATCAAACACGATGGATAGTGGTACCCCATGCAGCCTTACCACTTCCTTCACGTATATCTTGGCAAGCTGATCCAGAGAGAAATCTTCCCGAATAGAGATAAAATGGGCTGTCTTGGTGAGACGGTCCACAATAACCCATATCGCATTGTTTCCTTTAGATGTTTTCGGGAGACCAGTAACAAAGTCCATAGTGATATTATCCCACTTACATACTGGTATGGGTAGCGGTTGTAATACCCCCTTAGGAAGTTGTCGTTCTGGCTTTACTTGTTGACACACCAGGCACCTTGTAGTGTAATCAGCAATCTCCCTCTTCATTTTATCCCACCAATAATGATCATGAAGGTCTCTATACATCTTAGTGCTTCCCGGATGTATAGAGAAATTAGAGCTATGAGCTTCATCCATTAGTTCTTTCTTTATCTCCAGAATAGATGGAACACATAGTCTTGTACGAAATTTCAATACACCTTCTTGATCAATATTGAAATCAGGGAACTTCCCATCCTTTACAGCCTCAAACTTCTCCTGCAGCAAAGGATCTTCTTTTTGAGCCTTCTTGATATTCTCTAGTAATGAAGGTTGAGAAATCATTTGGGATAGGGTTGATGATGTCCCTCTCCTTATAATTCCCATGTCCAGTTTTACTAGATCTTTAATCAAGGGATCTCCTAAGATCCTCATTGTTGCCAAAACAACAGGGTCTTTCCTGCTTAACGCATCCGCGACTTTATTTGCTCTTCTAGGGTGATAATGAATTGAACAATCATAGTATTTAATAAGCTCCAACCATCTCCTTTGTCTCATGTTCAATTCTTTCTATGTGAAAATATACTTTAGAATTTGGTGGTCAGTGTATATATCACATTTCTCCCCATAAAGATAGTGCATCCATATCTTTGGAGCAAAAACAACTACCGCCAACTCTAGATCATGCGTAGGATAATTTTTCTCATGAATCTTCAACTGTCGAGATGCATAACCAATTAACTTGTCATTTTTCATGAGGACGCACCCAAGCCCTTTCAGAGATGCATCGCTAAAAATAACGAATCCTTCTCCGATAGAGGGTAGTGTTAACACAGGTGCAGTAACCAATCTCTTATTCAACTCTTGGAAACTTTCCTCGCATTCCTTTGTCCAGATGAACTTAACCCCTTTTCGAGTCAACTTTGTTAGTGGATTAGAAATTCGTGAAAAGTTTTTCAAAAACCTCCTATAATATCCCGCTAAACCAAGGAAACTACAAATCTCAGTTACTGTTGTGGGTTGAGGCCACTCCTCCACAACCATTGTCTTCGCAGGGTCAACCGAGATTCCTTCATTGGTTACGATGTGCCCCAAGAAATCCACGTGTTGTAACCAAAACTCACACTTGCTGAACTTCCCAAAGAGCCTCTCCTTCCACAGAGTTTTCAAAATAACCCTCAGATGATCTTCATTCTCCTCACGACTTTTTGAATATATCAAAATATCATCAATAAAAACTACCACAAAGTTATCAAGGTAGTCCTTAAAGACTCTATTCATCAAATCCATGAAAATAGCAGGAGCATTAGTCAAGCCGAAGGGCATAACAGTAAACTCATAATGCCCATTCTTGATCGGAAGGCAGTCTTTGGAATATCTTCCTTCTTCACCCTCAGTTGATGATAACCAGATCTAAGGTCAATCTTAGAGAAGAATTGAACCCCATGAAGCTGGTCAAATAAATCATCAATTCTTGGAAGAGGATATCTGTTCTTCACTATGATCCCGTTCAGTTCTCTATAATCAATGCATAGCCGTAGTGATCCATCCTTCTTCTTCACAAAGAGAACCGATGCTCCCCAAGGAGACACACTCGGTCGAATAAACCCCTTCCCCAACAAGTCTTGGAGTTGTTTCTTTAACTCTTCTAGATCCATATTTTCCATTATATACGGAGTCTTTGATATCGGTTGAGACCCAGGTACGAGTTCAATGGAGAACTCTACCTCTCTTTCTGGGGGAGGTCCAGGCAACCCTTCAGGAAATACATCCATGTATTTATGAACAATCGGAACATCTTCAATTTGTATGCTCCCTTTCCCTTCTTCATCATCACCGATTAAATCCATAAAGAAAGCTATGGGAGGTGCTTCTAGATAGGGGTCAGTTCGGGATATCTCTCCTTGGAAGATAACTATAAGTCGTTTATTCAAGACTACTGAGATTTACTTACTTCTGCATTTGATCTTAGCATTATACTTTGAGATCCAGTCCATCCCTAGTATAACGTTGAATTACAACATGGTAATGACTACTAGATTTGCGATAAGATTGTGCTCACTAAAGTAAACACTAGAGTCTCTAAACACTGTTGATGCATGGATAATCCCACTTGGAGTCTTGACTGACAACTCTACCTCAAGAAATTCGGGGATTGATTCTATATTCTTTGCAAACTTGGAAGAAATAAAGGAATGTGTAGAACCAGAATCAAAAAAAGTAGTTTCTAGTTTTGAGAGGACAACAAGAGTACCTGCTACCACGCCATTCGGAGTTTCAACTTCAGTTGTTGTGATAGAAAAAGCACGACCTTGCTCCCCTGGCCTTTGCTGAGGTTGATGGTGATTCCCCTCCACTGCCCTTTGGTTTGGACAGAGATTAGCATAGTTCCCAAGCTGCCCACACTTGAAGCAATGGACTTCGGGTAAGGTCATAACCATCTTTCCTCTGTCTTTAGTGTTGGGGAGTTGAGGCTTCACCTCACTACGACAATTCCGAGCAATATGGCCTTCTCTTCCACACTTGTAGCACTTGCCACTTCTGACCAAGCAGTTCCCCGGATGCTTCTTCCCAAATTTATTGCATGTGGTCAGTTGCATTTGCTTTCCACCTCTTCCCTGATGAAAAGTCTTCCCTAAACTGGGCTCCAACGATCTCTTCTTGTCATTTGATTTATGAGACCATTGTGTCTCACCAAACTCCAGCTCGACTTTCATTGCACTCCGCACGATCTCCTCATAGCTATCGTATTCCCGGTTGGCTAAATTATTCCGCAGATGAGGTCTCAGTCCGCTGAAAAATCTATCAACCTTCCCACTTGGATCCATGACAAAGCTAGAGGTATATCGTGAAAGTCGGGTGAAGTTCATCTCATAGCTTCCGACAGATTCGTTCTCCCTCTGCTTCAGCTCGAGAAACTCTTTCTCCATTCTCGTCCTCATGGAACGAGGGAAATACTTGTTAAAGAATATTCCTCGGAATTCTTCCCACTCCATAGATTCCATCTCTCCTCTAGGCTTCATGTTTTTGACCAGTGACCACCACTGATCAGATTCTCCCTCTAGGCGGTAAACAGCAAGGGTGACTTTTTCTTGTTCCGAACAAAGGAGTACAGAAAAGATCTTTTCAATGGAGCTTATCCATTGTTCTGCAACCAATGGGTCAGTAGATCCACTGAATGATGGTGGTCGTTGACGCATGAAGGACTCAACAGAATGTTGTTCCCTTCGTGGTGAGATCGGCCTCTCAGCTTGATTCAAGTTATTACTCATAACTTGAGTCAGTTGGTTCATCATTCGAATGAATGTTTCCATTCCGGCTTCCATCGGAGGGCCGTCAGCACATGGTGCATTGCGGTCACCATCGACACAGTTCCTCCTATTTCCCTCCATTTTCTAAAAGGATAAAACTTTAGTGAGAAACTTATTTTCATTTATGAATCTTTTAACTAAGACTTTATTCTTAGACAATTACATTTCTCAATAATTCCTTCATAATGATTCATAAAAAGCTTGTGATTAACCAAACATATCCCCCGGGAGTGTCGTAACCAAGAGTACATCAAGGCCCGTTATCGTACACCAGTTCTCGTTCGAGTCTAGCTCAAAGCGGTGTTTTCGGGTTTTACCCCCATGTACATCTGTGCCAGAGCCGCCTCAACCTGCTCGTATCCAGACAGGAATTTATTTGTTTGATAAACCACTTACTCAATACTTACCAAAATACCAGGAAGTTTTCCTATATTTAAAATTTTCTATAGGGCTCTTCCTAAAGTTTTTATATCCTAATTTACACAAATAACTAAACCATCCTTTGATACCAACTATAGCATCCCCTCTTTTTATAACATAAACTTTCATTACATTACACAAAATTGAGGATCTTTAAGGCTTAGTGTCTTGGAAACAAGGAACATAATACATGAAAAAATCATAAAACATTCTTCTTAAACACTTGAAAGGCTTCTACTTAAGTTCATCCTAGGTTCATTACTGCATCTCATAACCTGGGGACACACATCAAAAGAAAGGGTGAGCAGAAGACCCAGTAAGGGAAACAAGAGAAACATTTTACATGTGAACTTGAGATACTTCAATAAGGACATGAAAAGAACTTTAAGGCATGAGAAAGAAATCATGAGATACATCATAATAAAAATAAAATTTTTCATAACTTGAATATGTGGCTGCAACATTCAATATTGAAAATCATTTCGTTTCACTAAGGTCCATCCCCAAGGTGTCATTAAAAATTACCAAGGTTATTCACCAAGGTATCAGTCTAAAAAGTCATCTCTAGAGATTAAGTCTTTACCCAATGCATTGGAGAGATATCTGGGCGCACCCTTGACATGTCTTTATTATCATGTGATCCACATATATCATCATCAATCATTTCATAAACAACCCATATATCATAAAAGAAATGGGTTTCATTTCGTAATCATAACGTTTTAAAAACTGCTTTAAAGACATGATCTTTATGTCACTTTAAACCCACGGAAAGGGAAGGCGGGTTTCATGTATGTAAATACCAGAATTTAAAATAGAACATTTTGATATATATATGTGAATACCCCTGTAAAAATAAGAGCTTTGAGTATTCACTTTATAACAAAAAATAATTTTGATAAAAGATAGAGAGGCATTTTGAGACGAAAATTTTGCAGCATAACGACTATGTTTCGGGGTTTTAGAAAATATCGAAAAGAGAGGGGACATGGTAAAACATTCATAAATGACCCATAAAACAGTAGAGGGACAGAATAATAAGGATATATGAACATGGTAATGAAATTTTAAGGACATACCATTTGAAATGAAAAACATGGAAGGAAGACAAAAATTAGATTTCTCTTATGAAAATTTGGCAGCCTAACGGCGTCACTTAAACTTCAACAAAAATGAATTGAAAAGTTCAAATAGGGTACCTCATCATATGAACATAAGAGTTCAGTATGATAGATATAGAGATAATACCCCAACATAATTAAAAAGTAACTTGAAAGACTTGACATGAAAATAGAACTTGAAAAATGAGAAGGGTGAAAGAATCCCTTAAAAATTCGGCAGCCTAACGGCGTCACTTAAACTTTCATAAACGAAATGATGAGAGTAAGAGGGGATCTCTCATCATATAAACATGAAAAGGGAAGTAAGAGTAATATGAAAGAACATCCTCCCACATAAGAACATGGAGCATAAAAGGAATGACATAAAAGAGATTACATGAAAAGAAAGAGAGAGGTCGGATCCCTTACCTTAAAACGTAACTCTTTAAAACTCAAAGGTTTGGACCTTGAGGGCTTGGGGGCACCTTGAGAGGACTCCTTGGGAGGTAAAGAGACCAGAACTTCGTTGGGGGAGAGTTGGGAGTGAAAACTAAAGGAGGAAAGGGTGGGTATTTATAGGGAAAGTGAGGGGACAAGGCATTAATGGCCAAGGGACACCTCACAAGTGCTTTTCTCAAAACCATGTGCTCTCCCTTGGCATTTACCATGGAGTTAGGCCACATGGGCCCCCCAAAACAATAATTCATCACCCTTGTCCGGCCAACCCTTAAAATATCTCATGACATCATCATGACACAGTTATGATGTCATTAAACATACCGAAACCCTAAAACTGTATTTTTACTATTCACTGAAAATTCAACTTTCTCAGAAAAAACCCAAAATTTCACCTTAACCAAATATCGATGCTATAAGTACATTTATGAACTCCATTTTATAAAAATAATTTTCTAAATATTTTTAATTTAATTTTTAAATAAAATCACTATTCATCGAGAATTCATTTTTTTCAGAAAAATACCCAAAAATTACCATAACATAATATCGATGCTCTGAGTTCAAAAATAAAGTCCATTTTATAAAAATAATTTTTTAATTATTTTTAATTAAATTTTTAATTAAAAAACACTATTCACCCAAAAAAACTAATACTTGACTAATAATTTATGAAACCATTATTTACCCATTTTATTGAATCTCATTACTTTGTCAAGGTGTCTAAATTATATTAAAACTTTCTTTCAGTGAAATTACTAATCCATTTGGTCACATTACTAATCCTAAGCGTAAAATCACTATTCATAATTTAATATTCATCAAAAATTAAGTTGATCTTATTAGACTCCAAATTCCTTACTGAACACTTTTGTAGAAGACCAGTTTTTGAAAATCATTACACATCATTTATTATTTTGGGTTTTCATAAATATTTTAAAATATCCTTTTTTTTTCAAAATTCATCAAAAAAATACATTCTAAAATTATCCGGACATTTGAAATTTCACAAACATCACTAAAGGAAGAAATCTCAATTCATTTATCCCAAAGGATTACACAAATAAGCTAGGGTCTCGTCACATAGCCCCTTATAACACCGGCATATGACCTAAGTGTAAGGTGTGCTATGGTGAGAGAATCTGAGGGAGGCTCAGATAACATTGCCCTAGTAGTAATCTCTACTAACTTGAACTTCTCCTGTAGGCGTTTCCATTCAAGCTTGACACGCTGGAGTTTGGCTTGGGCTTGTTCCAAAGCGAAGCCCACATATTCTACCTCCTTCCCAAGCTCTGATAAGTGGGATTCATAAGGTTCGAGTCTACTGGGTGAAGCCATCGACTCCTCTTTCTGCATTAACCATTAACATCTCTATTAAATCGTTAAGTGTAAGTTAATATACTATTTAAAAAGTTTGGGTCGTTACATGAACATATAGGATGAGTTAGATCCATACAACATGGTTTGTGTATGGTATGTAAAATCGTGCGCAGAAATCGTGCAAGCCCGGTTTTGAGAAAAAATGATCATTTCCCCCCAATTAAAAAGTAACCAATTTTCCTCGTACTCTTTTTCTTCAAGTGGATAGAATTAGGGCCTCCTCCCCTTTGAGCTCTCAAAGTCCTAAAGCCTTGGATTCTTGATTTCTCCTTCATCCAGTGTCCAATCCTTGATCCGTCGAAATTTTTGGAGCCATAACGGTAAGCATCCCTAGTCTCTCTACTCCTATCTCTATTTTTCTTTCCATATTTTGTGCCATTTGGTTTTAGGCTCATTTTTCCTATTTTTGGGGCGTTGGACTAAAAATCAGATCTCTTACAACTTTCTTTGAATCTAAGTTTGATACCAAGCGAGGGTTCATATACATCCCTGAGGTAGGTGTTCATGTAGTTTTTCATTTGAGTTTTGGCCGTTTTGTATTTATTTTTTCATGTTGGGATCTGAACTTTACAGATATCCTTTGGTGTGTTTATTCCTTCTTGTATAATTGACCCTAATGTGTTCAATTAGGTTAGTTAAACCTTTTTTGGGAGTTTAGACACTACCCATGTGCTATATGGACACCCAAGAGGTGTGCCATCCAAATTGGACATTTTAGTCCAATTTCCCAAAATGAAAAATTACAGTTTGTATCTCCTAGATTGTATTAAGATTGAATTGAACCTTGTATCATGTTTATTTTGGTGAACCCAAGACACCTCGTGGGTGTTTGGACCTCTTAGTATTGGAATTTCCAAATTGACTGTGTGACTTTATGGGATGGCCTTTGTGATGGCTTGTGCTCTTGTAATTGGGAATTCCATGTTAGGAAAAGTGAATGAGATGTCTTGAATAATTAGTTCACATGTAATGAATGATTTTACTTGAAATTAATTGAATTAATATGTGAAAAATCCTTTTTTAATATTTAAATATAATTGCTTAAGATGTTATGCCTTGAGTATTCTACTTTGGACAATGAATGTGCCTCTTATATGGTTTTGGACTTAATGAGGGCATTAGAGGTGCATGCCTCGTGACCTGCATATTATAAGTTTTATTCCTTATGAATGTGGATATAAGGTACCATGAGATCCCTTATGGGAATACTATAAGAGGTTATTTTTTATGACCCAAGTACTATGAGATAATTGAGGTAGGTAAGATTTCGAGATCACCCTTGTGTGTTTTCAAGAGACCGTGAGATCTCTTGGGGTTATGCCAAGCTTAGACCATGAGATATTACCTAGAATAGGATGTTTGAGAGTTATGTATCAATCCTTCCTAACTTATATATATATATTTCTGATTATACTATATATATGTATGTATGTATGTGTGTATTTATGTGTCGAGATACATGATCATACATACCATTCATAGGCTGAAGCAGGTAGACCCACTAGGTGTCCTTTAGGAACATGAGCATGATGTTATTTATTTATTCATCATTTATTAATTTATAGATATTACCTGAACACTGTTTACTTTCAAGTAATGAATCAAATTATATGTAGACGTCATTTGTGGTGGTCTACTGAGATGTTTATCTCACACCCTACTTGGGCAGCCTTTGGTACCCTAGAAAACTGTTTTCATGTAGGTATGGATAGAGGCAAGAACCACTCCTATGGATATGGATCCTTATTTTTTAGTTAGAGATTAGGAGTAGAGGATCTGTCTTAGGCTTGAAATGCTACAGAGTATCTTTTGTTTTTTGTTCTCTTTTATACTTTTGTAGTTGTATGTCTGATGCATATTCCCTGTTCCATTTTTATACTAGCATTCCATGCATATATATTGTATCAGACACTGCCTATAAGGATTTTTATATGTTATTAAGTTATTTTATCTTCTTATGTATCTAATTATGTTTCTTTTGTTTATTAAATTTATCTGGTTGGTTATGCTTTTACTACTATTTATTTCTGTTGCATCTGTTGTGTACTTTGACATGGGGGTATAGTCTCCCCACCATACTATCATCACACCCCCACTCCTAGTCGGTAGCCCTTGAATTTTGAGGAGATGCATCAGGTGTAATTTGGATAACTAGGCTTGGGGAACGATTTAAGTGGAATTTGGGTCTAGCATGTCACATGTTTAACCATTTGGTCAATCTATACCTAAAGAATCAAGAACACATGAGTGGACTATGTGTGAATGAAATATTCTATGTCTCGTGGTAACTTGATGACTTGTAATAATATTTTATATGATTATATATATTATATGATATATTTTGTGGACATTGGTATAAAGATACATTTTTTTGATGGGGGTATTTTCAAATCACTTTATAGTTTTAATAGAATTAATGTCTTGTGGGTGGTCTCTCTATTATTACAATTATGGATTATAGAATTCATAATTTTTTTTCAATGCTACAAAATCCCATGAGGTCATGATTTTTGTTTGTGTGAATTAGGATTAAATTTTGTTAAAAATTATTTGTATAAAAACTTTGAGAGATAATGCAAAAGTGTTTTTAAAGGATAATTTTTGGGAAAACATTAACAAGTTGTTACATATTATGTAACATTTAGTGAAAATGAATGATAAATTTTCCCAAAGTAGTTTTGGATATGGTTCCACAAGTTTTTAATTATGATATGGAAAATGGTTAAAGTGCATAAAGTATTTTAAGTCTTTAGTTAAAATGGGATATTGATAGAAATACACACTAAAGTTAAATCCATGATGTGGTAATATAAACCACATTATAGTTTTTATTAGAAGAAAACCCATCTTTTTTCTATGTATGACCATCCCTGTGTTATATCATATTGAATAATGATTGTTTATTTTTTCTATTATAAGATATCATAATCAATTGAAACATAATTTAATGATGTTTACAATGTTTCAAACATCCTTTATGATTGTTTAAATATTAAAAAATTGATGGAAGAATTTAACCACACATTATAAAGAGATTTAAAATTTTGAAATATTTTTGAAACATTTCAATTATAAAAAAATGGATTTGTGATTCCCAAGCATTGGGAGATTCCAAATAGCCTTTAGATTCCATAGGAGGAAGTATACCTTTGGTTGCTTCGTAGGGATCCCCATAATGCTTGTGTAAAAGAGTTTGGATAGATAAGATTTATATGGAAATAGAAGTATGTTATTCATTTATGTTTTATTTAACTCAAATGAAGTTCTGGATATTGTGGTGATAAGGTGTTTAGTGGTTATTTTCCACTAAATTTAGGTAAGGGTTGTCCCTGCTAAAATTGGGAAGGATATACCACAAACACAAATTCTGACAATATGGTACACTTTATTACCTTTTCGATGATTATTATTTTAATAAATTTATTTTCTAATTATTTTTTATTTTCACTATTTAGAATATTATTAATGAGAACTTAATTATACTGTCTTCTATGACCCTTTTTCTCATATCAACCTAATGAAAATGTAGCATTTACTTTTAGAATTGATATCATATCAATTGGATGAGATTGATGATTTTTTATTAAAATATTGTTTTTTTTCACAACCAAAAGTAAATAAAAAATTAATTTAGGATATTAAGTAAACTTTTATCCTTAATATTTCAATTTATGGTTTATATTTGATTCATAAAATATAGAATATTTATTTTGTAACATATATTAATTAATGATTTTTTTCACACGTAGTTTTGATTGAGAGTTAATATTAAACACCACTGGATTATTTCCATCTATAAAAATATTCATTTGTATATTTAAAATATTTTATTCATAATTGAATCAAATATAAATAGTTTTTAAAAAGGATCATTATCTTTTTGTATTATCACCCTTTTAGGTTATTCTAGAAAACCAAGAGGTTATTAACTACAAGTTACTTATATTTCAATTGTTCATAAACATGTTGTAAAATAAAATTATTATATTTTCTTGATCTTTAAATAACATTTTATTTTCTTATATAGTGGTAATTTCAAGATTAATATCACTATAATTAATGTCAATATTGAATGTTCATGATAGATAATTTTTAAAAAAACATTTATGTGTGAAAATTCAAGTATTTCAGGATTTTACATCAAGTGAATCACTTAAAAATATAAATTCAAAATAAATAATAATAGAATATATGATAAACACTATAGGGAAAACATGTTCCTATGGTGTTTTTTTTCAATTGTTAGTGATTCTAACCATAGTTAACTTATCTACTTGTAGTTTTACTAATCACCACATTTTTCATTGTCGATGATCAATTAGTAACAGTTTGGATTAATTTCACAGCGGCTTAAACAAGTGTTGTTCTTAAATAATTAGATATGGTTTTTCATTCATTATTCGTAGAATTTTTGTAACGCCCCGACCCCAGTTACCCAGATTCAGTGCATTATTACATAACATTGGCATGATCACAAGAAAGATCAAGTCTCGAAAGACCGATTAGTTTAGTATCCTTTGAATAACTAGATACATTAATAAAGTTTACATTACATCATAAAATGAAAACTACAACAATATAGTCTCCATGGTACACACTCTTATCCCCTCATACTATCCCTGCAGGTCATTCATAAATTACTTCTTCACATCCTGGGAAAAATAAAACATATAAAAGGGGTGAGCTCAAATGCCCAGTAAGGATAACAATATAGAGGAAACTTTCATAAATAAGAATAAACATTCAAGGTAATGTATAACTAAAACAAAATCCTTTTAAACTTGAACTTAAACATAGTATGGAAAAAATAAAATGATATAATGTCATTTACTTATTCACATGGATATTCTACTAATCGAATAATCACATGCAATATCAACAACCACTTTCATAATGATGGAATGCATAATTCCATACTATCATAACCCGATAGCCAAGGCCTCGTGCCAATACTACAAATAAGATTTTGTCAAGGCCTTGTGCCAAGACACTAGTTTGTCTCATGAGACCTACCGATGCATCGAGGAGATATAGCGGGCTCCACCCGTCACATATTAAGTCCAATGCATTCCCATATGAAAAGGTTTAAATATAACATAAAAATTCATATTAAAACTAGCATATAAAATGTAAATACTTCATCCATAAACCACGAATGGTATAAAAATAACATATCCACAGTCAAACATATCACAAAACCTTCAATACAATATATAAGTTTTGTATCATAATAAATAAACTTCAAATAAGAGTAAAATTCATCAAAGGATGTTGACATAGATGAAATCAAAACTATTTTTAGAGAAATATCTCTTTCTATTTTGAAATCATTTAAGATTTATATATTTATAAAATAAAACATTTTCTTTAAAAATATTCTTACAAGCTTATAAGGGAAGCTTCGACGATTTTATAACGGAGGAAAATAGCCGCACCCGCCGTATAAGTTAAAAAAACATTCTTACCTTAATTCTGTCGAAAAGGTTAAAAAGGACCTTGTTTGGAAAACAACGGAAATATTCCTTTATAAACCACTTATAAAAGTCAACAAGGGTATAAATGACTTTAACCCGTATTCTAGTAAATAGTAAAAATGTTTTGAAATACATTTTTAAGAAACATGGATGTGGATTATAAAGAATTCCTAGTAGATTATTACGTATAAACAACCTCAGATAATGAAGAGATTGCAAAATAAACCCTTACCTTGTACTTTTCCTTGGTTGGGGTAGGTTAACCTCCTCTTCTTCGGCTTCTTCTTTTTGATTTGATCAAAAGGGATCCTTAGGTTGGCTTTCTGAATAAAGGAATGCCTCTAGGATGAAGTGAGGGAAGTTTAGAGAGTATTTGGGCAGAGTTTGGCCGAGCCAAATGGCTTTGAAGGTGTGAATTAATGAGAAGGGGGAGTGCCCTTTTATAAGAGGGGTGAGGGGCACCTTTGGAAAAGCTAGAAATATTATTTTATAATAAATTCATATTCGATTTCTAATGGCTCCAAATTAGATTATTTAAAAGTTAAGGTGGGGATGGGTCTAAAACCACTCAAAAAATAGAATTTAGACAGGTTTGGGTCATTATATTAACCTTATCTTTTAGTTTTAACTCTTAGTTAATTAGTTTGACACTTACCATGTCACTTTGTATTTTTATATTATATAGTTAATAAAATTACTATATACCTCCAAGAGACCCGCAAGTGGTCCATTAATGATACACTTATCATGATATAAGTCTCTTGTCCGAACCTTAGATTTTTAAGAATTTAATATCAATTAATAATATAATATTTGTTTTAAAAACTCTTTTATGTCAATTTTGACACTATTTGGAAAGTTGATTTTTGTGAAAATCATAACAGAATGATTTCTTCGAACAAAGTTAATTAAATAATTCCTAACATGTCATATTAACCTATAAAATTAGTGTAATTCATAAAAAGTCTCTAATTATATTTATTTGGGTATTTATAATATCAATTATTTTAATTTTTCACTATTATGGTAATTACTGCATCATCATTATGTCATAAATAAATTAAATTATTTAATGTATAAAAATTATAAATAAAATATCATTATGTATGAAATCATTTTATCTTTCTAATTAATATTTACAATTTAATTTATCTTATGTATAACCCTATATTAAAAATATTTTAGTAAATAAACTTTGATTTTAACTCTTTTAACTCTTCTTTGAATTAAATAATAATAAATGTCCTAATCTAATACAAGTGGAGATAAATGATAATATTTTACACCTAAGGTTGTTTTTGGTTGATATCCACTTGTCCAATAGAATTAGGACATGTGTTAGGGTAATATTAATATCATTTTTACCCTTAATTACCCTATTTACTTTTAACCCTGGTAAATAAAATTAAAAAGTTACTATTCACCAAAAATTATTTTCATCTCATTGAACCACATTTTACTCCTTGATATTATCTGTGTCTCTCGGATTTTCGAAATTCCACTCACAGAAGTGGTAAAATTAAGTTTTATGAAAAATTCAGTTTTTTAACTACCACTTAGTGGTTTCACTATTCATCAAAAAATGAAAGTTTCCAGAAAAATACCAAAAATTAGGGCTAAGTTATATTTGATATTATGAATTCAAAAATGATGTATATTTTACCAAATTCAAAACATATCAGTTGCATTAATTAATTTAAAAATTAATTCCCGTCGTCAAAACAAATAGCGTGTTTTTAAGAGATAATAACTATCAGAAGATTGACACTTGTTTATATCCGGTTTAATTGTGAAATTATGTACAATGACCAAAATTGTATTAAATGGTAAAAATATATTCTAAATATACTTTAAAAACACTCAAATTCATAAATTATCAATATAAATTTTTTTGATTAAAAAGGTTTTTTTTAATTAAAATTTAGTAATTTTCACTATTCATCAAAAAATAAATGTTATCCGAAAAGTTCCAAAATTTCACCTTAGGCTAAATTCGATACTGCGAATACAAAAATAAAGTCCATTTTGAGAGATAAAATTTATAAAATTTCAAAAAGTAGGTATTACTATTCATAACGGCTAGTTTGATTGGTTATGGTGTGTGTTAGAACTCGAAGTTGCGTACAACACACGCTGCTGTATTATTCAAAGGAAAGCGTACCGTGGAAGCTTGGGATGTTTCATTGTAAATTTTTGATGTCCCCATTCTAAAAAGTAAATTTATTTAGTCAAATTTAATATAAAATTTTAAAATATTGGATTTAAAAAGGGTTCACTATTAAAAGTTGGTAAAAGTGCAATACTGAAAATGAATTTGTTCTTACATTATGTCTAAGAAACTCATAATATGGATTCTAAAATTATAAGGATTATATAAAGTTTAAAATTTAGTTTATACTATTCATAACCTCTTTTGAACGGCTTGTTTGGTAAGTCATGATGTGCTTGAACTCGGTGTTGCGTGTAGTGCAAGTTATTGAATTATTTTGAAGAAATAACACACTATGAAATCTTGGGGTGTTACATTCTCCCCTCCTTCAATAAATTGCGTCCTCGCAATTTGAAATTGTTCTTCAAAAATAAAAGTTTGAATATATAAAATATCTTTGTGGTAAAACCCACATCGGAAATTGGGTTGATAAAATTTAGTCTTAATAAGAGGAAAAGAGAAATGAAAGGGTCACCACCAAATTATGATCTCTATTCGGAGAACATTGGTGGCAATTAGAGAAATATAATTGGAGGAAAAATGTAAATATTTATAGGTAGTGATTGAGGTCATCAATCACAAACAAGTGTAAAATTTAGGGCCTTAAATTCATCAATCTATGATGACTTAAAATACCATCGGTTCAGCAAAACATATGGTATTAGGATAACACATTTTTTTATTTTAAGATCCCTTCACTAAAGTATAAGAATTAATTTCTTCATTGAATAAGAGAAGAAGAAAAATATATACTTGACAAGTAGATTCTCAACCTTTAACTAAGTTCTACCACAAACTCATCTTTCACTCTAAAAGATAATAGAACTTAAAAATAATATTCTATTTATCCTATTCGTATAGGGTTAAAAAAATGAATTTATAATTCATCTAGCAGAACCATTAAAAAAACAACATTATTCAAACCAGGACATCACGTGGGTCAGTAGTAGGTGATACACCCTTTTCGCCCTTCGGTTTTGGGTTCAAGTCTCGCGGCCTTGCTGTACGCGACGGGTTGTCGCCCGACCTCCGGGTTGTCCTTTTATGGCAATCCAAAATAATCCAAACTAGAACTATCCAAAATAATTCAGTCCAAAATTTATAAGGAAGGTAAACACAATGAAGATCCTTTTTTGCCGCGTAATAACATGTGATCACCTTCATCATGTATTCTTTTAAAACACTGCAAACTTCTGAATTACTATAAAACCTTATTGATTACATTCATGATCCCTTATTCCTTAAAGAATAATAGATATACTCCTTCAATCCAAAAATGTTTTAAACCCCAACAATGATGGAATATACAAATCATTAATCAGTTTCAAGGTAGTCAAGAATATCCAATATAATTTATCCAAATCAATCATGTATTATACTAAAATCACTACCTCAGTATCAGAACCATATTATGGTTTATCTTTCTCTCAACCATATTTTTTCCAAAAATTTAACCTGCTATTGAGTCACTTTTCTTTATTCCACACAATCTCAAGTCCTTAATGAAATAGTACTGCAGTACAATCCTTATATACTCCATAATTATTATAACAATTACATTGTTGATACAACACTCAAATAACATAATCAACATAAGAACTCTAATCATTCCTCTTCATCTGTGGTAGTATCATAACTTGATTATTATCCAATAGCATCATTTGAGGCATAGTCTGATGATTGGGACATAGGTTCACGTAGTGTCCAAACTCCTTTCAAATGAAGCATTGTACATTTGAACCCATTTTCTTACCCTTGCAGTCACGTACTTTGTGCCCTTTTCCTCCACACTTATAACAAACTCCCATTCCTTTCATGAAATTTCCAGGGTTTTTCTTTCCATAGTTATCACATATGGGAAAATTATTCTTTTCCCTCTTCCCTTTATCCATATTTCTCTCTTCCATCCTTTTCTTCTCTTGCTTCCCTTCAAAGCCATAGGACTCAGTAAACTCTTTACTTATCTTATCAACACATGATATTATTTCTTCATATGATGATAATACATGAGAGACTATTTCTCTTATAAATTCTGACTTAAGACCATGAAAGATATGATCCTTCTTTCTCTTTAGATCATGTGCATTGCTGGAGTTCTCATTCCTTATATTGGGCTCCATTTCTAAACAATGGCATACACTAGATTAGTTTATGAATAACAATACCTAATCCCAAACTTGTAAAACACATAACATAAATTAAATAGTTTATGGATATAATACATAATCATAAAAATGTCTCCTTTGAGGAAGTATATACTCATAAACCCTTCATAATGGTTTGTAAAGAAATTGAGAATTATCCTAAGCATATCCCTCGGGAGTGTCGTAACCAAGAGTGCAGCAAGGCCCGTTGTCGTGCACCAGTTCTTGTTCGAGTCTAGCTTAAAGCGGTGTTTTTGGGTTTTACCCCTAGGTACATCTGTGCCAGAGATTCCTCTACCTGCTCGTATCCAGACAGGGATGTATTGCTCGGAAAACTCACAAAATTTCTATAATACCAAAATTCTAGGAAGTTCTTCTATACTAATCCTCAAAGTCCATCTTAGATCTATGTGCTCTAATCAGAGTTTATCTAAATCTAGATTCCATGGTTTGTACTAAACTTCCTCTGATACCAACTGTAACGCCCCGACCCCAGTTACCCAGAGTCGGTGCATTATTACATAACATTGGCATGATCACAAGAAAGATCAAGTCTCGAAAGACCGATTATTTTAGTAGCCTTGGAATAACTATATACATTAATAAAGTTTACATTTCATCATAAAATGAAAACTACAACAATATAGTCTCCATAGTCCACACTCTTATCCCCTCATACTATCCTTGCAGGTCATTCATAAATTACTTCTTAACATCCTGGGAAAAATAAAACATAGAAAAGGGGTGAGCTCAAATACCCAGTAAGGATAACAATATAGCAGAAACTTTCATAAATAAGAATAAACATTCAAGGAAATGTATAACTAAAACAAAAGCCTTTTAAACTTGAACTTCAACATAGTATGGAAAAAATAAAATGAAATAATGCCATTTACTTATTCACATGGATATTCTACTAATCGAATAATCACATGCAATATCAATAACCACTTTCATAATGATGGAATGCATAATGCCAGACTATCATAACCCTATAGCCAAGGCCTCGTGCCAAGACTACAAATAAGATTTTTTCAAGGCCTTGTGCCCAGACACTAGTTTGTCTCATGAGACCTACCGATGCATCGAGGAGCTATAGTGGGCTCCATCCATCACATATTAAGTCCAATGCATTCCCATATGAAAATGTTTAAACATAACATAAACATTCGTATTAAAACTAGAATACGAAATGTAAATACTCCATCCATAAACCATGAATGGTATAAAAATAACACATCCACAGTCAAAAAAATCACAAAACCTTCAATACAATATAGAAGTTTTGTATCATAATAAATCAACTTCAAATAAGCGTAAAATCCATCAAAGGATGTTGACATAGATGAAATCAAAACTCTTTTTAGAGAAATATATCTTTCTTTTTTGAAATCATTTAAGAGTCATATATTTATAAAATAAAACATTTTCTTTGAAAATATTCTTATAATCTTGTAAGGGAAGCTTCGACGATTTTATAACGGCGAAAAATAGCTGCACCCTCCGTATAAGTTAAAAAAACATTCTTACATTAATTCTGTTGAAAAGGTTAAAAAGGACCTTGTTTGGAAAACGACGGAAAGATTCCTTTATAAACCACTTATAAAAGTCAACAAGGGTATAAATGACTTTAACCCCTATTCTAGTAAATAGTAAAAATGTTTTGAAATACATTTTTAAGAAACATGGATGTGGATGATAAAGAAGTCACAGTAGATTATTACGTATAAACAACCTCGGATAATGAAGAGATTGCGAAATAAACCCTTACCGTGTACTTTTCCTTGGTTGGGGTAGGTTAACCTCCTCTTCTTCAGGTTCTTCCTTTTGATTTTCTCAAAAGGGATCCTTAGGTTGGCTTTCTGACTAAAGTAATGCCTCTAGGATGAAGTGAGGGAAGTTGAGAGAGTATTTGGGCAGATTTTGGCTGAGCCAAATGGCTTTGAAGGTGTGAATTAATGATAAGGGGGAGTTCCCTTTTATAAGAGGGGTGAGGAGCACCTTTGGAAAAGCTAGAAATATTATTTTATAACAAATTCATATTCGGTTTCTAATGGCTCCAAAGTGGATTATTTATATTTTAAGGTTGGGATGGGTATAAAAACACTCAAACAATAGAATTTAGATAGGTTTGGGTCATTATATTAACCTTGTCTTTTAGTTTTAACTCTTAGTTAATTAGTTTGACACTTACCATGTCACTTTGTATTTTTATATTATATAGTTAATAAACTTACTATATACCTCCAAGTGACCCCCAAGTGGTCCATTAATGATACACCTATCATTATATAAGTCTCTTGGGAAAACCTTAGATTTTTAGGAATTGAATATCAATTAATAATATAATATTTGTTTTAAAAACTATTTTATGTTAATTTTGACACTATTTGGAAAATTGATTTTTGTAAAAATCATAACAGAATGATTTCTTCGAAAAAAGTTAATTAAATCATTCATAACATGTCATATTAACCTAGAAAATTAGTTTAATTCATAAAAAGTCTCTAATTATATTTATTTGGGTATTTATAATATCAATTATTTTAATTTTTCACTATTATGGTAATTACTGCATCATCATTGTGTCATAAATAAATTAAATTATTTAATGTCTAAAAATTATAAATAAAATATCATTATATAAGAAATATTTTTAGATTTATAATGAATATTTTCAATCGAATTTATCTTATGTATAACATTATATTAAAAATGTTTTAGTAAATAAACTTTGATTTTAACTCTTTTAACTCTTCTTTGAATTAAATAATAATAAATGTCCTAATCTAATACAAGTAGACCTAAATGATAATATTTTACTCAAAAGGTTGTTTTTGGTCAAGATCCACTTGTCCAATATAATTAGTACATGTGTTAGGGTAATATTAATATCATTTTTACCCTTAATTACCCTATTTACTTTTAACCGTGGTAAATAAAATTAAAAAATTACTATTCACCAAAAATTATTTTCATCTCATTGAACCACATTTTACTCCTTGATATTAACTGTGTCTCTCGGATTTTCGAAATTCTACTCACAGAAGTGGTAAAATTAAGTTTTATGAAAAAATCAGTTTTTTAACTACCACTTAGTGGTTTCACTATTCATCAAAAAATGAAAGTTTCCAGAAAAATACCAAAAATTAGGCCTAAGCTATATTTGATATTATGAATTCAAAAATGATGTTTATTTTACCAAATTCAAGACATATCGGTTGCATTAATTAATTTAAAAATTAATTCCCGTTGTCAAAACAAATAGCGTGTTTTTAAGAGATAATAACTATCAAAAGATTGACACTTGTTTATGTCCGGTTTAATTGTGAAATTATGTACAATGACCAACATTGTATTAAATGGTAAAAATATATTCTAAATATACTTTAAAACCACTCAAATTCATAATTTATCAATATAAATTATTTTGATTAAAAAAGTTATTTTTAATTAAAATTTAGTAATTTCCACTATTCATCAAAATATAAATGTTATCCGAAAAGTTCCAAAATTTCACCTTAGGATAAATTCGATACTCCGAATACAAAAATGAAGTCCATTTTGAGAGATAAAATTTATAAAATTTCAAAAAGTAGGTATTAGTATTCATAACGGCTAGTTTGATTGGTTGTGGTGTGTGTTAGAACTCAAAGTTGCATACAACACACGCTACTATATTATTCAAAGGAAAGTGTACCGTGGAATCTTGGGATGTTTCATTGTAAATTTTTGATGTCCTCATTCTAAAAAGTAAAATTATTTAGCCAAATTGAATATAAAAGTTTAAAATATTGGATTTAAAAAGGGTTCACTATTAAAAGTTGGTAAAAGTGCAATACTGAAAATGAATTTGTTCTTAAATTATGTCTAAGAAACTCATAATATGGATTCTAAAATTATAAGGATTATATAAAGTTTAAAATTTAGTTTATACTATTCATAACCTCTTTTGAACGGCTTGTTTGTTAAGTCATGATGCGCTTGAACTCGGTGTTGCGTGTAGTGCAAGTTATTGAATTATTTTGAAGAAATAACGCACTATGAAATCTTGGGGTGTTACAATTTTATATTTGATTTAGTGGAAGTTTAAACAAATCACTATTATAAATATAGTATCATTTTAAAAAATTGACACAGCCACCACTAAAAGGGTAAAAATATAAAAAATATATGATTTAAATAATATAATATAAAAAATACATATAGAAGACATATATATAACTATGATTTGTATAAATATTAATCAATTAAAAAACATAAAAATGTCCAAAACAACAATATAAACAACACACATATAAATATATCAAAATCATTCAACAACTATAAGTCATGAATTCAGTTATCATACAGACAATTTTTTTAAGTATTATAAAAATCCACCCTCAACCCCTTCACATCAATTCATCCACCACCTCCACAATGTTAGACCACTTTCATAATTATATTTAGGATATTCATACACGAAACCCATATCATCGTTTTCATATCAACTAAAACAAAAATAAGATATAAATAAAGACAAATGATAATAAAAAAAATATAGTACAGTTAATGATAATGTTATCATACCTAAAAAACTATCAAGTGTCGGAAATGACCTCTAAAAAGTCCCATGGGTCATAAGGCACACCCCTACTACTGGAATTTTTTACCTGAAATAAAAAACTTGACATTTAATGAAAGGATGATGAAATAAAATGGGAACAAAATATATTTGGACCAAATAGGTATTAATGATCCAAGCATACTTTAAATGAAAAAACCCACTTTAACTTAAATAAACAATGTAATTTTGTGACCTGAATACCATTTAGGGCACCCAAATCACATGACCTACTACCCCAAGATCACTCCTAAATCCCCAAGGTCTAGCTACCAAAACTTATAATCTAAGGTACACATTGAGTAATGATTTCCCTACTATAATTATATCTAAAATTCTTGCCTATATTTTACTAAAAATATGTCATGACTCATATATATGGCAGACACTCTAAAATAAACCAAATGATATAGAATAAATTAAACATGGTATTACAAGATAAAAATGAAAGTAAACAATACACAACTCACTATATGAATTCATAACAAACTAATTACATGCAGAAAAACTAAAATGCTAAAACCAAAACGTGATAAGATTAAACAGGGCCTAAGACCATGGATAAACTAGTTGGAAGAGGTGATGTATTAAACACAACCTCTATCCAACTCCAACAAATTTGAATTTGAAGTGGGAACCCATGATGCTCCCTCCATGGGTATAGTGAGTAGTTCAAGGATAACCAAAAACCACTAGAGTACTTATAGTATCTAAAATATAACAAAACCAAGTATCCATGTTCACTGAGGTTCTCATATAGGGTGTGACCATAAAATACTCATTATGGAACCACCAAAGGTCTCAAAAAAGTAGTAATGTAACAAGTGTTTACCTAAACATGTCCACTTGTTTACATACATATATAGTAAATTAGCTTAAACAGACAAAAAAATAACATAGTAGAAAACTAGCAATTATACAGCTCAATAATCAATATAGGCTACAACTAGTAACTCCCTATACTAAGAGGATCCATGACAGGACTTACTAGGTTTTACCTACATCAGTGGAGCCTGATGTCGATACTAAGCTAGAGATAGGTAAATATTGAATCTAATATCATCCAATATAGGGGTAGGGAAATCTTAAAACCCATACCATCCATGTGCATATATAGATCAAGGGTCTAAACCCATTCTGTGGAATAAGTTAAGGGGTATATTCAAATTAGGCTTAAAAACCCATTCCATATATGTACATACACATTAATTTCTATCTAACCTACTTAATAGTTTATAAAAATAGTATAATACAGTAACATCACCATGTTATGACAAAAAAAGAAATAGAAATGATTTAAGGTAAAAGAAAAAAATTAACCCATTTTAGTAAGTAACTAATAACCCCTTCTATCAGGATCTCTATTTATAAAAATAGTATCCATGGTTAAGACAATATAAATAATGAAATCACCTATCATATTTTATAAAACAGGGAAAGAATATTCATATTATAATATAAAATACTAGATATTAACAGTAATCTTAACCATTAGATATTATGAATATATAACTAACCAAAATAGGTTACAAGAATAGTAACACAAAACGATTAATAACATAATCATAGAAAAATATGTGAACAATTAAACAAGTTATCCTTGATCCAGTTAAACCACATGGACATGATAAACTCAAACCCCAAGACCCACAATGATAATACCATAAGAGGGGAAGAGAATTTATAATGATGTCACTAATGAGGTGTAGAAGAACAAACCATGGATATAATCTAATTCATAGTATATAGTTTATCAGATATTATTTACCATAATTATTTAATTTTATTTAATATCAAGGTTCCTATTTATAAATTAGCCCATACCATTAAATTTATAACCAACACTTCATATTGTTAGGTTTTCAGTTAAATAACTAAGTTTTAAGAGTAAAAAGCGAGTGTCTATGAAAAAATGTCTTGATCGAACCATTTAAAAGAATAAGGGGGAGAATAATATAAGGAATTTAGTTAAAATAGATTCTATAAAAGAATCCATTTTCAAAATAATGTTTTTAATAAAACTATAAACACTTTATAAACCCTTTAAAAACTATAAATGTTATCAAGTTTCAAGGTTAGTATATTATTCAACCATTTGGTTATTCATGGTAAGCCACATGTTCCCACTTAAAAATATAATCCATAAAATCACAACTGAATCTCTCTCTTATCTATAGTTTAAGTGTGGTTCATTTACTTATAGCTCATTCTGTTTTAATCAGAAATAGTTGATTTCAATAATGATATTGGGTTGGAATTCAAGGATAATTACTTTAATTATAATTAAACAAACTGTGAAGGTATATAAAAGTGATAACTAATATCTTACAGGTTGAACATAAGTTGTTCTAAGTTTAATAACACACTAAGGGACTCTATTTCACACCATGTATAATATCAATGGAAAGGTATAATAACTTTTGAAAAGGTCTTAACATCAAGGCCTAATAATGGTTACCTAACTCATAAATTAATGGAAATCCAATAATAGAGATCAATATTTTCAAGGAATCCATTAATCAAAAGATAGTTAAATTAATTTTTGTAATGAAATCAAAAGGCAATTGATTTTTATTATATATGTCTAGAAAAAACTCATTGAAAACATTTCACCCATCATATAAAAATATGTTTTTAAATAATTCATTTATACATTTAAAATATAAGTAAGCTACTTTATAAATTTATAAAATGTTGAAGGCGGACATGTTATAGGGATGGACCGAGAATCACTTGGTGAGTTGGGACCACTTACCAAAAGCTATGTCAGGATTTCTAAGCCCAAAAATCTTTGATAAACACATATTAATTATAAAACCAATTTTTAGAACCATATAGTACCAATTTTATAATATCCATTAATAAAGGATAACAAATTATAAAAGAAAAAAAGTTAAACCATCACCAAAAGTATCTCAAAAATATCATGACCTAAATACCTAAACCATTCCACGAAAATAATACCAAAATATAACATAAAATTTAAAAATCCCAAGTTAAAATTATACGTTAAACTCTTTCCACGAAAATTGTGACAAATGGTAAGCAATCAACCCATAAAGGAATTCTTGAGTTAAGAGGGGATAAATCCCAAATGGCATGGTTGAATTATAATATTCTCTAGTGGGATTCACTTTATAATCCCTGACTAGAAAAAATAAGTCATTAAAGGAATAAATGAGGAAATAAGAGTGGGAGAGGGAAGCCTTCCTTTGATTTTGGCATAAAAACACCCAAGAAAATAACTTAGACCAACAGATATGAAGTGGGATGTGTATAGAGACAAGGAAGATCTTGTGAATGACGCCATATTTATAGTAAGGGAATGAATCCAAGGGAGTATAAAAAATAATAAATAAGGAGGATAAAGGGAAAAAATACTATAATTCCCTCACTAAAGAACATGCAGGTTAGATATTGGGTACCCTTTAGGGTAAACTGAGTAACTAGTGGAACCTCTAGAACACCTAGGCTTATACATAGGATAATGGGTACCTAGTATCCTCCCACTATGTACCCATTATCCTCCCAACTAGTAGCTAACACACCTCCCATGGGTACCAAAAACCCTTAAATTCCATACCGAGTCTAAATCCTCCTCTAAAAATTCTCAAAATTTCATCCTAAAATGTCCAAAATCAAATCTTAATCCTTGAATAAAATAAAACCCCTCAATATAAAATCAAAAATCTAAACAACCTATACCTAAAAAATCCAAAATTAAAACATAAGACTTTAATTCAATGTATCTAATACATGGTTCATTACATACTAAGTTATCATTAACTCAAAATATTTTAGAGAAAAATCTATACCAAACTCAACCTTAACCAAATAAACAATCACATTTCAATGAAACTTTTCTAACACAATTAAAATTTTCAAATATCAATACATACAACCACCATAAAACAAATCAAAGTTTTTTTTAACCAACCAACTAAAGACTATATTATTTAGGCTACATTAACACAAACAAGCATTCCCTAAAACACCAACGATAACATATTAAAAATTAATAACTGAAAATAAAATATAGTGATTTCAAAATAAATACAAAATTATATAATTTAAATTCATTCTAGTTAATTATAAAAAATAATTACTATTTTTTAAAACATGCTAAAAAGAACAATTTTTCTCGATCAAAACACATTTAAATCAGTTTAAAACATACACAATACACTTTTTAGTTAAAATAAGTCTAATGGTGATTTTTACTAATCAACTTTAAAGAAAAAAAGTTTTAAATAACTAATTTTCAAACCAAACACTTGTTACTCAATTAAAAGTTACTCATAGAACACAATTTTAAAATCATTGGGTAACTAATGATGTGTTTTATAAATTATTTCTAAGAGAAAGATATCCATTAAAAACAAAAAAACTCATATCCTAAAATATAAAAAGTCTCTAACACTATCAAAACATTTAATATCCAAAATTTATTTTAAATGAAAACCAATGTGAGACAGTACATTTATTGAAGTGTATTGTAATAATAACATTATCAACAAATATACTATATATATAAAACCATAACTTCTACTAGAAATTCATTTTTATGAATTTTTAATATAATTTAAAACTTATTGTATTTTCATTCATAAAATACCCTTAAATATGACCAATAATTTACTTAATCTATAAAAGAAACCCTAAAATAACACATAATGTTTCCTTGGTTAATTTAGTTCAAAAACAAAATCATTTTAAATTCAACTATAAGGAAATTTCCATGGATTGAATTTAGAATTTACCTCTATGGGATGGGATATAGGAGTGGAAATTTCCTCAATAATTGTGATCTCAATCCTATGAAACACCAAGATGAAGAAATTTTCCATTAAAAAGACCATAAAAAATGTGTAGCCTTTTTACAATGAATTTCATACCAGTAATTCTAATGTGTCAGTATCTCCTAGTCTGAGGAGTGACATGTTGCTCACCCACTAGAGGTGCATCGATATTCTTATATTTTAAACTTCTTAGAATATATTCAATGTATAAAAAGTAATATATAATTAAAATAATTATAAATTAAAAAACAAAATAACAGTGTATATGTATGAAAATCATAATAACCTGGTAAATATAAAAAATGAACTAGAGTGACATTACTAATTTATATGATCAATTATCCTCATATTCATTATACTCATTGTCATTAATATATATTTCTAATAATAATTCTTCATTTTCACCCTCCCTTGAAAGTTCCATTATTTCAATATTATGAGGGAGAAACTATTGAATGTTTTGTTGTTGATGGGGTTCACTTTCACAAAATACCAATTGAGATTCATCGCCCATATCATATAACTCTCTTTGTTTTCATGGTACAATAATACTATATCCTTCATATAATTTATCAATAAAATAATAAACCATCTTTTCCTATGAAGCTAATATAAATGGATTGTTCTCAATGTGCTAATTCCAAACCTAGATGGCACTGCATTCCTCTAGATATGTTGACTCTCTCTCTCTCAGACCTTATTTCTTATATGTTTCCTTATAAACCCCACTCATGAAATTGGTGGTGTAGTTCCCCTTTTCCATGTTTTTTATCAATCCCTACTTTAATTGGATTCCATATCAATGTTGCTCCAAATTAGTCCTTATGATACCAAAAAACTATGGTACCTTCTCTAGATCAAGGATATAAGAGGATAAAATTCTTCTTCAACTCTTGTTTCGATGGGTAACATTAGGGGAAGTTGGGGGATGTCGATTGAGGCCTCACCCTAGTCCTGGTTGCTCATTATTTGGATTTATATGGGTCTTTATCCATTAGATCCATCTTTGATGAGTAATGGTATTATTACAGTAGTTTAAAGTGCATTGTGATCTATCTTTTCCACTTCATGGTGGGATCCCATGGTATCTTCCCTATAGATTCATACTTTTGATTGTTTTTCCTTTGCCTCCCCAAGATAATTTTTTTCTATCTTATGTTTTTAGGGTTTTGGTTGGATGGATCATTGGGTTTAATCCTTCTTCAATCACAACATAAATATTCTTTGGCAGGTGTGGATGGTGGTCACTCTATTGATAGTTTAGTTCTTATGGTGGATAGTGTCTGATTTTTCTATATTACTTTCTAAACTTCCACCCTCTCCCAGTCTGTAAATAGTTATGTTCCACAGTATAACTCATTATTTAGAGTTAATCTTGGAACCCCCTTTCTTTATATTTCCCTAGTTCAGTGGTGTTGTATCCACTGGAATCTCCTAAGGTTTTTTTGAATCTTACAATGCGATGATGGATTATGACTTCATGGGAATCAGTGAAATTATGATTCACAAGGTGTAGTGATTATACAGGTGATGTGGGATAGTTTTAGATGGAATGTTTTAGTCTGTCACCATCAATGATTCATGGTATGATTGAGTTGGTTAGAAAGGGGTTGGTTTGAGTCTTAAACTAGGGTTGGTGGCCCATTTTCCAGTTTACCACTTTATTTTCAAAATGGTTTGTGGTTCCCACTTAACCATAAAGTAGTTTTTTTATGAAAATAAAAAAATGGAATGGGAATGAATTCTTATCAAGTTGGTTGGTATCCCTCAAGTGAGAGAAGTCAAAATAATTAAAATTTAACAAATCTTTTATTGTACCCCTATGGATGCTGGTCCAATTGTATTTAAACAATACAGATAAAAATTGACCATGATATTTAAATTGGATGATATCAAATATATTTCCATATTATATTTCCTCTATATGTATAAATACATGAATTTTTAGGATTTCAAGCCTTCTTCGTGATTAGTTGTATGAAACTTGAATCCATTAATATTTTAGGCATGAAATATCTTAGCAATCCTTAAAGGACCTCAATTTAAAAACTTCAAATAATTTGACATATCAAATTAATTTTTAACATTAATGATCTACATAATAGTATATAAGTTATTAAATTTAACATAGACTAAATCAAAACACAATAATAATATAAATATGAATATTCACATACATAACAGGTAAACCATTTACCAATCTCTCCATTAAAATCTTTTGTTATTTTTATCTCATTTCAAGATTTATCCCACGGTAATGTCTTTTTTTTAATCCCAATTATTCAATGAATGGATATAAAATATGACTATTGAGAATAAAATATCTATGTGTCTGTGGTAACTCTAATTTTATCAGTGTGAAATTTGAGGCTTTCTAACTAGTTATCATATAGTTTGAAAAAATTGATGAATATTTTTTAAAATCATAATTTTTAGAGATTCCATTATCATATCCAAAATGATTGAACCATGTATCAATTACATTCAAATACTTATAATAGGAGGATAGACACTATTTGAAAATATAAAATTAAATAATAAAACCTTCTGTATGAGATTTATTTCTCACATATGACTTCAAATTACCTAAGTACCAGATGGAAGAAAAATAAGAGACATATTTAAAAAATTACAAACTAATTTGTTAAAATTGAAATAATTAGTAAAAATAAAAAAATATTAATGTACCTCTCAACTGGATACATCAATCAATAATATATCAATCCATACATTTTAGCCTCCTCAACTAAATGAATAATCAAATTAATCATGGCGGTGAAAAATGATAGGGGAATAAAATCTTTAAACTAAAAAGTTTCATTATAATTATTTCTTGAATTTTTTTCATACTCAATTGTATTTAGAGTTTTTTTAAAATAGATCTAAAGAATGTGGAAAAATAAACTATAACTATGGTTACTTTTTTAGGTAACACTTTATGCAGTACCAAGAGTAACATATAATCTATTAAAATATGTGAGTCATGGATGTTAAATCTATGTAACTTTTGATGTTTTAAGATAATGCACCTTGAAATTTTACTTGAATATCTATATGACACTTTTAAATTCTTAAAATATCAAAGAAATACATGTTTCTCACAATTTCACATTGAAAAAAACTAATTTATGAAACTTATCTTCATTGTTTCTAAGTCCTTATAATAATTCAAATGATACTTATATTTATCCTACTCATTAAGAAATATAGAAATAACATTTTCATAGATGTTATTATCAATATTAATCACATAAAAATTATGGCATATAAATTTATACTCTCGATAAGGAATTTTAAAAAATATAATATTTTTTCCACTTTTTGTTCAAACTTATTTGGATATTATACCTCATACCCTTATCCCACTTTCTTTAAAATGGTTAAATTTACCAAATTATATAGTAACATTCATTAATTGTCCTAAATTTTCTTAATTATATAACACCCTTTTTTGATTTCTCAATTCAATTTATCCATTGAATTGTGTCTTGTTAACCTAAAATTTATGCAATTCATCAAGAAATCAACAATAAAAAATGAAACACCATTTTATGTTGTGAGGTAATCATTATGGTTTAAAATAAAAATTAAAAACTAGAGAAGATAAACTAGTATGAGTGTTCTAACCGGATAAGATTCATAGTCAAGGAAAGTCATTAATTGTTCACATTAAAGCTATAATAATTTTTAACATTTTTATCATTGATAGACCAAATGTTTCCATGACATAATTCCATAATTCTTGTAATTATTTAATGAACATATGTAGGTATACATCAATGTAATTTCTAGTAATTTTTTCCCTGTAATAATCATCAAAATAATGAAAAATTTCTAATTTATACACATTCAAGGTGGTAGAATGTAACATGTCTAAAAAAAATTAGTATATAATTGTCACTTAAAGTACCAAAATGGTTAAAACCATAAAAATCTAATCCCAAACATGCATTCTTAGGCTCTGAATAAAAATTTGAATATAATGATTCAAATAGATTCCATGATGTTGAATCTTTTGGGTGTATCAATAGGATTTCATTGTTAAATTCCAAATCATTCTACCTCATGTCATCTATGGTTTTAGAAAATATTAATAATCTTTTAAAGTGTAGTTTTGGAGGAAAATAATTCAATATCTTCAAGGAATTTTTTATATTCTATTTATTATTGGTGTTACATTCATACATACTGTCATTTTTTCTCACTTATTTTCATCTAATTTTATATAACATTATTCATTATTAATTATCAAAATATGATAAATCATGAAATCATTAGGAAATGCATGTATTTTTTTCTAATCAATACCACATTTTCTGATTATTTTATACATCCCACAGAATGATTTAGGTGTCATAAATTCACAAAATTCATCATGAAGAAAAATTAAAATCATGGAAATTTATTTATTAGTAATTCTTTAGAGACACTTGTTATGATACAAATTGACTAGAAAATATAACTTTGAATTATTTTCACATACTTCATATAATTATTGATTTTTTTCTTCAACCAATTAATAAACCTCATTTCTTTTCTCATCGAAATTATGAATAAAATTAACCTTATTGAGATCAAATAACATCAGTTGATCTGTTATAATCTTGGTCATTATATCCTATAAATCCAAATAATTAATTTTTCATGTTTCGAACTAGATTATCCTATGACAGGTCACTTTGTGTTTTTTGATAGCATAGCCATTGCTTTGGATCTCCATAAAATTTGATTCTCTATGAAAAATAAAACATACATATCAATTAATAAACTATTTAAACATAAAGTTCTCAAATACTTTATTTATATTCAACCATCATCTAAATTTATAATTGGGATAGAAATCTTTTAGTCCATTATCCACTAATCAATTTTTAATTTTATAATCTAAAAATTATTCCAAAACCTTACTATACCAATGTGTTTTCTTGTGTAAATTAATCCAAATTTTATCTATATGTATTGGATTATCACCCTTCACCCTATACTCAAAAAATAAATATTTTTTAATTTTTAAAATCAAATTTTAGTTTTAGTTGGAACCAGGTACAAGAAAATCTAATGAATAAACAGTCACAACCAAATTAAAAGAAAACAAAAGGAGAATCAAGATCCATAAAATAATGAATCAAGATAATATAATTGATATTTCTATGAAACATACTTAATATAAATCTTAGTATTATCTTGTAGGTTTTCTATATGGATAGAGAAAATAAATTTTAGGATTTTCATGTAGTCATCAGAAGATAAGTGATCATATTTCAATTTTTCAAAGGTGCATTCAAGTTGAAATAAAAACAAAATCATGATATTTTTATTAATACCCTAAGGTAATATATTTCACTCTATACTAATTTGATCCTTAGGTAATAGGATGATAGTATTGTTTTCACCTTAATAAAATCTTCACTTACAGGTTTCTAAAACTTGCAGAACATAATCTCTATCGTTTTAGGGAAGTAAGAGGGGAATGGAAAGTTATATTGCTCTTATCCTTCTTAGAATTTAAATTCATAATCTTGGATCTGGAGTTCCTAGTTGACCTATTTAACAAACTCTACAGAAACACTATATTTACTTGCTGACTTTGTTATAAAAAACATTTCAAGGACTAGAGATTTGGGACTCCACTATTAATATTTGGGAAAGATTCCCTAAGATTTGAGGGTATTTTTTTCTCATGTTATTGGATAAATTTTGATGGTAGTTCCTTAAGAACCTTAGTAAACTTATTCATATTCTACACTACAGTAATGGATTTACCCACAAACCTAGTTTCTAATGGTTTAGGTAAGTTAAAGTAGTCCTTACAACTTTTACTTTTCCATATTAGAGTTATTTTATATCCCAATCCAACCAAAATTTATTTATTCTATTTTTAATGCTTGAATGAAAATAAGTTTCATCCTATGAAACATTCTCATTATTTTATGGAGACTAAGAAGTAACATCTCTTTATATATCATCATTAGTGCATTGATCACTAATCACCTCCTGATCACCTTTTAAAGTTAATTATACCTTATATAATGGAGCATGAACCTACTTCTTCCTCTTTTTAGACCGTATAAGTTTACGTACCTCATGTTTATTAATAGTATCATATATCAACTCCAAAAAATTATTCTTTATCTCAATACTGATAGAATATTTCTAAACTAGATACAAATTCTTATATTTCTTGACAGATCCAATATTTTCAAATATTTCACTTTTTATATTAATGATTTGTATCACATAATTTTATCATCTAATGAGTAATTGTCATATATTTGGATTATAGGAGTATTTTAACATTAAATATGAGCATGGATTAATTATGGATAATTAATTTCTTTTATTAAATTCTAAAATTATTTGGAAGAACCATACATCTATTTTAATTTTCTATATATTTTTTATGTTAAGGATTCATTTTAAGCATTGGTGAAGAATTATATTATTTGGATATGTTCCTTAAATTCATCTAAATGTTAAATATATAAGGATCATCCAGTTCCACATAAGGGTGATTCTCATAAGCATAGCCTATGTGTAAGAATGGTCTATCCATAAGGATGATTTCTCATAAGCATAACCTATATTTAATGATGAATGGCCTAGCCATAAGAATGAAATCCCATAATCATAGTCTGATTGTAAGGATGAATCCTTATGTAAGTATAAATGTCATAAGCATGAATTCACATATTAGTGATTTTCCCATAAGGATCATTGAAACCTATAAGCATCATTATAGAACTCTATAAGGATCATCTAGTAATCATAAACATTATTATCAGTCTATATAATCATGGATCCCTGTAATCATGGAATATCTATAAGCATGATCACCTGTAAGGGTGAGAGCCTATCTAAGCATCATTCCTCTGTAGATTTTAAAAAAATGAAGGCAATTTTAACATCATCTTGATTTGAAACTAAGGCTTTGAGGTTTCACATAATTATTTATTCAATCAATCATAAGTGTTCATATGGATTGTAATAAATATTAATCATAACTTATTCATGATATTTTTATTGATAAAAAATAGTGAGAGTTGTGGATTTTAGGGGGGAAATCATGGATAAGAAGTAAAACTAAGAAAAATTGAAATATTAAAGTTTTTTAGAGGAGAAATGATCTTTGAGGTTTGATTTTAGGCTAAAAAATAAAGGAATATTGGATATATATGAAGAAAAAAATTATAAAAGATATGGGAGTGTGGATCACACCATTGTGCTTCTATTTTTATTATTTTGATTCCATATTTTCATTCAATTTTAATGTATTTTATTCCAAATTAACCATTGTTTCCTCTCTCATGGAGGGGTATAACCTATTGGTAATTGGATAAGGTAAAGATGTCGATTTTTATGATTGAGTGTCAAGCTTCATGAATTAAACTCGCTATTTTGTTAACTAGTTTTAGTGTTCAGTACAAGTTATTAATATCATAGGGAATAGTGTTTGATTTAATTATGTTTATCATATGTTTCCATGAGTCAATGATCATTATCTCAATATGTTATTCTTAATATATATATATATGATGGAATATAAAAGGTTGGGTGGTGAAGATCTTGGTGATTTTTAGCTCATATGTACGGGGTAGTAGAACAATCTTAGGTGACTTAGGAAACAAAAAAACAAATTGAGTCTTTCCCAAGTTAACAAAGAGTGGGTTTCTATGTTACTTCACATACAATAGAAGTGTATAGAACAATAAAAGATATCATTTAAATCAATACTCACCATATCCATTCCAACTTAGGTGATAGATAAAATGATTATAGAACATATCACTTTATCATTAATAAGAAAAGGCTAAAATAATTTGAAATTACGATAGCATTATAATTGAACATCCATCCCTAAAATATCACCATTTTATCATTTTATTTTCAAAACTTTAATTCATTATATTTATATAAATTTTATTTAAATCTAAAAAACCATGAAACCCCTTTTCTAATTCAAAGTGATAAGTATTTATGAGAAAAAATATCTGAATAAAACCCTATATTTCCACTAATACTATATTTAACCTAGGAAAATAATAGATTTTTTACACCCTAAAACAATGTGATATCAAAAAAATTCATTTTCAGGGAAGAAATTCCTAAATAAAAATATATATTTTTCTAAATTTTTAATTGCATGATCAGATACTCAATTGACCAATTATTCTCTATTAATCCTAAGATATAGGTAACCTTTCTAATACATCTTAAACATTTAAACTTGCAATCTTAATTTGAAGAATTTTCCTTAATAGAATCAAGTGAAAGTTCCAGTGATCATTGTGAGCTTACCACAATAGTATCTATAATTCCCCAACTCCATAAGCTCGAAGTCGATTCATTATTACATAACATTAACATGATACAAGGAATCATATCCTGAAAGACCAATCAGTTTAGTAGCCTTGAAAGTACTAGATACATTCGTAAGTTTTACATTACATCATCAAATAAAGAAAAACAACATCATTGTGTCCCCTTTGAACACACTCTTATCCATTATCCTATTCTTATAGATTAATCATAAAATATTTCTTCTCATCCTGGAAAAAAATAAAACATAGAAAGGGGTGATCTCAGATGCTCAATAAGGATAACAATATAGCGTAAACTTTTATAAATAAGCATAAACATTTAAGGAAATGTAAAAGTCTAAAATAGCCTTTTAAACTTAAACTTCATCATAATATGGAAAATATAAATCAAAATAATTCCATTTACTTATTCACATGGATATTCTATTGTCGAATAATCACATGCAATATCAACAGCCAATTTCATAATGATGGAATACATAATGTCAAACTTCAAAACCACATAGTCAAGGCCTCATGCCAAGACTATAAATAAGATTTTATCGAGGCCTTGTACCAACACACTAGTTTGTCTCATGAGAACTATGGATTCATCGAGGAACTATAGTGGGCTCCACCCGTCACTTACTAAGTCCAATGCATTCCTCATATGAAAAGTTTTAAACATAACATAAAAAATACTATTAAAACTAGCATACGAAATGTCAATAATTTATCCATAAACCATGAATGGTAAAAAAATAATTCATCCATATTCAAATATATCAAAAATCATTCAATAAAATATGGAAGATTTGTATCATAATAAATCAACTTCAAACAAGTTTAAAACCCATCAAATGATGTTGACATAGATCAAATAAAAACTATTTGAAAGAAATACCTCTTTCTATTTTGAAACCATTTAAAAGTCACATAATTATAAAAGAAAACATTTATTTTGAAAATATTCTTATAAGCTTGTATGGGAAGCTTAGACGATGTTATAACAGCGGAAAATATCCACACCTTCCATATAAATTAAATAAAAGACATTCTTATATTAATTTTGTTGAAAAGGTCATAAAGTACCTTGTTTGGAAAATGACGGAAATATTCATTTCAAGACATATATGGTAAAATAATGGAATAAATGAATTTATCCCATATTATATTAAATAGTAAAAATGTTTTGAATTATATTTTTAAGAAAATACAGATGTGGATGATAAAGAGGTCCCAGTAGATACTTACGTATTAACAACCTCGGATAATGAAAAGATTATATAATTAACTATTACCTTGTACTTTTACTTGGTTGAGAGTACATTGACATCATTTATAATAGTTAAATCACTGTTATTAAATTATAAAATAACTATATACATAAATATGATATCATATATAATCCTCTAATATTGCTTTGTTAATAATATTTTAGTAGTATCATCGTTTCGGGTGTTAACTGGTTCGTTTTCCTTTATATGCTTGCTTACGTAAGACATGTTTATTATGGATAGGATGTATTTGATTAATATAAAAAATTATATTAAGTTATTAAAAATTATTTTTAATCATAAAATGAAAATTATTCTTGAATTATTATGATGGGGAATGAATCTCATCGCGTTCGTGGAGACGGTAATCTGTACGTACGCACAAGCGATAATATCATTATATTGATGGTAAAATCCTATGTAATTGGATGGTATATCATATATATAGAACCATTAACAGGTTATATTTATTATTTACATAAATTATACTTATTATTATACCCATACAAATAATGAAGTGTTTGAATAACAAACTACACCATGACGTGGAGACAGTAAGCCATACGTACACACGTATGATGAATTTGTCATTCATATGATGGATAGAATAAAGAATATGGTTGTACCATATTTATAATAACATCACAGTATGTATTAGGTACTGGATTTATTATTTTGTTATGGAAACAATAAAGAAAGAGGAAGTGGAAGAAGAAAAGAACTTGAAAGAGGGTGGTGAAATTATTACCTCTTCTTCGGGTGTTTCCTTTTGAGTTAATCAAAAGGGCTCCTTAGGTTGGAATTCTGATCACATTAAGGACTCTAAGTTGTTTTTAGGGAAGTTGTGATGATATTTGGTCAGGTTTTGGATGAGCCAAATGGCTTTGGAGGTGTGATTTTGAGAGAAGGGTAAGTGCCTTTTTATAAGAGGGGAGAGGGGCACCTTAGGAAAAGCTTGAAATATTATTTTATTATAAAATAATTTTCAGTTTCTAATGGATAAAAATTGATTTATTTAGAAGATAAGGTGGGTATGGGTAGAAATATTCTCAACAAATATGTTTTAGAAAATTTTAGGTCACCATATTAACCATATATTTTATATTTAACTATTTGTTAAATAGTTTAACTTTTACTGTGTCTTCTTGTATTCTTACACTATATGGTTCATAAACACACTCTAAACTTCCAAGAGAACCTCAAGTGGTTCATTAATGAAAATATAATATTATTTAATCCCTTTTACCGAACCTTATATTTTTTAGGAATATTATATAATTTAATAATCGAATATTTTTTTAAAAACTCATTTAGGTCAATTTGACACTATTTATTATTTGGTTTTTGAGAAAGTCATCACAACTTGATTACTTCATACAAGACACATTTAATCAACCCTAAAAAGTCATATTCACCTAAAAAAATCTTTTATGTCATAAAAACTTTGAAATTATATTTATTTTAATATTTATAATACCATTTATTTGATTCTTTCATTAATTAGGTAATTATTGCATCATCATTGTGTCATAATTAAATTTAATTATTTAATGTCTAAAAATTATAAATAAAATATCATGATATAGAAAATATTTTTATATTTATAATGAATATTTATAGTCAAATTTATCTTATTTATAACCCTATATTAAAACTGGTTTAGTTATTAAACATTGAATTTAATACTTTTAACTCTTCTTTAAATAAAATAATAATAAATGTCATAATCTAATCAAAGTGGACCAAATGGGATCATATTTTATTTATAAGGTTGTTTATGGACGAATTACACTTATACAATAGAATTATGACATGTGTTAGGGTAATTATAATATCATTTTTACCCTTAATTACCCTATTTACTTTTAACCGTGGTAAATAAAAGTCAAAAGTTACTATTCACAAAAAAAAACTTTATCTTATTGAACCACATTTTAATTACTGATTTCAACCATGTCTCTTGGATTATTTAAATTAAACTCACATAAGGGGTAAAATTTAGTTTTATGAAAATTTGCAAATGCTCCTAGAAGGTGGGTAAAGACGGTAAAAAGTTCAATAAAATTTTATATATATAAACTTATTATAAAATAACTCTAATGAATTACATTGAACATATATAGGTATTATGTATCTATTTTGTCCTAAAATAAATGAAAATTAAATAACTAATTATTTAAATAAAAATTCATTTTTAAATAATAACGCAGTGTTTTTCACTATTCATCAAAAATTGAAAGTTTTCAGAAAAATACCAAAAATTCACCCTAAGATAATTTTGGTATTCCGAATTAAAAAATAAATTCTATTTTACCAAATTAAAAACATATAAGTTGCATTAACTAATTTAAAATTAATTCTCATTGTCAAAACCAAAAAACGTGTTTTTAAAAAGTAAAAACTATCAAAAGATTGACATGTGTTTATGTCAAATTTAAATGTGAAATTACTTATAATAACCTAAATTGTATTAAAAGATAAAAATATAATCTAATTATACTTTCAAACCATTCAAATGCATAATTTAACACAATATATTATTTCTATTAAAAAATTTGTTTTCAATTAAAATTTAGTATTTTTAACTATTCATCAAAATATGAAAGTTATCAGAAAAGTACTAAAAATTTATCCAAACATAATTTTTATGTCCCGATTCTAAAGAATAATTTAATTTCATGAAATTGAATATATAAAAGTGTCAAATATTGGTTTTAAAAAGGGTTCTCAATTAAAAGGCGGTAAAATTGCATTTTCTGAAAAATACTTCCTTTATCTGAAAAAACGAATTTGTTATTATATTATGTCTAAGAAACACATAATATGAATGTTAAAATTATATAGAATATATAAAATTCAAAATTTAGTTAATACTATTCACAACCGCTTTAGAACGGCTAGTTTGGTAAGTTGTGGGGCGCTGGAACTCAGTGTTGTGTGTAGCGCAAGTTATTGAATTACTTTCAAGAGCTAACATACTATGAAATATTGGGGTGTTACATTCTCCCCTACTTCAATAAATTGTGTCCTCGCAATTTGAAATTGTTCTTCGAAAATAAAAGGTTAAAAGTAGAAAAATACCTTTGTGGAAAACCCACATCAGAAATTGGGTTAATAAAATTTAGTTTTAATAAGAGGGAAAGGGGAATGAAAAAGTCACCACCAAATTAAGATCTCGATTAGGAGAACATTGGTGTCAATTATAGACACATAATTAGAGGGAAAAACGTAAATATTTATAGGGAGTGATTGAGGTCATCAATCACAAACAAGTGTAAAATTAAGGGCCTCAAAGCCATCAATCTATGATGATTTAAAATATTATCGGTTCAAAAAAACATAAGGTATTAGGATAACAGATTTTTGGTTTTAAGATTCCTTCCATAAAGTTTAAGAATTAATTTATTCATAGAATAATAGGAAAAATATACTTCACAAGTAGAGTTTCATCCTTCAACTAATTCCTACCACAAACTCATCTTTCACTCTAAAAGATAATAGAATTCAAAAATATTCTATTTATCCTAATCATATAGGGTTCCAATAATAATTAATTTATAATTAATTTTTAAGACTATTTAAAAAAATACATTATACAAAACAGGATATCAAGTAGGCCAGTGATAGGTGATGCACCCTTGTCACCCTTCGGTTGCGAGTTCAAGTCTCGTGGCCATGCAAGATGCGACGGGTTGTCGCCCGACCTCCAGGTTGTCCTTTTTATAACAATCCAAAAAATAATATTAAGAAGTTTTCTTTAACCTTAAACAATAGCATCCAATATTTAACTTAATCCATTCTAACCTTTAGACTTATCCAAAATACTTTTGTCCAAACTCAGAGTTCAAAATTTATAAGGAAGGTAAACACAATGAAGATCCTTTTTTCCATGTAATAACATGTGAATACCTTCATCGTGTATTCTTTTAAAATAAGGTAACACACAAAATTACCATAAAACATTATTTATTACATTAATTATCCTTTATTCCTTATAGAATACTGGATATACTTCTTATATCCAAAAATGTTGTAAATTCTAACAATGATGGAATAAAAAAATCATTAATCAGTTTCAAGGTGGTCAAGAATATCCAATATAATTTATCTAAATCAATAATATCTTATTCAAAAATCACTACCTCAATATCAGAACCATATTAAGGCTTATCTTTCTCTCAACCATATATTTTCCAAAAACTTTAACCTATTATTGAGTCACATTTCTTGGTTCCACACAATCACAAGTCCTTAATGAAATAGTACTGCAGTACAATACTTATATACTCTATAATTCTTATAACATATAAATCATTAATAAAATACTCAAATGACATAATAATTTAATAAGAACATAATAACTCTAATCATTACTCTTCATTTTCAGTAGTATCATAACTTGATTATTATCCAATAGAAGCATTTGGGGTAACTCTGATGATTTGGACATTGATTTGCACAGTGTCCCAACTCTTTATAGATGAAGCATTGTACATTTGAAACCTTTTTTTTACCCTTGCAATCACATAATTGGTGTCCTTTTTCTCTGCACTTATAAAAAACTCTCATTCTCTTCAAGCATTTACCAAGGTGATTCTTTCCATAGTTATCACATATGGGAAAATCTTTCTTTCTCCTATTCTGTTTATCCATCTTTCTCTCTTCCATCCTTTTCTTCTCTTACTTCCCTTCAAATCCATAGGACTCATAGAATTCTTTACTTATCTTATTAACACATGATATTATTTTATCATATAATGAGAATATGTGGGAGACTATTTCCCTTCTAAATGTTGTCTTAATACCATGAAATATATGATCCTTCTTAATCTTTAGATCATGCATATTTTTGGAGTTCTCATTCCTTATACTAGAAAACATTTCTAAACAATTACATACACTAGGTTAGTTTATGAATCAAAATTCATAATTCCAAAATTGTAAAATACCTAACGTAAATTGAAAAGATTATGAATATAATCTATAACCATAAAATGGTTTCTTTGAGAAGTATTTACTCCTAAATCCTTCATAATAGATTGTAATGAAAATGTGAATTATCATAAGCATATCCCCTGGGAGTGTCATAACCAAGAGTGCAGCAAGGCCCGTTGTCGTGTACCAGGATACCCCGGGTCAAGCCCAAAACTTCTTGTCGGAGTTTTCACTCCTAGGTACATTTGTGCCAGAGCCACCTCTACTGACTTGTATCCAGATAGGGATGTATTTCTTAGAAAATACACAAAATCTCTACATTACCAAAATTCTAGAAAGTTATTCTATACTAATCCTCAAATTTTATCTTAGGGTAATGTTCTCTAATCAAAGTTTATCTAAATATAGTTTCCAGTGTTTGTACAGAACTTCCTTTGATACCAACTGTAACGCCCCGACTCCAGAAGCCTGGAGCCGGTGCATTATTACATAGCATTGGAAGGATAAAAGGAATCATGTCCCGAAATACTGATCAGTTTAGTAGACTTTTAAGTACTATATACATTCACAAGTTTTACATCACATCATCAAATAAAGAAAAACAACATCATTGTGTCCCCTTTGAAAACACTCTTATCCCTTAGCCTATTCCTCTAGGTTAATCGTAAAATATTTCTTCGCATCCTAGGAAAAATAAAACATATAAAGGGGTGATCTCAGATGTTCATTAAGGATAATAATATAAAATAAACTTTTATAAATAAGCACAAACATTTAAGGAAATGTATATGTCTAAAACAGAAGCCTTTTAAACTTAAAATTCATCATAATATGGAAAATATAAATCAAAATAATACCATTTACTTATTCACATGGATATTCTACTATTCTAATAATCACATGCAATATCAATAGTCAATTTCATAATGATGGAATGCATAATGCCAGACTTCATAACCACATAGTCAAGGCTTCATGCCAAGACTACAAATAAGATTCTGTCAAGGCCTTGTGCCAAGAGACTAGTTTGTCTCATGAGACCAACCGATGAATCGAGGAGCTATAGCAGACTCCACCCATCACTTACTAAGTCCAATGCATTCCTCATATGAAAAGGTTTAAACATAACATAAAAAATCATATTAAAACTAGCATACAAAATGTCAATATTTTATCCATAAACTATGAATGGTAGAAAAATAACACATCCACAGTCAAGAAGATCAAAAATACTTCAATACAATATGGAATATTTGTATCATAGTAAATCAAATTCAAACAAGTATAAAGTCCATCAAAGGATGTTGACATAGATGAAATGAAAACTATTAGAAAGAAATACCTCTTTCTATTTTGAAACCATTTAAAAGTCACATAATTATAAAATAAAAAATTTATTTTGAAAATAATCTCATTATCTTGTATGGGAAGTTTTGACGATGTTATAACGGTGTAAAATAGTCGCACCCTCCATATAAGTTAAAAAAAGACATTCTTACCTTAATTTTGTCGAAAAGGTTATAAAGTACTTTGTTTGCAAAAATGATGGAAAGATTCTTTTCAAAACATATATGTTCAAATAAGGGTATAAATTACTTTAACCTATAATCTATTAAATAGTAAAAATATTTTAAATTAAATTTTTAATAAAACACGGATGTGGATGATAAAGAGGTCGTAGTAGATACTTACGTATTAACAACCTCGGATAATGAAGAGATTGTAGAATTAACTCTTACCTTGTACTTTTCCTTGGTCGAGGGTATCTTAACATCCTGTATAATAGTTAAATAATTGTTATTAAATTATACAAGAACTATATACAAAAAATATTATATCATATATGATCCTATAATATTGCTTTGTTAATAATATTCCAGTTGTATCATCGTTTTGGGTGTTAACTGATTCATTTTCATTTATATGATTGGTTATGTAAGACATGTTTGTTATGGATAGGATGTATTTTATTCATATATAGAATTATATTAAGTTCTTAAATATTATTTTTAATAATAAAATTAAAATTATTTTTGAATTATTATGATCGGTAATGAATCTCATCGCGTTCGTGGAGACGGTAATCCGTACGTACGCATGAGTTACAATATCATTATATTAATGGTGAAATCGTATGTAATTGGATGTTATATCATATATAAAGAATCTTTGACATGTTATATTTATTATTTATGTCAATTATACTCATTATTATACCCATACAAATAATGAAGTTTTTGAATAATAAACTACACCACGACATGGAGACGGTAAGTCGTACGTATACACGTATGGTGACTTTGTCATTCATAGGATGGATAGAATAATAAATATTGTTGTACCATATTTATAATAACATAAAAGTATGTATTATGTACTGGAGTTATTATTTTGGTATGTAAAAAACAAAGAAAGAGGAAGTGGAAGAAAAAAAGAACTTGAAAGAGGGTGGTGAAATTATTACCTCTTCTTCGGGTGTTTCCTTTTGAGTTGATCAAAAGGGCTCCTTAGGTTGGCTTTCTGATAAAAGTAAGGACTCTAGGTTGATATGAGTAAATTTTAAAGGATATTTGGGTGGGGTTTGGCCTAGAAAAATTTCTTTGGAGGTGTTATTTGGAGAGAAGGGGAAGTGCCCTTTTATAAGAGGGGTGAGGGGCACCTTAGGAAAAGTTTGAAATGTTATTTTATTATAAAATAATTTTCGGTTTCTAATGGATCCAAATTAATTTATTTAGAATATAATGTATGTATCGGTCGAAATAATCTCAACCAATAGGTTTTTTACAAGTTTAGGTTACCATATTAACCTTATATTTTAGATTTAACCATTAGTTAAATAGTTTAACTGTTACTGTGTCTTCTTGTATTCTTACACTATATGGTTAATAAACTTACTCTAAAATTCCAAGAAAACCTCAATTGATTCATTAATTACATGTATAATATTATTTAATCCCTTTGTCTAAACATTAAAATTTTCAGAATATTATATAATTTAATAAAATAATATTTTTTAAAAAACTCATTTATGTCAATTTTGACAATATTTAGTATTTGGTTTTTCTGAATGTCATCAAAACTTTATTACTTCAAAAAAGATACATTTAATCAATAATAACATGTCATATTTACCTAGAAAATTCGTGGATGTAATAAAAACTTTGAAATTATATTTATTTTAATATTTATAATACCATTTATTTGATTCCTTCGTTAATAAGGTAATTACTGCATCATCATTGTGTCATAAATGAATTTAATTATTTAATGTCTAAAAATTATAAATAAAATAACATGACGTAGGAAATATTTTTATATTTTTAATGAATATTTATAGTTGAATTTATCTTATTTATAACCATATATTAAAAATGGTTTAGTTATTAAACTTTGAATTTAACACTTTTAACTCTTCTTTAAATAAAATAATAATAAATGTCCTAATCTAATCTAAGTGGACCAAAGGGGGTCATATTTTATTCCTAAGGTTTTTTTGGTAGAATTACACTTATCCAAAAGAATTAGGACATGTTTTATGGTAATTATAATATCATTTTACCCTCAATTAGCCTATTTACTTTTAACCGTGGTAAATAAAAGGCAAAAGTTACTATTCACCAAAAATTATTTTTGTCTTATTGAACCACATTTTACTTAATAATGTCAATTTTTTCTCTTGGATTTTTGAAATTCAACTCACAGAAGTGGTAGAATTTAATTTTATGCAAATTTGCAAATGCTCCTAGAAGGTGGGTAAAAGACGGTAAAAAGTTCAATTAAAATTTATATATCTAAACTTATTATAAAGTGACTCTAGTGAATTAAATTAAACATATATAGGTATTATGTATATATTTTTACCTAAAATAAATTAAAATAAAATAACTAATTATTTAAATAAAAAGTCGGTTTTAAACAATAACGCAGTGTTTTTCACTATTCATTGAAAATTGAAAGTTTTCAGAAAAATACCAAAAATTCACCCTAAGATAATTTGGATATTATGAATTAAAAAATTAATTATATTTTACCAAATTCATAACATAGAAGTTTCATTAATTAATTTAAAATTAATTCTTGTTGTTAAAACCAAAAGGTGGGTTTTTAAAAAGTAAAAACTATCCAAAGATTGACATGTGTTTATGTCAAATTTTAATGTGAAATTACGTATAATGATCTACACTATATTAAATGATAAAAATATAATATAATTATACTTCCAAACCATTAAAATTCATAATTCAACACTATAAATTATTTCGATTAAAAAAGTTGTTTTCAATTAAAATTCAGTATTTTTAACTATTCATCAAAATATGAAAGTTATCAGAAAAGTACCAAAAATTTATCCAAACAAAATTTTTATGTCTTTCTTCTAAAGAAGAATTTAATTTCATGAAATTTAATATATAAAAGTTTCAAATATTGGTTTTAAAAATGGTTCACCATTAAAAGGTAGTAAAATTTTATTTTCTGAAAAATACTTCCTTTATCGGAAATTTTGAATTTGTTATAATATTATGTCTAGTAAACACATAATATGGATATTAAAATTATATATAATATATAAAATTCAAAATTAAGTTAATAATATTCATAATCGCTTTTGAACAACTAGTTTGGTAAGTCGTGGTGCGCTTGAACACGATGTTGCATGGAGCGCAAGTTATTGAATTACTTTGAAGAGATAATATACTATGAAATATTGGGATGTTATAGTATCCAAACAAAATTAATATTTAAGAGATATTTATGCCCCTCAATTTAAAATTCAAAATAATCACTTTCTCATTCCTACTACACAAAATTATTTTGAATTAAAAACTAGAATAATTAAATTACTTATTAAGTTTCATAGAGTTGTGGGAGAAGATCCCCATAATCACATCAAGGAGTTCACTTTAGTTTTATTAACCTTGAATCCTAGAGGAGTGGTAAAAGAGAAAATCACTTGAAAAGGATTCCCCTTTTCACTTGAAGGACCAATGAAGTAGTGGTTTTACATTTTTCAAATAGAAGAAGTACATGGATGAGATTGTAACAACCCCGACCTCAGTAGCCCATAGTCAGTGGATACTTTATTACATTATAATAATATATAACCAATCATATATCAAAGGACCAAGTATTTTAGTATTCTTGTTAAACTAGAGACATACTTGAATCTCACATTTCCTTTGAAAATATAAAAAATATAACATAGTGAAAGTAAATATTCTACATCCCATAAATCATTCAAAGATTCCTTCTTCATATCCTGGGAAAATGACGAAAAATAAGGGGTGATCTCAAATGCTCAGTAAGGGTTATATAAATTGGATTCTATTATGTATAATCAATATAGAAAGGAAAATAACTAAAAACACATGTCATTTAATCAACAACTTGAGCACGAAGTTCATCAATGTATAATATCAATGTAATAATCTCATGGATAATAATAACTAAATTCTCAATAAAGGAAATTATTAATATTAGAAGTCATGATTTCAAACATCATGATATCTATATTGTCAAATCCTTGTGCCAATATAGTTTAATTTATGGGTAGGTATACACCATAAACCCATTTAATTCAAGCTTATAGATTTGTATCAAAAGACATGTCGATGCATCAAGGGGATATATATTTACAAACCCCACCCATCACCATATGTATAATTAATTCCTCATATGTTGAATGATCAACTTAAATTCATGATCAATATTCCTTATCAACAAATTTCTGTATCGACTAAATAATATGGATTATCAATAATTCCACAATACATCAAATAACTTTCAAATTAAAATGCCATATATATAAATGGTATATGTTTTAGAAAATAATCATATTCATGATACAAAGAATATGGATATTTAATGGAAACTCAATTTTCAATGATCACAAGAAATTAAATGTTTCAAGGTAAAGTTAATACCCACAAAATTAATAAAAGATGAACTTCAATTCACTAGAAATACAAGTTTTGAAATAACTTCATGTCCTTTTCAGAATAAAATAAATGGATTGTAAAAACTTTCAAAAAATAGTTTTCTTTGTAATATCTTTGAAATCTTGTATAATAAGTTAAATAATGTAAAGAGGTTATGTTGGCAGGAAGGTATGTTGATGTGGTATAAGTTAAAAAGCATTCCTTTTGACTTTTTAGTAAATAAAGTTAAAAATGACCCATCTCAGGGAAACATTAGAAAGATTCATTTAATAACATGTAAAAAGTCGAGGATAATATAAATTACCTTTTATAAATAATTTTTTTAAAATAAAATGTATTTTCATAATATTATTTTTAAAAATGTGGATATGGAAAAAAATATACCCTATCAAGAAGGGAAATAAGATCAGGTTTTCTTTTAAAAATAATTCATGAAAGGTTAAATTGAATTGAATCATTAATAATTATAAATAAATTTATATTCATGTTAAATACCTAAAAAGGGAATTATATACACCACATAAAAATAAACATGTCCATAATACCAAATATGTCTCAATGGAGTTGAAATTGAGATGAAATTCCTTACAAAGATCATATCATTGGAGTGAGAATTTAATCAATGAAGTGATTACATGTAACAAATTAAAATACACAAAAAATAATGGAAAATAAAAATTAATAAAATAAAATTTCATTTCACACATAATCATTTCATAACATAGTCAATCAAGTATAAGTATAACCCAATGAATGGAAATTGAGTTAAGAAACCCCTTGCCTATTGGTAGCTTTCAAGTCAAAATCCCATTGGATGAAATAATTTCAATTAAAACTTAAAATACCATGAAGTGGGAAGGTTTCATGATAGAACATGTAAAATTTTATTATATACAATGTATAAAAAATTGTGATCATAATAATTAAATATGCCACAATGACGGAAAATTAAGATGAAATTTTTTACCTCGGATCCAACTTGTCAGGTGCGTTCATTATCTTCCAAAATAATAAAATTTTGTTAATTATATACTTTCTTAATAAAATTTTAAATTTCATTATTCCTTTTATTTTATTTATTAAAATTTTATATTTAATTATTTTCTTATTTAACTTCACTTCAGACGTTTTGATGATATTCGACTCATATGTCCAAATTGACTTTAATAGATTGACTATGGTCAAAGAATTAATTATTTAATCATCTATAGAATAATAATCCTAACAAAATTATAATTTTTATACATCACATATATTTTTAAAGACAATTAATAATTATAGTTATGAAAAATGAACTATATTACAATCATGGAGACGGTAGGTCGTATATACGCAAGAGTAATGATTTCCATTTTTCAACGATGATGTTGGAAAGAAAATAAGTATTATTTTATATTTCCATGATGATAATTATATCATAAATACCATATTATTTATTTAAATAAACTTTTATTTACCATCCATGTGATGTGGTGGTGAAAAACTAATCACATCACTTTATGGAGGGGGTTGTACAAATGTACGCACGAACGATGTTATAATTTTTCAATGAATGGAAAGGTAAGAAAATGTATGATATGTTACTTTTTTATAATGATAAATATTTAAGTAATATCATATATATATTAACACACACTAAATTCATCATTATTACCATCCATGAGAGGCGGTGATGGAAAACAAATTACATCGATTCATGAGGCTACAGTGTGTCGTACACACAAATGAAGGTTTTGTTTCTCATTTATTGGAAGAAGAGATGTATGTAGATTATTCTATTAACATAGTAACATAAAATTATATTTTATATACTAGTTTTATTATATTTTCATATTTTAATAATATTTTAAGGATGTGTAAGAAAAAATTAAACAAAAATGATCAGTTAAGAATGATACCTCTTCTTCGGAAAACCTCTTTAAGATTATACCTAAATCCTTCCTAGATTGGATTAATGAAAAAAGGTATCTAGGGTTAGGGTATGGATTCAAGGAATGGATATTTTTATTTATTTTATGAAATAATTTTTTTTTTGAAGTTTTTAGAAAAGAGGAGAGGAGGTGCCCTTTCATAAGTGAGGGGAGGGGTAATTTTGGAATTTCTTAAAGTATTAAATCAATATAAAATAACTTTCATATTAAAATGGATAAAATTTGATATAATTAGAATATAGGATAGGTATTGATCTAAATCCTTTTATCCAATAAAATTTGGAAAAAAATTTGTTATGGTTTTACCCTAATATTTTAGTTTTAATCCCTCGTTAAACTTTTTGACAATTTCTGTAGTACTAAAGTTTTCTACCCTTTAAGGGTCAATAATGTTACTATAAAATAAAAAATAACCCAGAAATAGACCATTATTGATTTTTTTATCCATATATAATTCATTTTGAGGAATATCATATTTTTATAAATTTTAAATCTTTTGATAGAATATTATTTTTTATAAAATATCATTAATGTCATTTTTGATACTATTCATTTAATTTGAATTTAAATACATCAAGAAAAAGAGGTAATTTTAATATAATACTTTCACACATCACTATAATATTATATTTATCTAAAAAACTCATGTAACACAATAATTATTTCAAATTATAGTAGTTTTAGGATATTTTTAAACATTTATTTTATTTTTCTATTAATTAAATAAATGTTGTGTCGTTTTTTCACAATAAATAAATTAATTATTTCATCACTAAAATTTATAAATAAATTACCCTAATAAAAAATAATTTATCTTTAAAATTTCAATTTATAACCAAACATATTTTTTATTTATCCCTATCAAAAAATATTATAGATATTAAAAGAAGAAAAGTGACATTTTTGTCTTTATCTCTCATTTAAAAATTCTAAAGGTCAAAATCAAAGATAAATAAAAAATATCAAATTTTATAAGTTTAAATTATTATGGATTAAATATATTCATCCAATGAAATTAAATAAATTTTTGGGTTGATTTTTATTGCCTTATCGCAATATTTTTAACTTTAATTACCCAATTTACCCTTACCGTGGGGACAAGCATTTACTATGGTTATTATTCATAATGACTAGAAATAAATGGGACCTATTTTAAAAATTTTAACTCCATAATTATAAATATTTAATTTATTTTTCAATATTCGATTATAATAATTAGTACAAATTAATTTAATATTAAAATGAAAAATGCAATGAAAAACTGTTTTTCAGAAAAATTCCTTTTTAAGTATGAAAATGTTTTTATGATAAATTAAATCATAAAAATGATTATAATTAAATTATTTGGATTAGTAATAATATTAAATAATTAATTTTACTTTTAAACCATTTTTAAAAAAATGGGACTTTTTAAATTCTTGAAAAAATCTATAGTTTTCAATATAATGCAATATTTTTCACTATTTACTAGAAAGTGAATTTTTTAGAAAGATCACAAAAAAAATACCCTAAATTAATTTTGATATTATAAATTAAAAAATGAAGTAATTTTTACCAAATAAGTTTTATAAAATTATAAAAAATTAATTATATTATTTTCTCCCAAAAAACAATAAAAATAATTTTTGAAAGAAAACATATTTTTGAAGAATAAAATAAATTTACTAAATAATTGAGTGTTTATTTCATAAGAATTAATAAATAAATTTTTATTGAATATTAACTAAATATATATTTCATAATTTTTTTATTTCTATTCATACCCACCAATTTGATGGCTAGATTATAACGGTCATATCTAGATTATAAAATATTGTGGTTTGTTTAAACTCATTGTTGTGTGTTATATATAATATCGAACATAGTGATATTTTAAAATATTAGGGTATTACATTCTAACACTATAATAAATTGTGTCCTCTCAATTTTAAATTTTTTTAGTAATCAAGGGGTTTAAATTTGAAAATTCCTTTATGGAAAACCAACATCATTAAAAAAGGTTAATATAACATCCTCTTAAAAAGTGGGAAAGGGAAATATGAATGTCATTCAGAATAACACAAAATTAGTTTTTGAAATAGTATAACATTATTAGGAAGTGAAAATATGTACATGAAAGAGAAAAATAATTCCCAAAGACTAATAGAGAGTGATAGAGAACATATTCAGGAGAAAGTTAACGACCATAAAACCATAAATCTATGATGGATGAAAAGACCATCAATTCATCAGAAATAGTCATAATAGGATAACTTTTTTGTTTCAAGATCATTTTCTTAGAGTTTAGTAATTACTTTACTATCTAGACTAAGAACATAAGAAACTATACTTTTATGGAAAGTATAATTTAATCCTTTAATCAATTTCCACCACAATCTCATCCGTTCTCCAAATGATGAGTATTCAAAATGAATTTGTTTCTGCATGAAGTACTAAAATAAACTCATAATGGATCATATAATCCCAAAATGGATAACAATATATTCATCATATCTTTAAATTTTAACCAAAACTAAAATGGTTAACACAAGGTAAGACAATATCCAAAATGAATAATCCTTCATATAAAGAAATATTACATTCTTCTACAAAGTTTCCACAATAACACCAAATTTTCAAATTATATTATTCTAAAAATAAATAACCCTAAATCACAATTAACCTCAATAACCTCAAAATTAAATAATTTTTTAACCTTAATGGTGATATCATAACTTTAAACCTACATTCCCATAATTTAATTACATTCCTCCCAAATAATCTTTCATGTTAAAACACATGTTAAACCAAAAGGTTACATGTACTTCAACCAAATGAAGAATCACAAAAATATTATTAATCACTATTAATATATAATATTATAATGTATTTAACATCCTCAAAATATCATGAATTAAATTTAGACACGAATTATGAAAGGTAATCCTTAGCTTGACCATAAATATCTCTGAAAATATCGCTATGTTAATGAATCTCTTTTTAACCATAAATATTATCTATATATCACTATTTAATAGACTATAATTAACTTAACATAAAATAATATATGATCATAAAGGTTTATTCAACCCATAATAGATTATCCTTTCCAAAACATAGTAAAATTTTCAAATCATCTCAAAATATCATCACATAAAACTTCAAAAAGAGTATCTATGACTTTGAACTTATGGAAACATTAAAATTATAAACCCATTATGATATCCATAACTCTTAAGTTATCCTCATACAAAAAAATATATATTCTTACAAAAACTAACACAATAATTATTCCTCAAATAAAATCATATATTATTTCTATAAATACAATAAACTTCATCAAGGATGACCTAAATCACATTTTTTCAAATCACTGACCAATTTTAAGGTCCCCAAAACTATCTCATTTACTTCATTAATGCCAATCATGAAATTACCAATAAATAAATTTTATTGGTAATCAAAACCTTTCAAAATATTTTTTCAAATCCTTAAATGAGATCTACTATGAACCATTCATTAGATATATCATGATTCTTATATCCAAAATATCATTGATATACTACTTCTACAATATAATTCTCATATCCCAATATATAAACACTTAAATACTTATACTCTAATAATTGAAATATTATAGTCTCTTCTTTGGTATAGAATTTTACCCTTAGATTAGGTAATTAGCTTGAATAATTCCCAAATTCCCCACACAAAAGACATTGAACTATAAATGGTACCTTTGGATGAACTTCATATACCTCTATATAACTCTTCATTTTTCATTAAAAATTCATTGATCTATTCTATTATTTTCCACATATAAAAAATTTTCCCATTACTTTGAGACATTATATGGGGTGTCTCTTTCCAAATTTTTGACATGGAAGAAATTGACATTCATTTCTTTCATGGTCCTCACCACACAAGCTCTAAATGAACTCCACCTTACCAAAATTTTAGGATGTTATCACTTAAATATAATTATCCTCAAAGTAAGTTTTGGGGTTATATTATATAATCTATGCTTTCCTAAATCAAGTTCCTAATCTTTTTACTAAACTTACTCAAACACCAACTATAAAAACTCCAACCCTAGTAGCCCAATGTTAGTGGTTACATTTTTACATTTCCATAAGATATAACCAATGACATCTCAAAGGACCAAAAAGTTTAGTAGTCTTTGTAACCTATATACATACTCGAATCTCACATTACCTTTTAAAACATAAAAAATACTTCATAGTTAAAGTAAATATTTTTCATCCTTGAACTCATTCAAATATTCCTTCTTCATATCCTAGGGTAAAGGAAAAAAATGGGTGAGATGAAATTTTTAATAAGGGTTACATACAGTGTAAAATTTTATGAGTAAATAATGCATAATCAGAAAGGAAAAGTAAATAACAGGAAAAAAACATGTCATTTAATCAATAACTTGAGCACAAAATGTATCCATAGATAATATCAATATAGTAATCTCATAGATAATAATAACTGAATTATTAATGAAGTAAATGATTAATATTTTACATCATGATTTCAGAAATCATGATATCTATACCATAATGTCCTTATGCCAAGACAGTTTAATTGATGGGTAAGTGTACACCAAAACCCCAATTAATGTTAGCTTATTTATTTGTCCCATGGGACCTATTAATGCATCAAGGGGATATATAATTATAGGCTCCACCCGTCACTTCATGTCCATTGCATTTATCATATATTTAATGATCAACTTAAATTAATAAGTAATATTCCTTATCAACAATTTTTTGTATCAATAAAGAATATAGATTATCAATAATTCCCAAGTTTATCAAATAACTTTCAAAGTAAAACACCATATATAGAAATAATATACGGTTTAAGAAATAATAATATCCATGACAAAAATAATATGAATATTTAATATAAATGTAATGTTAAATGATTATAATATAGTGAATGTTTCAAGAGAAAGTTAATAACTATATAATAAATAAAATATGACCTTCAATTCATCATAAAAACAAGTTTTAAAATAAATTAATGTATTTGGAAGAATAAAATATATGGGTGATAAAAAATTTCTCAAAATATTTTTCTTTCAAATATATCTTAAATCTTATAGAATAAGATAAAGAGTGTAAAATGTTTATGGTAGTGGGAAGGTCCATTAATTCCAAATAAGTTAAGAAAAACATTCCTTTTGAATTTTTTGTAAATAAAGTTTAAAATGACTTATTTTAAAAAAAACATTAGAAATATGCCTTTCATACCATTTAAAAATTAAGGGATAAATTAAAATGTAATTTATAAATCATTTTCTAAAATTAAAAGTATTTTCATAAAAAAGTTTTGAAAAATATGGATATAAAATATAAATATACCCAGTCAAGAAGATAAATAAGATATTATTTTATTATAAACATACCTCATGAAAGAGTAACTTGAATTAAATCATTAATAATCATGAATAAATGGATATTAATGTAAAATAAATAAAATTTTAAGTATATACACATCATAAAAATAAACAATTTCATAATACTAAAAATGTCTTAATGGAGTGGAAATTGAGAAGAAATACCTTAAAAAGATTGTATCATTGGAGTGAGAATTTAATCACTAATGTGATTGTGTGTAACAAATGTAAATTCACAAAAAAAAAGTGGAAATTAAAAGTAATTTAGTAAAATTCCATTTCACACATAATCATCTCATAACATAGTCAATTAAGTATAATTATAACCCAATGAATGAAAATTGAGTTAAGAACCCCCTTACCCCTTAGTGCATTTCAAGTCAAATCCCCTTAGATGGAATAATTTAAATTGAAACTTAAAATACAATGAAGTATTAAGGGTTCATCATATAACATATAAAAGGGTATTATATACACTATATAAATAAATTAGGTGTATAACAATAAAATATGCCTCAATGAAGAAAAATTGAGACAAAATCCTTTACCTTGGGTCTAAATTGTCACGTGTGTTCCTTATATTCCTAAATAATAATCTTATGTTAATTACTCACTCAATTGATAACCATTTTAAATTTAGTTATTCCTTTTATTTTATCTATTACCATTTTATATTCAATTATTTTCTCAATTATGTTCATGTCAGGAATTTTGATAATATTCGGCTCATATATCCAAGATGAATTTTCTAGGTTGAATGTGGTTAAATAGTTCCTTATTTCATTATCTAAAAATTTTAATCATGAAATAAATATAATTTTTATACATCACTTATACTTTTAAAACCAATCAATAATAATGGTTATGAAAAATGAACAATGTTGTAATAATGGAGACAATAGGTCGCACGTACACATGAGTAATATTTTCCATTTTTCAATGATCATAATAGAAAGAACATAAGTATTATTTTATATTTATAGGATAAAAATTATATCATAAATACCATATTATTTATTTAAATAAACTTATATTTACCATCCATGTGATGTGGTGATGAAAAACTAAACACATCTCTTTGTGGAGGCTGTAGTCCACACGTACACATGAATCATGTAATGGTGTCCAAGAGTTTTAGTTATTATTTTCCTTCATATTTTAATTTTATCCCCTATTAACCCTTTAGAAATTACTTAGTATTAAATATTTATACACTTTAAGGGTCCATAATGTTACTATAAAATAGAAAATGACCCATAAATGGACCATGTTTGATGTTTTAAACCATATACCATTAATTTTAATAATATAATATTTTTTATGAATTTTAAATCATTTAATAAAATATTATTTACTATAAAATTTCATTAATGTCATTTTTGACACTATTAATTTAATTTGACTTAAAATACATCAATAAAAAAGGGAATATGAATATAATCCTTTAACACATCACTAGAATTTTATATTTATCTATAAAATTCTTTTAAAAATATTTATTTCAAAATATATTAGTTTCAATATTTTTTAAAATCATATATTTTATTTTTCTATTAATTAATTAAATGTGTTTCTGGTGTTATGCAATAATTTAAGGTAATTATTTCAGTAATAAAAATTAGAAATAAATTAAAATGAAAAAAATTATATTCCAAATGAATAATTATAATTTAACATAAGTTTTATTTATCCTTATCATAAAATATTATAGATATTAAAAGAAATAAAGTGACATTTTTGTCTTTATCTCTCACTTAAAAATTATAAAATTCAAAATCATAGATAAACGTAAAAAAGGTCATATATTTTAAAGTATGAATGATTATTATGTAAATAGACTCATCCAATGAAATTAATGCAAGTTTTGGGTATATTTTTAATGCCTTGTCATATTATTTTTAACTTTAATTACCCAATTTACCCTCACAGTGGTGAAAATTATTTAGTATGGTTGCTATTAATAATGATCTGAAATAAAAGGGACATATCTACAAAATTTAGACCCCAAGATTCAAAATATGGAAACCATTTTTCAAGATTTAATTTCAATAATTGGAAAAAATTAATATTAAAACACAAAACACAATGAAAAACAATTTTTCAGAAAAAAATCATTTTCAAGTATAAGAATATTTTTATACTAAATTAAATTATAAAATTTAATACAATAAAAATAACTGTATTATTAATAATTTTAAATAATAAAATTTTCTTTTAAATAGTTTTAAGAAAAAATGATACTTCGTAAATTCTTGAAACCAAAATATAGTTTTCAATAGAAATTGTTTTTTTCACTATTTACTGGAAAGTCAATCGGTTCAAAAAAATCCCAAAAAATCACCCTAAGAAAATTTGTATATGATTATTTCAAAAATGAAGTTAATTTTATAAAATAAATTTCCTAAAAGTGGTAAAAATTAATCATCCTATTTTCTCCCAAAAGTCAATAAAAATCATTTTTGAAGAAAATGTATTTTTGAAAAATAAAATGACTACTAAAAAATTGGGTGTTTATTTTCTCAGAATTAATCAATAAGTTTTATTTGAGTATAAACTTCATATATATTTCATAATTTGTTTATTCCTATTCATACTCTCAAAATCGATGGCTAGTTTAGAATGGACATATTTAAAAAATAAAATTTCATGGTTCGTTTAAACTTGGTGTTGCGTGTTGTATACGCTGTCGAATATAGTGTTATTTTAAAATTTTGGGATGTTACAGGGATGTCCTGAAATTAATATTTCTTCAAAGATTCTTTCCCACCTCTATAATTAAATCCATTAAGAATGATATTTATACTATAAAAATATTCTAGAGAGACCCTATATGAGTATTGGGAAAGGTTTAAGAAGTTGTGTTCCAATTGTCCCCATAAATCCACTGAGGAGAACTATTTATTTATTTTATTCTACCAAGGTTTACTGAAAATGATAAGAACCTTCTGGATTCATCTTTAGGAAGAGTGTTAGTAGTGAAATTTCCAACAGAGTTCAATGATTTCATTAAAATATAACATAAAACTCATAATAGTTTGGTACAAGAGGCACAGGAGCCATAGGTTTACATAAGGTAATGTCTTCTATCTCATCTTTATTTCTTGAATCTAATAATGAGGAACTAACTAGTCTTGTTAGAAAAATCACCATGAATAAGTTCAGTGAACAATAATTACTAACATAGGTATATGGTTTGTGTGTGTCTTCTAATTACTATACTGATCAATGTGTTGAGGTGCAGGGTATGAAAAGTTACATAGCATCATATTAGCTTTGAAAATTTCTACATCCAAATTCTGGATAGAGATAACCCTCCCATGTCTAATATAGATTTGGAAACCAACAAAACAAATATATACCACCCTATTAAAACCAATACCAGCAACAACCATCATTCCAGTAGAAATTCCAATAAACAATACCCAACTAATAGTCATTTAATCAATAATACACTAAACTTTATTACTGAAAACCATCCCCTTTCCATAAAAATAAACTATCTAAACAAAATTAAACCTGTGTACAAGCCACAGTACAACATAAATAAGGATCTAAATTTGATAAGATTAGGAATAAAGTGGAAGGGTACAGAAACTATATTGGAAGTCTAGTGGAAATCATGTCCAAAAAACCTAATAAAGCTTCTTACCAAGTCCATCCTAAATCCCAATGGAAATATGAGTATGGTAATAATAATAGGTGTAAAGTATATTCACTCTACCACCACATCCAAGCCTGAAAAAAAATCAATCGAAAGCTAAGAAACCTAAATCTGAAAAAACTAGAAAAATTCCTAAAAACCATATTAGGGAATAAAAAAATAAAGAAGAAGGATAGAGAGAATTACCAAGTAGGAAGAGGCAATAGATACCCTTTTAGAGGAATAATGTGGAGAAAAAGGACTTGACACTCCCATTTCCCTCTATGATGATCTAATTCATTAAGATCTAATTGGAATAACTTCAAAAGTAAATTTTGGAAACATTCTATAAGGTTGAGATCAACATCCCCCATCTATAATATCTCAAGAAAATCATCATATATACTAAGTTCCTTAAGGAACTTTTCACTAATAAAAATATACTTCAAGGTAATTAGAGGATTAATTTAAGAAGAAGTGTTTGGTCTTTGATAACCACATAATTTCCAAAAAATGTAAAGATCTAGTGATATTTAATTTACTTTCACTATTGGATTTATTTTTTTATCAAATGATTTATATGATATAAGTGCATCAATTAATGTAATGACTCATTTAGATTTTAATTATTTGTAATGGGAGAATTAAATCCAACAAGAGTGGTTGTGCAACTTTCAAACAGATCTCCCTCATTTCCAGAAGAAATCTTAGAGGTTGTTCTAGTTAGAGTTTATAATTTAATATTCTTAGTAAACTTATATATATTGAACATGGAGGAAGGTAAAACTCTATTACAATCATTGATCATTTTGGGTAGTCTATTCTTTAATAAATAATTGTCTATCATCAATTTTCATGAGGTAACTCTTACCATAGAATTTAGATACAACATTATCTACATCAATATATTCAATGTGATATAGTTCCCTTAGGAGGATCATTCACTTTTTACACTACAAAACATTTAGGAAGCTGATATGAGGGAATATACATGTATGTTACATGAAATTTTAACTTTAGATAAACAATTACTAATTAAAAATTAAATGGAAAAATAAAATGTTCATAGATCTGAAAATATGTTTGTTGATTGAAATAATAGGTAAATTGTAAATTATTTGATGGATTTTATTATTTTTTAAAATATGAGGAAGTTAATATTGCATCTTATGTATATGAAGCTCATGAAATAGAAGTAAGCATAGGTCTAATTTCAACTTTAGAAAAACCCTCAAATATGGAATTGAAACAGATTCCAACTGATATTAATTATGTATACTTAATGGAAGGAGATAAATTACTAGTATTCATTGCTGATAAAATATCTTCATACTAAGAGAAAAAGCTGATTGAAATTTTAAAAGAAAATATGCAAGGAATAGGTTGGAGTTTAGAAGATATTCTAAACATAAATCTAAAAATACTCTTGTGTAGAATTTAGTTTGAGGGAAATTACAAATATGTTTGGTGTCCTCAAAGAAGGTTGAATTCAACCATGATTAAGTTAGTAAAAAAGGAGATAAACAATCTATTAGAAGTAGGAATAATCTACTCAATCTCTAACTCGCAATGGTCCATCCCCATTTTTAAATCTTAATGACTAGTTTGGTACCACTGATAGGGTGATTGAATTAATAGAACACTCTTTTTATGAATTATACCTTTTATTTCAGCCTATTTAACTTTTAAATGTTATTGATTCAGTTGAATATAATTTCCTTACCTTCAAGTGAAGTAATAATAATAAACAGAGCAGCACAGACTATTTACAAGGTTCAGCTGAAAGGCCTACTTTACATGTTAGTTATACACCCAAATATGGATTCACCACTATATTCAACAATTGATTAAAATAAAGAGTTAATTTTTCTCTCTAAATATTCTAGAGTCCACTGTAAGATACAAAAACTCTTCATAATGATGATTCAATAAATAAATACCTTAGGATTTCTCCTGGTGTTCTCTGTACCACAGGGTTTTGGTCCTCCTCCAAGATTAGATGGAGTAGTAGGTTTACACATGTTCTCCCTTATGATATTCAACAATGTTGTTGGTATTGGGACTTCCTCTGGATATTGAGTGATCTGGATCTTCCTTGGACTTCATGAATAATTATGTGCATAGAAAATAATTGTTTCTTCAATGGCTCTTGGTTTAATCTCCTTCTCTCTCCATGATAATAATCTATTGATCTCTCATAATTTTAAAGACTCTAACACCTTATTCATAATCTATAGTTTTCTTTTTATATTTATAATATGTATTAATAATATAATATTCCATATTCAAAATAAGTAAATTTCATAATCTTCGTATACATTTGTGATCTCACTTTTTAAATCGATCAATGATATTCCCAATTTATCTTTTTATTTAAATTCTTTCTAATTACTAATAAAATATTCATTTAAATATCCTAAAGACTCATGTAGAATTATTTTAATTCTCTATGAAATTTGATTCTTTAAACCATTAAAAATATCCACATGCATGGAATCATGCAACATTACCATGTGGACCTCCTTCTATGACATGGAACCCATCTTAGTTTCCATCATCTCCCTCAAATGGATCACCTTCTTTCTCAGCTAGAATCATGATAATTTAGTTGATCATGATATTTGAATTACATAAATATTTGCTCCTCAACATCATCAGTATTAATATTTTTTCAATATCTAAAATATGGAAACTCGTATTTTCACCCAGTAGAATCACTTGAAAATTCTCTAATTACATGACCTATCATGAGTGAGACAAGCATCTTTTCTAATCAACTATGAGGATCGACTGTGAGGATCATCCACATTTCTTATACTAGATTGACTATAGTGTGGATCAACCAAATTTTTTAGTCTATATCAACCAAATATATTATTCTAGATCAGCCACATGTCTCGAACAATATTTACCACATGAAAAAATGATCAACCACGTTGATTGAACATGTGAAGCTACCACCCATGGATCAACCGCACGAACAAACAAACGACCACGTGAAGTGGATCAACCGTATGAAGTGGATCGGATACATGAAGTGTATTGATCATATATAGTAGACAAGACACTACATGTAAAACCTTTACACACCTCAAATCATGTTTACACATCCTTACTTCATGTTTATGTAACACCTATATGATGTTTATGCACAACATCACTTCATTCTTATGCAGAAATTACATGATGATTATGAACATTAGTACTTCATGATTATACAACACTTATCTTCTCAAGATCAATTATAGTACTTATATATTCAATAAAGTATTATAAAAAATGTTCCTTCATCCTCCAACAATTTTATTTTTCTTGAATATCAATGAAATAATCATCACATTCACTTTACCATATTATATTAAAAATTTACACTTGAGTTCTTAAATTTGTATCCTCAAAGATCCTTTTCCATTTATCATGGAATCATATCACCTAACTTATGGATTTTTATGTACTATCAAGAATTAAATCCAATTCCATATCATGAATCCTACAAGTATCACCACTTCTTAGACCAAAGATATATTGAAAAATTGACAACAAATGCAACAAAATATTTTGGGCACAAAACTTTCCCCCTTTGTTTTTTTGTTAATACCTCCAAACACTTATGTCAATATGTGGGTTTATTTTTATCCCTATTACTAATAATAAATTAAAATGGAATATAAGTATTATTTATCTCATAAATCTATTTTAAACACTTCTACTTATTTAAAGAATAGCTCAAGACACTTATGAGGGAAGGATGACACTACATTATTTTCCTTAGAAAATAGCCTTTAGTTAGTCCACTCAAAGTCAGCTTGGGATAAACTAGTGTAGAAAATAGTGGGATTTAATCAAGGTTTTCAATGTTCTCCATAAACAAAAAACCATGTGATTTCATTCTCAAAGTCTTAACATAGGTATTTTTCTATGAATATTTATAAGAAACATTTAATATTATACATGTTTTAACAAACACATCAAAAAGTTCAAGTGAAAGGTAAATTCTCCTTTTTCTAATGTTTTTTATCAACCAACACTACCACTTAATAATTTCATTTAATACAATCATAACAAGGGTTATGAGTGTAATTTTCATACCTTAATATTTCAATTTTAAAATATTTTTTTAATTTCTAGATTCACTAGAATTCAGTAAAATGATATATTCTATTCAAGTTTTATCCCCATCAAGGGATGAATTACTCTTCCTATATTTCATAGTGGTCAGTAGACTCTATGAAGGACAATTTCTTCATATCGTACAATAGTGTAAGAATAAAAAAATTCTCCTTTCATTCCCTATATATTAGTTAAAAATAAGAATAAATAGGGAACTAATAGTTATTTTTAAAGAAACTTTCATGATGAGAGTTCTCTCTCAACCTAGTATTATTAGAATTTCCATTATAATCATTTTTATTTTCATTAACATCCTCAATAGTATATTTACTCATCTCTTTCATTTATAATGATTATTAATGTGAATATATTTTCTTCACCTCAGAAGTCAAGGAAAAATCATTTCCTTGTTATTTTAAACATATTCTAAATAATTCTTAATGAGTTGGTATGATTTTCATAGAATCATTTTTTTCATTCCTAGTTTTTCCACACCTTCTATATAGCCCCTCTTGAACCTTTATATTTGTATTTATAGAAAACTTCTCATCACCTTTCAAGTAACCACATTTGGATGATTTCTCATAAGGTTTGGTCTCATTATCTAAAACTTATTGTTTTTTTTCTTAGCACTCACTTATGATTTATCCATTTATTTATCATTGACCAGTTGGTTAGACCACACTATTAAGCACTCCTTGACATGATAAGTTTATTTAGGATTATCATTTGTATTCTTGGTAAACTTATCGGTGTCTTAATTCCCTTTAAAATTATAGGAAACTTATTCATAGAGTCTATACATGTATAACTTAACATAGTATTCTTATTTTCCACATATGCCAAATTCTTCTTGTAAACATCTAAATTTATTTTGGTTGGAAAAATTTGGTTCATTCTTGACACCATCTTGCTTCTCCTTTAAATCTATCCTTAAATGTTCACCAAATCTTTCCCTTGGTTCTTGCCTCTTCCTTGTAAATAAAATATTAAACTAAAAAATAAAGGATTTGTGTTCATACCTTTCACATCACTGATAAAAACTTCAGAAATTAGATATTTCATTTTGATAATAAATCTATCTGTAATTCCATTATTGTTGTTCTACTATAAACTGAGCCTCCTTGTTCCTAGGGGTAGTGTTTTTCTTGAATTTTTCTCTTCCTTTGATGGGAAAGATTGTTTCTATCTATATTTCTTAGTATAACACTTCTAGGAACACTTTTTGGAACATATAATACAAGAAATTCAATACTTATATTGAGATAGATAGGTGAAATTTTTACTTTCCTATTAGAACCCATCATCTCATTGACTTGGGAATGTTATCCTTTAACTTCATAATAAATTTTTAAACTTTATATGATTTTATTAAGATTATTTTGAACAATAAGACATATCAATTATGTCTCTCCAAGTTCTTATTCATTTAATTCCAGCTTCTCCTCAAGTTCACTGAGAATCTTCTCTTATTTAGTTTATCTAATATTGTATTTATTGATATTATCAATATAGGATACCCCTTTTCTAACCAACTACTTTTTTTCTTTATTTTCCTTATTTTTATACTTTATAAACTTCTTCTTTTCTTTCTTTTTTTTTCTAATCTTATCAAGACAAGATTACAACTTTCCTTTCACCTCCCACTCAAGTTCTATCCTTTATTTTTCATTATAATCATTTATTGATGAATCAAATAATTTATCAACATGATAAAATAAAGTTTATTAATTATCTAAACTACAAGATGATTCACTCTTCTCTTTAATGATCATGAAACTTTTTCTTTTGATTATTGAATGCTTATTCTTATTCTTAATTTTTTCTATTTTTTGTGTCCCCTACTTCTTAACTGATTCAAATTCTTTATCCTAATTCTTTGAGAAGTATTTTGTAATATAACCAATATCGTCACAATTATAACATATCATTAATTTTTTACCTTTGTTTGAAGTACTCATCATCCTTTACATCATAATCAAAAGATTCTTCAACCTATTCTTCTTTAACTTTTCCTTTTCTCATGGATTCAAAGGCTAACTGATAATTTTCATTATTTTTTAAGTATGTATCCTTTCTCATTTCATATAAAATTATGATATTATGAAGTTTATCCAAGTATTGATCTTACCTTTCCTCTAAATCAAAAACCTTGGAATCAAATCTATCTTAAATGTTCCTCATAAGCTTTATGACTGTCATGTAAACCTCTAAATTCTCACCAAATCATCAAATATTGTTGAATATATCATTCACCTTGGTGAAATAGTCATCTATATTATCATTATCATCCATTTTAATATCCTAAAATTTACTCATCCAAACTTGTATCTTAGCTTTCTTCACCTTAATATTGCCCTTATACCTGCTTTTTAATTTTTATCATATCTATTTTGTTTTTTTAAGGCCTATTACCTTTGTGTGAACTATTTTAGATAGGAATATAATGATGTAAATTTGATACCTTCCATATAAATTAATATTTTATTATCATATTTATTCATAGTAACACCATTAGAAATGGTTTGAAAACACACTATAGAAACATCTCTAACTTCTTGGATGAGTGATGGGAGGAAAGGTCATAGTTTATTCCATTTAAGGTAAGAACTCATTATTTATTCATAGAAATAAGATTATTTATTTCTCAATAACCTTTTCTTTAGATATTTAAAGGTAACATGGATGCTTTGATACCAATTATATAGCCCAAGGACCATTTAGGTACCACTAAGAAGGGTATAGAATCAGTGGTACATTATTTTTATGAATTATACCTTTTATTTCAACCTCTTGAAATTGTTAAGGTTCTTGATCCACTCATTTGAATCTCACAGCCTCACCTTCATGTGAAATAATAATAATAAATATAGAATCATGCACTATTTACAATGTTTGGATAAAAGTATTACCCCTTTAAATGTTAGTTATACCCCTACCCACACCCCAACATGGATTCTTTGCAATATTCAACAATAATTTATAAAAAAGTACATTGTGCTCTCCACGGCTTCCAAATTATCTTGGAAGATATACTAACTCTTTATAAAGATGATCCAATAAATAAATTACTTCATCTTTCTCTTGGTTTTCTATGTACCATGGGATATTGGTCCTCCTACATGAGTATATGTATTGGAATTTTTGCACATGTACTCCCTCAAAATATTCAATAATACTTCTCATCCTTATACTTCCTCTGGATCTTCCTCTGTATTCAAAAATACTTAGATTCCCATTAGATTTTTTTTCAATGTTTCTTAACTTTATCAACTTCTCTCTCTATGGTAATAATGTATCAGGATCTCAGAATTCTTAAGGCTCTAACACCTTCTTCATAACCTCTAAGTTTTTTTATATTTATAGTCAACAACATGAAAATTTTATTCCATATTTGAAATATGGAAACTCTATTATCTTCATATACAAGTTTTATATCTATATTTAAATCAAACAAATATATTACCAATTTATCTTCTCATTAAAAATATTTTGAATTATTGTTAAAATATTCATTTATGTTTTCTTAAGAATCAATAAATTTTATTCTTTTAATTCTCTATGAAATTAGTTTCTTCAAATTATTCATAATTTCCACATGCATGGTGGCATGCATCATTACCATGTGGACCTCATTATATGGTTTGGAAATCATATTAGTGTTTATATTATTCCTTAGTTGGATCTCTTTATTTATTTACTAGAATCATTATAATTTATTTGATTATGAAATTTAATATCATCTTCTTAGAATCCTCAGTATTATTTTCTTTATAATATTCAAAATCTAGAAACTCATATCTTCAACCAGTAGAATCTCTTGAAAATTATCTAAGTATGTGACCTATCATGAGTGAGAAAAACATCCTTTCTGATTAACCATGAGGATCGACTGTGATAATTAATCACATATATTATACTAGATCGACTATAGTATGGATCAAATTCATGTGTTAGTTTGAATTAAAAACATTTCTATGTCTAGAATTATTACATGTCTCGGTCTGTATTGACTACATGAAAAAATAATTGACCATGTGGATCGATCATGTGAATATACTGCCAATAGATTGACTTCAAGAAAAAATAATTTATAGTGTAAAGTGGATTGAACATAAGAAGTGGATTGACTGCATAAAGTACATCGACCATATGTAGCAAAAAATTGACCATGCGTACAAAATTTATGTTTATTAACTCATGTTTACATATAAAAACTTCATGTTTACACCCAAAAACACTTCATTCTTAAATAAAAATAATCTTCTCCAAATCAATTCCAAGCCTTCTATATTTAATCAAGTGTTGTAGATAATGTTTCTTCATCCACCAAAAATTGTATTTTTCTTGAATATCAATGTAATAATTATCTCATTCACATTACCACATTGTATTGAACCTCTCTACTTGAGTTCTTAAAGTTGTATACTCAAATATATTTTTCCATTTATCATGGAATAAGATCACCCAACTTGTAGATTTTTATGTATTATTAATAGTAAAATTAAATTCCAAATAATGGGCCCTATAAGAATGAACACTTCTTACACCAAACACATATTAACATATTTACAATAAATGAAACCAATCAATTTGATAAAACATCAGACATGTAGTTCTTAAAAAAATGAACTAATTGTAGTAAGGAATGAATAAAATTAACTAATAAATGTTATAATTTAGAATATATAGGGATTTTTTATTGATTATAGGAAGCTGAATCAGGACACTAGGAAAAATAATTTATCCATTTCTTTCATTGACCATATTCTAGAAAGGTTAGCAATATGAATACACTATTTTTTTAGATGGATTTTTAGGTTACTTTTAGGTACCCATTACACCTGAGGATCAATAGAAAAACATTTTTACATATCCTTCTGGTACCTTTTCATATGATAGGATTCCATTCTGATTATTTAATTCCCTGGGTACATTTCAGTTGTGTATATTAAGTATATTTTCTGATCACACTAAATACTTTCTGGAAGTACTATTAAATTATTTCACTATTTTTAGTAATTAATGTGATCATTTCTTAATAAATTTATAAAAAAATCAAAACCTTCTTTGAAAATATCCATGTTATTTATTTTTAAAAGTTTAGTTTCATGTTGGAGAGAGGAATAGTGATTGGTAATGTGATTTCACAAAAATTCATTATGAAGGATAAGTCTAAAACTGAAGTAATAAATCTATTTCTTTATTCAATGTGTGTGAAGCATGTTTGATATTTTCTATGATATATAGGAATTTATAGAAGATTCATCAAGTATTTTAGTAAGATTTATCTTCCCCTTTACATGATACTTTTGAAAGATGATGAATTTATCTTTGATGATGATGGAATGGAATATTTTTATTAATTAAAGAGGATCCTAATCACACTGCTAATGATGAAACCCCCAAGATGAGATCACCCATTTGAGTCACTTTGTGATGCTTCTAGCCAAGTTGTAGGGGAAGTGATTTCTCAAAGAATTAAAGGAAAATCTCAACCCATTATCTATTCTTAGAGACCATTAGATGCTACCTAAAAACCATACACATCTACATAAAAATAATCCTTAGTATTTTTATTTTCCTTGGATAAATTCATGTCTTACATTATTAGTACTAAAGTCACAATATTTTTTTATCATGTAGTTCTTAGGTATTTTTTGAAGAATATAGTGGATAAACCATATCTGATGAGATGTATTTTTTCACTTCAATAGTTTAACCTAAAAATAAAATATTATAAAAGATTATAAAACTATGTGGATGATCACCTAAGTAAGTTTTCCAACACTGATGTGAAAATTCAATCAAAAATCCCATTGAATGAAAAAATTACTAGTGATTAGTTGTATTTGGTTAAAGTATAAGTACCCTAGTATACTTATATAGTTAACTTTATAGTAACTTCTCAAGTATCATCTCACTTAAATTCTAAAAAATCTTTAGGATAAAATCTAATTCAAAATTTTATATTTTTTAAAATCCATATCTTTATAAAATATATATAGACTAAATGATGAGAATATGCTTTCTTGAAAGTGAGAAACAATTTATTCTTGGGTTATTTCAAACTCTAGATTATAGAGGAAACTTTGAACCACAAAGGACTAATATAAAAATTTTATAATTGGGAATATATTGGCCTACATTGTTTAAATACTCACATGAATTTTGTAAATGATGTAATAAAATTTAGTTTACTAGTAACATATCCAGGAGAGAAGAAATCCCCACAAAACCTATAAGATTTTATACGATCTTAAAAGTATGGGAAATAGAATTCATGGGACCTTTTACCATGTCATTTGGTAACTCTTTGATCTTTCTAGTATTTTATTATATCTTAAAATGGGTGGAATCCAAATCCATAAAATCGATGATGTTAATGTTGTGTTTTATTTTTTTAGGACTAACATTTTTGTAGATTTGGAGTTCCAAGATACATAATAAATGATCAAGGGACTTATATATATAATAATTTAATAAAATATTTGATGAGTAAGTATTTATTGAATCACAAGATATCCACACCCTAACATCCATAAAAAAATGGTCAAGCTGAAGTTTTCAACAAGGAGATCAAAGGAATTATGGAAGAAATTGTTAAACCACATATAAAATACTGGATCTAAGGTTGGAAGAATACTTATGGGATTATAGGAAAGTTTATAAAACACTAATTCTAATGATTCCATGTATATTGATTTATGGAAGGAGTTGTAATCTACATGTGGAGTTCGAGCACAAGACCTACTAGGCAGTGAAGGAGATAAATGATGATCTGGTAAAAGATGGAAAATAGAGGAAATATCAACTACATGCATTAGAATAAATCAAAAGAGAATATTTTTCAAACTCACAAATTTATAAATAAAGAAATATATTGGATCATGGTAAGTTCATTCATAAAAAATACTTTCATTAATGGGACTAAGTGTTTCTATAAATCTCAAGACTCAAGTTTATTATGGGTAAACTTTGTTTCCTATGAGTGGTTCCATTTATAATCACTAATCTCTATACTTTTGGTGTTGTGTTGGTTGTAAAATAATGATAGGAAAACCTATTTACTATTAATAGGAATAAGTAGAATAGAATTCATGGAAATCTACCCTAAGAACCAATGGAGGATATCACACTCTTCCAACTTCTATATCAATAAAATTCCTTATTTTGTACCCTTCCTTAACACTTAATTGATTATTATGATTCCCTTAAAAAAAGATAAATGTATTATAATTCATTGTGGAAACTACATCATTTAATTGTAGGATAGGTAACCTTTATATTTTGGGATTTTCAATTTTTTATTTTCTTTTTAAAATATTTTCTGTATTTTTCAAAATTTTAGTCATTTATTTTCCAATTTTAGTGTGTTTTTAAACCTTTTGAGCCTAATTTCAATGTATATAAAAATTTTAAACCCATTCTAATGTTGTGGAACTAATTTGAACTATATACTCTCCTTATATAAATGGTTAAATGAACTTGTTTTAAAATTAAAAGTGACGGCAATTCATGAAAACACCACTAATTTTTAAATCTTAGGAAATGAAATGCTTTATTATATTTTAATCACTTACAAAATAGGCTTATGAATCTAATTTTACATTTTCTTACAATACCCCATTTCATAAGAGAACTAAGAAATGTTTGAATAATGAGAAATTTCTAAGTAATATAGTCAAAATCTAGGATTATTAATGCAGAGACCCTTTTTTCCCTTTTAAGACTTTAAAATATATCAAGAAATATTTTTAAATTCAGGTTCTAAGATAGTGTATGATTTTGAGACCGGTGTTCCTAGAAGTAATTTTTAAAAAATATTAAATATATTTTATATGATGTGTGCATTGTTTTTCAGAAATAAATCGATATATTATAAATGAAATCTTGAAATGGAAATATGAGACCGCGGTTAAATCTGAAATGCAAGGTTTACCCTAGGTGTGACCTAAAGTGGGTCGATACGGGACATTAGGATAAGGTGACCGTTGGTAGGTAAGTTAATTGAATTAATTAATTATTTTAATTCATTCATTTAAAACTAATTCCCTCTATAAATATGTTTTTATCGAAAAATTATAGGTTTATCCACATAACCTTGGGACAATTGAGAAGATAATTCATCATTATTTATTGAAAAATTGATATAGAATAATGGTGTGATTCTATATTAAGGTGAATCAAGGTGCAGAGAATACAATGGATCTTCCTTCTTTATTAGCAGCAGTGTTCTTCACCAAAAATCAATCTAAATTGAGTTAGTACTTTTCATTTCTGTATTTTTTCCCTTATGAATAAAATATTGAGCATAATCAATTACTTATATTTGATATGTGTTAATTTTAGCCTTTTAATGCACCAATGTATTGGATTTATATATTTATTCAATTTATCCCTGTTGTTCCATGTTTCTCACCCCGGTTATCCCCAATTTATATTTTTTTGCCAATAATTCTTGTAAAACAATTGTTTCAATATTGGTTTATGTAATTTCCCCCCACCAATTCTTCATGTTCTTCATCATTGGATCATGGGTCATGATTAAACTATTTTTAGGTAGGTTCGAGCATGATCGAACCGCCAGATTCATGATGGATTCACCTATGATGAATGGATTGAAAATTTGGGGATATATTGAGATGCTTATGGGATGAGGGTGATGTTATTCATGGATCTGGAATCCAAGATCGAGTTGGAAGTAGTGAGGGAGGTCCCACATATGACCAACAATGAATGGGATTCATATGGAAGGATCGTAACATCGATTTTCATCCATCGGAGGGGTAAAATAAATGGCTAGATATGAATACCTTCAGAAATGGGCAGACACTAGGCAGATTCAGTGTCATGGGAAGCAGATCTAGGATGCATGGAGCATATATGGATTTCCTCATAGAACCTAACTACATGATATGCATTCTAAGGAATACATGGAATATATCCCCCTGGTTGTGGTGACTAGGGTTTCAGGTGAGATAAATATCAAACTTCATGTGGGAATCCCACATACCATGTAACTCTTTGAAGGGAAACCCAGTATGTACTCTAGGAGTACACGGACATGATCATGGCCAGGCACATGATGTGTATCAGTACACATCCAGTGTACACGGACACGATTAGTGTACACAAACAGGGTCCTAAGGACATGGGAACATCCGGGAGAACATGGCTCAACCCCAGGTGGCTGAGACACACCATATAGTCCCCTAAAACGCAGTTTATAGATACATGGGAAGTGAATTGTGTACTATAAAGGAAACCTCCATGCATCATAGTGGGACTACGTGTCGTGTAGTTCCCTTGCGCATCGTGTACCCTCCTTTTTTAGAAAACTTCAACCTCTTATATATCCTTCATTTTGACTCATATTTTAGCCTCTGAGTAGCATATCCTGAGTATTTTTTCATGTAGAACGTTATTTTATCTGTCTTAGTGGGTTTCAAGATACAATGTGATATTTTATGGGTGTAAATATTATTTAGGTGATGATCAATAATGGCAGTGATCAGTTAGGATCATCATAGAGATTAGAATGACACACTTCTTATGGGACAATTCATGGGTCCACTATCTATCCATAGAGTGGATCCCTCCTATAGAGTCAAGGCATGGATCCCCTACCATTGGAGTGGCACCCTCCTACTAGGATAAGGCATGGTTCCTCTATCTATACATCATAGTGGAACCCTCCTGTAGGGACAGGGAATGGGTCCTCTATCGATCATCAGAGTGGTACCCTCATGCGGAGTTAGGTCATGGGTCCTCAACCATGATAGTGGAACCCTCCTATAGATTCAAGATATGGTTCCTCTACTATTAGAGTGGAACCCTCATAGGGATTCAAGGAACGGGTCCTCTGTCATCAGAGTGGTACCCTCTTGCAGAGTCAAGGCACGAGTCCTATACCATCAGAGTGGCACCCTCATACTGGATCAAGGCATGATTCCTCTATCTATGGATTTTAACCCTCCTATTTAAAAAGGGCATGGGTCATCTACATAGATATTATTTCCCCTCAACTATGCGGAGTTGTGGAGAGTTATGGCTCGATATGAATTCTTCTCTAGAAAGACACATGATATGTTGGGCAGCATTGATATACCTCTTAGAACTGATGGAAGACTCTTTTCCTGGGATGGGATGTGAGATTTATATCCCCTTTCTCTATCATATGTGTTACTTTTATGAGTATATATATATATATATATCCTTCTTGTTGTATTTCATTTCTATTTATGGGTTGATATGTCTACTTCTATTGTGTCTCCTATTTCTTCCCCTGTAGATTGTAGGGTGTCCTAATGGGTATGTATATAATCACACCTAAATGGGTTTTCTCACACATTTCATGTCTTATAAAAACAATGGATAGGTTGTTGGTGATTTTAGAGGAGAATAGGGATACCCTAGTACATTTGAACGTGTGCAGTGGTCAGGACTTGGAGATATAGAGTCAATATCTCTCAATATTTTACTTTTATAGTTATTATAATGTTAGGGAATATTTCTCATTGGGAATTTATTTTTTCCATTTAATTTTTAGATTACACTTTTGTACTATTTCATTCCCTAAAGGTTGTTACATGAAGGATTATTACTCTAGAAGTTATTGCCTTTTCTTTTATTTTTCTGCACTCCTGTATGGAGATGGTTGTGTGTGTGCATTCAGGTACTTAGGAAAATGCCTACCGTATTAGTTATTTCTTTTATCACTTATTTCCAACCCCTGGACTATAGGGGTGGGATTTGGGTAGTTACAACTTGATCCCCATTAGGTCATGTCGTGACTGGTTGGTATCAGAGCAGTTAATTCCATGGGATGGTGTTTGGAGTTTTCCCCTTACAAGTATTTCATTGGGATTTAGTGAAACAGTTTCAAATAGTATATATTTTAGGCTAGGGAACCTAGTTTTGGTGTGGTGGTTGATGTATCCATACATCAGGACTTTGACCACCTGCTTTTCAACTCGACTAACTGGGACATTGGTTGTAGGGAACTTTGGTACATGCATCATATAGGATTGAGTATTTTGACTATCCTTCTTGATCAAGCTCCCCATATATATATATGCTCATCTGATCATCATAAATATTTATTAAATTTTCAATATTCCTCCATGAAGACAGTCATCTAGGTTACCGAATCAGTATTGTTATGATGATCTGATGAGCGATGAGGCCTTAGTTCAGGGTCCATCTCATGAAATCCTTCCACTAGGTGGAGAGGTATGAGCACTCCCCACTTGTTGAGAAGTAGATTATACTAGCAGAGTAGGATGAGGATGCACACAGTCTTAGAGAACTCTATGAGTTCTAGTTCTATAGGCTGTTAAGGTTCCATTGTGAGACAGATCCCTAGAAAGTGGAGGGTTGGCTAGAGTTAGTGATCTGAGTTTTTAGACTTATTTGGACACTAATTGATTGGGTGGTTGTGTTGGAAGCTATCCTTTTCTATGGAGTGGATGGTAACTGGTGGATCCTAGTTAGGCAGATGTATGAGGGGATAACACTCTAATAGTACAAGTTTCATCAACTATTTAATGAGGATTACTAACCCTCAAGCTCAGTTCAGATTCAATAGATTATGGAGCTGAAAAAGGTAGTGATGGTAGTTGTTGAGTATGCTATGAGGTTCACTAACCTTATTCAATACTCCCTCAAAATTATTCAGGATAGCTACTTTTGGGAGCATAAGTTTTAGAAGGGTCTCTGCAAATATATTTGTGCAAGTGTTGTACCCATCTTCATTCCCACTTATGTCGGAGCATTAGAGCGGGTGTTGGTGATGGAGTTCTTCCTGTTAGAGGGACACTATACAGCTGGAGCTAGAAGTGGGAGTTATAGGGATGATTCATCTTCAGCGGTTAGCAAGTTCCAGTTGGTAGGATCTTAGTATGGGATATATTCCTAGAATTAGACTCAGGAACATGGTCAGGTAGCACGGGGACCTCATTGGGGACCAAGGAAACCTAGAGAGGGGAGGTTCTATGAATGTGATGGGGGGGGTCATGAAGCATTTCATTTACCGACCTGACATGCTGAGGAGGGCAGAAAGATAGTATATGGACTACCATGGAAGTGGTAGCTAATTACCACTGAAAGTGGATAATATTCATTGATTATGTCTTAATATTCACGTGTTCTTAAGTCCATAAGCATCATTTTTAGTGCATTATATAAATTGATCTTAATTTCTCATTAGAAGTGCAATTCATGTATAAAATGAAAATATAGGCCCAATCAATCATCTATTTGTGGAAAAAATTATATTCATTTTTTTAATTTGATATTTTGTGATATGATTTATCACTTTTTTGGAAAATTTTATCTTTTAGGATTGATGGATTAATCCCAAGGAAAGATGGTGATTTTTGGGCATTAATTAATAATTTTTTTGGACAAAGCATAATGGTCCTAAGTCCCATCAATAAAAATGGGGCCCATAATCCAAGCCCAATGAAGCTGAAATTTTAACTATATAAAATGAAAATTATTGGGATAATTTCACGAAATTGTGGCCAAAGATAATTCTGAAGTGTTTATGATGATATAGGCAGTCAAAGATAAAGATTAAATTAATGGCCAGATCTGAACGCTCATAAAGCCAAACCACCATTTCTACCATAACTTCCAAACTACGGAACCAATTAGCCTGAAATTTTTAAATCTGTTAGAGAAAACCTGGAAGAATATGTTTTTCTTCTATGAACCCTTAGGATTCTTCCATATTAAGTTAAAAATTCACATTTCAAAAGGGGGGATGAATCTGGATGATTTTCTTGTCAACTTTGAGAAGTCCAAATTCCCTTGATTTTCTCATGCTGTTTTTAGTCTCCCAATTAATGGGGATGTAATTGATTGTTGGGGGGTGAACCAAAGGCTCATAATATTCCTGTATAAGGATCTATTAGTGATGTTAATAGGGATAATGTTTTTTATTTCTTTCATTTGTATTTTTATGCTTTCATTTTGTAATTGCATTATTAATTTCTCTAATGTATGTTTTTTCCACCTTCATTTAATTAATAAAAGATCATCTTCTTATTCTTCATTTCTTATTTATTTTCCTATATCACATTAATACCATTTCCTTAGGTATTGAGGCTATTCCCATAATATTTTGTGAAACTCTTCACACAACGGTGGAGTGATTGTTTTTTATTTGTTTTTCTTCTCCAATTCTACCCTCATGAGTCTGCTACCCGCTTCCATTGATATAATAGCATCAATAGATGGATAAGTCTCTAATGGTTCGATCCAAGGTAGTATAAATGGAATTTATTTGATGTTATTTCTCATTTTAATAATTCTTAATCAATTTTATTTTTGATATATTCATTCAACGATCCACCTTCTCCCTTGAAATCACTAATTTTATGGATACACATCCTGAGTGATAAAACGATCCTCTACCTTGGAGTGATCATAAATATGAACCTCCAAGTGTATAGGTGATTAGACTTAGGATAGTGAAAACTCATAATCTGTGATTGATTTTGGATGTTCATATTTTATTGAAGTAAATGGTCAAATTTATGACATTGAAATAATTTAAAAAGAAATTCATCCAATCCACCCTAAGCGATAACCAATGATCAACTCATTATTTTTAAATTGAGTCTCATAAGTATCACAAACTCATTTATAATATAATAAATTCAAACCCAAGTTGGATTCTTTATAGAAAAATCACCACCATCAAATCACCTTCTTAGAATGTATGTTTCTTAGGTTTCTTCTTCAGTCCTTGTGGATTCAATAACCCAAGTTGTACTACAAAGACTACTTACACCATATAAATTGGGTAAATTTAGGTGAAACTAAATTTTAGTGAAAATATGATATTAAAAAGAGATAGATAATTAATTCATTATACTTGAATGTGTTAATGTACATTGGGAATCCTGAAAACTGAATGTAAAATGATTTAGAATTCCTTGATTATGATTTGAATGAAAGTTTACGTACATGAGCATAGTCTTTGGAAAGTGTGGTTGTCTGATGTGATTTTTCAATGTTAGAATTGTCATCCTCTTAATTAAAATGACACAATGCACATACATTGGATTTTGGGTGTCAGTTTGAGTTCATGGGTCCCTTTCAACATAGCATGGGGTTTGGGGTCGCTTTTAGTTTAATTTGAGTATCAAAAAAAGATATATAAAAAAATATAAAAAAAAATTAAAAAAATGACCACATAGAGCAATGTTGTTTCTAAATATATGGCATTCGGAACTTGGGGATCTTGAATCCATAGTTTTCTTTCCTAGAGTTAGGATTTATATCTCTATTTTAGAGTAGGTAATTGATAATATGTGTGGTGGCCAACACTTGGGGATCGTGACTCCATAGTTGTCTTGTATAGAGTTAGTCTTTTCATATCTATTATGGTTAAAAAACAAAAAAAACAACAACAAAAGGATACTCATCTTACGGTTTAATGTGATTCCCACCTGGCGCTTACATTTATTTCCCCTTGGAAAAAATGGGCCCCATATCTTTTTATATACACAACACATCATCCAACTTAATTGAAATTGGATGAAATGTGGCAATGAATTTGAATAAAGGAATGGTCTTAGGCTAGGGATATACTTGTGAACCTAGATTGTATGAAATGATTTTGATAGGTTTCAGGATTGTTTGGAATAATTTATTTTGGTGAGAAATGTATGTTAAAATGTTTTTGAGAAAGGGAATTCAATTTTATATTTTTGAAATAATTTTTTCGCGGGACTAGCAAAACTCAAGTTAGGAGGTGTGATTAGCCACTGAAATTGGATAATATTCATGTGTATTATATTCATTTTAAACATGAATTTAACTTAAGATGAGGCTAATATTCATTTATTATATCTTAATATTCATGTGTTCCAAATTCCATAAACATCATTTTCAGTGCATTGTATAAATTGAACTTCATTTCTCGTCTTAAGTGCAATCCATGTTTCAAATGAAAATCCGGGCCTAATCAATCAGCTATTTGTGGAGAACATTATATAAATTTTTTGAATTTGATATTTTGGGATATGATTTATCACTTTTTTTACATTTTATTTTTTAGTATTGATGGATGAATCCCAAGGTAAGATGTGTATTTTTGGGCATGAATGCAGAAATTTTATGGACAAAGCATAATAGGCCTAAGGCCCATAAAAAAAGTGGGTCCCACAATCAAAGCCCAATGAAGCTAAAATTTTAACTATAGAAAGATAAAATTATGGTGATAATTTAATTTAACTATGTCTAGAGAAAATTTTGAAGTTTTCATGATGATCCAGGCAGTAAGATGAGGATTAAATTAATGGCCAGATCTAAACACCCATAAATTCATCCCACCATTTAAACCACAACATCCAAATAGAGGATTCAATTGGCCTAAAATTTTGTAAGATGTTATATCAAACCAGGAAAAATATATTTTTCTTCTACTACCCCTTCTAATTCATCCATCTTCAGTTATAAATTTACACGTCAAAAAGGGAGATGAATTTGGGAAATATTCTTGTCAACTTTGAAAAGTCCAAATTCCCTTGATTTTCTCAAGCTATTTTTACTCTCCCAATTAATAGGGATGGAATTTATTGTTGGGGGGTGAACCTAAGACTCCTAATGTACTCATATAAGTAGATTTTGGTGAAGTTAATAGGGATATTTTTTTCTTTCTTTCATTTGTATTGTCATGCTTTCATTTTGTAATTGCATTGACAATTTCTCCCATATACGTTTTTCATTCACCTTCATTTAATTAATAAAATATCATATTCTTATTCTTCATTTATTATTTAATTTTTCATATCACATTGATATAGTTTCTTTAGTTAGTGAATCTATTCACATAATATTTTGTGAAACTATTCACACAATGGTGGAGTGATTGTTTTTTATTTGTTTTTCTTCTCCAATTCTACCCTCATGAGTCTACTTCCCACTTCCACTGATAGAATAGCGTCAATGGAGGGATAAATATCTAACAGTTTGATCCAAGAGAGTATAAATGGGATGGATTGGATTTTATTTCTCATTTAAATAAATATTAATCAATTCTATTTTTGATATATGTATTCAATGATGTACCTTCCCCTTAAACTCTCTAATTTTAAGGATACACATCCTGAGTGATAAAATGGTCGACTAACTTGGAGTTCTCATAAATATGATACTAAAATTGTATAGGTGATTATCCTTAGGATAGTGAAAAATCATAATCTGTGAGTGATTTGGGATGTTTTTATTTTGTTGAAGGAAATGGTCAAATTTATGACATTTAAATAATTTAAAAATAAATTCATCTAATCCACCCCAAGTGATAACTGATGATCAACTCATTCTTTTTAAATTGAAGTCACATAAGTATCTCAAAATAATTTATAATCCAATAAATTAAAACCCAAGTTAGACACTTCATATACAAATCACCACCATCAAATCACTTTCTTAGAATGTATGTTTCTTAGGTTTCTTCTTCGGTCCCTATAGATTTGATAACCCAAGTTATACTATAAACGACTGCTTAAACCATATAACTTGGTTAAATTTAGGAAAAACCAAATTTTAGTGAAAATATGAGATTAAAAGAAGATATATAGAGAATCAATTCATTATACTTTCATTGGTTAAAGTACATTGGGAATTCTGAAAACTGAATGTCAAATGATTTAGAATTAATTGATTATGATTTGAATGCAAGTTTACGTACATGAGCATAGTTTTTGGAAAGTTTGGTTGTCAGATGTTATTTTTCAATGTTAAAATTTTCATCTTATTAATTAAAATTCCACAATGCACATCCATTGGATTTTGGTTGTAAGTTTTAGTTCATGGGTCCCTTTCAACGTAGCATGGGGTTTTGGGTCACTTTTAGTTTAATTTGAGTATCAAAAAAATATAAAAAAAAATTGAAAAATGACAACACAGAGCAATGTTTTTTCCAAATATGTGGTGTCAAGAACTTGGGGATCATGACTCCATAGTTTTCTTGCCCAGAGTTAGGCTTTATATCTCTATTATAGAGTATGGAACTGACAATATGTGTGGCGTCTGGAACTTGGGGATCGTGAATCCATAGTTTTCTTACCCAGAGTTAGTTTTTCATATTTATTATGGTTAAAAAACAAAAAACAACAACAAGAGGATAATCATATTAAGGTTTAATGAGATTCACACCTAGATCTTCCATTTGTTTCCCCTTGAACAAGAAAATGGTCCCTATATCTTTTGAGATACACAACACATCATCATGCTTAATTGAAATCGGATAAAATGTGGAAATGAATTTGAATAAAGGAATGAGATTAAGCTGGGGATATACTTATGAAACTATATTGTATGAAATTATTTTGATATCTTTGATGATTGTTTTTTATGATGTCTTTTTTTAGCAATTTACATTAAAAAAATTTTGGAAAGGGGAATTCAATTTCATATTTTTGAGATACTTTTTACTTGGGATTAGAAAAACTCAAGTTGGGATTAAAAGAGGCTAATATTAATTGATTATATCTTAATATTCAAGTGTTCCAAAATCCATAAACATAATTTTTAGTTCATTACATAAATTGAACTTCATTTCCCATCTTAAGTACAATTCATGTTTAAAATTCAAATCTGGGCCCAATCAATCATCTATTTGTGGAGAAAATTATATTCATTTTTTTAATTTGATATTTTGGGATATGATTTATCACTTTTTTGGAAAATTTTATCTTTTAGTATTGATGGATGAATCCCAAGGGAAGATGGATATTTTTTTTCATGAATGAATAAATTTTTTGGACAAAGCATAATGGGCCTAAGGCCCATCAAACAAAAGTGGGGCCCACAATCCAAGCCCCATAAAGCTGAAATTTTAACTGTAAAAATTGAAAATTATTGGGATCATTTCATTTAACTGTGTCTAGATATAATTTTGAAGTTTTCATGATTATCCAAGTAGTCAAAGATGAATATTAAATTAATGACCAGATCTGAATGCCCATAAAGTCATCCCACCATTTTTACCATAACTTCCAAACGATGGATCCAATTGGACTTAAATTTTTAAATATGTTAAAGAAAACCAGGAAGAAGGTATTTTCTTTTACTAACCCTTCTGATTCAGACATATTAAGTTACAAATTCACATTTCAAAAAGGGGATGAATCTGGATAACTTTCTTGTCAACTTTGGAAAATTCCAAATTCCCTTGATTTGCTCACACTATTTTGACTCTCCCAATTAATGGGGATGAAATTTATTATTGGGGGTGAACCTAAAGATCATAATATTCCTATATAAGGATATATTGGAGAAGTTAATAGGGTTAATGTTTTTTATTTTTTTCATTTGTATTGCCATGCTTTCATTTTGTAATCGCATTGTTAATTTCTCCAATGTATGTTTTTCATTCACATTCATTTAATTTATAAAATATCATATTATTACTATTAATTTATTATTTAATTTTCCATATCAAATTAATATTTTTGTATTAGGGAGTGAATCTATTAACATAATCTTTTGTGAAACTCTTCATACATTGGTGGAGTGATTGTTTTTTATTTGTTTTTCTTCTCCAATTCTACCCTCATGAGTCTAATACCCACTTTCATTAATATAATAGAATAAATGGAGGGATAACCCTATAATGGGTTGATACAAGGGTGTATCAAGGGTATGGATTGGATATTATTTCTCATTTTATTAATTATTAATCAATTCTATTTTTTACATATTCATTCAATGATTTATCGTCTCCCTTGAACTCACTAATTTTAAGGATACACATATCGAGTGTTAAAATGATCCTCCACCTTGGAGTTATCATCAGTATGATCCTCCAATTGTATAGGTGATTAGCCTTAGGATAGTGAAAAATAATAATATTTGAGTGATTTTGGATGTTTTTATTTTTTTGAAGGAAATGGTCAAATTTATGACATTGAAATAATTTAAAAAGAAATTCATCCAATCCACACCAAGTTATAATCAACAATCAACTCATTATTTTTAAATTGAAGTCACATAAGTATCTCAAACTCATTTACAATCCAATAAATTCAAACCCAAGTTGGCCACTTCATATCCAAATCACCACCATCAAATCACCTTCTTAGAATGTATGTTTCTTAGGTTTCTTCTTAGGCCTCTGAGGATTGATAACCCAAGTTGTACAAAAAGTGACCGCTTACACTATAAACTTGGTTAAATTTGGCCAAAAAAAAAATTTGGCATCGTCGTCAGGAAACTAATTAAGTTATCATAGAAACTCACCTTCTATTCTCCCCTATTTCTATTTTCTCATCCCAATTCTATTATCTTTTACCCTTCCTTTTTTCTCTTTTCTTGGCGCATGTCAGCCTACACTCATGACCATTAAAATTGTCTAGTTAGGGTGGATAGTCCAAGGGATGGGGAGTAAATCACACATATGGTTCTATTTCCATTAGATCCTAATCTTGTTAATACTCTGTATTCAAATGTTGAGTTCAATACAATGGATAATATTTCACAAAACCAAATCATAAACTAGAGAGGGAACAAAAATGGAAACCAAAATGAGCAAGAACCTAACTTGGGAATTATTGAAAACTAGACGATGAACGACTACCTCACACCTACATGGACCAATGAACCCACATGAATTAGGAATGATAACATAGGATATTCCCAATATGTCTTCAAACCCCGTGTCCTGAACCACCTTCCAACTTTCCATGGGATGGAGTCTGAGATGCCTTACCTTTATGTTAAATAATTCAATGAAATTTTTGAAACCATGTGCCCTATAAATCAAATTAAATCTGCTAAAATGATACTCTTTCCTTTTTATTTTAAGGATAGATCATATAATTGGTTAAACAATTTGAGACTAGTATCCATTCACTCTTGGGACCAAATTCAATGAGAATTATATAAAAAATACTTCCCCCATCACAAAACAATTTCACTTAAAAAGAGCATCCAATTTTTTTTTAAAGATAGGGAGAAAAATTCTATGAAAATGATAAAGGTTTAAGGAAACTTTAAACATGGTACCACACCATGGTTTCTTAATCTCGGAATGAGTTAAATTTTTCTATGAAGGGTTGGGGCCAGGAAACAAACAATTCATTGACAAGATGTGTAATAGAACCTTCAAAAACAAATCCCTAAATGATGATTATGAGTATCTAAAAAATATTGCTGAACAGAACCAAACATGGGGAATATCACCTTACTCTGAGAATCCACCCAAATCTAGTGGAATGCACAATCTTATAGAAAAACCTTAGAGAAAAATTGGTTGCACTCACTAATAAGGTTAAGGAGATCAATCTTAGGAAGGTCTACAAAACCCAAACTGTTGAGCCTATTTGTATAATTTGTGAAAAATATGACCACAAGACTAATAATTCCCCAACCATTCCTTATATCAAGGATATTATTTTTGGAGGACCATTTGAAGAAGTTAGTGCAATGAAATTTAAAAATCCACAATACCAAAATACCTTCAATCCAAGTTATAATGACTATCTAGGTTTCCGTTGGAAGGACAATCAACAACCAACACAACAAAAATGTCTAAACCCATAACCTCAATAGAATTTTCAAACCCATAATCATTTCCAACCACAACTAGTACAATACCAACATTCTCATGTACAATATCAAAAACCTATCCAACAACCCATTAAACATCCAATCCAATAACCAAAGTATCCTCCTGGGATAAACTAACTAGTACAAGTCACTAACCAATCTATCCCGATCCTTGAAAAGTTGTGTAAACAACTTGAGAAAATAAACTCATATGTCTCATCACTTCAACAAGAATTAAAAACAATCAAAACTAGAAAGTCACCCATGCCTACTCAGACTATTCCATCCCCAACTATAAGGGGGGAATAAAGTTACACATAAACCTCTCATGAACAACTCAAAGATGTGACTATCTTAAGAAGTGGGAGATCAATTGAAAAACTTAAACCAACCATTCTAGAACCATTAAAAGATTAAAAATCACATCAAATTGTTGAAGAAAAACCCTCATATTTTGAAAAATCAAATATGAATGTGAAAGAACCACAACCTCACCAAAAAAATAAACAATATGCACCCTTCCCCCAACCTATAAGAGGAAAATCTAAACCTAAATTGAACGAGACATTAAGGTAAATATTCTCTCAGGTTAATATGAACATTACCCTTCTCAATGAAATCCAAACCATTCCTACCTAATCAAAGTACCTTAAGGACTTGTGTACTTTTAAAAGGAAATATTCACATAAAAACCAAGTCCTTTTGGTTGCTAATTTGAGTACCACCATTCAAGGGACAATTCCTCCTAAGTTGAAAGACCCAGGATGTCCATACATCAATGTTGAGTTAGGAGAGAACAAAGTTGTCAAGGCCCTTTGTGATCTAGGTTCTAGTGTGAACCATATTCCATATTCCATGTATTGTCAATTAGGTATTCAAGATCTCTAACCAACATCTATCACACTTCAACTTGAAAATCGTAGTGTTTGAGTTCCTAAGGGGATCTTAAATTTGTTTTGGTAAAGGTTGAAGATTTAATTTACCCTGGTGACTTCTTTTTCCTATAAAATCATCCAAGATTAGGTCTTAAATATAAGACTCCCACAATAATTGGTCAACCATTATTAGCAACAATCAATTTAGTCATCCGATTTAGGAATGGGAACATGACAATAACCTTTGGAAACATGAGCCTCAATCTAAACATCTACAATGAAAACTCTAAAATTGTGGATAATAAAGATATACATGAGGTTAATTGTATAAGTAGTGTGTATTATAAACTAGAGGAATATCAAGTAATAATTGAATGATGTATAATTCAATATGAGATTGATTTCCTTGGTTCATATGAATGAAATTTGACTTCTTGGATTGAATCTCTTTCAGATGAATCCTTTGATGATTTTTCAGGATCAAAAATAAGTGATAAAATTTGTGAAATGAACAACATCGAGTCCATACCCATTCTTGACACTGATCTTTCCAATGTGGAAACTGAAAATTCTGTTCAAAAGGAACCCATTTTTCAAGAAAACTGGAAAAAAACATCGAGTTTGATGCAAAGTCCAATCCTTATTCTGAATGTGTTAACCAATTTGATATCGAATTTAAGGTATCTACTTTATCACTCATGTATTAATTCTTAGGGGATAATCAAACTTTTCCTATTTTCATATCTTCCTCTCTTGAATTCAATCAAGAGAGGATGCTTCTAGATGCCCTAGAAAATCGTAAGAAAGCAATTGGATAGACCCTTTCTGATATTTCTGGGATTATCCCTCTCATTAGAACTCATAGAATTGTTCTAGAATACAAATAAAAACCATTCCATCAACCTCAATAGATACTCAATCCCAATATTATGGATGTGGTAAGGAAATAACTTCTTAAATTGTTGAAAGTTGGTATATCTATTTCATTTTTGAGAGTGAGTGGGTAATCCTAATTCAATTTGTTATAAAGAAAGCTGGAATCACTGGGATTACCAATGAGTATGGTGATCTTCTTCCCATAAGGTCCAGCAGTGGATAGAGAGTGTGAATTGACTATAGGAAGTTGAACTCATGCACTAAGAAATACCATTTACCCTTTCCCTTCATTAATCAAGTCCTTGATAGAGTGGTGGGTCATCAATTATACTTTTTTTAGATATATTCTCAGGGCATAATCAAATTGAATTCTCTTTATAAGATCAAGGAAAAATAAAAATCACCTATCCATTCAGCACCTTTTTCTTTAAGTGCATGCCCTTTGGGTTATGTAATGCCCCTAGTACCTTCTAGCGGTGTATGATGGGAATCTTCTCAGACATGGTAGGGGATTGTTTAGAGGTATTTATGGATGACTTATCCATCTTGGGGAATACTTTTGAGGGATTATTAATAAATTTTAAAAGGGTTCTGTCTATATGTGAGGATAAGAATCTCATCCTAAACTGAGAAAAATGTCATTTCATGGTAAATGAAGGACTTGTTATAGGATATATGGTCTCTAGTAGAGGGATTTAATTTGATAAATCTACGGCTGATATCATTCATCACCTTCACTCTCTGAAAAATATCAAGTGAGGTCCTTCCTAGGACAAAATGGTTTCTATAGAAGGTTCATTATAAATTTCAACTCAATTTCCCAACCACTTTATGCTCTGCTGGTGAAAGATACTCCATTTATATGGATAAAAAGATATGAGGAGTCATTATCAATACTCAAGTAATATCTTATCTCTCCACCTGTCATTCAATATCTGAATTAGAAACTTCCATTCAAACTCATGTGTGATGTGAGTGACTTTACTGTCAGAGCTGTATTAGGACAATGTTGTGATAAAACTCCATGTGTCATTGCTTATGAAAGAAAATCGTTAAATGATGCACAAATCAACTACACCACCACTGAGAAAGAGTTAATTGTTGTTTTCTTTTCCTTAGACAAATACAAGTCCTATATCTTAGGATCCCACATCATTGTCTTCACCGATCATTCATATCTAAAATACCTTTTCCAAAAACAATATTCCAATGATATATTGATTAGGTGTGTCCTTCTTCTTCAAGATTTTGATTTAACCATTAAATATAAAAAGGGTTTTGAAAATTTTGTAGCATGTCACCTCTCTAGGATGAAATTAAAAGACAACTCACATCACCTTTCCATGTCTTATTCATTTCCTGATGAGCACCTCTATTATGTGAGTGATTTTCCATGGTACACTTCCATAGAAAACCATTTGGTTTTGGGTGAAATTCCAAATTTCCTTAAGACCCAAGATAAGATTAAATTCATTTCAGATTTCAAACACTATGTGTTTCATGATCCATATATCTTCAAGTTTTTTCCTGATCAATTCATTAGGAGATGTGTTCCCAAGTCTGAGCAAGAGTCCATTCTTAAATTTTGTCATGAAGAGGCATGTGGTGGCCACTTTTCCACAAATAAAAGAATTTCAAAGGTCCTAAAAAGTGGTTTATTTTATCCTAACCTCACTAAGGATTCCTAAAAATTATACCAATGTTGTCCTAGATATCAGTAATTAGGATCCATAATCAAAAGAAATCAAATTCCTCATACACCCATTCTAGTTGTTGAAATATTTGATTGTTGGGGAATTGATTTCATGTGACCCTTCCCAATATATAAAGGATATCTCTACATACTATTATCTGTTGATTATGTATCTAAATAAGTTGATTCAATCCTCAAAAATTCAAATTATCATCACGTTTTTATCTGATTCCTGAAAGAACGTATCTTTTCTAGATTTGGAATTCCTAGGGATATCATTAGTGACTGTGGAACCCATTTCTAAAACCATCCCTTTTCATCACTCATGTCTAATTATGGGATTTCTAAAAAAAATTCCACTTCATACTATCCTAAAAACAATGGTCAAGATGACTCATCAAATAGGGAAATTAAGAAAATTATATAAAAAAAATGTCAATCCCTCAACAAAAAATTGGTCTGAAAAACTCTTGGATGCCCTTTGGGAATACTGTACTACATTCAAAACCATCCTAATCATGTCATCATATAGGTTGGTATATGGAAAATCTTTCCATTTACTTGTTTAAATTGAGCATAATTCCTTTTGGGCAATCAGAAAAAGGAACTTTGACATTTACTTAGCTAAAACAAAGAGGAAATTAGACATTAAAAAACTTGAGGAACTTATTATAGAGGCTTGTGAAAATTCAAGGATCAATAATGATAGAGTTAAAGCATACCAATCTAGTAATATCAAATTCAAAAATTTTGAACCAGGAAAATTTGTGCACTTATATAGTTGCAAACTTCATTTACACCCAGGAAATTTAAGGTCAATATGGTCAGGGCCTTACACAGTGCATCATATGTACCCCCATGGAGAAGTGAAGATTCAAGACCCCACCAGTGATTATATCTTTAAAGTAAATGGTCATAGGTTAAAACCATTCATTGAAACATTAAATAAACAAGAAACAAAGGAGTAGATAACTAATCTAACCTATAAACCAGACAAAAATTGTTAGATTTAGGGTCCATGTCGGGCTAATGAAATTAAACAAAGAACTTTCCAGGAGGCAACCTGGATCTTACCTGTCTATTAACTCAGATTTTGGAATTTCAAAATAATTAGGTATGTTTTTTTTCTTTCATTTATTTTTTTTGTTTTGTGTTTAGGGAACCCCCTTGGGGTTTCAAATGTGTCCTAATTTTTCTTGTGTGTGAGAATTAGAAGATAAAGCATTTTACTATTTTAAATATAACGCATGACTTATAGAATTAAAAAATACTTCAACCATCCCCAAAGAGTTCACTTTTGACATGAATCCAATGTGATCAACTACTTTTTTATGGTCATTAACATTAAGCCAAGTGATTTTGTTCCATGAACTTATTTCAAATTACATTCTTCCCCTCTTTATTCCCAATTTTTAACCCTATCTTATATTATCTTTAAACACTGAGGTTAGTATCATTCTAAGTTGGGGAGAGTGAAAATATGAGATTAAAAAAAGAGAGAGATAATCAATTAATTATAATTTCATGTGTTAATGTGCATTGGGAATCTTGAAAACTAAATTTTAAATGATTTAGAATTCCTTGATTATGATTTGAATGCAAGCTTACATACATGAGCATAGTTTTTGGAAAGTGCGGTTGTCTGATGTGATTCTTCAATATTAAAATTTCCATCCTCTTAATTAAAATACCACAATGCATATCCATTAGATTTTGGGTGTAACTTTGAGTTCATGGATCCCTTTCAACATATTATGGGGTTTTGGGTCACTTTTAGTTTAATTTGAGTATCAAATATATATATATATATATATATATAATTGAAAAAATAACCACATAAAGAAATGATTTTTTTAAATTTGTGGTGTCTGGCACTTGGGAATCCTAACTCCATAGTTGTTTTTCCCAGAGTTAGGATTTATATCTCTATTGTAGTGTATGGAACTGACAATATGTGTGGCATCCAATGCTTGGGGATCATGACACAATAGTTGTATTGCCCAGAGTTAGTCTTTTCATGTCTATTATGGTTTAAAAAACAACAAAAAAACAAAAATAAAGCATACTCGACTTAAGGTTTAATGTGATTCCCACCTAGTGCTTCCATTTGTTTCCCCTTGAACAAGAAAATGGTCCCCATATATTTTGAGATACACAACACATCATTATGCTTAATTGAAATTGAATGAAATGTGGAAATGAATTTGAAAAAATGAATTGGATTAGTCTGGGTATATTATGGTTAAACTAGTTTGTATGAAATTATTTTTATAGGTTTCAGGGTTGTTTAGCATGATGTCTTTTGGTGAGAAATGTATGTTAAAAAAATTGACAAAGGGAATTCAATTTTATATTTTTGAGATACTTTTTGATCGGGACAAGAAAAAATCAAGTTGGGGAGTGTGATTATCCACTAAAAGAGGATAATATTCATTTCTTATAAATTAATATTCATGTGTTCCAAATTCCATAAACATTATTTTTAGTGAATTATATAAATTGAACTTCATTTCTCATCTTAAGTGCAATTCATGTTTCAAAGGAAAATTTTGGCCCGATCAATAATCTGTTTTTAGAGAACATTATATTCATTTTTTGAATTTTATATTTTGTTATATGATTGATCACTTTTTTTTTGAAAGTTTATCTTTTTGGATCGATGGATGAATCCCAAGGTAATATTGATAATTTTGGACATGAATGCATAAATTTTCTGGACAAAGCGTAATGGGCCTAAGGCCCATCAAACAAAAGTGGGGCCCATAATCCATGCCCAATGAAGATGAAATTTTAACTGTAGAAAGAGAATATTATTGGAATTATTTCATTAAACTATGTCCAGAGATAATTATGAAGTTTTCATGATGATCTAGGTAGTCAAAGATGAAAATTAAATTAATGACCAGATCTGAATGCCCATAAAGTCACCCACCATTTCAACCATAACTTCCAAACGGAAAATCCAATCAGCCTGAAATTTTTAAAAATGTTATAGAACAACAGGAAGAAGATATTTTTATTCTAATAAACCTTATTATTTTTCCATATTCAGTTATAAATTCACATGTCAAAAGGGTGGATGAATCTGGAGGATTTTCTTATCAACTTTGAAAAGTTCAAATTCCAAGATTTTCTCACGCTGTTTTGACTCTCCCAATTAATGGGGGTGGAATTGATTTTTGGGGGGTAAACCTAAGACTCCTAATATTCCTACATAAGGATCTAGTGGTGAATGTAATATGGATAATTTTATTTATTTCTTTTATTTGTATTTTCATGATTTCATTTTGTAATCACATAGTCAATTTCTCCCATGTATGTTTTTCATTCACCTTAATTTAATTAATAAAAGATAATCTTCTCATTATTAATTTATTATTTAATTTTACATATCACACTGATATTTTTTCCTTATAGAGTGAGTATATTCACATAATATTTTGTGAAACTCTTCACACAACGGTGGAGTGATTGTTTTTTATTTGTTTTTCTTCTCTAATTCTACCCTCATGAGTCTACTACCTACTTCCATTGATAAAATAGAATAAATAGGGCGATAACCCTCTAATGGATTGATACAATAGAGTATAAAGGGGATTTATTTTATGTTATTTATCATTTTAATAATTCTTAATCAATTCTATTTTTGATATATTCATTCAACGATGTACCTTCTCCCTTGAACTCACTAATTTTAAGGATACACATCCCAAGTGCTAAAATGATACTCTAACTTGGAGTGATAATCAATATGATCCTCCAAGTGTATGGGTGACTAGAATTAGGATTGTGAAATCTCATAATCTATGAGTGATTTGGGATTTTCATATTTCATTGAATGAAATGGTAAAATTTATGACATTGAAATAATTTAAAAAGAAATTCATCCAATCCACCCCAGGAGATAACAAAATATTAACTCATTATTTTTAAATTGAATTCATATAAGTATCTAAAAATAATTTATAATCCAATAAATTCAAACCCAAGTTGGATACTTCATAGCCAAATCACCACCATCAAATCACCTTCTTAGAATGTTTGTTTCTTAGGTTTCTTATTATGTCTCTGAGGATCGATAACCCAAGTCGCACTATAAGAGACCGCTTACACCATAAACTTGGGTAAGTTTGGGTGAAACTAGTAGCACTGGGATCATGGATCTACTAAGAAAAGTCAGGGTGTTCCTCAGGGAGGTATAGATGGCATAGAAGCAGGTAGGGCTCTAGGGGGAGGAACCATGGGTAGTGGATGCCGTTATGAGATCCTTCCACCACCACCACAAAGTGACCCACATTAGGCATTGGGAGATGTCAGTCAAGATTGTGGTTAGATTCTGGATATGGTGTCATATTTCCCAAAAACTCATGATGTGATTATATGTTTAATTTTTGTTTATTCTACTCTTGATTTAGTATTAGAATACACATGTGTGAGTCATTCTTTAATATCTTTACTCCTCGTATGATATATGGGGATCCTAGTTGAGGATTTGTCCTAGAATATTTACCTAGAGGTTTATATGGAGTACTCTTCTTCAAAATATTTTATTATCCAATAGTGAGGGATATCACTTGTTCAGTTTATTTTCTTTTGGGACCTTTTGGTTATCATGATGATACCTTATGATGTCATATTTGTAAAGACCTGACCCCGGTTTCCCATAGATAGTGTATTATTTTATTACATTGTCATATAAAGAAGGAAAATGCATCCCGAAGGACTCAATAGTTTAGTAAATTTATAAACAAGATACATACATAAGTTCAACATTACAACATAAAATGAAAAACAATATATAATTTTCATTGGGAACGTCCACCACTCTAAGATTATCCCTACAAGTCAGTGATAATATACTTCTTTATGTCCTGGGAAAAATTAAACATAAGAAGGGGTGATATTAGATACTCAGTAAGGGTAAACATTATATTGAAAGATAAAATAAACATTAGTCATGGTGAATAATTGAAAAAACGTGTTCTTAAAAGTAAACATGAACACATTATGGTAGGAATATGAGCTGTGTAAATATTGTCATAATAAAACATAATCATGGGTATTATAATAGTATAATAACTACATGAACTATGAATTTATAGCTTTATAATGATGTAAATTCATATTCTATACATTCTGGATCATACCATAAAGGCCTCGACTAAGACATCTAAAAATGATTAAGGTCTCAGCCAAACCCATATCTAAAAATGGGTAAGGCCTCGGCCAAGTCCATATCTATTTGTATATTGAGACCTAAAGATGCATCTAGGGTATATAGTGGGCCTCAAATTTTACTTAATATATCCAATTAATTCCTCATATGAATGGGGATAAACATAAACAACATATACACATTATATGTAAATAACTTTCCCCAATCTGTAACATAATCACTAACCATTCTGAGTAGTAAGATGAATGATATAAAAATAGAACATCCATAATAAAATTGATAATAAACCATTAAATATAATATTTAATATGATATCATAAAATATTATTCCTTATAATACATAATAATCAACAAGAGTGTTGAAATAGATGAAAATACTCTTATAAAATCATCGAGTAATTCTTTAGATAAATACTCTTTTACTTTGCAAATAATAGTTCTTTTAGAAAAATATTTGTATAAAACCATAAGATAATTAAGAGAGTATTTTTATAATAAAAATATTTATTTTATATATATAATGGTTTCTAAAAACAAATTATTGATTTCCCTTGAAAATAGGTAAGAATTTGAGAAATTCCCTTAAATTGAGCTTGTATTTCGGAAAGAATTTTGAAAGTTCCTTTTAAAACATGTAACTCCCAAAAAATAAATAATGGTTATGGTTTGTAAACATAAATAGAACATTAAAGAATAATTATTTATGAGTAAATAATAATAATTAAGAAATTAATTTGGATAAATAGAGACAAAGAGTAACCTGAAAGAAAATGGAGGTTCTGGTAGGAAACCCTTACCTTAAGTCTGAAGGTATTACGCACATGATCTTAATGACCTGAATAATAAAATTTAGGTTCATAAATTAATAATTAAATAACCTTATCTACATTTAATATATTTACTATAAACTTATTAGGTTCACTCATTTCCTTTTGATTGGTTAAGAGATTTGATTTCATTGTTTGGGAGAGTTTTCTTCCTTGGTTTTCATGATCAATTTACATATATTAATGTATGGATAAACATGTATAATGAGAATGGTTTTCCAGAATAAAAGTTTTATTTTATTAGTGAACAACCAGAATATTACATGGTTATAAAATTCTTTTGTTTATTTGGAGTGAAGATGGATCATTATATAAAACTTTAATGACAATTGTTTGGGTTAATTGGTGGTTTTTGATCACAACAAACTCATTTTTATTTATAAATTAATATCATGTGTAAAAAAGGATTAAATAACCTTAAATAAGTTATAATACATATATTATAGTCTTTTTAAACCATTAAAATGGTTTCATGACCAGAAGTGAATATGTTAATAGAAATTGAAAACTTGTTGTCCTTGAATGTGATAAATTAACACATATCTAATGGTGTTTTCATTTCTAGTATAAAATAAGGGGAAAGGAGAGATGATGAATAATTATTCCTTTATAATAACAAAATTACAGTACATGTAAGGTATTTGAGTCATCATAACATTTGGATTAAAGGATATGATGAAAGAAAAATAAAATAAAGGAACTTGAAATAAAAGAAATGAAAAGAGGAATTTTCCTCTTGAAGTAATATTCCTTGAGAGCCTCTTTAGGGGAGATTTTTTGGTCTTTTTATGATACCAAGGTATTATGTAAGTGGGGAGGGTCTTAGGAGGATATTTTTTCAGAATTTAGACAAGGCAGAAGGCTTGAGAGGAGTGAAGAGAAGAGGAGTTGAGGGGCGGTTATAGTGGAGGAGAGGAGGTTTTTCCAATTATTTTACTCATTATTTTATTATTTTGCCAAAGAAAATAAATAGTGTTTATTATTATGACCAAAAATAGTAATAAGTTCATTTTAGTTAGAAAAAATTGTCATTTACATCATCCATTATGCAAGCATGATGCAGAAATTCACTTATTTAGCATATTTTGTAAATTATCGAATTTTACTATTCACCAAAAAATTCAAGTATTTCAAAAAAATCCCAAAAAATCACCCTAACCATTTTTTCATGTATAGAATTTAAAAATGAAATCAATTTTATTAAAATAATTTTATAAATAAGAGAAATTTAATTTTTAAATAAAATCATTATTTACTTGAAAAATAAATATTTTAAATTTAAAACTGATTTTATAATACATTCAAAAATTAACTAAGGTCTCATAAAATTATCCTAAAATCATAGGAAAAAAATATTTATTTAAGAATAATTTTTATGATCAATAATTTAGTAATTTATTAATTTAAAATTGTAATTAAATATTTATTACTCACAAAAATACCAACACATAATTATTAATTTCTAAAATACTCTATTTCATTTATAAGGTGTCTAAATTTTATTTATACTTTCATGGGAGAGGTTAATATTCATAAGGGTATGTTACTATTCATAATTTTATGTTAATATTCATATGGGTAAGTTACTATTCACCAAAAAATGTAAGTTGATCTTATCAGACTCTAAATATCTTACTAAACTCAACCGTGTATGTCACTTTTTTGAAATTAAAATCATAGAGGGGGGGAAATTTTGTTTACTGGCTAGGTTAAAACAAAGTGGTGTTTTGTAGAGACTCGGTATTTCATGAATTAAATATTAAATTTATTTATAAATCCTTAGAGAGTTATAATATTGGGTATGGATTGGTTGTCCACAGTCAGAGACCAGATTGACTATCACCATAAATGAGCCATATTTATTCACAGTGATGGGATGCAATTCTCCTTTGTGGGAGAGAGAGGTCTCATGGAGGGTTGAGTGGGTTTTGTGAGCAGGATTCTGCAACCCATCACCCATCAGTTGGTGAGTGTATCCCTTAGCACAATAGGCTCTCCAGACATCTATATTCCTTCTATCATGAAGGATTTCATGGACATCTTTTACGAGAACATTCTAGGACTACCTACAATGTAGTAGATGGATTTTTTCATTGACTTTCACCCAAAGACTGTTCTTATGTCTTCTACAGCATATTTTATGGCCCCTACCGAGCTTCGGGGGATACAGTTGTAGTTGTAAGACCTTCAAGATAAGGGTTTTATCAGACCTGGTGTGTCCCCTTGGGAATCTCTGGTGTTGTTCATAAAAAAGGTGGATAGGAGCTTATGGATTTGTGTGGATTATCATCACCTGAACCAGGGCATGATAAAGAATAAGTACCCCTTTTCAAGGATTTATTACCTCTTTGATAAGTTTCGAGGTGAGAGATGTTTGTCGAAGATCGATCTCAGTTCCAACTACCACCAGTTGTGAGTTCACAAGGTTGATATTCCGAATTTGGAATTCCGATGTCATTATACACACTATGAGTTCCTGGTGATTCCTTTTGGTGTGAATAATTCTCCCACTATGTTTATGGATTTGATGAAACATATCTTTTATCTGTAATTGGACAAATTTTTTGTTTTCTTCATTGAAGACATACTTATATTCTTTGTGTTAGAGGAGGAGCATTAAGAGCACTTAAGGATGGTCTTAGACTTACTTTAGGAGAACCGTCTTTATGGTAAGCTCTTGAAGAGCCCGTTATGGATCCACGAGGTTCACTTCCTGGGGCATGTCATTTCTAATAATGGATTATCTATAGACCTGGTGAAGATCGATGAAGTTATTTCTTGGGATCCACTTAAGATAATGTTAAATTTGACGAGTTTTCTTGGTTTATTGGGGTACTATAGGAGTTCTATGGTATAATTATCCAAGATTTCAGACCCTTTGTCCACCCTGGTGTGGAAAGGTAATTTTTTACCTGGAAAAAGAAATTCTAGTGAGCCTTCAATGAGTTAAGGTTGTGGCTGATGAGTGCTCATGTTTTGAGACTACTAGAGGAGGGTGTGGAGTATGTAGCATATTGTGATGCCTCTAGAGATAGGATCAGCGGCATGTTAATATAGTGGAAGTAATTTATCACATATGGGTTATGGAATTTGATACCCCACAACATAAATATGTTACTTACTACCTAGATATGTCAGTGGTAGTCTTCACTCTGAGTATGTGGAGGCACTATCTTCTGGGAGAGAGCTTGGTTGTTTACTAATACCATTAGAGTATTAGGTATGTATTCATGTAGGGAGAAATGAACCTAAGATAGATTTTCTCGATAGATTTCCTATTAGACTATGACTTTGAGATAGTCTATAATCTTGGGAAGGGAAACATGGTGGAATATTCCCTTAGTAGGAATTCTCAAGCTCTCTTGGTGGAGGAGGTATCTGAGAAATTAGCCTCTATTCAGAAGGCCCTAATTGAGGAGAAGGGTGCATCTTTTCTTCAATCAATAGTGATGAATCCCCAGCTCCTCCAATTTGTGAGAGATTCCTAGTTGGGGTACATTGACTTTGAGGTCTTACGAGACCAAATATCCTCAAGAGATTCACCAAATGGATTTTTTGAAGGAGGGAATCATGTTATCCTTTTTCAAGGATGAATGGTGGTCCCATTCATGATTTGGGAGGAGGTGATGAGCGAGTTTCACACATCTCCTTTGGTTGTACATCCCAATGTAGGGAATATGTACAAAGACCTTTAGTATAAGTTTTGGTGGGATGGAATGAGGCAGAGCATGGACAAGTTCATCTCTTGATGCCTCGCCTATCACCAGATGAAGGCTGATGATTGGGTTTCATTAGGTTTATTGTAGAATCTTGATATCTCGAAGTGGAAATGGGATGGAATATCCATGGAATTTGTGATAGGTATTCTACATATATAGAGAGGACATGATACCATATGGTTGATAGTTGACTGACTTATGAAGTCTTCACACTTCCTTGCTATCAGGGATCAGAGTTCGGGGGAGAGTTTAGGGAAGTTGTATGTTTGGGAGATCATCCACCTTCATGGGGTTCCCTTGAATAATATATTTGATCATGATTTGAGGTCTATTTCATGATTGTAGAGAGGCCTATAAAATGAATTAAAGACCCATATGAGGATGAGTATATCCTTTCACCCCCAAACAGATGGAAAGATTGATCACACTATCCAAGTGTTATAGGATATACTGATGTCTTGGGTGTTAGACTTTGTCTGGAGTTGGGAGGATCATTTTCCCTTGGTGGGGTTTTCTTATAATAATAGCTACCACTATAATATCATCATGGAACATTTTGAGGCCCTGTATGGGAGACCCTACAGGTCACCCTTATGTTAGTTTGAGAATGGTGAGGAATCTCTTGTTGGGAAAGAGATAGTGTAGGGGACGATGGATAAGGTCCAGGTGATCCATGATCAGATGATGATATCCCTAAGTAGGCAAAAATATTATACATATTAACATCATAAGCCCTTGGGTTTCGAGTATGGAAACCATGTTATCTTAGGATTATCCCCACAATAAGTATTATAGAGGTTTGGATATGGAGTCAAGTTATCCCTAAGGTGTTGGATTTGGTGGCCTAGAACCAACTAATTTGTACTTTATTCATTAATAAAAGCCTTATCACATCTTGATTGTTCTTCTGTGTGACAATGCATGTGATAATGTTCTAAGGATAGTTGTTTCAATAAAGGGTCATAGCGGATCCCTTCTATGATGAGAACTCGGAATTTCCATAACACTGTTCTTGAATATATATTCTATGGATAGATGATGTTATTTGAGGGACACAAATAATACATGCCATTAGGGGTGAGGACTCATAAAACTTTGAGGCACCTTCTCATGATGTGCACCCTTGGTAATATCCAGGAGGATATTATGAGAACGAGACCCGCCAGTTGGAAATCTAGATTTCATAATGTCATTGGGTGTTCCTATCTGCGGACGTGTGTATTGGTCCTTATACTTTAAGATTATTATTAATGGGTATTACAACTCGCGCACTTAGATGTATTGACAAAAACTATGATGACACACTGTTTGCAGCGAGGTAGGATACGTTGGGTGCGTCATGAGTAATACTACATTAATAGATAATGCGAGAAGGATTTTTCCCTTATGTTCCATAATGGAAGTAGATATCTCAGGCCCTTTGATGGAATTGATATAGCCTAAATAAATCCATGGCCATGGTAAGGTATGGGCGAGTTCAATTCTGGAAATTCAAAGAAAGAATAATTGAGTACATGGGTTGATGGCACTAGAATGCAACCTGCTTGATTCGAGATATCTTGACAAATGGATTATATTACACGGTAAGTGTTCATATGAGGTGACACATCCTTGCGGCGTTAAATTATTTCTCTATGGGTGCCTTGGCGTGTTGCTAGATGCTAACCTTGGACTTTAGACAGGCTCCGCCTAATGCCACTGAGAAAGAGGCCTAGAGGGTCACACACTAAGTGTGTCCATGTATCTCAGTTAAATATTAATTTAACAAATTAAATAAAGATTATTCCCGAATATGGTTTAATAATTATTTAAGGATGCCTGGTCGAATTTATTTCGACACTATTTATTCGAGAGAATATATTTTGGGCAAAATAATATATATTTATTAGCGAGTAATGCAGTTACATTTATTTAAAAAATAAATGGCCATTACTCAAGGTCTAATAAATGTGGTGGAGGAAATAAATAAAAATGAAAACAAGGTAAACATGTTGTGTACGTCAAATGTACACGCCATGTAGTTTTCATGGAAAACGAGTACACGCCGTGTATTAATGGTTACACACCGTGTAGTTTTTCCAGTCCGGATTTTGAGGAAATAATATCATTTTATTAAATGATATTTATTATAATCAGTGTGGGTGCATGTCAAGGAATTAATCATTCTACATGGGGTTTTCAATAAGAGTTAACTAAATAAATAAAATGCATAACGTGTTTATTTATTGTCATAACTCTATAACATCAAACCTGATTATAAATATTCTCACAACCCCAACACTTTTCCAGAGAGAATCATTATGCACAACAATTCTGGAGAATTATCTCAAGGCCAAAAGAACTCTTTCCTCCAAGAACGCTCTCAATACCGAGATAGATCCACAACCACCGGATCAAGGCGATCGAAGGCGGACATCGCAAGTGAAGTTTCTTCCACGCTAGCACCTGGATATCCCTTCGGTGATGTCTAGAGATACATGGAACACGTGTGGATCACAGCTAGAGGAATCCTACACTTGGATTCTACAACGCAATAACAGATCACACCAGATCGTGACCTAAGACATCAATGAAGAAATAATTCCATCAAGGTAATTATTATCAATTAATTAAATTAATGATAACCAACATATGATGATCCTATCTCTATGGTTCTGGGACTCCCTCTTTTGTTTTTCATTATTCGTTCTATTTTGAATATCTGATGTTTTACATCATGACGGATCTCAGATTGATCGTTGTTAACACTAAAATTAAAGTTAGGTCAACCCACCAACACGCTTCGGCTGCACCCATAACCTAAAAGTGGTATCAGAGTGGTCATATCGTTGATTATAATTATTTAGTTTTTCATTGGTGATTTACGCATTTAATAATTTAGTTGTTTCAATTCAAGTTAATAATTCCTTAAAATCTGAATCTCAAGATCTGTTCCTCCCCTGTCGTTTCTTGTTCACCTTACAGAAACGAATTTTTCTTTTAATTTTGATTAAAATAAAATAGGGGATCTCATCTAAAGGTTCCAAACGCCCCTAGTCATACAACACCAGAATACATGGAATGTCTTCAGAAGTACATGTTGTGTAGTCTAGGTTCAATTCATTGACTGGTCCACCAAATCAGGCTGTGTATTGGATCCTATATAAGTCATTTATAACACCGTGTGTTGACCAGGAACAGGTGGCACATGGTTTCCGGATTACACGTTGTGTGGTCCACTGAACACGGCGTGTAGTCCCTTCGGGTTAGGGTTGGACCGTGTACCTTGTACATGGCTTACCCAGCTGAAAACCATTTAACACGGATACTACACGGCGTGTGTCCAACTGAACATGCCATGTACTCCAAAAATTTCCGAAGTACATCTACATGCCATGTCCCCAGGCGTGTAGTTCAGATGGACAGTGAACAAAAGTACACTTCATGTAGTCAGAACTACACACCGTGTACTCATCCAAATTACGCAGATTTATTAAAATTTATTATTATATTATACAGACCCTTGATATGTGTACCATAGTGCAGGTGTAAAGCTAAGACACAACACATGATAGGTGTTTTATATATATGTGTTTAAATTAACATCTGCGTAATGAATGAGAATTCATCGGGTTGCCTCCAAGGTACAAGTTACGTACAAGGATAATTTTAAATGAATTTATTTGTTTAAAATTATGATGGATGAGAATCTCAAGGAAATTCAGAAAAGGGTTTAAGATAAAAGGATTGATTAATTAAAGTTAATTAATTGATTTGAGAGTGATTTATCTTAAACAATAACGATTAAATAATTGAATGCTAGTTTTATTAATGCATAATATCGTTGCATGTATGGATGATCATGAGCTATACCAAGACCTTTATATGTGAATGGTTTCTTTTAATTTATTTATTTAAATTAAATTTTTTGGCCTATGAGCCATCTCCTCATTAATATGTAGGGCATGTGCACCCAAGGATTCTTTTATGTAAAAACCCTTTTTTTACCCCACATCTGTGTGTGAGATAAATGCATATATAATGGATGAAGCTCCCAAGATAGTTGAGGTGGCTCAAGTCAGGAGCTAAGGAGAAACCAATCCAAGGAGATACAAAGGTGGATATGTGGAAAGTTGTAAACACAAACCCGAAAGGTTCAAGGAGTTTCTCCCCTAGGTCTTGGGTTATTTTATCAACCACTAGATAAACTAACCAATAGAACAAGCTCATGATCCTACCATTTATTTTATTTATGTCAGTTTCATGGTTTATTTATTGTGGGGTTTTTATCACAATCACACAGTTAATGAATTAAACAAGCATGCAAGATGGAACTAAAATAAGACCGGCTTATGCGTAAATATTATCTTAGACAAGCTTAATCACTTAAGTATATCCCACTTAATATTAAAAATCATGTGATCAAAGATAATAAATTGACAATTTACGTATAAGTATAAAATCCCTCAAAGAAATATTAAGTCGGTATAGCCTTCCATAATCTTTGTTAGAATCGAACTACAGTTCAAAGTGCTTGACGAACCCTAGTTGGGGTGCTTTCAATTATTGGGGAATTCTAATTCAAGGTTTTGGGTTGACTTGACTTGGTTTGCATCAAGGGTTGACTGCCACAGCAAGAATTTGTGTGACCAAGAGGCAAAGGTTGAGGAAATCCAAAATAAAAGGATTTCAGGATTGGGGAGTCCACTCAGCGGATCAAGGAGCTGCGAGTCAATGCAGTTGGCATTTGGAATGCCTAACTAAAACCCTTCAAGTTTCTTGAACAACCCTAGTTGGGGTAATACTAAGTTAAATATGGATCCTTGACACTAGAATATTCATGTAATAGAATATTCTAAAGTCAATGGTGGGGGTTATTGGATTTCGATAAAATAGTGGGAGACTAATAAGTATTAATTTATTTATTTGTCTTAGTTTTTATAATAAATTAATAAACCTTTCCTCATATTAATTTGTAAAAATGGAAAGAAAAATTAATTCAAACATATCATTGCGAACCATAATTGAGAAGGAAAACCTTCTCATTGGCACCAATTTCCAAGAGTGGCAGAGGCATTTACGCGTCATCCTTCGCCATGAAAGGAAATTGTATGTGCTGGAAGAGCCTATTCCAGTTGCGCCTAGAAAGGAGGCCAGTGATAAGGAACTATCTCTCTACATGAAACACATGGATGATTCCACAGATGTACAGTGTTTCATGCTATCGGCCATGTCTGATGATCACTTGAAGCAACATGAAAACATGGACGTGTATAGCATTATGTCTCAACTTAAGGATCTCTACAAAGAGAAGGCGAGATAGGAGAGATATGATTTCTCCAATTATTTGTTTACAACTAATATTGGAGAGACTGTGCCAGTTGGGCCTCATGTATTCAAGCTTATTGGCTACGTTGAACGCCTGGAAATCTTAGGGATTAAGTTCCCGGATGAGTTGAATATAGATCTCATCCTATAATCACTACCCAAGACCTTCTCTAGCTTCATTTTCAATTATAACATGAGAAACAATGAGAAGAGTATATCAGAACTTCTGACCTTAATTCTCCGGGTAGATAAGGACATGGGGTATGAAAAACCCGCAGTCCTTGTGGTGAATAAGAAAAGGAAGGACAATGCAAAGGGGCCAAAGACTTATAAACGGTCTGAAGCCCCCGAGCGTCGTCCTTCCAAGAAGGGGAAGATCCATGGGCAGGGTAAGGAACAGGAGGCGATGTGTTTTTCATGTGGCAAGCAAGGCCACTGGAAGAGTAACTACACCCAGAAGTGTGTGGACACAAAAGGTGCATTCGTTATCGATTGTAATCTTTCTATTTCTACTCATTAGGTATTAGATACAGCTTGTGGGGCACACATCTGTATTCAAATGCAGGAACCAAGTAGATTTAAAAATATTACCAGAGGAGAGGTGGATATTCAAGCTTCCAATGGCGCAAGGCTGGATGCATTGGTTATTGGTGATTACCACCTCTCATTGTTGACTGGGATGATTTTGGTTTTACATAACTGTTATTATGTGCCTAGTGTTACCAAGAACATAATTTTTGTATCTTGTTTGGATATAGATGGATTTATTTTCAAGTTTGGAAATAAGGGTTGTCTCTTTTATAAGAAAAACGTATGTTATGGTATGGAGCATTTAAATAATGGTTTGTATGTATTAAATTACAAAAATCAAGTGTTGTAAATCGATAACGAAACAAACTCACATGACTCATACATCACCTAGTTGTGGCATCACCATCTCGGTCATGTAAATGAGAAGCGCTTGACAAAGCTCTGCCAAGATGGTTATTTGGACTCTACTGAGCTAAAACCACTTGATAGATGTCATGCTTGTTTACAAGGAAAAATGACCAAGCCACCCTTCGGTGGACAAGGTGAAAGGGCCACAGAACTTCTAGGATTGGTTCACATGGATGTGTGTGGACCATTTCCAGTAGAATCTAGAGGTGGATTTTCTTACTTCATTACTTTTACAGATGATTTGAGTAGATATGGATATGTCTACTTAAGGAGTTATAAGTCAGAAGCCTTAGAGAAATTTAAGGAATTCAAGAATGAAGTAGAGAGTTATCTTGGTAAGAAGATAAAGAAACTTCGATCGGATCGAGGTGGAGAATATCTAAACCAAGAGTTCATCGATCTTCTACGAGAGTTTGGGATTCTATCGCAGCTCACTCATCCTTATACACCACAGTGGAATGGTGTTAGTGAAAGGTGTAATCACACCTTGTTGGACATGGTGAGGTCGATGATGAGTCCTTCAGATCTTCTATTATCCTTTTGGGGATATGAATTACAAAATGTAGCATACACATTAAACTGAGTACCAACTAAGGTGGGAAATGGAATTCCCTCCGAGTTCTATAATGGAAAGAAACCCATTTTTTCACATACACGTGTATGGGTATGCGAGGCATTTGTTAAGGTATTCTTAGGCAACAAACTAGAACCCCGGGGCATGAGGTGTATCTTTATAAGATATCCCAAGGAAATGAAAGGATATTACCTATATAACCCTCAAGACAAGAAAGTGACTATCGCCAGACACGCCATCTTTCTTTATAGGGAGAACATCCTCAAAAGGGATATTGGGAGCAAGATTGACATTGATGAAGTTGGTGCTCAAGATACATAGGATTTGGTACAGGAAAAAGTTCCACAGGTCCCCATGGAAGAGGTTTCAGAAACACAAGTACTGAGTAGGAGCTCAAGAGAGGTAAGGGAACTAAAGAAATTTGGTTTCCTAGTCACAAAGGATGGTGAATCATTATTGTTAGACAATGATGAACATATATCCTACAAGGAAGCAGTAGAAAACTCAGAAGCTGTAAAATGGCTAGAAGATATGAATTCTGAGATGGATTCCATGTATCATAACCAAGTCTGGGTTCTGGTCGATGAGCCAGTTGATGTAAAGCATGTTGGATGCAAATGGGTATTCAAGAGAAAACTAGACATGGAAGGTCAAGTTAGCGCCTATAAAGCAAGGCTAGTGGCTAAAGGATTTAGACAGCGTCAAGGAATTGACTATGATGAAACCTACTCACCAGTTTCCATGTTTAAATCCATAATAATCATACTTGCCATAGCAGCTTACCATGACTATGAGATTTGGAAAATGGATGTCAAAACAGCATTCCTTAATGGGAACCATTAGGAAGATGTATATATGACACAAACAGAAGAGTTTGTGACACCAGGTAAATCCAAATGGGTTTGAAAGTTGCAGAATTCCATTTATGGATTAAAGAAAGCATCCAGGTCATGGAAAATTCGATTTGACGAAGACATAAAGGAATTTGGTTTCATTAAGAACAAATGTGAGCTATGTGTTTATAAGCGGTTTAATGGGAATGCAATCATTATCCTAGTAGTATATGTTGGAGAAATATGGCTTATTGTAAATGATGTACCATTATTATAGTTAGTTAAGGACTGGTTGAACAAGTGTTTCTCCACGAAGGACTTGGGTGAAGCAACCTACATTCTAGGGATCGAGATCATTTGTGATAGATCCAAGAGGCTGCTTGGACTAAGTCAGGGTACATACATTGACCAAATACTAAAGAGACATAGTATGGAACAATCCAAGAGGGGATTGGTTCCAGTGTCACATGGCTTACATCTTTCTAAGAAAATGTGTCCCCATACACAATAGTAGAAAGATAGAATGAGTAAGATCCCATAAGCTTCGTCTATAGGATCCATCATGTATGCCATGTTATGTACCAGGCTTGATATTTATTATGCACTGATCATGGTAGGCAGATATCAAGAAGATCCAGGAGAACAACATTGGACTGCTGTTAAGACTATCCTTTAGTATCTGAGAAGAACTAAGGATATGTTCCTGGTGTATGGAGGAGATGAGGATCTTGTCATCAGAGGGTATGCTGATGCTGGTTTTCAAACAGATCAGAACGATTTGAAGTCACAATATGGATATGTTTTCTGTCTCAATGGAGGAGCAGTGAGCTGGAAGAGTTTAAAGCATCCAGTTTCCGCCAATTCTATAGTGGATTCCGAATATATAGCGACTTCTGATGTATCCAAGGAATCCATCTGGATTCGGAACTTTGTCTAGGAGCTTGATGTGGTGCCTAGCAGTAAAGATCCTATCACGTTGTATCGTGATAATACTACAGAGGTGTCTCTTGAAAAAGAACCAAGGTCACATCAACGGAAAAGGCACATATTCTGAAAGTATCACCTCTTGAGGGATTTATATCAAAGGGTTGAAGTTGCAGTGAGCAGAGTGTCCATGGAAGAGAACGTGGTATACCCCATGACTAAAGTCCTATCTCAGTAGAAGCATGAATATCATGTGAGAGCTGGCGGGTTAAAGGTTGTTAATAGTTGGATCTAGTCCAAGTGGGAGTCTGTTGGAGTTGGTGGCCAAGAACCAACTACTTTGTACTTTATTCATTAATAAAATCCTTATCACATCTTGATTTTTCTTTTGTGTGAAAATGCATGTGATAATGTCCTAAGGATAGTTGTTGCATTAAAGGGTCATAATGAATCCCTACTATGATGAGAACCCAGAATTTTCATAACACTGTTCTTGAATATATATTCTATGTCTGGATGATGTTATTTGAGGGACACAAATAATACATGCCATTAGGGGTGAGGACTCATAAAACTTTGAGGCACCTTCTCATGGAGTGCACCCTTGCTAATATCCAGAAGGATATTATGAGAACGAGACCCTCCAGTAGGAAATCCACATTTCATAGTGTCATTGGGTGTTCCTATCTGCGGAGGTGTGTATTGGTCCTTAGACTTTAAGATTATTATTAATGGGTATTACAACTCACGTACTTAGATGTATTGACGAAAACTATGACGACACACTGTTCGCAGTGAGGTAGGATACGTTGGGTGCCTCACGAGTAATGCTACATTAATAGATAATTCGAGAAATGATTTTTCTCTTTTGTTTCATAATGGAAGTATATATCTCAGGCCCTTTGATGGAATTTATATAGCCTAAATAAATCCATGGTCATGGTAAGGTATGGGCGAGTTCAATTTCTGAAATTCAAAGAAAGAATAATCGAGCACATGGGTTGATGGCACTAGCATGAAACCCGCTTGATTCAAGATATCTTGAAAAAGGGATTATATTACATGGTAATCGTTTGTATGAGGTGACACGTCATTGCGGTGTTAGCTTCTTTATCTATGGGTGCCTTGGTGTGTTGTTAGATGTTAACCTTGGACTTCAGGCAGGCTCCACCAAATGACACTGAGAAAGAGGCCTAGAGGGTCATACAATTAGTGTGTCCATGTATCTCAATTAAATATTAATTTAACAAGTTAAATAAATATTATTCCCGACTGTGGTTTAATAATTATTTAAGGATGCCTGATCACATTTATTTTGACACTAGTTATTCGAGAGAATATATTGTGTGCAAAATAATATATATTTATTAGCGAGTAATGTAGTTACATTTATTTAAGAAATAAATAGTCATTACTCAAGGTCTAATAAATGTGGTGAAGGAAATAAAGAAAAATGAAAACAAGATAAACATGTCGTGTGCGTTGAATGTACACGCCGTGTAGTTTTCATGGAAAACGAGTACACTCCGTGTATTAATGATTACACACCGTGTAGTTTTTCCAGTCAGGATTTTTGAGGAAATAATATAGTTTTATTAAATGATATTTATTATAATTAGTGTGAACACATGTCAAGGAATTAATCATTTGACATGGTGTTTTCAATAAGAGTTAGTGAAATAAATAAAATGCGTAACGCGTTTATTTATTGTCATAACTCTATAATCTCAAACCTGATTATAAATATCCTCACAACCCCAACACTTTTCCAGAGATAATCGTTGTGCACAACAATTCTAGAGAGTTCTCTCAAGGCCGAAATAACTCTTTCCTCCAATAACGCTCTCAAGACCGAGATAGATCCGCCACCACCGGATCAAGGCGATCGAAGGCAGACATCGAAAGATAAGGTTCTTCCACGCTAGCACCTGGAGATCCCTTCGGCGACGTACAAAGATACGTGGAGAACGTGTGGATCACTGCTAGAGGAATCCTACACTTTGATTCTACAACGCAATGACAGATCACACTGGATCGTGACTGGAGACATCAACGAAGAAATAATTCCATCAAGGTAATTCTTGTCAATTAATTAAATTAATTATAACCAACATATGATTATTTTATCTTTTAGTTCTGGGACTCCCTCTTTTTTTCTCATTCTTCATTCTATTCCAAATATCTGGTGATTTACATCGTGATGGATCTCAGATTGATCGTTTTTAATGCTAAAATTAAAAGTTGGGCCGACCCACAAATGTGGTTCTATTGTGCTCATAACCTACATAAGGTTCATCAAGATATTTGAGATATTTTAAAGGGTTGGTGAGTTTACCTACCACCTCACCTTACCACCATGGTTAGAGAGGGTTGCGACGTCTTCCATGTGTCACAGCTGAAGAGATACGTGCATGATCCCATTCATGTTATTGACTAGGAAGATAAATACATCAAGGTTGGGTCCAATTTCATAGATAACACAGTGGTGATTAAGGATAATTAGAATAGAATCATGTGTGGATAGGTAATTCCCTTGGTTTTTGATCTATGGTAGCATGGAAGCATGCATGATAGCTCTTGGGAGTGGGAGAGCCAGATACGAGCTTAGTATCCCCAAATTCTTGCTTATAATTTTCATTTTTAGGATGAAAATATTGAAGGAGGTAATAATATAGAGAGCCTATTTTTTCCTTGTAAGACTTTGAAATATAACAAGGAATATTTTTATAACTAGGCACTAAGATAGTGCATGATTCTGAGGCCTGATGTTCCCAGAATTAATTTTATACAAATATTAAATATATTTTATGTCAATCATAGACAAGTTTTTAGAAATAATATAATATCTCCTAAACAGAGTCCTAAAAATAAAATTTGAGACCATGGTTGAATCCAAAATGCGAGATTTACCCTAGGTGAAACCTAAAGTGGGTTGGCATGGGACATTCAGATAAAGCGACTATTGGTAGGTGTGTTAAGTGAATTAATTAATTATTTTAATTAATTCATTTAAACCTAATTTTCTCTATAAATAAATTTTTATTAATATTCACTAGGTTTATCTGCATAACCTTAGGACCATTTAGAGGAGGATCCACCACTCTTTATTGGAAAATTGAGATCGAATGATGAAGAGATTTCAGATCCAGGTGAATCAAGGTGAAATGAATGCAATAGATCTTTCTCCTTCATTTGTAGTAGTGTTCTTCACCAATGATCAATCTAAACCAAGGTAGGAATCATCATGTGTGTATTATGATCCTTATTATTAAAATATTGATAATGATCAATTTCTTCACTTTAATATGTGTTAATTTGAGCCTTTTCATGCACTTGTGTATCAGATTTTGATTATTTATTCAATTTATCCATGTTCTTCCATGTTTCACACCCCGATTATCCCCAATTTTTATTTTTTGGCCAAGAAAGCTTGGTCGATGATTGTTTCGCCCTTGTTTTATGTGATTTTATCCCACCCATTCTTCACATTATTCATCGTTGGACCATAGTGACATGATTCAACTATTTTCAAGCAGTTTCAATCATGATCAAACCCCCATATTCGCAATAGATTCATGTTCGATGAATGGATTAATGATCTTGGGATGGAATGGGATTCTTGTGGGATTTGGGTGATGTTCCTCATGGATCTAGGATTCAGGGTTGAGTTGGAATCAGTGCGGGAGGCACCACACGTGACCGGCATTGAATGGGCATCGTGTAGGAGGATCATAACATTGATTTCTAGCCACCAGAGGGCCAGAATCATTGGATAGAGAAAAATACCTTTATAAATAGGTTTTTATTAGGAAAATTTCGTGGCTAAAGATGTAACACCCGAGAATTTTATGAGAAATATTTTGTTTTTATGTTATATAAATCATCAAAGGAATATTTCACTACACACAACACTAGCTTGGCTTTCTTTACATGCAATCGCGGCCTTCCTCGATAGATTGTGTCGTACGCAATACTGAGTTTCACTAAACAACGATATACTATTAAAATATTATTAAAACTAGCCGTTATGAATAGTAATAACCACTTTTTGAAATTTTTTAAATTTTATTTTTCAAAATGGACTTCATTTTTGGATTCGGAATATCGAAATTAGCCTAGGGTGAAATTTTGGTATTTTTCTGGAAACTTTCAATTTTTGATGAATAGTGAAAACAATGGATTACTATTTAAAAACCGAATTTTTATTTAAATAATTATTTATTTTATTTAAATTTATTTTAGGTCAAAATTGATACATAATACCTATATAAGTTCAATGTAATTCATTGGAGTAATTTTATAATAATTTTAGATATATAAAAATTTTATTAAACTTTTCACCGTCTTTTACCCACCTCCTAGGAGAATTTACAAATTTACATAAAACTTAATTTTACCGCTTCTGTGAGTGGAATTTCAAAAATCAGAGAGACACGGTTGATGTCAGTAATTAAAATTTGGTTCAATGAGATAAAAATAATTTTTGGTGAATAGTAACTTTTTACTTTTATTTACCACGGTTAAAAGTAAATAGGGTAATTAAGGGTAAAAATGATATTATTATTACCCTAACACATGTCCTAATTCTAATGGATAAGTGTAATACGACCAAAAACAACCTTAGAAATAAAATATGACCATTTAGGCCCACTTGGATTAGATTAGGACATTTATTATTAATTTATTTAAAGAATGGTTAAAATAGTTAAAATCAAAGTTTAATAAGTAAATAATTTTTAATATAGGGTTATACATATGATAAATTAGACTATAAATATTCATTAGAAAGATAAAAATATTTCCTAAATAATGGTATTTTATTTGTAATTTTTATACATTAAATAATTTAATTTATTTATGACACAAAGATGATGCAGTAATTATCTTATTAATGAAATATTGACATAATTGATGTTATAAATACCCAAATAAATGTAATTTTAGACTTTTTATGAATTAAATTAATTTTCTAGGTTAATATGACATGTTAGTATTGATTTAATTAACGTTTTCTGAATTAATAATTCTGTTATGATTTTCACAAAAATCAATTACTAAATAGTGTCAAAATTGACATAAAATAGTTTTTAAAACAAATATTATATTATTGATTGTTATTTTATTCCTAAAAATATAATTTTCGGAAAATATACTTATATCATAATAGGTGTATCATTAATGGACCACTTTGGGGTCTATTGGATGTATATGGTAAGTTTATTAACTATATAATATAAAAATACAAAGTGACATGGTAAATGTCAATCTAATTAACTAAGAGTTAAAACTAAAACATAAGGTTAATATAATGACCTAAACTTTTCTAAATTCTATTTGATGAGAGGATTTCGACACCTATCCACCTTAGCTTCAAAATATATCAATTTGGAGCTATTAAAAACCTAATTTGACTTTATAATAAAATAATATTTTTAGTTATTCCAAAGGTGCCCCTCTCCTCCCTTATAAAAGGGCACCTCCTCCCTCCCCTCCTCACACCAATTTGAGCCTTCAATCTCGGCCAAACCCTGCCAATTTCTCCTCTCCACTTCCCTAGAGATATCCTAGAGGTCCTGGTCTTCTTCAAAGACCAATTTTAGTTCCCTAAAAGGAGGTCTCAAAGAGGTGCTTCAAAGAAGAGGTAATGTCCATTACCAATTCTTTCAACTTTATTTCTTCTCACACTTCTTCTTATTTAGTTGTTTCATTATGAAGTAATAACATAAGTATCACTTATATACTTATATGTTATTATAATTATGAAACAACCCTATTTCACCATCTATCCATCCTACGGAAAACGAAATCACCGCGCGTGCGTACGTACGGAATACCGTCTCCACGTCGTGGTGTAATCTATTTTCCCCCACCACCTTACTTGGATGGGTATAATGGTGTAAATAATAACTATATATGATTATTGTAAATTTATATTGATTCTTAAATATTATACATACACTCCAATAAAATTCCACGGTCATGGGAACGATATCATTGCTCGTGCGTATGTACGGAATACCGTCTCCACGATGTGATGCAACTTGTTCTACATGATCTTCATTGAATAATGATTATATAAATGAATTGAATGAATTAATATGATATATATTATACTAATAACATTCTGGAAATGAATTAACTATAACCTAAAGAGAAGAATAAGAATTTATTCGACAAAACACGCATAAGAACAAAAAGTAATAAACACCCGAATAACAAGTAGTAATGAAATATTACTAATAAGAATCTAATAATATGACCATATATGATATCATAACAATAATTATGATTCTTTAATAAGTCAATAACATTATTTAAATCATTATACAGGAGTTTCGGACACTTACGAAGCAAATCGGACCTAAGGTAAGGGAAATATCACAATCTCATTTCTATCCGAGATTGTTTATACTTTGGAATTTACTGGGGTGTATTTTATCATACACATCCATGTTTCCTCAATATGTAATATTATTTCCATCCACCTACAATTTTTTAAATCCAATTTTACCCTTCGGTGAGTTTTTAGTAAAAGATATGAAAGGAATCTTTTGTCGTTTTTCGTACGAGGTACTTTTTGACTTTTCCGACAAAAGTACGAGAAGAATGTTTTTTTTAACTTACACGGAATGAATGGATTTTTAAAACATTATTTCCAAGAAGATTCATTTACAAGTTTTCAAGTTTATTTTTAATCAACTTCTTTTAGTTTAGAATTGTATGACATGTTAATAAAGGAAAAGTGTTTTGGAAGTAGAAAGGATATTTTCCTCAAGAATGGAGTTCAAGTGTTTTATCAAAATTATTTTCCATCTAAGATAATATAGGGTTCTGTTTCTATCCCTATTATTACATTGATTTGATTATGTTGTGATGGAAATATTTTTATGAATTCCTTTATCTTATATGAATTGTTTTATGATGTCATGATGTTTAAGATTCTCATTTTTATTACATGGGTTATGCTATGATGTATGGTTTATGATTTTGTGGCACACATAAGAATGGTATCATTATGAGATGGGTGGGACCTATATCTCCCTCCAATGAATTGGGTAAAGATTTTATATCTCATGAGATAGACATGGCTAGAACGGCAGGTTAAACCGGTTCAGTGAAATAGGACTGAAACGAGGAATAAACTCGGTTCAGAAATGGACTTTGTCCACTAAGATAGTCTTGGAAATGAGTCTTGACTAATAAGAAATGATTATATATGATTATGTGTGTATTCCACAAAGTTTCATGTTTCATGTTATGATTATTGGGATTACATTTCACTTCTATGATTTATCCCATGGTATGAAATTATGATTTCTTTTGTAGGTTAAGATTTCCAAAATGTTATGTTCATGATGTGATTGATTTTTCTTTTGTTTACCCTTACTGTGCATTTGAGATCACCCTTTTGTATGTTTTCTTTCCCCCAGGTCAGGAAGAATGTTATTAAGTAAGATATGCCAGAAGGGACTATAGATATGATTAAATAAATGAGAGACAGTGTAGACGCTTTATGAACCAGTTGTTTATGTTTCCCAGTTTCTAAAGACACTATACCTATATGGTCCTTCCATGGTTTTGTTATATGTTGTAATAAGTATGCTTAAATTTTGAAGTTTTAACAATGTATGTAAAGTATGGGTCGTTATAGTCGGTATCAGAGGAAAGGTATAGTCAACCTTTGGAAACTAGGGTGTGAAAGCCTTAGTAAGAACCCTAAGGATAAGTCTAAGCATAGAACACAATCTTAGTGTTTTAGAAATGGCCATGAATAACCTAGGATAAGACCTTAAGTGTGAAATTTTATTCATGATTATGTGGTTTTCCTAGTATAATTAGTGTTTTTCACACTATTCTTCTTGGTTTTAGTCAATGGCTAGAACCTGAAGGAACCATGTTAATGCGGAATGCGACGGGCAATGCAATGATTTTCCCCCTGAGCAACCAAACGTTATAGGAGCTGGAATGAAAAATCTTGTAACCATGCTCACACAACTTTCTCAAGCTACGAATCATTTAGGATGTCCAAACGAGCAAAGTAAAGAGCAAAATTCTTTTGAATCCTTCATGAGGCACTGTCCACCTTCATTCAGCGGGTCTACTGATCCATTAGTTGCTGAACAATGGATTAGTACTACTGAAAAGATATTTTCAGTTCTTCAATGGTCTGAATATGATAAAGTCATCCAAGCAGTGTATCGTTTGGAAGGAGATGCTGATCAATGGTGGAATCTTATTAAGAATATGAGGAAAAGGTGTGAAATTGAGTCCATGGAATGGGACGAGTTCAAGAACTTATTTTTCAACAATTACTTCCCTCGTATTCTCTGAAAAAAGATGGAGAAAGAGTTTATTGAACTGAAGCAAAAGGATGATGAATTTGTTGGTACCTATGAAGCAAATTTTACAAGACTTTCAAGGTACGCTTCTGGTATTATTATCCAACCTGAGAGTAAGATCGATCGATTCTTTAGTGGCTTAAAACCAAGTCTTCGAAGGGCCTTATCCATAAGGGACTTCAATAGCTACAAGGAAATCTTTCGATGTGCTCTCAAAGTTTAGATAGAGATTGGAGTAACCCATCAGTCATATGGGTTTGATAAGAAGAGGAAAATGGAATTCAAAGGAAAATCAAAAGAGCACACTAAAAAGAAGATGAGATTTCCCTTATGCTCAAAGTGTGGAAAGAAACCTGGAGGGAGTTGTCTTAAAGGGACAATTAAATGTTTCAAATGTGGAAAGGAAGGTCATCGGGCATTTGAATTCTGTAATGATGGGAAGAAGATGTCTAATGATGCAAACAAAGAAAGGGATACACAGAATGAACCTACTACACTTCAATGTTTCAAGTGCAAGGAGATGGGGAATTATGCTAATCAATGCCCAAATCCAAGGGTTGATGATGATGGTCAATGTCAAAAAACTCTTAAGGCTAAATACAAAGGAAAGTCACATGCAATTTCTATCATCGATGTGGAGTACGATAACAATGTGGTGAAAGGTACACTTACCATCCACTCTAAAGTAGAAAATATTTTATTTGATTCTGGATCCACCCAATATTTTATTTCTGAAGAATTTTCTAAGGGTATCATCGTATTACCTCAACAATTAGATGTTGAGTTAGCTGTGACAACCCCTAATGGCACAACAGTCACATCAAAAGTTTATAATTCTTCCCCGATTGAAGTTTGTGGGAAAGTGATTCCTGCAAATCTTGTGATCCTTCCTATAGTGGAATTTGATGTGATTCTTGGCATGGATTGGCTTTCTTTATATGGAGCTCATATCAATTACCAAATAAGGGAAGTCACATTTCATATTCCAGATCAATCTATGATCATCTATCGATTCAAGGATAAACATAACCTTCTAGTGGAAATTTCTTCCATCTTATGGGTCTTGATTCCACTAAATGAAGGTTATTTATTTCAAATGGCTGGAGAGAAACTCACGATTAAGAATATGCATGTTGTACGGGATTTTGATGATGTCTTTCCAGAGGAACTGTCAGGTCTTCCACCAAATCGTGAAGTTGAGTTTTCAATAGAACTCGTATCGGGTGCTTTGTCTATTTCAAAGACACCTTATAGAATGGACCCAATTGAGTTGCAAGAATTGAAGAAGAAACTCCAAGAGAATCTTGATAAGGGGTTCATACGCCCTAGTGCGTCACCTTGGGGAGCACCTGTTCTGTTTTTTAAGAAGAAAGATGGATCAATGAGAATCTACATTGATTATCAAGAACTTAACAAGATCACTATCAAGAAAAAATATCCTCTCTCGCGCATTGATGACTTATTTGACCAACTACGAGGAGCTCAATACTTTTCCAAGATTGATCTTCGTTCAGGGTATCATCAATTAAGGGTCAAAAGGGAGGATATACCAAAGACGGATTTCCGTACAAGGTATGGACACTATGAATTTATAGTGATGTCGTTTGGTCTTACTAATGCCCCTGCTATCTTCATGGATCTGATGAATAGAGTCTTTAGAGACTATCTTGATCAGTTTGTGGTAGTCTTTATAGACGATATTCTTGTATATTCAAAGAGAAAGGAAGAACATGATGATCACTTGAGAATTATATTGAAGACCCTAAGAAAGGAGAAGTTTTATGCCAAATTTACCAAGTGTAAATTTTGGATTCAAAAAGTTTCATTTTTGGGTCACATAATCTCAAAAGAGGGGATATCTGTGGATCCAGCAAAAATAGAGGTTATCGAAAGATGGTCGAGACCAACAACAGTAACTGAGATCCGAATTTTTCTTGGTTTGGCTGGATATTATCGACGTTTTGTGAAAGATTTTTCATGATTATCTAATCCACTCACCAGGTTGACTCGGAAAGGAGTTAAGTTTGTTTGGACGGAGGAATGTGAAGAGAATTTCAAGGAGTTGAAAAGAAGGTTATCCAGTTCACCTGTTCTTACACTGCCTTGTAGTGGAGAAAGGTTTGTGATCTACAGTGATGCATCCAAGAAGGGATTGGGGTGTGTTCTTATGCAAAATGATATGGTGATAGATTATGCCTCGCGACAATTGAAAATACATGAGAAAAATTACCCAACTCATGATTTGGAGTTAGATGCGGTAATATTTTCATTAAAGATTTGGAGGCATTATCTTTATGGTGAAAGGTGTGATATTTATACTGATCATAAAAGTTTAAAGTATATTTTCACACAAAAGGATCTGAATATGCGCCAAAGAAGATGGTTGGAGCTGATTAAGGATTACGACTGCTCAATTCATTACCACCCTAGGAAAGCAAACAAGGTGGCAGATGCATTAAGTCGACAAGACCATGCCAGTTTATCCATGATGAGGATCATAAAATATCCAATATTTATGGATTTACAAAGGATGGATCTTGGAATTATAATGGAAGGGGAAAAATATTATCTTTCTCAAATGAATGTTCAACCATCTATACATGTGAAGATTAAAGAGGCACAAAAAGAAGATGTCGAGTTACAAAAGAAGGTGAGAAATGTTCCTCAATTTTACCTTTATTTTGATGGGATAATAAAGTTCAGGAATCGGGTTTGTGTTCCTCCCATCCCCGAATTAAAGAAGGAGCTGCTGGATGAGGCTCATAGTTCTTCATTCTCTATTCATCCTGGAAGCACGAAGATGTATAGGGACCTGAAAGAGTACTTCTGGTGGGATGGCATGAAAAGAGATGTTGCTGAATATGTCTCTCGTTGCTTGGTTTTCCAGCAAGTTAAAGCTGAGAGACAGAAGTCTAAGGGGATGTTACAACCATTACCCATACCCGAATAAAAATGGGAAAACATCACTATCGACTTTGTCACAGGACTTCCTAAAACATCCAAAGGCAATAATGCTATCTGGGTCATATTTGATCGTCTTAAAAAGTTTGCACACTTCATTGCTATTAGAGAGGATTTCTCTCTAGATCAGCTTGTCGGGATATATGTAAAGGAAGCGATAAGATTACATGGAATACCACTTTCTATTATATCTGATCAGGATCCGAGGTTTACCTCAAAGTTCTGGAGAACTCTTCAGCATACTCTGGATACATAGTTGAGTTTCAGCACTGCTTATCATCCTCAGACAGACGGTCAGTCTGAGAGGACAATTCAAACTCTAGAAGATATGTTGAGATCTTGCTCTATGGATTTCAAAGGTGGTTGGGATCAACACCTACCTTTGGTGGAATTTTCTTATAATAATAGCTTTCACTCCAATATTCATATGGCTCCTTATGAATCTCTCTATGGAAAGAAGTGCAGGACTCTAACTTGCTGGGATGAAGTTGGGGAAAGAAAGCTATTAGGACCTGATCTCGTTGATGAAATGGCAGAAAAGGTCAGATCTATTCAACAACACATAAGAGCAGCTCAGAGTCGACAGAAAAGTTATGCTAACAACCGAAGAAAAGACCTAGAGGTTGAAGTGGGTGATAAAGTGTTCTTACAAATATCCCCCAGGAATAGGGTCATGAGATTTGGAAAGAAGGGGAAGTTGAGCCCTAGATATATCGGTCCATTCGAAATACTGGATCGTGCTGGAAAGGTAGCTTACCGATTGGAACTTCCACCGAATCTCTATCAAGTTCACGATGTGTTCCATGTATCTCTCCTGAGAAATTACATACCTGATCCTTCACATGTACTCAGCTTAGAAGTTGTACCGCTGGAGCAAGATCTTTCTTATGAAGAACAGCCGATAGAGAATCTGGATCGTAGCGAAAAAGTCCTACGAAACAAGACCACTTGATTGGTGAAAGTTTTATGGAGGAACCACCAATTAGAAGAAGCTACATGGGAGCTTGAGGATATGATGAGGGAGAGGTATCCTCATCTTTTTGTTACAAAGTGACGAATTTCGGGGGCGAAATTCATTTTAAGGGGGGTAGAATGTAACACCCGAGACTTTTATGAGAAATATTTTGTTTTTATGTTATATAAATCATCAAAGGAATCTTTCACTAAACACAACACTATCTTGGCTTGCTTTACACGCAACCATGACCTTCCTCGATAGCTTACGTCATACGCAATACCAAGTTTCACTAAACAACAATATGCTATTAAAATATTATTAAAACTAGCCGTTATGAATATTAATAACCACTTTTTGAAATTTTGTAAATTTTATTTTTTCAAAATGGACTTCATTTTTGGATTCGGAATATCGAAATTATCCTAGGGTGAAATTTTGGTATTTTTCTGGAAACTTTCAATTTTTGATGAATAGTGAAAACAATGGGTTACTATTTAAAAACCGAATTTTTATTTAAATAATTATTTATTTTATTTAAATTTATTTTAGGTAAAAATTGATACATAATACCTATATAAGTTTAATGTAATTCATTGGAGTAATTTTATAATAATTTTATATATATATAAATTTTATTGAACTTTTCACCGTCTTTTACCCACCTCCTAGGAGAATTTCCAAATTTACATAAAACTTAATTTTACCACTTCTATGAGTGGAATTTCAAAAATCTGAGAGACAAGGTTGATTTCAGTAAGTAAAATGTGTTTCAATGAGATAAAAATAATTTTTGATGAATGGTAACTTTTAACTTTTATTTACCACGGTTAAAAGTAAATATGGTAATTAAGGGTAAAAATGATATTATTATTATTACCCTAACACATGTCCTAATTCTATTGGATAAGTGTAATTCAACCAAAAACAACCTTATAAATAAAATATGACCATTTAGGCCCACTTGGATTAGATTAGGACATTTATTATTAATTTATTTAAAGAATGGTTAAAATAGTTAAAATCAAAGTTTAATAAGTAAATAATTTTTAATATAAGGTTATACATATAATAAATTCGACTATAAATATTAATTATAAAGATAAAAATATTTCCTACATAATGGTATTTTATTTTTAATTTTTAGACATTAAATAATTTAATTTATTTATGACATAATGATGATGCAGTAATTATCTTATTAATGAAATATTGACATAATTGATGTTATAAATGCCCAAATAAATGTAATTTGAGACTTTTTATGAATTACATTAATTTTTTAGGTCAATATGACATGTTAGTATTGATTTAATTAATTTTTTTCAAATTAATCATTCTGTTATGATTTTCACAAAAATCAATTACTAAATAGTGTCAAAATTGACATAAAATAATTTTTAAAACAAATATTATATTATTGATCATTATTTTATTCCTAAAAATATAAGGTTCGGCAAATATACTTATATCATGATAGATGTATCATTAATGGACTACTTGGGGGTTTTTTGGATGTATATGGTAAGTTTATTAACTATATAATATAAAAATACAAAGTGACATGGTAAATGTCAATCTAATTAACTAAGAGTTAAACCTAAAAGATAAGGTTAATATAATGACCTAAAATTGTATAAATTCTATTTTATGAGATTATTTATACCCATCCCCACCTTAGCTTCTAAATATATCAATTTGGAGCTATTAAAAACCGAATTTTACTTTATAATAAATAATATTTTTAGTTATTCCAAAGGTTCCCCTCTCCTCCCTTATAAAAGGGCACCTCCTCCCTCTCCTCCTCACACCAATTTGAGCTTTCACGCTCAGCCAACCCCAGCCAATTTCTCCTATCCACTTCCCTAGATACATCCTAGAGGTCCTGGTTTTCTTCAAAGACCAATTTTAGTGCCCTAAAAGGAGGTCTCAAAGAGGTGCTTCAAAGAAGAGGTAATGTCCGTTACCAATTCTTTCAACTTTATTTCTTCTTCCACTTCTTCTTATTTAGTTGTTTCATTATTAAGTAATAACATAAATATCACTCATATACTGATATTTTATTATAATTATTAAACAACCCTATTTCACCATCTATCCATCCTACGGAAAACGAAATCACCGCGCGTGCGTACGTACGGAATACCGTCTCCACGTCGTGGTGTAATCTATTTTCCCCCACCACCTTACTTGGATGGGTATAATGGTGTAAATAATAACTATATATGATTATTGTAAATTGATATTGATTCTGAAATAGTATACATACACTCCAATACAATTCCACGATCATGGGAATGATATCATCGCTTGTGCGTACGTACGGAATACCGTCTCTACGATGTGATGCGACTCGTTCTACATGATCTTCATTGCATAATGATTATATAAATGAATTGAATGAATTAATATGATATATATTACACTAATATCATTCTGTAAATGAGGTATCTATAACCTAAAGATAAGAATAAGAATTTATTCGACAAAACACGCATAAGAACAAAAAGTAATAAACACCCGAATAACAAGTAGTAATGAAATATTATTAATAAGAATCTAATAATATGACCATATATGATATCATAACAATAATTATGATTCTGGAATAAGTCAATAACATTATTTAAATCATTATACAGGAGGTTCGGACACTTACGAAGCAAATCGGACCTAAGGTAAGGGAAATATCACAATCTCATTTCTATCTGAGATTGTTTATACTTTGGAATTTACTGGGGTGTATTTTATCATCTACATCCATGTTTCCTCAATATATAATATTATTTCCATCCACCTAAAATTTTTTAAATCCAATTTTACCCTACGGAGAGTTTTTAGTAAAAGATATTAAAGGAATCTTTTGTCGTTTTTCGTACGAGGTACTTTTTGACTTTTCCGACAAAAGTACGAGAAGAATGTTTTTTTTAACTTACACGGCATGAATGTCTTTTTAAAAAAAATTCCAAGAAGATTACTTTACAAGTTTTCAAGTTTATTTTTAATCAAATTCTTTTATTTTAGAATTTTATGACATGTTAAGAAAGGAAAAGTGTTTTTGAAGTAGAAAGGATATTTTCCTCAAGAATGGAGTTCAAGTGTTTTATCAAAATTATTTTCCATCTAAGATAATATAGGGTTCTGTTTCTATCCCTATTTTTACATTTATTTTATTATGTTTTGATGGAAATATTTTTATGAATTCCTTTATCTTATATGAATTGTTTTATGATGTCATGATGTTTAAGATTCCCATTTTTATTACATGGGTTATGCTATGATGTATGGTTTATGATTTTGTGGCACACATAAGAATGGTATCATTATGAGATGGGTGGGACATATATCTCCCTCCAATGCATTGGGTAAAGATTTTACATCTCATGAGATAGACATGGCTGGAATGGCAGGTTAAACCGGTTCAGTGAAACAGGACTGAAACGAGGAATGAACTCGGTTCAGAAATGGACTTTGTACACTAAGATAGTCTTGGAAATGAGTCTTGACTAATAAGAAATGATTATCTATGATTATGTCTGTTTTCTACAAGGTTTCATGTTTTATGTTAGGATTATTGGGATTACATTTCACTTCTATGATTTATCCCATGGTATGAAATTATGATTTCTTTTGCAGGTTAAGATTTCCAAAATGTTATGTTCATGATGTGATTGGTTTTTGTTTTGTTTACCCTTACTGAGCATTTGAGCTCACCCTTTTGTATGTTTTCTTTACCCCAGGTCAGGAAGAAGGTTATTAAGTAAGATACCAAAAGGGACTATAGATATGATGAAATAAATGGGAGACAGTGTAGACGCTTTATGAACCAATTGTTTATGTTTCCCAGTTTCTAAAGACACTATACCTATACGGTCCTTCCATGGTTTTGTTATATGTTGTAATAAGTATGCTTAAATTTTTAAGTTTTAACAATGTATGTAAAGTATGGGTCATTATAGAAGACAATGATATAGGATCCATATAGAAAATATGTATTTCTATAGAAAACTCAACTACACATTGTGTAGTATAAAGAATACATGGCGTGTAGCCCCCTTGTTGTGGCAGCTAGGATTTCAGGTGAGATAAATATTACATGCCTCGTTGGATCCCACACAATGTTCTAATTGGTTCTGTAAATCCATAATATACTATGGGAGTACACGGGCATGAGAACAACTAGGCACATGACATGTACCGATACATGACCAGTGTACACAGACACAACCTGAAGGACACTGGCACGACCAGGAGAACACATATTGTCCCCAGGTGGATGAGACACACTATGTAGTCCCTTTACACATTATTTAGGGATACATGAGAAATGATATGTATACTGGAAAGGTCACATCCATGTATCATAGTGGGACCATAAGCCATGTGGGTCCCCTACATTTCATGTACCCTTCTTTTTTAGAAAACTTATACCTCTTGTATCTCCTTCATTGGAATTATATTTTGGCCTTTGAGTATCCTATCCTGTGTGTTTTTTCACATAAAACATGATGTTATTCTTTATAGTGTCTTTTAGATATGATATGAGATTTTTTAGGTATGATGTTTCTCTAGGTGATGCTCGACGATAGCAGTGATCATGCAGGATCATCAAAGAGATTAGAGCGGCACCCTCCTACGGGGATAGGGAATGGTTCTTATATCTATACACATATTAGAACCCCGTTATGAATTTATAGAATGTTTTTTAACCATTAGAGTGTCACACTCCTGTTGGTACAGGTCATGGGTCCTCTATCTATCCATCAGAGTGGCACCCTCCTGCTGGGATAGGATATGGGTCCTCTATCGACCATCAGAGTGGCACCATACTGTGGATTCATGGCATGGTTCCTCTACCATTAGAGTGTCACCCTCTTTTGGATTCAAGTCATGGGTCCCCTACAATCAAAGTTTCACCTTTTTATAGAGTCAGTGCATGGGTCCTATACTATCAAAGTGGCACCCTCCTACAGATTCAAGACATGGGTTCTCTACCATCAGAGTGGAAACCTCGTGTTGGATTAGGAAATGGGTCCTCTATTTATTGAGTGGAACCCTCCTATTGTATTAGGGAATGGCTAATATACCTAGATATTATTTCCCCTAAACTATGAGGCACAATGGTGAGGTGTGACTTGACATGGAATATTCTCTAGATAGACACATGAGATGCTAGGCATCATTGATGGACCTCTTGGAATTGATTACAGACTCTTATCATAGGCTGGCGTGTGAGATGGATATCATATTTCTCTCTCATATAGGTTTATTTTATGAATATATATATATATATATATATCATTTTTTTTATTTAATTTTTATAGATGGGTTGATATTTATACTTCTATCGTGTCTCCTACTAATATCCCCTCATATTTTGGGGCATCCTACTGAGTATGTATATACTCACCCATGCATGGGTTTTTCCCACATGTGTCATGTCTTATGCAGATTATAGACAGGTCAAAAATGATTATAGAGGATCATAGAGATACCCAGGTGCATTTGACCATGTACAATGGTTTATAATTGGATCTCATTATTTTAATTTTCCAATTATTGACAGTTTGGGACATATTTTTGGTTGAGCATGTATTTTTTCCCTTTACTTTTCATATTATGTTTTCATAATTCTATATTCCCTAGAGGTTATTACATGCATGATCATTACTCTATATGTTATTTTATTTTCTTTTATTCCTATATACTTATACATGGATATGGTTTTTTGTGTTCATATAGGTACTTAGGAAAAGGCCTCCAATATTAGTTTTGTTTTCATCACTTGTCTCCAACCCTTATCCTATTGATTCGGGCTTGGGGTAGTTTTAACTCAAGCCCCATTAGGATGGGTCTTGAAAATTAAGGATGTTATATTATACATGATTAGGGAATTATTTTGGATTTTAAAATCTCCATTTTCATTAAATTATATTTCCAAGACTACATTTATATTTAACCCTTATAACCCTTAGTTTTCATGAATAAAATTAATATTAAGCCACACTACAAGCCAAAAATCTATATATACATTTCTCTAGAAACTGATGCATGATCTAGGTTGGATTCACATGTGGGGTGATATTGAACAAGATATTTGGAGGGATCCGATTGAGGTGAAGTAAATAAGTTTTTCATTATATATGAAACTTTTTTATAAGGAAAATAATGTTGGTATGTATTACCTCGTGTCACCATATCTTTTATTATAATGTTACCTTTTTGGGGTAATTTTAAATTTTTGAAAATTTTGGTTTTGAGTTTTATTTCCTATAATTTTTTATTCTCGCCATGGTTTGGGGTTCATGATTTAGGAGTAACTGTGAAAGTACCCTTATGTGGAGAATTTTCCATTTTTTTTAACATGTATGATTTGACCTGCATGGGTGGTATACGGTTGGGTAAATCTTAGTAATAACTATATATATCTTACATTATTTAGGTTTCCTAATGTAAGGCTTCTGTATGGTTAAGAAAATTATGTGAAAAGAATGTGATATGGGTCTATAATGGGGTAGTGTTATTCAAAAAATTTTGTGTAAAGGTAAATGAACCATGCAAGTCTCATGGGAGAAACTATGTGAAGGAATTTTTATTAGGTAGTTCCAACTGCACGATTTACCAAACTTTGTGGCCTAACCATGTGAGTTACCCATATTCCCTTAATAATGAATTTCTAAAAGTGGCCTTATGATTTTAAGATCCATAAGGGATCCATTTATTTCCCATATAGTATTTCCATGTTTAGAACACATCCATGGGAGGTTCCTCCCACCCTTCCCTTTAATTTGGAGGTATTACAAGCCTTCTTCCTTCGAGTTTCCAAGGTAATCTATTCTATTTTCTCTTATTTTCCGCCTCCCCTTCTCCTATATAACTTTTCCCTTTGATTTTCCATCTCTCATGAACCCTTGGGATATCAAGGTTTGTATTATGGGTTCGGGATGGGTAATTCATAGGGGTTTTGTTTTTTATGGATCTAAGGAGGATCCCTTGAGGCTTTCTAGAGTTCTCTCCATTGTAGGCAATGACTTTCGACGTGGTTTTCATTGAACCAAGGTAGTTTTTTTATCTTTTCATAAAAAAAAATTCCATAGAGTGCCTAATGTTTTACAATGACCTATTTGATAAATTTAATCCATGTGTGATGGGTTAGTTGGTTTTTGAAAGGTGTTCAAAGTGGATATGCTCTTTGAAAAATTGGTTTTTACTTGGAATTTCAAGTGTGACTTGAAATTTTAAGTAGTAATCATTTATAAAAGTTTTTTTTAAGTTGAATGTGGAATTTTATATAGACATTGACTCCATTTTGGGCAAGAGATCTAGTGGTAAGTGTTGTCTCTAAACTTCTAGAAATTTTTCTTGGGAATTCAAGCAATATTTTAAAATATTAAATGTTTTGAAATTTTTAAGAGAAACATTTTAAATGGTGTGTGTTATTTTAAAATTAATTGACTATTTTTTGGTGATGAATTGAATTTGGGATAGGTATTTTACGCTCATTAGGGATTTTAATGAGAATTTTTTTTATTCTTAAAATGGTTCTTTTAAATAGTTTTGAGTGAGTTATTTTGGAATATTCCTTCTAAATGGATTTAAAGATCTTTATTTTAAATAATGGTTTGGATTAAAATTTTAAACCATTGAAAAGTGACTTGGAATTTTGAGTCTTTGATAAAATCTTGTTTGGTACTCTGGGTGTTTTCAAAACGGTTCATGTGTGAGTGGGAGACCCTATAGATCCCCTTATTGTCTTATGAACCCATGGGGGTTATTTCTTATTGATTGATGTGTATTATATCCCATGAGGAATTTTATATCATTCATTTATTATGAATCAATTATTAAGGGGATATTGATTATGAGGGTGTATAGGTGATATTTGGTTTACTATTTTGATATATTGATACATGTGATTGATCACCTTTATTTAATGTTGGTCATGGGAGTAATAGGGGACTAAGTAGAGGTTTGGGTAAGTGAAAACCCAAATATAGATAGTGTGATGGCTAGGGAGTATTTTCTGAATACTTCGAGATGGTTTGACTAAAAGGGGTAGTGGGCATTGTGAACTAGAAAAAAAAAATATTCCCATGGTAGCAAAGGAGCTCCATGGATGTTTATTTTTGGATAGTTTGATGGGACTATAGGGGATGTTTATAGATTCAATAGTTCCAACTTAGGGATCATGTCACAAGTTTAGACCATTTTACATGAGTCCTATGAGGTTTCCCATGACACTTGATATCCTTTATGGGATGGTTTAGGGGATTCTGATGATTATTCATTGTTTATATCCCCTGTTGTTGATCGGATTATGGTACCTTTATCCTATTTGGACTCTATGGGTTATTTGTTTTATTCTTGGTACAATGTTGATTACTCTTGTTTATGTAGTGTCTTTATTCACTTTTAAATTGGTTTATGTAATTTTTTTGGAAATATTATTGGAAAGAAAAATGATATTCTTTTAAATGGATGTTTAGGAAATGTTTTGAAAGAGGAAATATGGGTTTGTTCCTTATTTTATGTCTTCTAGCAAGAGGTCATATTTTTTCATTTTAAAATGTGTTTGGAAAAAAGTTTTAACTCCATTTTTATTTATTTAAGAAGAAGGAGAAGTTTTTTATAAAAGGGTTTGAGGCCCAAGAAAAGTGGTTTTCAAGTGATTGCATTAATTTAAGCCAAATAAAATCATTTTATTAAATGTATGTGTATGATTTGGATTTTTTATACTTGTGGATTGAAAACCTATTTTCAATTTTATTTTTAAACTAGTGTAAAATGGATTGTCTTTTGTAATTAAATGTGAAAATATATGGTGCATACCTATTGGGATTGGTTTTTCTCACACCTTTCATATACCACTTAGTATATACAACTCTTATAGTTTCATTTTAGGTGCCTTAGCTTTGGTTTCACTTGAGTTGGGATATGGGTTATGCCAGATGTTTGGAATGGGATGGGGAGTGTGATCGGGGGTCATGTGGAGATTATGGGTAGTAATTTTACTTATCTTTTCCCTTTTTGGTTTTTTATGTATCGACTCTATCCTTAACCTATATTTCTCATGTAGAGCTAATTTTTATTCATTTATGTTACATGTTATTATATATATTATACTTAATTTATTATTATTCAAACACCATTTTCTTATTATTTATTTATTTTCCTTTCTCTAATGTGGGTGATTATTTATTGATCTAGTTGTTTATTATAGGAGGAAATTGTTCCCAGTGATCATGTTTTGAGACCCTAGTACTAGTTTTCAACCCAGCGCTATCAGTAATGTGCCTATGGTATGTCCCAAACTGACTCGAGTGTCTTATGGATGGAAGACTTGGGTTAGTTCATGACAAAATGGTATAATAGGATACTCTCTTGTTATTTGCGGTTGATCTAGGTAGTCTAGAGACTAAGATCATCATTAGGGATTGAATGGAGTGTGTGGGAAATTGTTTGTCCAGTTATTTATCACATTGAACATTGATTTTCTATGGGTGTATCGGTATTGAGTCCTGGTTTTGAGTTTATATTTGTATATTTTGATAGATCTTGATATATTATAAGGATTATTTGATTCATGTTGAGTGTACTAGTGATTTCAAGGGTGAGTTTGAGTTTCAGGGGTCAAAGTGTAGAAAAAACCAAGGATACATGGTTAGATTGTATAATTTAGTAAACCATGCAGTGCCCTATGGAATGGATCAATCACCATGAAAGTTCATGTTTTATGGTTAGCGCACGGTTTACAAGGTCATGTGTCCAAACCATGCACAATGTAGTTTCTCCTCCGGATTTTATTTCTTTCCACCCTTACTCTCTGTATTGATTTAAATGGATTATTCCACTGGTGTGTTATCATATAAGGGAGTTTTATTGGGGGTTTTATAGAATTTATATAGTTTTATGTGTTTTTATTTGAGGTTGATGTTGGTGTTATTGGTTTTCTCCCTTTGTGGACTTTGTGATAGGTGATAGAAAATGATTTTTTTTTTGAAAATAAGAGAAGAATTCCATGAGGTGTTAATTTTAAAAATCATTTTGTAATGGTTATAGAATTTTTTTTGGTTTTTCTATTAAAAAATGAGTTTTTATTTATTATAAAAGTGGATCCAAGGAAAAATTTGTGGGGAAGTCCTTTAATCTTTAAAGAAAGTGGAATTTTTTACAGGATTTAAATTCTTAAAGAATATTTTTTGAGAATTGGTTAATGAAGGAATTTTCAAAGAGGTGATTGATTTAAAAATGAAAATTTTAAATTTCCTTAGATCATAAAAGGGGTTTTATGCCCAAATATTTTTATGGTTTATTTTAAAACCCTAAAAATGTTTCAAATATTTTTGGTTTTGAAATATATTGTATTTTTTTATAAAGGAGTTTGAGTTTTTCTCTTTAATAAAAAGTTGTGGGGTGATTTTGAGAGATTCAGGGTTCAACCTTGGTTTAAATTATTTTTGAGATCAGTGGGCCTTATTAATGGTTTGAAATATTTGATAAGGGGGTTTAAGGAAAATGGTTGGGTTTCTAAATTAGATTATAATAATGATTTGGATTTTTTTTCAAAAGATTTTTTGAAAGGGACACTATTGATTTGTTCCTTTAGTTATGAGACCGCTTTTTTATTTTAGGATCATGATTAATTAGGATTATTTCTCATGTTGGTTGTTAAGTTCCTCACAGAAATGTCTTAATTAAAGTTTGGTTATTGTTTTTAGGAGTTATCCATTGATGGTTTCATCCATTTTTTGGATTTAAAATTTTATTTCCTTATCTACACCCAAACTTAAAAGTGTAATTGGGGGATTCAGATCCTTTTTTATGATTTTGATATTCTTTGGTTAGTACCCTTAACTTATTTAAAATGGGTTAATTTAGAATGTTTGGGGTTTCCTCCTTTGGGGTTCCTTTTGTAAGGTGGCTTGGTAGTAAAGCCTTATGAATATTTTGAGGAATACTATGTGTTTTTATTAAATGGTTATTTTCTTTAAGGAACTTATTTTGGTATGTGTTGAGTACATTCAATTCATTCACTTTTGTATGTTAATGTATTTTAGATCATTAGGTGGACCTTCTAACTTATGTGGAAGCCTTTGTATTTTTTGCGTTTGGTGCATGCCTTGTCATTTTAGTTTCCTTGTTCTAGTGATTTTGATGTTTTCTTATGTCATGACTATTTTAGGTTAGTTTCTTATTGATATTGGAATGGTATAACCTTGATTTAGTTCTTATCTAATTAGAAAAAAAATCCCTTGTCCATTTGATCACTCAGTATTGATAGCTTTATGGGGTTCACTATGGGACGATGTTGCAAGGTTGAGGTACTAGTTTACCCATAGAGTATAGTTACCTAGGTCAAGATCCCATGTCATTTCCTATTATGAAATTCTTATAATTTTTCCCTCATGGATTTTATGTGGGTTATGTTTATTGGTATCTTGAGTCTTATGAGAATTAAGTTCATTGAGGTTGAGTTTCCCTTTGAGTATGTTCGTCTTGGGTGTTAGAATGGGTTCTTTGGTTATTTTTTGTGATTAATGGAATTGGTTGATTTATAAAGATGTTCTTAGAGAATATTCTACATAGTGTATGTTTTTTTTGGGGTGTGTTCTCTTTTTTTACCCTATTTAGATAATTTTAAAATTATGGGGAGACCAATTTTCAGTCATTGTCTCCTTTGGATCTTGTATCGGTAATTATAGCTGGGTTTTTCTTGGAAACATATCATGGTTTTCTGGACTTGATGATTCAGTATGGTGGAATCATCAGTGATTGATGGTTTCCTTTCTTAGATCCTCTCCATTCTTTTCATCAAAATCATCTCATTCCACGGGGTGTGGGTTGTGACTCATTCTGGTTACTTTCATCTTGACTTGAGACTTTATAGGGATAGAAAGTGGAATGGTGGGGAGATTGTAACACCTCATGCCACTGTAGCTTTTATTATAATGATAATATTTTGGGGTAATTTTAAATTTTTTAAATTTTTGGTTTAAAGTTTTATTTTCTATAATTTTTTCATTTCTATGTGATTTGGGGTGAATGGTTTAGGAGTAACTATGAGGGTACCCTATTGTGGATAAGTTTCCAATTGTTTTTTATTGTCCATGGTTTTAATTTCATGGGTAGTTTACGGTTGGATGGATCTTATTAGTAATTGTTTGTCTCTTAATTTATTTGAGTTTCCTAGTGCATGGATTACACATGGATAGAAAAAACCATGAAATAAGCATGTGATATGGCTTTGTAATAGGGAAGTGTTGTTTAGAACAATTGGTTCATAGGTAAATGAATTGTGTGAGTCTCCTATGATAAAATGTATAAAGGATATTTTTTTTAGTAAGTTCCAACTATATGGTCAGTGCACGATTTACCAAATCATGATTCCTAACCATGTGAGTTACCTAGATTCACTTAAAATTGAATTTTCAAAATTAACCTTATGATTTTAAGAACCCTAATGGATCCCTTTATTTCCTATCTCACTTGTCCAAGCCATGTGCACATCCATGGGAGGTTCCTCCCTCCCTTACCTTTGATTTTGAGGTATTCTAGCCTTATTCCTTTGAGTTTCAATGGTAATATCTTCTCATTTATTGTGGTTTCCTCATCCCTTACTCCCATATACCATTTCCATTCAATTTTTTATCTCCCATGAACCTTATAGCTATTGGGTTTTAATTAGGGGTTAGTGATGTGTTATTAATGGGGGTTTTATTCTTTAAGTCTTAAGGATAATCCCTTGAATATTTTTGGAGTGCTCTTCATCACAAAAAATGACTTCCAGTATGGTTTTCATTGAATTGAGGTAGGTGCATTGTGATTTTGCTTAAATTGAAATGTCATTGTGTGTTTGATATTTTAAAAATCCCTATTTTATAAATTTAATCTTGATGGTAATATACCATAAATATATATATATATATATATAACTTGTATGTTAGCTTGCATGGAAATTCATTAGATGTATTATTTTTGTGTTGGACACCCAAATTATTCTCCATTTAGGCTATCATTAAAAGAAAAATTTCATAATATAAAATGAATTGGAGTTAAATGCATTCATTCATATGATGCATTAATTATCTATGGCATTAATACATGCATTATAAATGCATAAATTAATGAATAAACCACCCAAAAGCATCCTCAGGTTCTATATAAACCATTTTCATATGATGGAAGTGGGTGTGGTATGGATTGGGATCCTCATTCATGGCCAAAAACTTTCCAATACCCTTTACTCTCTTCATCTTCCTTCTTTTAATATGAGATGTTATCACATTAGGAATAGAATGATATATCCCTCTCATGTGATGAGGGATTTAGTGCAGCCCATGGATACACCATGGAGGTGGGATAATTTTTCCATTCAGTGTTCTTTATCAAACTATATTAAGTTGATAAAGATGTAGAAGTTTCTCTTCATTGTGCAATATTCTAATTTAAAGTAGCAATTCGTTGTTTCTATTTAACATGTTTTTTCATATTATCTCACATAGAGATCCTCAGAAAAGGATTCTAATTTCTTTTATTATGTCTAATAAGTATTATTAGAATCATAATAAACCTAATAGTGATATACAAGGGAGGTTATGCTTAATATTTGTGAAATAATTCATGGAAATGAAGAAGAAACCAAAAAAAAAGCTTTGCTTTTCCGCTTTATCAAAAATCTAGAAAAGGGTTTACCCTTACGGAGCTAGGCAGCATAAAAGTTACCAAGGCATTGTCCTTAAGTAAGAAAGGATACCTATGGACCACCTTTATGAGAAGGGTTCATGTAAATTTATTATATATTGTATGTAACACCCTGATATTTTATGTAATTTTTCTAATAAATTTAATTTCATTGATAGCTTTTGTTACACACAATACCTAGTTTTAACGAAACATAAGAAATTATTAATAATATTATTTAAACATAACCATTATAACCTAAACATTAAACATCGAGGTATGAATAGGAATAAACATATTTTTAAAATTAATTATAAATTTTATCTATAAATAAAATATATTTATAAATAAGTACTTAATTTTTAGTAAAGTCTTTATATGCTTTGAAAATACATTTCTCTGAAAAAATGATTTTTATTATTTTTTGGGAACAAATAATAAAATTAATTTTTTCAATTTTAGAATATTTATTTGAAAAAATTAAAATAATTTTTGTAATAAAAATTTTAAAATTATATTAAGGTGAATTTTAGGTATTTTTCTGAAAGGTTTGATTTTTTTAATGAATAGTGAAAGTGTTGATTTTTATTAAAAACTCTATTTTTGTTTAGCACATTTACACATTAAATTTTGTTTTAAGATGGTTTTAAAAGTAAAATTAGTTCAATTATATTATTATTAATCCAATTTAGGTAATTATAATCAAATTTATTTTGATTTTTGATATTAAAACTTTCTATACTTATGAAAACAAATTTGGAAAACCAATTTTCATTGTGTCTGTGGGATTAATTTTAAATTAAATTATACTGATTACGTAAATTTAATTTGGTAAATTTTATTTTATATTTGGAATAATAATAATAAATATTATATAATAATTTCAACTTAATTTTTTTCATAATGAATAGTGAAAATAATAAAAATTAATTATCAAGATTAAGGTTAAAATGGGTTTACTAGGGGTAAACTAAAAAATATATGGGTTAAAATGACCTAAAACTTATCTAATTCCAATTTTCTAACCATATTGAGACCATATAATTTCAAAAAAATATAATATATGGTAATTTTGAATCTTTTCTATTGGGAATTACATTATCATCTTGTATTATTTTGGTAACTTTTTAATTAGTTTCCAAGTGGGTTCCTTTCCCCACTTATAAAAGGACATCCACTCTACTCTCCTATTCAACTCCCAAATCATTTTGTTTTGTACTATACCTACCCAAAACCCTTTATTATTTCCCTACTCACATCCTAGATCCCTTATTTTTATTATTAAACCCTCCTAATAATTCATTATGTATAAACCTAAAGAGGCTCTCTGAAGAAGAGGTATAGTTCTTAACTATGTGTTTTTGTTTTATTTATTCTTATAACAACATAAAATATTATTAGAATGTGATTATATAATAACAAAAATATTTACCATATAATTAAATTTTATTATGTTAATTTCGAAACCTATATTCATCTCCTCTTCCATCAAATGGGAAACAAATCCATCGATCATATGTATAGTGGACTACCACCTCTCAAACCGATGTACTTTGTTCTCCATCACTGCCTCTCACAACTAGAGATAATGATGAATTTAATTTTTATTATATTTATTACATATTTATACTCCTTAAATAATAATATCACATATGTCTTCATACCTTCCAATATATTTAAAAATGATAATTTTTCTCATGCGTATGTGTGGACTACCACCTTCACAAAGTGATGTGATTCATTTTCCATTTTATTTTTAAATGTATGGTAATAAGTATAGACTTAATGAATATATATATATTATATATATTAAATAAAAATTATTATATAAAGGTGATATATTATTTTTCTTTCTTTCTTTCTATCCATCGATAAAATGGAAACAACATTCATGTGTATGTACGGTTTACCATCTCCATGAAAAATGTAATTCATTTTCTATCTATAACTTCTTGGATTAATATAAATACATATATAATTAATATATATCATATTTATATCATATTTAATATTATTAATATTGATGAAACATGATCAAATTAAAATGACTGAAAATACTAAATCAAGACATATATGAAAAACGAAGCAGTTGTTACCCGAAATGTGATTTTAACAAAGAATTGTTAATAAAATGGTAATAAAATGTCGTAAGTAAATCATATATGGTATTATATATATGATTATGGTTATGTAATATTTTTTGAGTTAATAATTTTCCTTATGAATTTTCAATTCCTTTATGTTTTGAAAATCACAAACACATTTTCTTAAGAAAAATTATCTTTCTTTAAGAAATATTTTCTTAAGGAAAATTTTCTTTCTCTAAAAAAATTTGACCTTACCTATGGTTTTCAATGGATTGTCTAGTGTTTTCTTAAACCAAGACTAAACTTATTTTTCTTAAGCTAAAAATTTGTATCCTTACCTAACTTATAACCTTATAGTTTCTTATAATTTGATTTCCCTAGAATTGTGAATCTGATTTCTCATAAAATAAAACTCAAATTTATTCTGAAATCATACCCCAATTTCTTCTTAAATTAGACTCTAATTTCTCCTAAAATTAGACTTCTATTTCTTCTAAAATCATACTCTGATTTCTTATGAAATCATAATCTGATTTCTTCTCAAATCAGCCTCATATTTACTCTAAAATCAAACTCTGATTTCTTCTGAAATCAGACTCCTATTTTTCCTAAAATAAGACTCTGATTTCTCCTGAAATCAGACTTTGATTTCTCCTGAGATCAAACTCCAATTTCCCCTAAAATCAAACTCTGATTTCTTCTAAAATCATACTTTGATTTATTCTAATTTCAGACTCCGATTTTTTCTGAAATCAGACTCCGATTTATTTTAAAATAAAACTCTAATTTCTCCTAAAATTAATCTCTAATTTCTTTAGAAATCAGATTCTAAATTCATCATAAATTAGATTTTTAATTCCTCAGAATTCAAACTCTGATTCCTTTTTATTTTAAAATATGATTGTTAGCTTTTCTTAGAATCTAATTATTACTTTATTAAGAATCCAATTAAATTTTTTTCTTACATTTACCTCATTTCCGTAAAGTAATGTTTCATTTTATCTGATCCTAAATAATGTTTCTTTATCATGATAATATTTCTTGTGTTTTCTTGCATGAAACGATGTCACACAATCTGTTTCTAACTAACTATTAGCTGAGTGACACATGTATAGGTCCCTAAAATATTTAAGTAAAAATATGATCATTGTAGGAGGGAGCCGACAATAGGAACCTTTTCCTATAAATACCCCCATTCATTTGAAGATTTTACACATGTTGAGAAGTGCTAGATGTTCTCAATTCTAGAGAGAGAATTTATGCTATGAGATCTCTACTCAAATTGCCTTGTGTGAATGTTGTGAACAACTTGTTAAAGATTTTAACATCTTGTTCATCCTGCTTAGTGTGATTCTTATAGTTTTTGATCAATCGAGGACTTCCATGGATAGAAATATAGAGGTGCTGACTACCTTAAAGTTTGAGGGATTTTGGTGATAGAAAGTCAAATTCTGATACTCTTATCGAGGGCTTACCCTGGTGTGGGTAAGATAGACTTTCTTGAAATTATAAATCAAGGGACCTTTATCCAAGGTCGTTTGATACCCTTCTCTTTAGGTTAAAAGGCTCCTTATACTTTTTTACTTGTTGTTGTTATAAGTTTTAATTCCTCTATATTTTGTTAAAGAAATAAAGTATAACTTTATTATACTTTCTTATACTTGTAAACTCTAATACAAAAAAGATTCTATACAATTTAAGGTATAATATTTCCCTAAGTAAACTTGTATTAAGTTTATTTACCAGATTCATTATTAGGATCCTAAGTAAGTTAGTTTCTTAGTTAATAACTAAATAGGGTTTGTGAATCCATCTTGTTTAGCTTTGTTAAACTTAGATTTTCTTAAGGATAAAAATGAAAGTTTTTAAACCTAAAATTCATCCCCCCTATTTTAATTGAGAATCCACATCTATATTTTAATCCTAAAATATTTTTATAATAAACCTATATTTATTATACAATAGGTTCGAACTTGTATAAATAAATTTGAAACTTGAAGTAAGGGATTGTTGTCTCGCTTTTATTTTTGTTTGACACAAGCTTTATACACCAATTGTTTATTTTTTGTAGTGTATATATACCAAAAATTAATGTATTTTATTATTATTATAATTACAATTATTGGATATACATAACCATCTAATTATATTTATTTCAGGGGGATTATGATTCAAAAGTTACCAATGTGGTAACATTTTTATGTTACAATCTCATTGTTTGTCAGGATTGTTTATGATTAAGTTTTTGATGATGAATTATTATGATATAACTCTAAAAAAACTCATTTATTTTCTTCTTCTAGGGTTATTTTAGGAGAATAAATTTTTTCCTTTCATTTTACTCTCCTTAAGAACTAAATATACAAAAATAAGGCTTCAAAAGAGACTTTGTTTCTCTATTCAGTCATAAATCATTTTTTTCATGTCCATGTTTTCTAATAATGTTTTAAAGTAAGTTTTTACTATTATAAAATGATTTAAAGTAATTTTCAAGGATATTTTAATTTTTAAAAAATTGTTTAAAATTAATATTCTTATCATTTTCTGAATGAGGTATTTTTGAGTTTTTATTGAAATTATATAGGGAATATTTGTTTTAAAGTGTATGATATGAATGGAATTTTACACCATTATGACCACTAAATTATTTTAAGCTTTATTTAAAAAATTTTAAGGTTATTTTTAGAGAAATTTTTTCCTTAATATTTGGGAAAATTTTAGATTTTAAATAAGTGATTTTAAAATGAAAAGGATATTTTCCTCAAGAATGTTTTAATTATATTTTTATGGAATTTATATTCATCAATGAAAATAAAATTTGGTGTTTCTTATGTTTTAATGGGGATATGATATAATGGTTCCATCCTTATTATTTATTTATATGGTTTGTATTTATTATTATGATGAAAATATGTTTATAAAACTCATTTCTTTCCTATAGGTTATACTATGATAAAATGTTTATGAAACTCATTTCCTTTACATGGGTTGTGATGTAATGATTGTTTTATGATCTTGTGGTAAAAAAAATGTATGGATTATGTGATGCTTAGGATCTATATCTCCCTATAATTAATTGGGTAATGATTAATGTTCTATGATCTCAAAGGGTATATGGGAGGTTATCACAAGCCCAAAAAAAGAGGGTACATGAGAGATTACCCCAATCCTGAAAAAAAAGGTACATGGGAGTTTGTCCCAAACCTAAAACAAGAGGGTACACAAGAGGTTATCCCAATAATAAAAGAGGGTACATGGTAGGTTATCCAGATCCCAAAGTAGTTATATGGGTGGTTATCCTAGGCCTATATGTTATGAGTGTCTTGGTGGGTAGCCTTGACATAAGATTTTTTATGCTTCTTTGTATGCCAAAAATATATGTCTTATACTAATGTTATGCTCTCATGGATCTTGTTATTTTATTCTTTTATTATTAATGTCTTATGAAATTCCAAGCCTTATGAAAAGACTCAATGTTATGATCTTTGATACACAGGGTATGGTTTTCAAATGTTAATCTTGTGTTCTCATACCCTTAGGCTCATGTTATACTTATGTGATCATTGGTATCTCCCTTTTTTACCCTTATTGAGAATCTAATCTCACCCTTTATTATGTTTACTTTACCTATGTTCTGAAGAAAGGTTTCAATTATGATGTGTCTAATAATTTTGTAATTTATTAAGAACCTAGTGGGAGATGATATAGTTCACTTATGAAGCAGTTTTTTATGTATCCAAATTTATGAAGACACTAAACCTTTACTATCCTCAAGCATGATTATATAAAATGAAATGAATATTCATATACTAAGATGTGATATCTATGTATAAAAATTTTGGGTCACTATAGGTAGTATCAGAGGACAATTTTAGTTAAATTTTGAAATTATAATGAGAAAAAATTAGTGAGATCCCTAGGGATATGTCTAAGGATAAGTCTAAGGATAAGTCCAAGTATAGGAAAATATCATGGAATTTTGGTAAATGATGGAATGATCGGTTTCCAAGAAATTTCATCCCTGTATGGATACTACAAGTGGATATGGATCTAGAATAGATGTACTTAGGGGTAATAACTCTAAAAATGGTACATTAGACTTTGACTTGATCATCACCTAGTGCACAACAACGGGCCTTACTACATACCCGGTTTTCCACTCCTAGGGGATATGTTTTGGAAATTCACAAAATCATTATGAACAATCATAAAGGATTTGAATAATGATTATGAATAGCCTATGTTAAGCCTAATGTGTCATAGAATGAAAATAAGGTGTCATTATTTAAACATCAAATAAGATATTTTTCATAATAATGTGGTTCCCCACTATGATTATTGTTACTTACAATGTGATTTTTGGTTTTATTCAGTGGCTAGAACCTGAAGGATCTATGTTAATGATAAATGTGATAGAAAATACAATGATTTTTCTCCTGAGAAACCAAAAATTATGTGATCTGGAATGAAAAATCTTATTCCTATGCTCACACAACTTTCTTAAGTTATGAATCATATGTAAATTCAAAATGAGAAAATGATTGAACAACATTATATTGGTTCCTTTATAATGAAATTTATACCATATTTTAGTGGTTATGTTGATCCACTAATTTCTAAGAAATGGATCAGTGCCATTGAAAATATATTTTCTGTTCTCTGGTATTGGGAGCATGAAATTTTTATTTTGGTCATCTTTCATTTGGAATGATAAGTGGATCAATGGTGGACTCTTATAAAAAATACAAGGCAGTAAGATGAAATTGACTCCACATAGTTGGATTAGTTTAAGAGTTTATTTTTCAATAAGTACTTTCCTCGTATTATTAATATGAAAATAGAGAAAGAATTACTTGATCTAAATTAGAAGGATGATGAATCCATTGGTACATATGAGGTGAATTTTACAAGACTTGAAAGGTACACTTTTAGTATTATCATTCAACCTAAAAGTAAGGTTGAATTATTCTTCAGTGGCTTAAAACCAAGTCTCTGAAGGGTGTTATCCATAAGTTACTTTAGAATTTATAAAGAAGTCATTTTATGTTCTATAAAGTTGGAAATGGATATTGGGGTTACCCATCAATCTCATGTTTTTTATAAGAAAATAAAGATGAAATTTAAAGGAAACTCTAAAAACCGTGGGGAGAAGAATATGATCTTTCCTTCGTGATTGAAGTTTTTAAGGAAACATAGAGTAAAATTATATTAAGGGGATAACTAATTTTTTTTAAGTATGGAAAGAAAGTTCATCAATTGGTTGAATGCTGAAGTGATGGGAAAAAGTTAACTAATGATGAAAATATAGAGAAATATCCATAAAATGAACCACCCACACTCCAGTGTTTCAAATTCAATGAGTATGGGAATTATTCTAACCAATTATCAAATATGAATTTTAATGATTATGTTTAGCATCATCAACCTCTTAATCCTATATACAAATAGAAATAACATGAGATCATTATTTATGATGAGGGGTATAATAATAACATGGTAAAAGGTGCACTTACCATCCACTCTAGAATTGTTAATGTCTTATTTGATTCTGGATATACCAAATCTTTATGTGTAAAGAATTTTATAAGGGTGTAACAATACCACTTCAATGATTAGATGTTGAATGATTAGTAAAAAACACTAACATAATGATGATCGTATCTCAAGTCTATGATTCTTACACAATTGAAGTTTGTGGGAATGTACTTCCTGCAAATATTATTATAATCCCTCTTGTTGAATTTGATTCTATATTAGGCATGGATTATATTTATCTATATAAATCTAACATCAATTTTTATGGAAGGGAATTCATGTTTGATATTCTGAACCAACCTATGATCTTATATCATTTTGATGATAAATATGAACTTCCAATAGAAATTTCACCCATTATATGGGTCTTGTTTCATATTCAAAAGGGTTTTTTATCTTGGATGGTTGGAGATAAACTCAAAAAAATGATATTTTTATTTTAAGGGATTTTATTGATGTATTTTTGGAATATTTTCCTAGTCATCCACTAAATCATGAAGTTGAGTTCTCAATAGAACGTATACCTAGTGTTACACCTATTTAAAATACTCCCTATAGTTTGGCCTTAATTGAGTTACAAGAATTGAAGAAGTGACTCCAATATAATCTTGACAAGTGATTTATTTGGAAAGTGAGTAACCTTGGGGTACACATGTTCTTTTTGTTAAGAAGAAATATGGATCAATGTGACTTTTCATTGATTATCAAGAAATGAACAAGATCAAAATCAATAACAAGAATCCTATACCTCATATTGATAACTTTTTTTATCAACTATGTATAGATAAATACTTTTCCAAGATTAACCTTTATTTTGGATGTCATCAATTGAGGATCAATAAGGAGGATATACCCAAGATAACATTCCATAAAAGGTATGAACACTATGAGTATATATTGATTCCAATTGGTCTTATTAATTCCTCTATTATCTTTATGAATTTGATGAATATATTCTTTAGAGATTACCTTGATTATTTTTTGGTAGTCTTTATAGATGATATTTTTATATATTCAAAGAGAAAGTATGATCCTAAAGATCACTTGAAAATTTTAATGAAGACCCTAAGGAGAAATTGTATGAAAAAATTAATAATTTTTAATGTTGGATAAAAAATGTCTCATTTTTTGGTTATATAATATCAAGAGAGGGTATATCAATGGATCTATTAAAGAAAGAGTCTATTGAGTGTTGGACCAGACAAACCACTATGACTGAAATCCAAAGTTTTCTTGGTTTTTATAGATATTATCAATGATTTTTGGAGAATTTACCATGACTATCTAATATAATCACCAAGTTAGCACAAAAGGGATCCAAGTTCTTCTAGATGGATGAATGCGGGGAAAATTTAAAGGAACTAAAGAGAAGGTTAGTCAACTCACCAGTGATTAGATTACCCTACAGTGGAGAAGGGTTTGTAATCTATATTGATTCATTGAAGAATGGATTGGGATGAATTCTCGTGCATAATGATATGGTTATAGAATATACCTCATGAAAATTTAAGGTTCATGAGAAAAATTACCTAACTTATGATTTAGAGTTAGTTTTGGTAATTTTTTCATCAAAGATATGGAGGAATTATATTTATGGAGAAAGGTGTGACATATACATTGATCATAAAATTTTAACATATATATTCACATATAAATATTTTAATATGCACTAGATTATATGGTTAGAGATGATTAAAGATTATGATTACTTGATACATTACCACCCTAGGGAAGCACATAAGGTGGATGATTCTTTGAGTTGAAAGAATTGTTCTAGCCTATCTATGATGAGGATAAAAAAAGATAAAATGTTTTTAGATTTGAAACTGATATATCTAGAAATTATGAAGGAAGGGTTAAAATCATATCTTTCTCAAATAAGTGTTTAACCGATATCTGAGTGAAGATTAAAGAGATGCAGAAGGAAGATGTAGAGCTGTAGAAGAAGGTGAGAAATATTCTTGAGTTTAACCTTGATTATGATGGGATGATAAGGTTCAAGAACCATGTTTGTGTTCTATCCATTCCATATTTGAATAAGGGTTTGTTAGAGGAATCCTAGAGTTATTCATTCTTTATTCAATATAAAAGTACAAATATATATAGATGTTTGAAATAGTATTTATGGTGGGATGAAATGAAGAGAGATATTACAGAGTTTGTATCTCAGTGCTTGGTATGTCGATAAGTCAAGTATGAGATACAAAATTATAAGGGTATTTTAAAACCATTACCCATACCATAATGTAAATGAGAAAACATCACCATGTATTTTTTTCATTGGACTCTCCAAAACATCTAAAGGGTACAATGTTATATGGGTTTTAGTCGACTGCCTTACAAAATTAGAACACTTCATTACTATAAAATAATATTTCTCTCTAGATCATATTTCCATAATATACATTAAGGAACTTTTAAGGTTTCATTGACTACCACATTATATTATATCTGATCGGGATTTGGGGTTTAACTTAAAGTTTTGGAGAAGTCTTCAATAGGATCTTAATACCAAATTGAGTTTCATCACTGTAGCACATGAGCCTTAGCCCGATTGGTAAGGACTCTGCAAGTGTATTCGGAAGACTCGGGATCAAATCCAGGCGGAGACATTATTTCTGGGGGGTACTGTAATAGTAATGTAGCAATATTGTAGCAGTACTGTGGCAGTACTGTAGTAGTACTGTAGCAGGCACTATAGAGGGGACTATAACAGGTACTGTTTGGCACTGTAGCAACCAGGAATATGCCCCCGTTTGGGCCTTTGGGCCACCGATTTGGTCCCCGAGTCCTTTAAGGCCTTTGGGCCACCCATGCCTTCGGGTCAGTAAGGCCTTCGGGCCACCTCAAGGCCTTCAGGCCACCTTAAGTGCAGATGAAAACCAGATGAACTACGAGGAACAAGCTCTACCAGGAGGATGATCAAGGAGCTTTCACCACAGCAGAAGCTAAACGGATTGCAAGAATGAGAGGGTATGGCACCTACCATCAGGACAAGCCTGTGCATGCACGGGAATGCCTAGCCGAACATCCATGCGAAGGTGGAGAGATGATTTCATGATGAAGATGTTGGGGAGGAGTAGTTCCAAGTAGTTAGTCTGGGTTGTAAGTAATGTTTGATGCCTATGGGAAAATGAATTACTCTAAGGCCTATGGGTCATGTAATACTTACGCCAACGGGCCTTGTAAGGGTTCCACCTCACCCCTTGAAAAGTGGATTATCAAAAATAAATAATAAATGAAGGCCTTATGGCCATTGAAGGAGTTTCATCACTGTATATCATCCTCATATAGATATTCAGTCTTAGATAACAATTAAAAATATAGAGGACATGTCGATATATTGTTTTATGGATTTAAAAGGTGTTTGGGATCAACAACTTCCTCTAGTCGGGTTTTATTATGACAATAGATTTCACATGAGAATTCAGATGGCTCCTTATGAATCCCTCGATTGAAAAAAGTGTAGAACTCCATAATACTAGGATGAAGTTAGGGAAAAATTATTGGGACTTGAGCTAGATGAAGAAATGTAAGATAAGGTTATATCCATTCAATAACACATAAGGGTACCAAAATGTTGATAAAAAATTTGTGCTGATAATCATCGACATCATATAGAATTTGAAGTTAGTGAGAAGGTGTTTCTATGAATTTCTTTCTGGAATAAGGTTATGAGATTTGAAAAGAATGTAAATTTGATCCCTAGATATATTTTCCCTTTAAATATTCTTGATCAAGTAGGGATTGTTTCTTATTACTTGGAGCTTCCACCAAACCTCTCTCAAGTTCACAATGTGTTCCATGTATCAATCCTGAGGAAGTACATAAATGATCATTCACATATACTAAACTTAGAGTTCATACCACTAGATTAAGATACTTACTATATATAATAAACTATAAGGATTATGGATCATATAGATATGGTTTTATAAAATAAGACCACTCACCTAGTCAAAGTTTTATGGTGAAACCACCAACATGAAGAAGCTACATAGAAACCTGAGGATATGATGAGGTAGAAGTATCCTTGGTTGTTTGTATCATAGTGACGTAATTTTCACATGATCCTCAGCCCAGTTGGTGAGAAATTTTCAAGTTCATCCAAGAGACCTAAGATCAAATTTGGGTGGAGACATATTTTCCAAGTACTGTAGCAGTACTGTAGCAGTACTACAGCAGGTACTGTAGCAGGCAATATTTGGTACTGTAGCAGTTGGAACTATTCATCCATTTGGGCCTTTAGGCCACTGATTTGGTCCTCAGGTCCTACAAAGCTTTCAATTCACCCAAGGCCTTCAGGCCAGTTGTCTCTCAAGGACTTCGGGCCACCTTAAGGCCTTCAGGACACCCCAAGGCCTTCAAGCCACATGAAATATATAGATGTACCAGTCATGTTACAAGGGACAAGGCTCCAAATGGGGATTCAGAGCTGGCACATTCACCAGAGTATAGATAACTGGAATTGGAAGAATGAGAGGGTATGGCATTGCCATCGGTATCGGGCATGTGCATCTCTGCACAAGACAACTATCCGACTAGCCTTGTAAAGGTGGAGTACTAATATCGTGACATTTGATAGGGAGGATCATTTCCAAGTTGTCTTGTCTGCGTGATTCCCTTAAGATCTACGGGACATGTAATTGTCTCTTAAGCCTTCGATCCTTGTAAGGGTTCCACCTCACCCCTTGAAATGTGGATTATCAAAAATAATAAAAAAAAGGTCTTCGGGCAATTCGAGAAATGTAATTTCAAGATAGAAATTCATATTAAGGGGGGTAGAATGTAACATCCTAATATTTTATGAAAAAAATCCAATAAATTTAATTTCTTCAATAGATTAGGTTAAACGCAAAACTGAGTTTTAATAAAATAAAATATACTATTAATATTATTATTTAAAAATAACCATTATAACCTAACAATTAAACTTGTAGTTATGATTATAAATAATAATATTTTCAAAATTAATTATAAAGGTTTTATATAAATAAAATATATTTATAAATAATTACTTAATTTTTATTAAAGTCTGTATATTCTTTAAAAATACATTTTTCTCAAAAAAAATTATTTTTATTGATTTTTGTGAATAAATAATAAAATTATTTTTTTCCACTTTTAGAAAATTTATTTGAAAAAATTCAATTCATTTTTTGAATCAACATTTAAAAATTATATTAGGGTGTTTTTTATATTTTTCTTATAAGTTTAATTTTTTTAATGAATAGTGAAAATGCTGATTTTTATTAAAAACTGACTTTTTATTTAAAGAATTTACATGTTAAGTTTTTTTAAGATGGTTTTAAATGTAAAATAAGTTCAATTATATTATTATTAATCCAATTTATTTTATTTTAATCAAATTCATGTTGATTTTTTGTATTATAACTTTCTGTACTTATGAAAAAAATCTTTAGAAAATCGTTTTTTCATCATATCTGTGTGTTTAATTTAAAATTAAATTATTAAAATTATGTGAATTTAATTTGGTAAAATTGATTCCATGTTTTGAGTAATCATAATAAATATTATATAATAAGGTTAACTTAATTTTTTTCATAATAAACAGTGAAAATAGTAAAAATTAATTATTGTGGTTAAGGTTAAAATGGGTTTATTGATGGTAAACTAAAAATATAAGCGTTGAATTGACCTAAAAACTTTTCCAATTAATATTTTATAGACATATTTAAACCTTATAATTTCCAAAATTAAAATATATTATCATTTAGAAGATTTTTTCTTGGTAATAACTTTATCATCTTGGATTCTTTTGGTAAAATTCGAAGTGGGTTTATTTCCCCACTTATAAAAGGACATCCCCTATCCTCTCTTATTCACACTCCCAAAGCCTTTTGTTTCATTCCAATATTAAAAAAACATTTTCATACCTCCCTCAGTACATTCTATAGTTATTATTTTTATTAGGAAACCATTATAAGAAGTATTTAGGTATAAACCTAAAGAGGCTCTCTGAAGAAGAGGTACAGTTCTTAACTATGCATTTTTGTTTTATTTCATATTCTACCTACTTAAAATATTATTAAACTATTATTATATAATAACATAAGTATATAAAATATACTGATATTTTATTATGTTAATTTCATAACCTGTATCCATCTCATATTCCATCAAATGGGAAACAAAACCATCGATCATGTGTACGGTGGACTACCGTCTCGCTAACTGATGTAATTCATTTTCCATAACTGCCTATAATTTATGAATATAATGATGGATTTAATGTTTATATATTATATTTATAACATATTTATACTCCTTTAATTATAATATCCCATCTACCTTCTTACCTTCTAATCCTTTGGAAAATAATGGCATCGCTTTTGCGTACGTGTGGGTTACCTCCTCCATAAAGTGATGTTATTCATTTTTAATTTTATTTTGAAATGGATGGTAATAAGGATTTTTTAATGAATATATATGATATATAAGAAATAAAAAAATTATTTTAAGGTGATATATTATTTACCATTCTTTTTTTCTATCCGTTAAAAAAATGAAAACAGCATTCATGCGTACATACGGTCTATCGTCTCTATGAAAGATGTAATTAATTTTCTATATATAAATTTTATGGATTACTATAAATAAAAAAAAATTATATATATGAAATTTATATAATTTTTAACATTATTTATATGATTAAACCATGATAAAAGTAAAATTACTTAAAATACCAAACCAAAACATACATGAAAAATGAAGCAGTTGTTACCCGAAACGTGATTTTAACGAAGAATAGTTAATAAAAAGATAATAAAAGGTTATATGTAAATAATATATGGTATTATATATATATATGAGAATGGTTTTTTAATAGTTTTATAATAAATATATATTTATTATATAGTATTTTTAAACATGTATGAATAAAGTTGAGTCTTGAGGTAAGGGATTTTCATCTCACTTTTATTTTTGTGGGATACATGCCTTATACACCACTTATTTATTTTATGTGGTGTATATATACTTCCCACAAATTTATTTAATGATTATTATAATGAAAATTATGGGATATACATATCCATGTAAGCCTCTTTATTTCATTGGTCTTACAATTCAAAATTTTCCAATATGGTAAACTTTTTATGTTACAATCTCATTATTTATCAATATTGTTTATGATTAAGTTTACAATGAAGAAATTTTATGATATAACTATAAATATACACATTTATTTTCTTATAATATGGTTATTTATGGAGAATACATGTATTCCTTTCACTTTACTACCTTTAATAACTAAATATACCAAAATAATTTATTTAAAAAAGACTTTATTTCTCTCTTTGGTCGAAAATCCTTTTTATTTCATGTCCATGTTTTCTAAAAAAATTAAAGTTTTTACTATTATAAAATGATTATTTAATTTCATTTTTACTCATGTTTTACCTTTTAAAAAATGGTTTAAAATTAATCTTTATGTATTTTTTCTGATTGGGGTATTTTTTGTTTTTTTCAAAAATATAAAAGGAAACTTTATTTTAATGTGTACAGCATGAATGGAATTTTACACCTTCATGAACACTTAATTATTTTAAGATTAATTTAAAATTTTCAAGGTTATTTTCAAATAAAATGTTTTCCTTAATATTTGGTAAATTTTTATATTTTAAATAATTGGTTTCAAAATTGAAAGGATATTTTACTTGGGAATGTTTTAATAAACTTTTTATTGAATTTTTATTCATTAATGACAATAACCTTTGGTGTTGCTTATGTTTTATAGATGATATGATCCAATTTTACCATCCTTATTCTTTCTATAGATGGTTTATTTTTATGATTATGATGATAATATTTTTATAAAACTCATTTCTTTCCTATGGGTTATACTATGATAAAAAAATTTATGAAAACCATTTCCTTTGCATGGGTTATGATATGATGAATTTGTTATGATCTTGTGGAAAAAAATGCATGTATTATGTTATGGGTGGGACCTATATCACCCTATAATTCATTAGGTAATGATTAACGTTCTATGTGCTCAAAGGCTGTGTGGGAGGTTATCCCAAGCCTGAAAAAAGAGGGTACACGAGAGGTTATCCAAAACCCAAAAAAAAGGTTACATGGGAGGTTATACTAAGCCTAAAACAAGAGGGTACACAAGAAGTTGTCCCAATAGCAAAATAGGGTACATGGGAGGTTATCCCAAGCCCGAAGGAGGTACACTGGTGGTTATCCCAAGCCTACATGTTATGAATATCTTGGTGGGTAGCCTTGAAATAATATTTTATATGCTTATGTGTATTCCACAAATATATGTCTTGTGATAATGTTATACTCTCATGGTTCATGTTATTTGATTACTTTATTATTAATTTCTTATTAACTTCCAGGCTTTATGACATGAATCAAGATTATGATCTTTGATATGTTGGGTATGGTTTCCAGATTTTAAGCTCATGTTCTCATACCCTTATATCCATGTTATACTTATATGATCATTTATATCTATATTATTTACCCTTACTGAGCATTTGATCTCACCCTTTATAATTTTTCCTTTCCCCAGGTTATGAATAAATGTTTTAAGTATGATATGTCTAATAATGGTTCTAGTTATAAAGAAACTAGTGGGAGATGATGTAGTTCACTTATGAACCAGTTATTTAATTATTTGTGTTTCCAAAGATACTAAACCTTTAAAGTCATCAGGAATTTTTATTTAAAATGAAATCAATATTAATAAACTAATATTTTATATCTATGTATGAAAATTTCAGGTTGCTATATTGTAACCCTTATGCAAATAATTTTCATAAAGGTGTTACATAAGGGAGTGATGTCATTTACCATTATGAATAAAGGTAGTGTGGGGTTTAAAAATATAACATAAAAGAAAATGGTTTATATATAAAGGTTATGAAATTTTTAAAAGGGTTACATAAAAGTAACCAATCACTTACCCTTATATGAGAGGCTACATAAACATAACATAGGTTTTCTAAAGGATTGTGTAAAGGTAACCAACACCTTACCCTTACATAGATGAGATGCATAAGGGTAACCTAGGAATTTCCATTACACAGAGTGTTCTATGTAAGGGTCATCACAAATTACCTTTATGTGAAATTAGGGATGCATAAAAGTATTTGTGTTTTTAAAAGGTTTACGTAGAGGTAACTCAATCCTTACCCTACACAGTTGGGTTGTGTAGAGGTAACCAGGCTTTACCCTTACGCAAAGAGGTATGTGTGAGGGTGATATCACCTTACCCTAATAAAGATCGATCTATATAATGATCACATGATCTTATCCTTATTCATAAATGGTTATATAAGGGTACGATACTATTTACCCTTACATGAAACATTGGTAAGTAAGGTTAATTGGGTTTTTCATAAATCCATGTAAAGGTAATACATAATATACACTTACGTAGAATTTTTTATATAAGGTTCATAGGTATCTTCCATTACATAGATAGACTATGTAAGGGTGGAAGGAGGTTTACCTTACAGAGAATATGGATTATGAGTAATGGTAATTTGAATAGTGTTAAAAAAATAAAAAGTGTTTTTAACATATAAAATGATTTAGATAGTTTATAAAATATTTATAAGTCATTATAAAAGGTATTTTGGGATACTTTAATTTATAAAAGGTTTATAAATTAATTAATTATAAATTTTTTATAATTAAATAAATTTTTATGAAATATTTTATTCCCAAATATTAAATTTTAATATTTTAAATAAATTTTAACAAAATTATATGGAATGTATTATGATCTATAAAATAAAAGTTTTTATTTTGAAATAATAGGAAAATAATTTAAAAAATGTTATAAATTATGAAATATGGACAAAATATAAAATGTTTATATTTAAATTATGAACTATTCATAATTAATTATTTTAAATTACTCAAAATAAAAGGGGTCCTTATTTAGATATTATTTAAGACACATCAAAAAAATATGGATTGATATGATCAAGGTTTAAATAATAATTAAATATATGATATTTATATTATGTAAAATATTTACATAATAGAAATTGGATTATAAATTGTTTATAATTAATATAATATCATATATTTACAATAGAAATGTCATATAATGATTAATATGAAAGATTTTATATTATAGTGACTTTAAAAATTTTATATTCAAAATTATGTAATGTCCAACATGTTAAAGATGAAATTTTATAAAAGATTTATAATTAGATTTTATTTATGAATTGTTCATAAATATTTATCTCATATTTAAATATTTGAATTGTTTATTTATTTTAATGTTATTACCATCTATATAAATATTTAGTAAATTTTTTAACAAATGTGAATATTTTTTATGCTTTAGTTTAAATGTTAAGATACTTCTAGGATATTTCCTTTCATTACATGCTAAGAATATCTCTATAATGAATTTAGTTTTTCATATACCTTGAACTCAGTTTTTAATTGAAGTTATTATCTTGAATTTAGTTATTGTATATATTTTATATATCTTAGGTGTTAGAGTTATAATGAGTTATATTCTCTCTTGAGTAAAATATATTCAGGTAGAGGGACTTGGGGTCGGACTACCTGCTTACCTAGAGTCATATACCTTCTATAGGAAAGTGAATGGGGTTGGATATTTGTCACTCTAGGCTTACTCATGTGGAGATTTTCAATATCATATAATTATAAATATTTACATGAAATTTTCATGTAACTTAATCATGTGATGTATTCATATATGTATGGATATACTTGAATTCTAATTTTGGGTGAGTAAAATAAACTTGTAGGTTGTGTAAAGAGTTATACAATAATATGGTTTGAACAAATTGATTTGGTGGAGGGAAGAGGTTTCCAAACTAAATTATTAAAATCATGCATATATAAAAGGGAATAACATGAGATAATATGGTGAGATTAAAATCCTCTTCAAATTATAAGTGTGATATTCCTTTCGAAATGCCACTTTTAAAGACCTAGATAATCCAAATAGGTAGGTTCTTCCATAGCAGGGTGCCCTTGGATTATCTTATGTAAGATAATTAAGTAGTGGGTGACACTAGATTATCCTTGGGTATTTTCTTCCATAGAAAGGTTCCCTTGGGTTGTATTATATTAATAAATTTTTGACGTTTTCTTTAGGTTACACTTAGCTAGGAAACCCTTGGAAATAATACCATATGAATATAGTTGATTTTATCCATATGATAGATTGAAAAAATTGTTGTCTTCTTAGTTATCCAAGAATCAGATATGATATGATTGGGACAACACCCTGCCTAAATAATTAAGTTATGAGAGGAATTTCCTAGAGGACTCATTTCTTAGTGAAATAAGAATCTTGGATCACTAATGGATATGATGGATTTTAAAAGGGGGAATCATTTTAGTGGGTTAACATTTAATAAATGTTCTTTTTAAATTGTTAAAGTAAGCTACTCCTATGATTAGTAACTAAAGAAAAGTTCTTAAGTAATATTGGTGATTTAAGAAAAGTTTTTAATGAAAATTAAATGTGTGAAAATAGTTCCTTCCTTAGTAAAAAGGTTTTGAAATTGTTCAAAAAATGGATTTAGATGCTTATAAAAGCATAGAGTTATTCATTTAATATTTCAAAATCTTTAGATACAAAATGACCAAAGGAATCTTAGTATCCACTCAATATGATTGGGTAAATCAAATTTTAAACACATATACTCAATATGATTGGGTATGTCAAATAATGTTCATTGTGAATAAATTATTGATGACTCAATGAGACTAAAGGTTTTCTTAAATATTTGATGGTTATAGAAATAAATTCTATTATTTTGACAGATATATGATATCAGATGTATGCTTTATAAAGTGTTGTAAATATAAAGAATGTAAGAAATAGAAAAAAATTGAAGTTTTGAGATTGAAGGTTATTTTCAAGTAATAGAACAAAGGAGTTATTTCATTGATAACTCAGGTACTTAAATCCTAGATAAAATAATCATAAGATTAGTATTTTATCTCATTTAGATCTTGAGAAGAGAATGAAAAAAAAATGTTTAATAAAATGAGATGAGGTGTTTTTTATACACATATTTATGAGTTGTTTAATTATATAACATGATTTAAATGGTGACTAAAACAACTTGTTCTGGTTAGGGAATTTATCATATTTCCATCAATGGAAATGTTCTAAAAATATGATTGAATTTAAAGAGAATTTAACTGATATTCTCAAAGTTTTGGGAATATATATGAACTAGTCATATGATGTATAGGTTCTAAAATACTGTATATAAAATAAAAATAGGTAAAAGTTAAAACCAGAAAAATAAAATTTGGTTAAAAATTTCAACAATGTTTCTTTAAGAAACCAATCAAGGTCATTGAAACTAAGGGTTGTCAAAAAGTAAGGGTAATACTTCAATATGATTGGACTGTCCAAGATATACCGGAAATAGTTTTTGAAACTCTATGGAATATCCATGCTAGGTACGGATGTTATAAAAATTAATTCTTTGATTTTGAAAGGTATGTGATACCGAATGTATACAAAGTATTGTAAATATAAAGGAGTTCATAATTATAGGAAGGATCGATTGAGCTTGTAGTTTATATTCATGAGATTAAGTAAATAGTTTCTACATTAAGGATTTTAATGTAAAGTATTTTAATGTAAAGTATTTTATCAAGCTCAAAATAATCAAAGTAAAATATGTGTATCTTTATCTCATTTATCATATATAATAAGAGAAGTTGTTTGATGACAAATATTTTTTATGAACAAGTTTGAGATGATTAAATGTATACAAATGGTTTATTATTCGTCAATTTCTATAATATTTTTTGAGAATAATATTTGGATAAATGTATTTATACTGAATAAAAGTGTTTATCCCAGTGTTTTTTAAAATATATGGTAATGTATTCCTTCTACCCATCATTGGTATATTTTAATAAAGTCTATTTTCAAATAAAAATGTTCCAAATGCATAGAATACCATATATTATATAGTTTATTTGTTAAGTGTTCCTACTAAAAAGGAAATAAATGTTATTTCCTAACACAAAAGGGTTTGTGTATCTTAGAAATATACTCTGAATAGAATAGAATGTCTAAGAGGCTAGTGGTTGTTTGTTTAGACTTAAATAAAATAAAAGTTATAAAACAAATAATTACACCAATATAAGCTTAAAGTGAATTTTACATAATATTCTAAGATAGTTAGGATGTATTAGTAAATAATAATGTAATTAGTTACATTATTTCATAGAAAAGTTTTATGGAATAGGTTTCTAAGGATGATGATGATGCACTTAGGAAGAGTTATAAGTAGAAAACATAATTTGACATCATAACATTTGATGTTATGAAGTTAATATGTTTGAATGTGTTCAATAATTTTAATAGTTAAGAATATGATTCCTATGTATCACCATTATTCAAACCGGCTTACTTCATAGATGTTTATCACTATAGAGTTTAATGGGGGAGTTTTATCAGATGGACACATAGATATTTAACATAGATTACATATGATGAAATCTATTAACAAACCCTAGAAATTGTAGTAGCAAACATAAGGCTGATCTAGAATTTTATCATATATGATACGATAAAATGGTTATTATATTGGTTTTTTTAAATATTATTAAAGATTTTAAGAATATTAAAATGTATAAAATTTAAAGGCAGCCTCTATTTTATCATTCTTTCATGTTGGATAAATAAATATATATATATATATATATATATACATTTTATGAAGTGAAATGATAATTGACCTCTCAAAGTATGACTTTGATTTTATCCCTAATCGATGTTCATCATGTAGTATTATAAGTTATGATAAAATTTTAAGGTTAACATGATTAGGATTCTTGTATAGAGATACTGAATATTCTCATAAGGCATGAGACAAAGAATAGGATTCTTTGTGTGTGTTGGATGAACCACTAAGTATACCACATGGAGTGCCATACAGATGTCTTTGGTATAAAAGGGGTTCATGGATCATATTTGATTCCCCACTAACAGAGGTTGGTGAGATAACTATCATGATATACTTCATATTTTGATACCACACTTATGCAATTATACATGTTTAATTAGATAATATGGAGGTGGTTGGGTATGTTATTGACCATGTTGTTAGTTGGAGCTTATCCAAGATGGGATTTGTCCTCTTTTATGATTATTATAACATTTGATCCCTCGATTGAGATAGATTATAGGAGTGTGAAGCCACACCTAAATATTATATATCTATCTAGATAAGGGACTTGTTATGTGTATATCTATAAGGATGAATGGAATTTAATGTATTCATTGATTAGATTAGTCTATACTCTGAGAATTGAGAATAGATCAGTTGGATATATGGGATTGACATGATTTTTTCCCATGGTCACTCAATGTCTTTTAAAAAGGGGAAATATAATAATTCATGTTTTTATATGATACAAACTAATGGAAACAGATATAGAGATGCATGTGTTTGATAGATATCATTCCAGATCCCTTATAGCTTGAGTGGCATTGAAAATTTGCTATAGGCCGCTATTTTCTTACATACATGGATTCAAAGATTCATACTTGTTTTCAATGCTATAAAGTCTCATGGGGTCACACTTTTTGGTTGACTGAATGGGGATTGAGTTTGACTCATAAAGCTACTCTAAAAGTGTTTTAGATTTAAACCAAAAGTTTCTTGGATGGGTATTCATAAGGTATTACATATGATGTGATACATAGTGAAGTTAATGATAGATTTCCAAAAAAAATTAGAAGATATCCAAAAGAGCTTCGCATATGGTTTCATGAGTTATTATATATGATACAATATAATGTGAAATGGCACAATGTTTGTTTGGATTTAGTGAAAGTGGTAGATTAATGATAATATTCCCTAAAGCTTTATTTATATGTGATATATATAAATAGATATGGATATATATATATATATATATATAATTGTTATGTTGTATTACATGGAAATTCATTGGATATATTATTTGTGTGTTAGACACCCGAATTATTATCCATCAAGGATATCATAAAAAGTAACGTTTCATAAGATAAAATGAATGGAAGTTAAATTCACTCATGAATATAATGCATAAATTAGATTATGCATTAATAAATGAATTATAAACACATGAATTTATGTATACACCACTTAGAAGAGTCCTCGAACAATTTCATGTGATGGTAGTGTGTGTGGGATAGATTTATATCCTCTTGCTTAGCCAAAAAATCCTTGAGACTCATTTCTATATTCATCTGCCTTATTTTCATATGATATGCTAGAATATCATGAATGAAATTATAGATCCCTCTCATGTGATGATAGATTCACCACATCCCATGGATACATCACATACATGGGATAGTTTTTCCACTTGGTGATCTTTATAAAACCATATAATGATGATTATGATGATGTAGTGTTAGTTTCTCTTCATTGTATAGTATGGTCATTTATAGTAGTAATTATTCATTGGTTTTTATTGCATTTTTTCATATTATATTTCATGAATATCCTGGGAAAAGGGTTATAATTGTTTCTGATATGTCAAATAAATGTTATTAGATTTATAAGAAACCTAAAAAAATCCATGTTTAATGGTTTAGTTGGTTTTTTAAAGGTGTTAAAGGTGGATCTACACTTGTAAAAATTGTTTTTAACTTGGTATTTTAAGTGGGACTTGAAATTATAAGTATCGATAATTGTTAAAAGTTAGTTTTAAGTTGAATATGTAATTTTAAATGGGTTTTTACCTTGTTTGGGTTGTGATATATAGTGGGAAGTGTGGTCTCTAAACTTCCAGATATTTTTATTTGGAATTCAAGTAGTGTTTTAAAATGTTAAATGTTTTTAAATTTTTAAGATAATTTTTTTAAATAGAATGTTTTATTTTAAAATTTTTTGAACCTGTTTGGGTCATAACTTGAATTGGGATGTTTATTTTAATCTCATTAGGTATTTTGATGAGAAATGTGTTAATTTATGAAATGGTTCTTACAAATGGTTTTGAGTGAGTTATTTTGGAAGTTTCTTTCTAAATGTATTTCAAGAGATTGATTTTAAATAATGGTTTGGAGTGAGACTTCAAACCATTGAAAAGTGACTTGGAATTCTAATTCTTTTGTAAAGGCTCATTTAGATTTTTTAATGTTTTCCAAATGGATTATTTGTTAGTGGGAGACCCTATTGATCCTCCTTGTTATCTTATGACCCCATGGGGTTATTTCTTATTGATTTATTTGAATTGAATCATGTGAGTAATGTTATATATTTCATGTAATATCAATAAATCATGAAGGGGTTGTTGATTATGGGGGTTTAGAGGGGAGGTGTGATTTATTTCTTTGATATATTAATGTATGATATTGCTCGCCACTATTTGTTATTGGTCATGAGATTCCTAAGGGACTAAGTAGAGATCTGGATAAGTGAAAACCCTAGTATGGGTAGTGCATCGACTAGGAAGTATTTTCCTGATACTCTAAGATAGATTGACTGCAAGGGGTATAAAACCTTGTTAGATAAAAACTTTTTTGTTCTCATGGATACAAAGGATCTCCTAAGAAATTTATTTCTTGATATTATTATTGGACTATCGAAGAAATTGGAAGATTAACTAGTGTTGTTCTAGGGATCATTTCACTAGTTTAGACTATTGTACTTGATTTATGGGAGGTTTTCCCATGATGCTTGATATCCTTTATGGGATGGTTTTAGGGATTTTGGTGATTATTCCTTATTTATATCCCCTATTATTGATTGGATTATGGTACCTTTATCATTCTTGGCCTCTGTGGATTTTTGTTTTATTCTAGGTTCCATATTTCTTACTCTTTGTTTGATTAGTGGTTTTATTCACTTTAAAATTGGTTTTTGAATTTTTTTTGGAAATTTTATTAGAAAGAAAAATGATGTATTTTGAAATGGATGATTAGGAAATGTTTTGAAAGAGTATATATGGGTTTTTAACTTGTTTTATGGATTCTAGAAATATTTCCTCTTTTAATGTTTTAAAATTTTTTGGGAAAAAAGGTTTCAACTCTACCCTTGTTTCTTTAATAAGAAAGGGTAATTGTTTTATAATAAGAGGAAGAGGCCTAATAAAAGTGGTTTTCAAGTGATTATTTTCATTTATGTCAAATAAAATCATTTTTTGAAATGTGTGTGTATGATTTTTAATTTTTATACTTGTGGATTGAAAACCTATTTTCAATTTTATTTTTAAACTAGCATAAAATTTATTTTCATTTGTAAAGAAATGTGAAAAATATACAGTAATTACCTATTAGGATTGGTTTCACTCACACACTGTATATAATACTTGTTATATGAAACTCTTATGGTTTCATTTCAAATTCTTTGACTTTGTTATCCCTTGAGTTTGGATATGGGTTGTTCCATATGTTTGGCACAATATGGGGAGCATGGTCATGGTCCATGTAGAGATTATGCGCAACAATTTTATTTTGATTATCCATTTTAATTTATTTATGTATTTAATTTTTCCTTAGAATTTATTCCTTTTGAGGAGTTGATTTTTATTCATTTTTGTTATGTGTAATTATGTATATAATACTGCCTTTATTATTATTCAGTATCCAATTTCTTCTTATTTATTTGTGCTTCTTACTCTGATGTGGGTGTTTATTTATTGATATGGTTATTTATTCAAGGGTTAAATCATTCCCAATGATCATGTTCAAAGACCCTGGTACAATTTTTCCTCCTAGGGTGGTATAGAATGTGCCTCTAGTATGTCCCATAATTTCTTGGGTTTCCAATAGATGTATGACTTAGGTTATTTTGTAAAATGGGAATAATGGTATGGTAGTATATATATCATTCAAAGTTGGGCATAGAAGTCTACCACTAATTTGAAGTGAAAGATACCCCCCCCCCCATTCTCTCAAAAAATCAAAATCTATACTAAATTCAAAATATTTAAAAAATGGATAGTGATGCTAAAAAAATGAATAAAGTGGAAGGGAATGTTATTATTTATGTTTTTATTAAAGTTTTGGATACTCGAGTAAAATTATTATAAAGTGTGAAGAGGAAGGAGTTATCTGATTAGAAGCTATTAGGATACTATAATCTGCAAAGAAGTTCTGAGAGTGATACTTTAATAATTACTTGACTTTTTTTATGAAAATCCTTGAAAATATCCAAAGTTGAATGTAATAAAGGAAAATATCTCCTAATCTATCGAAAGGTAAATCACACACCTTCTCAGCAATCAAAGTACCTCTCTAAATTCAATATCAGACCAAAAATGAAAGAAAAGTGAAATATCCTTAAAGAAATAAATAAGGGGAATGTTTAATACAAATGAAATTTTAAAAGTGTGGACTATCATATCAAAACTCCAAGTGGTGGATTTTTAGTAGTGGGAGAGGTAAATAAAAGAAGGAATTCATTCTTAAAGGATACTGAAAAGCATTCATTATTATTTGACATTAAGGGGAACCCCAAAATCTACCTCATAATATTCTCAATAGAACCCACCAACCCATAATCCATTTAACAAACCTGAAAATCACTCATGATATGTACAAATACTTCACTAATTGAGTGGAGATGAATAAGTTCATCAATCCTATGGTGACCCTTTCATGAACTTCGAATGAGAAATACCTTTCTTAAAATTTATACTTGAGTATTTAGTGAAGTAATTATAAAAAGGTAGGTGTATTTGAGAATAATAGGATGGAATTAGTGAAAAAATAATTAAATTTAATTAATGAATAATATGTAATTAAGAACATTAAGGAGGCACGATAAGATTCAAAAACATGGTGATAAAAAGGAAATTCACATTAGCTTATATTTGAATTTTTCTTAATAATATTTATTAAGTTCACTTATATGGGATTCCAAGGATTAATTATAGGGAAATTGATATATATAGTATTTTTGTATATTTTACTTTTTGTTTAAATGATTTTTATCCCACCATTTTATCATCTAATGAGTAATTGTCACATATTTTGATTATATGATTATTTCATATTTAATTGATAAAATGTCTTAATTATTCACTATTAGTTACTTTTATTAAATTCTTGAATTATTTGGAAAATTCATACATCTATTTTCATGTTCCATTGACTTTTCAAGTTAATGATCTATTTGAAGCATTGTTGAAGGATTATAGAATTTAGAGAAGTTGACGAAATTTAACAAAGTGTTAACTCCATAAGGATCATCTAGTGCCATGTAAGGGTGATTCCCCTAATCATGGAATGCATGTAATAATGGTATAGGTATAAATATAATCCCATAATAATGTAATATATTTAAGGATGAATGGATTTTTCATAAGCATGATCTCCCATAAACATGGCCTGGCTATAAGGAATAATTCCTACATAAACATGAATTCCCATGTGGATAATTTTCCAATAAGGATCGTTATAACCTGTAAGAATCATTTTTTTACTCTATAATGATCATCCATCCACCATAAACATGTTTCTTAGTCTATGTAAGTATATATCCCCATAATCATGGGATCTTCATAAGTATTATCACTCATAAGGATAAAGGCCTCCATAAACAACATGCCTTTACAGATTTTGGAAAAATAAAGACTTTGTAAGGAACATATAGAATTAATGTAAATAATTAAGGGTGTTATATTAGAATTAATGTAATCAATCAAATGAAGGTATATTAATTGTAATAAATATCAGTCATAACTTATGGATTGTATTTCAATCAAGAATAAAGAGGGAGAGATACAGATTTTAGGGGGCCATATTGTCACTAAGAAATAACACCAAGTAAAAAAGGAAAGTTGAAATATTTTTAGAGGAGAAAGTATATTTTAGGTTTGAAAATATGCTAAAAAATGAGTGGACTTGGGATCTAAAAGATGAAAAAAAAAGGCTAAAGAACAAGTGAGTTTGACTTACAACATTGTTGTTGTTGTTGTTTTTCATTATTTTTCTTTCTTCTTTTTTCATTCTAATATAATTTCTTCTTTTTCCTCATTCACTAATGTTGCCTATTGCATAGAGGGTTAGAACATTTTTTTGATCGGGTAAGGGAAGGATGTCAATTTTTATTCTTGAGTGTTGAACTTCATTAATAAAACTCTCCCTTCTATAAATTGGTTTCTTTGTTCAATAGCAGTTGTGAATATCATATGAGATTATGTTTTATTTAATTTTATTTGTTATATGCTTCCATTAGTTTATTATCATTATATCCCTCCACTCATCTTAATATATATATACATATATATACAAATATATACATATATATACATATATATATACATATATATACATATATATACATATATATACATATATATACATATATATACATATATATATACATATATATACATATATATATATAAAGATATATATAAATATATATATATATATATGTTGTAATAGACAAGGTTGGGTAGTGAATAGCTTGGTGATTGCTAGCTCATGCGTAAAGGATAGTAGAACATTCTTGGGTAAATTAGGTAACAAAAACCTGATTGGATCTTGACTAAGTTAAATAAGAGTAGATTATTTCATTAATTCACACACAATTAAGAAGGATAAACCAAGTTGATATCACAATTATATCAATTCTCAATATATTTATTCCACCTTTGGTGGGAGGTGAAACAATTGTGGAACCTCTCACTTTCTATTTAATAAGAAGAATCATAAAATAATTTGAAACTATGATAGCATTATAATTAAACATATATACGTGAACCATCACCCTATCATTATTTTATTTCCAAACCTTTATGTAATTCGCTTCATTTTAATATATATTTAATCAGAAAAACAAGACACCACTTTTTTAATTCAAAGTGATAACTAGTTTTGAGTACACTTCTCTAGATACAACCCTGGGTTTCCACTAATACTATATTTAAGATAAGAAAATAATAGATTTTGTACACCCAATGAAATGGTGTTATCACTAACCTTCATAGGATTGAGCCAGTCGTTCTACTAAAAAATTTGGTTGTTTACCTATCATAGAGTTTGACACTTGCATATTGTATAGGACACCAAAAGCATACTGGTTAGTACCAGAGGTCTTAGTTCTTGCCTTTTAAGCCATGTTTGGTGACAAACTAGGCCTCATAGTATCTGTATAAGTGGGAGTCACCCCTATTTCTCCCAAATGGGGAAGGATCCATTATACACCTACCTACCCAATACCTTGAACTAGAGATTCTGTCAAAATTCATAACCTCTCTCTAGGGATGGAGTCATTCTATCCCATCTAAGAATTCTAACTTAAAATATAGTTAAAAGGAACCATCATCTAGGTATAAATGAATTTTTCAATATACGCATCATGTACAATTTTGACCTTATCCTGATAGATATCTTTGAACTGTAAAGTCTCTAGTTTTTGCACCTATCTCCTTTATATATTTTAAATAATATTTTTAGAACTATTTATGGAGTTGGTGTGAAGTTTTGGGCATTATATATCCCAAATGTTGATATATTAAAAAATTAAAAATATTAACACACTTGTGCACGTAATCTTGAAAATAATGGAGTATCTCACAAACAAGGTCTAGAATGAGGAAACCAATACTATATTTGAATCTATAACATGGGTTTAACCCTAGGAATGGTGTAAAGTTTGTTTGTATCAGAACTCTGGTCGGTGCACAGTCATGGGCAGATAATAGAGTAATTGAATTGATTAAATTAAATAATTAATTTAATTCTCTAATTAAATTTCTAGACCAAGAGGTTCACTTTATAACCTATTTCATTCAAATTATCTAAGGTTAGTGACATAACCCTGATAATTAAGAGGGAGAGAAAGAGTGCATCACCTTAGGGTAATCTTCAATGATGAATGGGGAAGGTTCATGGATTGGCAACCAAAATAAACGAAACTCATAATCTCTATATATGTGAGTTCATTATTATTTTATGACCTATCTAATCCTGAGGAAGGTATTTTTTGTGTATTTTATCCCATATTTTGATATTATTGTGATTGTAGATCAGTTCATGAGAATTTAATTCAGAATAATCCTTTGTATAATCCCATTAACTTATGTTTTTTATCTAGATTATTAACATGATCATCATTGTTCTTGAAAAAATTATCAACCCTTTTTTCTTATTTATTAATATTATATAATAGATAGACAAAGTGTGTATGGATATAGTATATTATTCACTTTTTATGTATTTATCTCTCTGTTCTATGTGTGTTCATCATCAGTATTCATTTTGGTTGGTGGTTTGACCATTCCAACAGGCCCAACTCATTGCACAATCAATATTTGGTTTCACAGATCATTATTGAGTGTTTATCATTATGGATGATGACATGAATGAGGTATAATAATGATAACAAGAATACAAGGAAGGATCAAGTGATGGAAGTTTCATGAGTTGGGGCATACGGGATGAAGGATCTTTCATGGGAAGAAACAATGATCTGATTTCCTAATGAATGGTGGCCAAAATCCAATTTCTATCAAGGTATTGATTGTGGTAAACTTGATTTTTGAGTTATTTGGAAAAAATAATGGAAATAACAATTCATTGAGCAATTATTTGGGAGGAATCTATATTCTGTAGAAAATAGAAACTATGCAATGTGTAGTTTAGTATAACATGCAGCATGTGTCATGTTGATGCGGTTCTCGGATTTTTATTATATGAAAAATATCACATGTTTGTGCGGATAAACCCACATTTTTTGTGACCCTATATGTCTAGCTCAATGTATATAGGGAGTACACACCCAGAGAACCTAGGTATCCTACACGATCGTGTATGCCTAAGCTACATCCCATGTACCTCCCACTGAAACATGAATTGAGTAGTATGGCACATGAAAAGTTTCAAAACTGGACCTACATGAAATGTTTCATGTCACACATTCCATGTAGTTAACTTTCTGACCCCCATGTGAGGCACTAGTGCACAAGTAGATGACTAATTATGGGATACATGTTGTATACCCATCAGGCATGCTATGTGCTCCATTTTTTCTTCGATTGGGGCCTTTAAGTTACCCACTCTGAATAGAACTTTCCGCATGGGATGTGATGGTGGATCCATATATGAAGGTATAGGTGATAATTAATAAGAAGTTATCATAATCAACTGTATCAACATCTCAGAGATTGATATCATATTTTGGAAACTCTCGGTGAGTGGAAACCCACCTTGAATAGAGATTTGGGCCACAGTATCCTCTTAACATACATAGGTCAAGTCAATAATTTCCCACATGGAATTGGGGAACAGAATCCTCTACATATGAATCAGATAGTTTCAATTATTCACTTTATTATTAGTGGGTATGGGATCCTCTATCTTCAGGTTGGTTATTCCCTCTACCTAGTGATATCAGGCAGGGAATGAGATCCTCCACCAGGTTCAATTATTCCCCCTACACTATTAAGGGTATCAAATCCTCCACTATAAGTACATAGAGGTTATGTGGATTGAAGGATTAGATGATTCAAAGGTCTTAGTGAATTTTCAGAATCCTTGAGTTGAGTATGAAGACTAAAACCATACTCTATGGATTGAGTACCTTATATGAGTATATATATGTTCTTCTCCCTTCTTTACCATCTTATTTATGGTTTGATATGAATCTATTTTGGTTCTTTACATTTTAGTAATTTCAATGTGTCATACTAGGTATGTATATAATCACCCCTACATGGTCTCTACCTAGAAATTATCATGTCTTATATAAAAGGAAGATTATTCTATTGATATCTTGGTGGACCTAGTGTGGGTGGTTCTTAGTGGAGCTTTTTTACTATGGTATAAGAAATGTTGTCAGACTGGTGGTTTCTTATTGAGACTATTTTTCTTCTTATTATCAAGTTAGGACCTTTTTCTGGTTTTTGGGCCTATATTTTTTTCTCTTTAATTGACTATGTACTATTGTACTTGGTTATATGATATTATAGGTTGTGCATTCATTTATTATTTCAGTTTTTTACATTCTACATTCATTTGGAATGTGTGGATATAAATGGGTATGTGTACAAGTTAGTTATGATAAGGCCTCCCATATGTGTGTTATGCACACTCGGTGTTAGTCACTAACCCTCATCCAATTAGAAGTGGTTATATGGTGGTACACTCATCCTACTACTGGCTAGGCAGGCCCTAGTGGTCAGGCCATTTCAGAGTTGTTTTAGAGGTAAGGTTTTTCTGAGATAGATTTTGGTGATAGAGTAGTTGTAAGGATTGGTTTGGTATTTTGGGAAGTGGTGTGAAATTTTCTCAAGTTCATATAATGGGAAAAGAACTACAATGATAGTATATTGGCCGATATATCTATTCACCAAGACTCTAAAAACCCACTTATTTACTTGGTACATAAAAACACCAATTTCAAGAAAACAATAGTACATGCATCATATAGGAATGGATTTTGATTTCTATGTACTTATTGAGTCAAATACCTAGATATTATATTTTGATTGTGGTACATATTGACTATTTTAGGATTCCTCCACATAGATAGCCAGTCAAGATTCCATGATAGGATTGTGATGAAAATTATCTTAGCGATGAGTCCTTAGTATAGGGGCATGTATATGAGATTTTCCCTATGGGTGGATAGCGAGTAGTACTTTTAACTATCAAGAAGTGAGTCTACCTACCTCCAGTAGCACTAGATGATGTTTTAAATCATTTTGTACAGAAGATCATTTTAATAATTTAGAATGATGACATGCATTAGCTAATAATTCTTCATGAGTTCTAGAGATAGAGGTCATCCAGGTTTTATAAAGATCTGGACCCACTGGTAATTGAGGAATTTCTAAAGGAAATGCTTCAAGTGTTTTACCTTGTTAGTAACCTTATATATATGATGATGTTTATAGTGGATAGCCTTATCCATGTCTTATTAGGATAATTGTGGAGCTTGGTGACTCAGACACGTGATGAGATGACTCTACCATGGGCTGAGTTCGAGCACCTATTTTGGGAAGAGTATTTCCTAATGACTCTTCAATCATTATATATCTAGGATATTCTTGAGATAATTAGAGAAAAATGTCAGTCATTGAGTATAAATCAAGGTTTACCGACCTCATACAATAGTCTCTTAACATGTTTCCTGATTGGTACTTCCAATTGTGGAAGTTTGAGTGCATATTTCATTGAGATATTAAACTTGGAGTAGTTAACCTTTGTATCCCTTCCTATATTGGGGTGATGGAGTGATAATTAGTGATGGATAAATTTCTAGATGAAGGTCAGGTAGTGTAAAGAGAGCTCAGTAGTCATCATGTGGTTGAGTCTTCGGTATCATCTAATATATGGTGGGATGGAAAATATTGACATAATAGGAAACCGCGTTCTTAGGATCAAACATAGGGATTATTGAAGCATGGATCTTATAGAGGGTCAAGTCAGTCCGGGGACAGGGGATGTTATGCCTATTAGGTTTGGGGTTATATCATATGATACTACCCTACCCACTATACAGTAGTAGATAGGCAGATAATGGATAGGTCATCGAAGTAGAGGCAATGGTGTGAGCAGGGATATCCATGTGTTCTACATCAGACTCAGGGAGCTGGTGGTCTGGGATATAGTCAGTTACAGGCAGTGGATTCTTATGAACTAGAGTCTCTCGTTATGATCCAAGGTATGATATATGCCTTATTTACCCTAGCTTCAGTTTTTATAGATAGAGTTGTGGTCCATTCCTTTGTGACCTTATCCCTTGTTCAAGAACTAGAGATTACAACATATCCTCTAGCCTGACCCATTAAATTGGTGACTCCTATTGGATGGGATTCTATGATCAGACTCTTCTATCGATGGTGTGTCTTGGAATTAGTTGGAGATAGTTTCTAGTGGGGAAATATTCATAACTGTTATCATAGTTCATGTTTTAATTCTTTTTATGGACTGTTCTTCTATTTTCTATGACTTGATTGATTGTTTTTTGATAGAGGATGTGATGGACTCGAGCTAATAGGTTGATATTTTCCTTAAATAGTGAGAATTAATTATAATTAGAGCATGTTGGTATCATGTTTAAGATATTTCAGGTGATTTCTCATTAGTTTTCTATCTTGAATCTTGGTTCAGTAAACATAACTAATGTTTGATTCCCTATATTAGTAAAGGATAACTCAGATATCTTCCCTGAGGATGTACCTAGGTTAACTACTCTTTGTGAGGTCAACTCCTGTATTAACTTCCATACAAGGACCACTCTGATATCTTCAATAGAATATTGGATAGCTCCCACTGATCTTAGAGATCTGAGGGTGAATTTAGAGGACCTTCATAGGAAAATATTTATCTAACCCATTGTTTTACCATAGGTAGCTCTAGTGTTTTTTTTTAAGAAGGAATATGGGATCCTGAGGTTATGCATAGATTATAATTACCTGAGTTTGGTGACCAACAAGAATAAATACACACTACCAATTATTAACAACCTATTCAATCATCTAAAAGGGAAAATTTGGTTCTCGAAAATATACCTCAGGTCAGGTTATCACCAGTTTTGGGTTTGTAAGGTGGACATCAAAAATATGGAATTATAATGGTGCTATAGTCACTAAGGGTACCTGGTGATTCCCTTATGAATGATGAATTCCCCAATAGTGTTTATGTGGATCATGAATCAGATCTTCTATCCTTTAATAGAGTATTTTTTGTGGTATTTATCAATGAAATTTTAATATATTCACCATCATAGGATAATAATTCAGAACATTTATGGTCCTGGACTTACTTTGACAGTATTGGCTTTATGGAAAACTCTTGAAGTGTCAGTTTTGGATTATAGAGGTCCACTTTCTAGGAAATTTCATTGTAAAGGAGCGAGTAGTTTTGGACCCAGTTAAGATTGATTCAGTGTTATATTGAGATAAACCCAAGAGTTTAATGGAAGTGTGAAGCTTACTTAGGATGGCTAGCTATTACTGGTGATTTTTTCTACAATTCTCCTAGATTGTGAATCCCTTCACTCCCTTGAATACATTTACCTGAAATGGGTACCCTTTTATCTAGTCAAATAAGTAATAGAAGTCCTTTAAGGAATTATGAAAGAGGTAAACAAGCACTCTCATCTTGAGGTTTCTAAAATAGGGGGTTGAGTGTGTAGTGTTATATGATGACTTTGGATCTATCCTCAAGTTTGTTTTAATCAAGATGTGGGTAGTGATAACTTATGGATCTAGTAAATTGAGATCCCATGAGAAAAACTATGCAACCCATGACTTGGAGTTGATATCTATGGAATTATCCATAAAAATAGTGATTATTTCTTTTTGGTGAGTGTTTTTTTGTTTATTCCAACCATAAGTCTCAGGTTTATCTTTTCTCATAGAGATCTCAACCTAAGAGAGAGATGATGGTTGGATTTATTATAATCTTGTGACTTTGAGATAGTATATACTCTTTTTAAGGTGAATGTAGTGGAAAATTATCTCAGTAATAAATTTCATTCTTAGTTTTTAGGTGAGGCATTAAATAAATTTTCCTCATTGAATTTATACTTGGTATATGAGAGAGAATCGGCATACCTTTGATTGATGGTTGTAACGCCTCCACTTTTGTAACATGTGGGGTAAGAACAACTTGAGGATATTTACTGTAATGTTTTTTGAGACCAAATATTCATAGGAAAAGCTTCTAATTAATTATAATAAAGTGAGGAGTACATTATACTCTTCAATAGATGTACTGTGGTTTGAGTCATGCTTTGAGGGGAGGTACTGTGAGAGTTCCATATAACTCACTTAGTAGTACATCCTAGAGTGGGTAAGATGTACCAGGACCTTCGGAGGTAGTTTTGATCACCAAGATTGAAGAGGATTGTTGCATATATTATCTCTGAATGTCTCATTTTTCATTAGGTAAAGGACAATCACTAGGTTTCAATAGGGTTGGAAAAACCCCTTGAGGTGATGTAATGAAAGTGGGATGGTATATCAGTGGATTTTTTGATAGGATTTCCATGGACAATGAGAGATCATGATGCTATCAAGGTGATCATAGATCGACTCACTAAATCATCCCACATACTTTCCATTAGAGAGTATAGTTTAAGGGAAATCATGAGATACTTATACATGCATGAGATCATCCATATTCATGGTGTTCCCTCAATAGTTGTCTTGGATGGTGAATCATGTTTCATATACTGGTAATATAGAGGCATACAGGAGGCTTTTGGGACCTGGTTACATATGATCGTAGTGTTCCACCCATAAATAGATGTTTAGTCTGAGTAGACTATTCATGTCTCCTAGGAAATTCTCCAGGCATAAATATTGGACTTTGGTTAAATCTAGGAGGATCACATACCCCTGGTAGATTTTGTATACAAAAAAATAACTTGGTTTTTAGTATAGCACCATTCAAGGAACTTCATGAGATACCTTTTAGGACACCACTATATAGGTTAAAGTTAGGATAATTGGTACTTATGGGGCCAAAGTTGGTGTATCCAATAATAGAGAAAGTACATAACATCCAAGATAAGATGAGGATATCCTAGAGTGATCAAAAGTCCTACATGGACCGATGGAAAAGGCCTCAGAGTTTAGTGATGAAGACCACGTGTTCCTAAAAGTATCACATTACTATGTTTTATGGATATTTGGACAAGACAGAAGTTTATATTTAGGTTCATTGGTCCATTTCAAATGCTACTCAAGATCAATTAGGTTGTGTACCACATATCCATACCATCTTAGTTGGTCTGATTCCATAACATCTTCCACATGTCGTAGCTAATGAGATACATGCATGATCTATCACATGTTATTGAGTGGGGTGAGCTGGACATTGAAGATGGATCCACATTTTCAGAGTACCCAATAGTGATTGAGGATATCCATGACAAGTTCCTTCATGGGTAGATGATTTCCCTTATGTGTTTTTTTTACAGTGAATATTTAGAAGATCTCATGGGAACATGAGAACTAGATGAAAGCTTATTACCCTTACCTATTTATGCAGTTCCACATTTTAGGGGTGAAAATAATTAAAGGTATCAAGAATGTAACTACTAGAGTTTTTATGACTAGCCCCTTTTCATATTTTAAATAATATATTTGGAACTAGTCATGGAGTTGGTGTGGAGTTTTGGGCATCTTATATCATCGATGTTGATATATTAAAAATATTAATACATATATGCACATAATATCAAAAATAATGGATTATCTCTCAAAAATAGTATTGTATGAGGAAAATAAGGCCACCATTGAATCTATAACATGGGTTTTCCCTAGGAATGACATAAATTTTGTTCACATTAGACCTATGTTCAGTGCGTAGTCACGAGAAAATAATAGAGGAATTAAATTAAATAATTAATTTAATTCTCTAATCAGATGTCTAGACCTAGTGGTTCTCTTTATAACCTGTGTTATGAAAATTCTATATGGTTAGTTGTATAACCTTGAAAATTTAGAGGGAGATAAATATAGTGTCACCACGGGAGAATATTTGACGTTAAACGGGGAAGGTCTGTGGATTGGAAACTGAAATCAACTAAACTCATCATTTCCATCAACACAGGTTCATTATTAATTATTGATTGATTCAATATTGAGGTAGGAATTTTTTGTGTATTTTATCCTTATTTTTTATATCATTTTGATTATATATTATTTTTTAATAATTTAATTTGTAATTGGCCTTTGTATAACCCCTTTAATTTATGATTTTTAACTGGATTATGAAATTGATCACTGTCATTCTAGGAAAAATTATAAAAACTCATTTATTCTTCATTAATATTCTATAATAGAGGGCTAGATAAAATATGGACATTTCATATTATTCACTTTGGTTTTTTATGGCTTTCTACCTCTTTTCAGCATGTTTTCATCATTTGTATTCATTTTGGTCAGTAGTTAAACCATTCTTGTGGACCCAACTCATTATGCGATCAATATTTGGTTATCTGGATCATTTTTTCAGGTTTAGAATCATAGATTATGCGATAAAAAATATTTAATGATGATGATAAGAATCTAAATATGGATCGGGTGATGGCTCTTTATGAGAAAGGGCATGTTGGATGACAGATTTCTATGAGAGTCAATGAAGATTTAATCTTCTAATGAATGATGATTAGAATCTAATTTATAGAAAGGTGATGATTGAAATCAACTATTTTTTTAGTTTTTTGGTGTAAATAATAGTGATATTATTTCATAAAGAAAATCTTCTAGAGTAAACGGTATTCTAGAAAAAATCATTACTACACCATGTGTGGTTCAAAAAAACACATATTGTGTGTCTCATTGATATGGAACTAGGGTTTTAATTTTGAGAAAAATATCACATGGTTGTGTAGTCATGATCACATTCCATGTGACCCTATCCTTCTAGCTTGTAATGTACAATTATTACACACCCAAGGAACCTAGGTAGCCTACACAGCCAATTATGCCCAGACTACACCCCATGTACCTCTAGATGAAACATAACTTAAGTAGTGAGACACACACTAAGTGCCAAACTAGGACCTACACACTATATGGAATGTCACACATGCTGTGTAATTGGATTTTTTCATTCTAATTTTGGTGCCAATTCACAAGTATACTATTACATATGGGATACACACTGTGTAACCCTTGGGAACTTCATATTGGAATTAGTGTCCTAAAACCGATTGATTTGTACTTTATATTACTAGTTATATTAAAATAAGTTAATATTAAATATATATTATCACATGTTGATTATTATTTTGTACTAATTAAATATTATAATTTATTAGAGTATTTGTTGCATCAAAATAGGATATATATTTTCCTGCTATTATGTAAACCTTAAGATGCTATGAAGACATCTCTTGAATATTTTTTCCTATGGTCATGATGAAAAAATATGACAGGGAACGTAGTTTTTAAACTATTAGTTATTATTTCTCATAAAAGTATGATGCTTCATTAAAAAATTTAATTTTTCATGGCTCACACGTCATATACATCGCAGAATATTCATTGAATCTAACAATTGCTTAGTTGGGCATGGCCCCAATAAGCACTTCTACTCCGCCCAGAACCTAAACGTCATGTAATCATTTTTTATTATATTTGGGAATTTAATTATCCCCTTATTAATGGAAATATCCACATGGGACATTATTTTTGATTCATATATAAAGTAAAATATGATAATTAAGAATAAGTTATCATGATCGATTGTATCAATATCTCAGAGATCCTGCTCAACTTTTAGACATTCTTAGGGTGAAGGTTCCTCTATCTATGGGGTCAATTATTCCCCCTACTTAGAGGGGTGTAAGATACTCAAATATAGGTAAATATAGGTTACATGGTTTGAAGGATCAGATGATTCAGAGGTCTTAGTGGACATTCAGAATCCTTGAGTTGATTGTTAAGACTAAAACTATACTTTGTGGAGTGAGTACCTTCTATGAGAATATATGGGTTCTTCTCCCTTTTTTACCATATTTTTTATGGTTTAATGTGGATCTATTTTAGTGATTTACTTGTTTTTTATTTTGGGGTATCCTACTAGGTATGTATATACTCACCCCTATATGGGATCTACCCACACTTGTCGTGTCTTATATAGATGACAGACTATTCAATAGAGATCTAGGTGGACCTAGTGCTGGTGGTTCTTAGTGGCGCTTAGCAGTTGTGGTAGTATAACTATTTTCAGACTAGTTGTTGTTTTATGAGACAATTTTTGTTCTTATTGTTAGGTTGTACCTTCTTACTAGTTGTTGGGCCTTTCTATTAAGTTCACTTTACTTGACTATGTATTTCCAAACTTGGTTGTGAGATATTAGAGGTTGTTCATGAATTTATTATTCAAGTTGTTTACTTTCACCATTCCTATAGCATGTATAGATATATGTGTGCACATTTATAGGTACATTAGGATAAGTTATCCCATGTGTTTTTTATTCTTACTCGGTGTTGGTTACCAACCTCTAGCCTATTGGAGGTGAGATTGGGGTAGAACATCCAGCTTACCATTGGCTAGGTGGGCCATGGTGGTCAAGTAATGTTATAAACGAATACAAATTCTATATATGGCCATGCTAACATACCTACTTTGGATGAACCAATAAATGTTAAGAGGCATATAAATTACACCATGACTCATATATGATGGATTATTTACATTGATATTCTTCTTCAATCATAATAAATATAAATTCCATTATTGGTTATAAAAACATTTACTTTTACACATAGGTGATGTGTAATGGGGTGGATCATTGATTTTTTATTATTATTTAAACATAGAAATATCTCAATCATATTTCCAAGAATTTTTAAAATTTATGAATTCTAAAAACAAGGGTTAATCTATGAAAACAAATCCAAATGGCCATGGTTGAGGGGTTATGATGCATATAAAAATCATAAGTCCACATGAAAATGAAGAAATAAAATCCATTGATAAAATTTAGTGCTTTAGAACAAGATAAAACTAGTTTATCTTTATCAAAAAAATTAATCGATAGGTGTTGAGGATCCAAAAACCCTGTAATCATGTAGTCCTTTAATACTAAATCTTTATTGATGAATCGATCAAATACATCTATTGAAGGGAGACTCCAACCAAAACATGCCATCGGAGAGTGTTGATGGTGGTTTTATTCTTATATAAATTCTAATGAAGATATTTGGAGCTTGGGAATACCAATCCTAAATGAGGGGACCTTGAGGAAAAGTGGAATACCTAGAAAATATAGAAGAATATCCAGGTCAGTGAAATGGATGAAAGCTCTATGAAAAGTTGAAGTCAGGCAGCCGATGTTTCTCACCCCCATACCCTTTGATGGGGGGAAAATAAGTTTCCATAATTTCCTATGACCCTCTTCTACCTATTATTTAAAAAGAAATATATAAATTTTTAATCAAATAAGTACAATCATCTCATAACATAATTGTGAAGAAAACATGAATTCAATAAAATGATACATATATATAACTAGACTCATAGTAAATGTTTCCTTGATACTATTATTTATATGATAGAAAAGGTTATAAAAATATATTTATTAATGGTTTATTGAAGATGATATTATTAATTATAGTTGTTTCATAATCACAAAAAAATGAAAAATTGAACATGACTCTTAGTTGATACCAACTTTTAAGTTTGTAGAAAAAAAATATCAATATTTCTTCATTGAAAATATCAGAGAATTTTTTTTATGCTAACTTTTAAGTGTGTGTTTTAGTTGTGTTTAATATGGTTTTTGGGGAATTTTATAGATGATATATTTTAAGGTACCAATTGATTAAGAACTTAATGAAATTAAAAATATAATATTGAAGTGCCTAGATCATTGTGAATCACTGAGAGGGGGAGGGGGTGAATCAGTGATCCCTTAAAACTTTTTACTAATTGATTCCATATAAATTAAACCTCTATGGATGGTTAAATCCTCGATCCACACTTCTTGTATCTCTCACCTTTCCTCGAATGATGTAGTAAATGTAAAGGCACATGACACAAGGATTTACAAGGTTCGGCACCAAAGGCCTACGTCCTTTCCATGATGGTTAAACGCCCCAACATGGTTTCTCCACTATAATCTGTTAGAATTACAATGGTCGATACAGAGTCCCACTGTATCTCTCATGAGTCCCACAGGAGGGTCTTTATACTGTGTCCCACAGTGTTACCAAAGTCCCACTGGCCTGCTCCAGAATCCCACTGAAGACTTCTTCCACCCTGAGTCTCACAGGGGTCTTCTCCTGGCTCCTCGAGTCGCATGAGTAGCTCTTCTTTACTTTAAGCTTCTTCAAGTATCTTCAGAAGTCTGGGATAAATACTGCTAGCCTTTCTCTCTTCTTCTGTTCACTTGTGATGAACAGGACTCCTCGTCTTGCTCAAGATTTATCTCTTTTCTCTTAGGATGACCTGGCCTCTCTCTTCAAGAATCTTCAACAGCCTCTGAAAAGGTCTGTTGGTCTCGCTCAGCAACTTCTGATCACTTATGTTGATTAGGCTCTTCTCAATCTACTGAAAACTCAGACAACTAATCTCTTTAACTTCAGTCTGGCTTAGTCTAACTTCAAAACAACTTCATGCACTGAGTGCATGGAAACTCTACTTCTTCATGCACAGACTGCATGTCCTCTCAAATTCTTCAAGATCTTCTGGTCTTGGACAACTTAGATGCACACCACTGATTTAAGATTTATTCACGTGTACACATGCATGCATTCATGAATGCACTCCCCTTTCTTTTCTCCTTGGTGCAATAAACCCACAAAGGGTGTAATCACTTCAAGAACACACCTTCTTCCTCCTTCACATGCTTTATCAAATTTGTTTACACACTTGAATGTGTGTTATACTTTAGTGTGGATCTTTTTCTTCTTCTAAGTGAGCACACACTTCTTGTGCACACACATAGGCTTCGGCCTCTTTGTTGTTTGTTAAGCACACACAAATCCTTCACTTTGCACACACTTGACTTGGCCTCCTCCTCTTCTTGCACACACACTAAATGGTGTGGTCTTCACTTGGCGCACACACAGCACCCGTAGGTTCTTCTTCTTTTCTTGGCACACAAAGGGTGCAAGATGGATCAAGCGCGCAAGTGAAACCGCCTTGGGCGCGCAAGGTTGCTAGTGCCTCAGGTGTGCAAGGTGCAACATCGCGGGGCGCGCAAGTGCAAGGGCACAAGAGGCCACGCAAACACCTCTTGCCGTGCAAGTCCGCGGGCAGAGAGGGATACAACCACGGGCGCGCAAGGATGCGGCCACGGGTCTTCCTGTCGCGTAAGGAAGGTGCGCAGGGGACTTTCCCTTCACCTCTTTCGCGCAAGGGGTGCGCGAAAGGAACCTCACGGAGCCAAGGGGTGGCTCCGGGATTCTCAAATTCTTCACGAGGCAGAGAGCACTCACGGGACTCCTCAAAGTTTCAGCAAGCATATTCAGAGCCTCGGCCTCTCCTTTTATAGGCAGAGAGATTCCTCACATGATCCGTGTGATTGCAACTTAAATTCCCAAAGATTTCGGATCTTTGAAATCTTTAAACGAGCCGCAAATCCTGTTTTTTATTCTGTTTCACACGGGATCACTTATGTTTTGGCGTTCTTCACGTGCATGCATTTTAACGTGTGCATGGCCTCTGTTTAGGCCCATTCATGCAAAGCACGAACACCCGATGCCTCGGCAACGTTGTTTGCCTCGGCATTTATCGAAATCTCCCATTTCACGTATGCATGTATACTTTTATTCATGGATAGGTTCAGCATGGACAGACGATCACTTTTATGGCTTCAGCTTCATCTGCAATGGTCGGGAGCTCGATCTGTGAAGCTCGGAGGGCGCCTGGTTTGTCGGTGGCTGCGGGGAGATTCGGGTGAGCTCGAGGAAGGAGACGAGCCTCAGAGCCGTCAGATCGAATGTTTAATGAAGCGCAATGGCCAGGATTTGATCGCGGGCGGCGCGATGAGATGTGCGGCGCTGATCACACGCGAGATCAATCGTGCGGCTCAGATTAGATCCTGGAGAAATTTCCGCATCCCACATCGAATTGGTCCATGGATTTTCCACGGCTTATCAACCAGCCGCTCCCTGCCACTCTCCAATTGAACTTCCCCCTCCACGGTGCCGCCCCACTCCGTGTTCTCTCTGTGGGTGCACTCTTGCGCCCACCCCTGCCACTCGGGTGTGCCACTGGCGCCCACCATGCTTCCTCACGGGCGCGCTCCTGCGCCCAGGCTACGCGGGCTTCATCACCGCATGGCCCCGGGGCTTATACACGGCCCCGACCTCCTCTTGGTCTGGACCCATGGGATCCCCATGGGCATGGTGACCTTGATTCCCACAAGACCCTTGGGTCGAACCCTTAAGGCTGGCCCTTGGTGGCTTATTTATTGCTTGAATAAACACGAAGTATACAAAGTACTTTAAGTGTAAAATGACAAATGCCACTCCCTTCACTTATTCACCATTTCTTCTTAAAATGGATTCCTCCTCTCCTCATATAATGTATTTCTGCTTAGGATGGAATTCTTGAAGGTTCTTCATCAACTGAAGCTCCTTAATCACATATATTCTTCAATGTTCTTCATTGAACCAATCAGAGATCAAGTTGGATCAATTTCAATTCATCATGCACGAAGAGATAGTGCATGGTCTTCATTAATCCACATCATCCATTTAGTAGTTGTGGATGGATCAACTTTCATCTCCTCATGCATTGTGAAGACAATGCATGGACTTCTAACATTGTTGTGACATTGTATCCAGTTGATACAAGTTCTTTGAACTTAAAGACCAGTTCAACAATCGTCAGATGTAATGATGATGCTCCATAATCATCCATTCTTCAAGTGGTGTAACTTAGTATCATCTTGATACAAGTATTGAAACATTAAGAACAGTTCTACAATCGTCTGATATACATAGAGAATGTTTCAACCATCATCTCCTATGTCACTTAGTGAATCTCTTAAGTGACATGCCTCTAAGTACCATGGCCATTCTCCTTCATCACCATCACCATCACATCCTTTGTCATTCACATCTTGACATTCCTTGACATCCATTCATTCCATGACAATATCATGCATCATTGACAACAAATGCAACACCGTGTATTTCAAATATTATGGTTCATAAAGTCTTAATAAAAGGTTTTAGAAATTATATGTATGTCGTCAATCAAGAAATTTTTGGAATAAAGGTATTTAAATATGATTTATATTATATATATTTATATAAAATTTCATGATGAAAAGTTGATGACATTCATACTTTATTTTATTTTATATCATAAAATGTGTGTGAAGGCTATGAAAGAGGAGTAAGAACAATTGATTGAATATCATTTGAAGTATAACACTATTAATAAAACATAGATATCAAATATACACCAATATTTTGAAGGTTTTATACATATTTTTTTATTCTCAATTCATATTTCACTACAAAAAAAATCAATGGTTAAGGGTGGTTTATTCATGGTAGTTTTAGTACCTACTGTGAAATAAATTCAGTTTAAAAAATATAATTTAGCATCAGTTTCATAAAACTGTTGTGATATTTTTTTAATTAGCGGTGGTTTCAATTAAATCACCGCTAGAAATTTAAAAAAAACCCTAATCCCTCCCCCTCACATTCTCCCTCTACCACCTCCCCCGACCTCCACCTCTCCTCTCCCCGGCGGTGACCCCAAGCCCAAGACCCCCTCCACCCCCCCCCCCCTCCAACCTCGACCCCCATGACCCTCCTCCCTCTAACCTCCTCTCTGGTCGGCTAACTAGTGACATGAACCCCCCCCCCCTGAGCTACCTCACCCTGGCTCAGTTCTCCTCTTCAACAACAATGCTACCCCCCCCCCCTCTGAACACTCTCTTCCTAGCTTGTATCCTCTCATTAGTGGCAACGTAAACCCCCCTAAAGTTTTTATCATCCTCACCTTGATTTTATTATTGAGTATCAATCATGGGTGATAAAACTAGTATAAAATTTGTTTTTTAGTATTTGGAAAATAATTATATATGTAATTTTGGTTTATAATTTGTTATTTGGATTTTGCAGTTAATTATTTAGATTTATAAGAATCATTTATTTTGGTTATGTTGTATTAAATTAAAAAAAATTATGATATATGTTGGTTATGTAATTTAGATCATTCATAATTTCATGGTTTGTATTTGATATTAATGAATTCTACTTTGTTCTATATATGTTAATGCCTCTAATTTTTGGCAGATACATAATTGAGGTTATTTTCCAACTCATGAACAATTAGTGGTAGGTTTTGGGGTCACACATGGTTTCATAACCAACCCTAGAAAGGTCTCTAAGGATAAAGGTCTTTAAAATTAGTTATTAGACCCTTTTTAAATTTATTATAATGCTTCATGTTTTATGCATATGTGAGGAATCGTTTAGTTTAATAAAATATATCGGATAATTATAGAGTAGTTAGGGTTAATTTTTGCATGCATGATAATCAATTATTGATTATGGTAACTGAAACATCCAACATAGTTTCATTGATTTTATTTTAACTAACATGATTTTTAATAAAACTAGTTTGTTTTTTGTTAAGTCAAATGGATAATTTTTTATCATTTGATTTTAAAATCACAATATAAATTATTCAAATTTATGTTAACATCATGTTTTTTATGTTTATATCAAATTGAAGTAATATCCTATTTGATTTTATGTGAACAGAGTTGATTTATATAATTCGTGGAACAACATGAAGTCACACTAAACTAGTTCAATAGAATATAGACATATAGAGTTGAATATTTTTGGGTATGCATGAAATATTGTGATATCGAAATAAAGTATAATTTTCATTCATATTTTTAAAGGGGTTCTATTGGTCTTAGTTAGATTATGGAAAATGGTTTGGATATTGATCAATGTAGCTAATTTTTCAATGGAATGAACCCTCCTTAGTTACAACACTAGGGTAGAATACACCATTACCTTTTATTTGATTCATCTCATTCCTCTATGTTTGTGAGAAATAATAATTTATTTGATTCATATTTTTATATTATAAGTTTATTAGTAAAATTTTCATTATTTTATTCATCCCATTTTCCTTTATAGTTGTTGTGAAAGAGTTAATGGATAAGTTGGGTGATATTTAATTTTGATTTTAATTGTTTGAATAAACATTTATATCTTTATATCTGAGTGTATAAGGAGAATAAAATCCAATAACTATAGATAAAATTTGTATTAATTTACCTTGAAACACATCTCAATATGCCAAGTATTTAGAAGAATTTTTAGATTATGCAATTGCAAACCGATCAGAAGATGGTAGAATAAAATTTTTGTGTCCTGATTGTAAATTCAAGCGATGGTTGAATATAAATGAATTATATGAGAATTTGATATTGAAATAGTTTCATACTTGATATGTATGCTATATTTGGCATGGTGAATCAAGTGTTATGGAAATTCAAAATAATAACAATACTATCAATGAAATACAAAGTGACCTGAAAGAGGAGAATACAGTTCGAAATTTGTTAAATGATGCATTTGGTTTTTTAGAATACAATTTCCAATATTTCAACAGATCAACATAACCTTTAGTTGATCCTGATAAGGTTAATCTTTCTTAGAACTTCAGTGACCAAAAAAATGGTTTTTATGTATTAGTTTAAGGCAGATAACAAGAACTATATAAAGGGTGTGCCAAGTATTCAAAAAATATTTTCCTACTTAAGTTGTATCATATCAAGTGTCTTTGTGGAATTATTGACAAATAAATTTCCATGATTTTAGAGTTTCTTCATGATGAATTTAGTGAAGCTAAGATCCCTAAATCATTTTATGAGATGAATAAATCCATTAATAAACTTGGACTTGATTATAAAAAGATACATGCATGCCCTAATGATTTCATGATTTACCAAGGTGAAGAGTCTGGTAAAGAAGAATGTACAATATTTAATACAAGAATATGGAATTAAATGAATAATAGTGAGAGAATAAATCAATGAAACCCTAGGAAGAAACAAAAGAATAAAACTCCTACAAAGGTATTGCATTACTTTCCTCTGAAACCACACTTTAAAAGATTATTCATGTTGTCTAAGACTATAGACAACATGAAGTAGAATTATCATGATAGTAATGATGTATTGATGAGACATATAAAAGATTCAACATCATGAAAGATGTCTGATTCACTATATCAAAATTTTTCTTAAGATCCTAGGAATATATGTTTGGGATTGTCTTTTAATGGTTTTGACCCTTTTGGTACTTTAAGTACTAATTATAGAATTTGGCTAGTTGTTTTAATCCCTTATAATCTACCTCCATGGATGTGTATGTAGAAGAATAATTTCATTATTTCTTTGTTTATTCTTGGAAAGAAAATTCTTGTAAATAACATTGATATATACCTTCAACCTCTAATCAAAGAATTTCAATAATTATGGGATGATGTAATATAAACATATGATGATTCAATGAGGTTTCTGTTCAAAATGTATGATACTTTAATGTGGAAAATTAGTGACTTTCTTGGACTAGGAAATTTATCTGGTTGGAACACTCATATTGGTTTGGATTTTCCAATTAGTAATTTTCATTTTGAAACTCAATGATTACCTCATTTCAAAAAATGGTGTTTTATGTGTCATCATTGATTTATTGATTCTTCTCATAAATTAAAGTTTAACAAGACTTGATTCAATGCAGATAATTAAATGATAAAGTCACTAAAGTTTCTATCTAGTTCAGAAATATTGGGACAATTAATTAATGTCACTAAAGAATTTGGAAATTTTCATCAGTTTAAAGAAGGGGGTAAGGGTACATGGTATAGTATCCGAAGAATCTAGAACACAATAATAGAAGAAAATTAGTATATTTTTTAAACTTCGTTATTGGGAGTTTAATTTGATACGTCATAATCTTTACATAATGCATATTGAGAAGAATGTATGTGATAATGTAATTTTTACAGTGCTTAATGAGAAGGGTAAATCAAAGGATCAACTTAATTCTCGTAAGGATTTAGAGTCAATGAATATAAATCATATTTTGTGGGAAAATGAGAATGGAAAGTATAATTCAGCTATTTTTACAATGAAAAATCATGAGAAAGACGTATTCCTTTGAACTTTAAAGAATGTAAAAGTGCCAGATGGATATTCAAGTAACATATCAAGGTTTGTTGACTTAAAAACTTAAAAGTTACATGGATTGAAAAGTCATGGATCTCATATTTTTATGGATCGGTTGTTGTTGTTGGATTTACATAATACTTTACTTGAAAAAGTAATTGTAGTTATAGTTGAGTTTTTTACCTTTTTTAGATATATTTTTGGACAAAATATAAATCCAACTGATATTGATAAAATTAAAGAAAGAATTGTTTTGACACTATGTAATTTAAAGATGTTATTTCCCCATTCATTCTTCACAGTCATGATTCATTTGACTATTCATTTGATTGAATAATCTAAAATTGGTGAACCAGTATACTATCGATGGATTTATCCAATTTATAGGTATGTTAATATTTTTTTATTTTCATTGGTGAATTCGATTTTATAAAATAATTACATTTTTTAATATGTTTCTTTTTGTTCATCGGGTACTTAGATCATTTGAAATCATATGTGAGGAATAAATCTCAACCATAAGTCTCTATTATTGAAGGTTGCATAGCTTAAGACTACTTAATCTTTTGTTTAATGTATTTGGATGGTATTAAGACTATATTCAATCATGTTAGATGTGTTGATGACATCTCCACTGATTATAGTTTTGAAAATCAGTCATCAGTATTTCCAACTATTGAATGACCAATTGTAAATGGGTCAAATTTTACATTGGATGAATTGGATTTTCTACAATCACATAGATATATGATACTTAATAGTTTTATTACAGATCTATTTATTGATGAAATGTGACTACAAATAAATAGGCAACTAGGGGTTCAAGCTCAAAATGAGCTATAATTAATAAAAGTTGTTAATAAGGAGCTTTTAGAATGGTTTCCTTATCGTGTAAGTATATACTCATATTCATATTATTGATTTATAGTTATTTTTTCTATGTTGAAAGTAACAACTTATATCTTTTTTTATAGATAATGAATGTTGAAAATTGAGCTGAAATATCGAATGATTTTAAGTTTTTGGATCAAGGTCCTCTAAGGAAGGCTAAGCGATTTGATGCATACAATATTCATGGATTTAGGTTTCATACAATTTATCATGAAGAAGACTTGAAAGCTCAAAATAGAGGTGTATTTACACTTTAATAGGTGGGATACTATGTGAAGCTGATTGATATAATTTAATTAAACTATCATGGATAGTTTTTAGTTGTTTATTCAAATGAAAGTGGGTCAACATTGATAGGGTTATGTAAAAGATTCATTACATTTTACTTTTGTAAACTTATCTCACTTTATAGATACCAGTGGGTGTAAAAAGCATGATCCATTTATCTTCGATTCATAAGAGAAGATGGTTTATTATGTGGATTATTAAATACATGAAGGTTGGATTGTTTTTGTACACTTAAAGTAGAGAGACTTATATGATATGAGTGATGAAGATCGATTGGTTCTTTGTGATAGTGAACCTTATCAACCACAAAATATTGAACAGTTTTTTCCCTACAATATCAAAATGGTAGAACTTGCAAGAGAGGGTGAAAATGAAGGAATCATTATAATGAAGGTTGATTACAATGAAGATAATGAATATAAATATAATTGAGTGTATAAATTGGTAATGAAATTATATAAAAATTTATCATTGGTAAGTGTTCCGTACATATATATACATTGTTCTAGTTTTTCTTTTTTTTGTAAAAATATTTTAGTTTTTCATTTTTTATATATTTAATATACTTTAACCATTTGAAATGCATGAATTCTTAGAATAAAAAAAATCATGATTTTATCTGATCAACATCTTGGAGAACACCACCACTATCATTATCTAATGAGGATCCTAGTGATTTCATTATACATAATGCTACCAGTGAGACAGTCATTTCCAAAAAATTCATTGGTATCCCACCACTTGATTCACCTCTCATGATGATGTAGTTGGTCATCCCTCTATCTAGGGGATATTTGTGTGTTACTGTTACTGGTATGTATGTCATTTTTCAAAAAAAAACTTTATATTTTACTAATTTTTTAATGAATTTATCAAACATATAAATAAAATCATAGAAGGGATACAAAAATGAACACGACAGATGTACGGTACCTGAAGGAATTCAAGATTATCGTTTCATTTGATGAGTTCAGGGTGCCTACCGGTGACACTATCAGAATATATGGTCAGATTCTTGGGCAGCTTGTTTGTGAGACACTGATCTTTCCCATTAATTATAAATATTGGAGTAATATTTACAGATCTTGGAAAAATGAGTTTTTTGATACTCAAGTAAAGGTAATATTAATTTAATATTCCTTGATAACTAATTTAAAATACATGAGTAAATTTTTTAATATACTTATTAAGTTTTATGTTTTTTATTTCTAGTTGTTTTTTTTATTTTGATGACCCTGACTCCATTTCACACCCATGGACTTTGCAAAAAACACAAACAACATCCATTAAAAAAACTAAAATAAAAATTTTATGTAGAAAACATGAATTTCAGGTTATACCAACCACATCTTGTGCCGTATTGACATATGTTTGATTCCTATACATCAAAAATAAATTATAGATTGTTATCTATAAGTTTGAAAATAATCTAATCTTTTTTTCTTGGTTTTGACTCGATAAACACTTATGAAAGGTACAAAAGCCTTTAAAAATAAGTTTGGGGGTCAAAACTAGGAAAACGATGTCTGATTTACTTGAACATAGGGATAATGACTGTATATTTAATTTTAAATTTAGCAACTAACGACATGTCATTTTGAATGACAGTTTTCCTGTTATGGTCGTAAATGTGTTTTTAGTGTTTTAAAACACTAAAAAATGTATGGAATGCTAAAAACTATAAAAATGACATTTTATTGTCTTGGAATCATGGGACAATGACCATATATTTAATTGTGAAATGTAGGAACTGACGTCACGTCATTCCAAATGATGGTTTTCCCGTTATGGTCATAAATGCATTTTTACTATTTTAAAACACTAAAACGTGCATGAAATGGTCAAAACCAAGAAAAAAAATGTAATGTACCTAACCTGAAATCTACTAAACTGGTGCCCTGAGCCAAGTCATCACATGAACTCAAGCTCACCTCTCCATATACTAGAGGTTTCCAACTAGTGGTGAGGGTCCAATGAGTCACGTTGGGAGACTATACCCTATTTAATAGAGTAATCCACAACAGAACACAATATAATTAGTTAAAACAATATGAAAAACCAAAAAACATGCATAACCAAACGTTTTCTAAATATAGTACAAACACAAATCAAATACAACGATGTCATTTCATACTAGTAGTGCAAGTGAAAGAAACCCAAAATAAAACAAATGGCCAAAACTCCAAATGGGTCCATGACTCCAAGTATGAATCCTTCTCCATGTACATCCTGATCCCAACTCAACATCTTAGTGTAGGGCCTCTGCCCTTGTCTTGACCTGGAACCAAGAGATCTTCTCGGGTTCCCAATGGTGGCCTGAGCAGGGTGTGAGTACAAAACTCAGTAGGCCACCACCAACGGTGTCTACAAAATATCTAGTCTAATAGATAGTGCATGTAAGTATAAAATAAATGGTAGGTAAACAAAGTAAAATTCAGGTGTCATTAGATATCCAAGGTTCACTTAATTAACTCCTATCATTTATCCCAATTTCATTTCTTATACCATCTTCATTCCATAATCCATTTTGATCACATATTCCATTGGTTAGGCATAATTATTATCTACACAAGGGTATAAGGAAATCAATCGCAATGCATAGGGAAAATAAATCAAGTCCCAATCTCACTAGGGATACACATATCACATCAACACATTATCCTCACCTCGAATCCTTAGTCTTGGTGGAATGCAACCGTTAGGGGAATAGAGCCTTTGTCCCCTTCCCTAACCTGTGCATTTTGGGGCGGAGTTTAGAACCTCAGTCTAACTCGACACATGGGCATAGATCCTCAATTAAATACCCCACTATATCAATCCATGTGCACATGCTTATTTATCAAGTCACCACAACCATACCATAACACAACCAAGAATATTCAATTTCATTATAATTCACAATACATGACAACAACATGGGAATTAATATCATGCCATAACCAATTAACACATTTACCAATTACAATTCATATTTATCTATCCAAATTCCCATTCTCATACCTTAACCCATTAAGTGTATTCAATAACCCCTATGACTTAGACAAATTCATCATTGACCATTCATTAACCCATTTAGCCTATTTATCATTTCAAGTACATTTCTTATAACATATAACACAACCACTTTATTATGTTAAACCCATTAGGTTTACTACATAATTCCCATGTATTAACCCATTCGACTTATTCATACATTCCTTTATTTCATATCATTAACATATCTCCCATTTTTTATTCCATTTTCCAATTACAAGTTTACCATTTAATATGCACTAACCCTCTTAGGAATTTCTAATCAAATTTCGTTAAACAATTGACATAATCCCATTCGACCCAAATTGCATGTTTCCATGTCATTACAAACAACAACTTATGCCTTATCACCCTTGAAATATCTATTATCATTCCATTTAAAACTTAATCAACTATTAAAACATGTTCTACATGGGCTTCACACTTTACTCGGCAATCCTTCACTTAACTCTACCACTCTCTAGGTCCATTATTTTCTAGCACACCCCATGGGTGGCCCTAAAATGGTTAATCCCTCCTCCATGCATCCCACAGGGATCATGAGGGTTTCAATTGGTCACTTAGACACCCCCTTTTATCAGACACTCCAATGTAACCAAGAACTCAATTAGGGAAAAAATAATAACATGATCTTCCATGCACAAATCAAAAATAAAACTATGGGATAATACTTATAGACCACCAACCTCAAATCCAAATATGAACGCACTCTTAATCATGGCCTTAGATCCGGATTCAAGCATACCATGAATCCCCAACCTAGGATCCATTGGAAAAATAGGGTTTTAGGGTTTTGGAAGAAAATGGTATAAACTACAAGACCTAATCCAAAAAAGAGAAGCAAGATGAGTGTTAGACTTACCTGAGGCTTTGATCTGTAACCAACGGCTCTCCAAACGGACAAGAATCAAAGGAGAACCACATCTTGGAAGTTTGGGTCATCCAAGTTCATCACTAGGGTTTCAGGTGGTGAAATGGATGATAAAACTTAGTTAGGGTTAAAAATCCCAGAGTGGAAATTTTGTAAATTTTCCAACTTTACTGGGCCACACAGTTTACCCGTACAGTTTTCTAAACTATGTGAAAACCATGCGTGAGACACTATTTGAAAAAAAAACCCTTCGCACGGTTTCTTGGGGATTCTACATGGTTTGCTTAACTATGAGCCAATCGTGCATAATCCTTTGTTCATGGTTGCATGGTTACCTAGGATGCTCTGTACCGTTTTCACTAACCGTACGCAAATCATGCAACATTCCCAAAAACTCCTTTTTCACCTAGTTTTATGTCCCAAACTCCCAGAACACCCCCAAGTCTTCACATGAACTTGGGAAACACTTATTTAGCCCAAAATAAGGGACTTAAACTGAAAAATAAAAAAGGACGTACCATATAGAGAAACCAAGATCTTACAACAACATCAAATTTTCCTAAAATCAAGGTACAACCACTGTTTAGTTGTTTTTGACATGTAGGGTCAGACAACAAGTCAATCTGATGTGTAGTGTGATTGTAATTACTCGGTAAACACTTATAAAAGGTACAAAATTCTATAAAAACAAGTGTCGGGGGTCAAAACTAAGAAAATTATGTTTTATTTCCCTAAAATCATGGTAAAATTACCATATATTTAATTTTGAAATGTAGGAACCAAAATGATTTCATTATGAATGGTGGTTTTCTCATTATGGTTGTAAACGTGTTTTTAGTGTTTTAAAATACTAAAACATGTGTGGAATTATCAAAACCAAGAAAAAAATGTTGGATTGTCCTGAAATTATGGTACAATGACCGTAGATTTAATTGTGAGATGTATGAATTGACGGCACGCCATTCTGAATGATGGTTTGCCTGTTATGCTCGTAAACGCATTTTTAGTGTTTTAAAACACTAAAACATGTATGGAATGGTCAAAACTATAAAAACAATGTCATATTATCCTAAAATTAGGTGAAAACCATCGTATATTTAATTTTTAAATTTAGTAACTAACGATACATAATTCTAAATGATGACTTTCCCGTTATGGTCATAAATGTGTTTTTAGTGTTTTAAAACACTAAAACATGTGTGAAACGGTCAAAAACAGAAAAATAATGTCAGATTGTTTTTAAATCAGTGGAAAAAGACTATATATTTAATTTTGAAATTTAGGAACTAACAGAACATAATTTTTAATTATTGTTTTCTCATTATAGTCATAAACATGTTTTTAGTGTTTTAAAAAACTAAAACATGTGTGGAATGGTCAAATATAGGAAAATAAACTTAGATTGATGTTAAATCATGGAAAAAAATTGTATATTTAATTTGGAAATGTAGGAACCAATGGAATTTTATTCCAAATTTTTGTTTTCCTATTATGGTTGTAAATGTGTTTTAGTGTTTTAAAACACTAAAACATGCATGGAATAGTTAAAACCAGGAAAACAATGTGATATTATCCTGAAATAAGGGTAAAACCGCCATAGATTTAATTGTGAAATTTTGGAATTGATAGAACTTCATTTCAAGATATGGTTTTCCCATTATGTCCATAAACTCATTTTTAGTGTTTTAAAACACTAAAACATGCATGGAATGGTCAAAACCAACAAAATAACATCGGATTTTTTCTAAAATCAGGGTACAACAATCGTAGATTTAATTTTGAAATGTATTAATTGGCGACATTTTATTCTGAATGACGGTTTTCCTGTTATGGATGTAAATATGTTTTTAGTTTTTTAAAACACTAAAACATGCATGGAATGGTCAAAACTAGGAAAATGACCTCATATTGATATGAAATCATGGGAAAACTACTTTAGATTTGATTTTGAAATATAGGAACTAAAGGCACGTCATTCTAAATGACGGTTTTCCCATTATGGACATAAACATGTTTTTAGTGTTTTAAAACACTAAAACCTGCATGGAACTATCAAAACTAGAAAAATGACATCATATTTTCTTCAAATAAGGGGATAACCACTGTAGATTTAATTTTGAAATGTAGGAACCAACTGCACATCATTATTAGTGATGGTTTTCTCATTATGATCGTAAACATATTTTTAGTATTTTAAAACACTAAAACATGTATGGAATAGTGAAAACTAGGAAAATGAAATCATATTATCCTAAAAATTAGTGTAAAATGACCTTAGATTTAATTCTGAAATATAGGAACTGATGGCACATCATTCTGAATGATGGTTTTCCTATTTTGACTGTAAACATGTTTTTAGTGTTTTAAAACACTAAAACATGTGTGGAATTATCAAAACCATATAAAATGACCTCATATTGATGTGAAATCATGGGAAAACCACTTATTATTTTATTTTTAATTATAGTAAATGTTCTGATATCAAAATATTTAAAAAAAATATTAAATAAATTTCAAGCACACCGCATGTCACTTTAAAAATAAATTAGAATATTTACTTATCCTTTTTCAGTTTCAAGTGTTGAATCTTATCTTAAATAGGTATGTTTCTATTTTCAAAGTGTTTTCATTATATATTATTTTTTTAAGATAAAATTTCTTCTATTTTATTAAAAAATAACAAATTTTATGTGCAGCATTCTAAATATATTTTGTGTCTTTCTTCTTTCACATCTCTCTTCCTAAATGGTTTGGTTTTCATTGTAGGTGGCAGATGCCAATAGTATGCAAGAGGTTGACCATTTCGATCCACAACATTTTTCAAAATGTATTCATGATGGTTCTTAGTTTTTGTGGTATGTTAAAATTTTATCAATTATTCTATTATAATTTTGATTTATTATGTTTAGTTATAATTTTTGTTTCATTTTTTGTTACAGTTGATTAGATGACGTGGTTGGTTTCAGTTGGTGAGATGATGTGGAGGAAAATAGATGTAGTGGAGTTCTTGACATGGATGTATATTGGTCATGGGTTTTTGTTGAACATATTTTATATGTATATATTGATGACAGAGGTATTGGTTGATGTATAGAGTGACTGAGACTTAGGTTATGATGACGTGGCTATTTTTATGATTGTGGAAGTGTGATGTATGAATGATGGGTTTATCATATATTTATGTTTTATTTTATAGAATGTCAATTTTTTTATATTTATAGTTTTTTATTAAAAAAAATTAAAAATCAAAATAGATTTAGCAGCGATTTGTGGTAATTTCCGCTAAACATATACTATTGAATGTATTTAGTAGTGGTTTAGATTAACCACCGCTAAAAATAACCACCACTAAATTATTTACGGTAGTTTATTTTATTTTATTTATATTCACAGTAGATAGTTTTTTATTAAAGAACCACTACTAATTAAACAAAAAAACCATTGTGAAATTTTCCAAAAACGACACTTAAAAAAACCTCCGTGAAATAAAATAAATTGCCGTTAATTAACTAGAGATCGTGCAATACGTGGCAGTTTTAGGAACTGCTTCTAAACAATTAGGCAGAGGTTTAAACCAATTATATAACACTAAATAACCACCACTAACCATATCTTTTTTTCTAGTGTTTATTATAAATGAATCAAAAAAATGAGGGGAATTAAGCATAGATTAACACTAACTCTTTATAAACCATTGGAATTGGTGGGATTAGTTATTTATGTGAGATGGTAAGTGATTAATTTTTTCACTTAGACTATCCTCCAAATTGGTATTCAAAATGTTTCCATTTTATCAATTTAAAAATAACCATCAAAAATAATAAATTCAATAAATCAAAAATATGATCTTTAAATACAAATCACATAAAATATAAAAAAAACTCATAAGAATCATAACTAAAAAACATAATAATAATAATTATTATTATTATAATGATAAATCAGAAGAATAAAATGAATGGTTTTACCTAGGTAGGAATATAGTAGGGGGAGGGAGAAAGTAGTGACATTAGGGCACTTGCGAAGTGACTATCATAGAGGGAACTTGCAGAGTTGTAGTTATAACACCCTTGCCTGAATCATCAAGTCCAAGCCAAAATTCCATATGACCTCATGCATGCCTCCTCATACATAATAGGCTAACGACTATTGATGAGGGTCTAGGGAGTGTCGTGGGGATACTATACCTTCATCAATCATAACCATGCATTAGAATATAATAACATATACTTAAACCTACTAAACATCACAGCAGAAAATAACATAAACAATATGTTATAATAGATGTCATCTTAGGTCAAACAATTCCATACCAAATGGACCACCATTGTGCTAGGTCAACAATCATAAGTAGTAAAACTCTAATAGAGGTGTGTGTCATGATCTAAAGGTAAATGTGCATACAAGAATATAACCAATCATTTATTGAGTGATCATGTGCTAACCATGCTTCCTTGAACCCTGGTTGTACCTACTTCGATGTCATTCTAAAAGAATATCATATATATTCATCACAAAACTTATATCATATTATGTATCTTTATCCTCCTTTAAGTAAAATTCATTATCTACCTTTAAAGTACAACTACACGCCCTTTTATAAAGGATAGTCACACCCATGGCCCATGGCTACCTTCTCGTCTTCGATGGTATGCACACTTGGCATGCTTGAATCATTGGAACTCGATATATATGCAAGGACGTTCCCCATCATCAGATCACACCAGCACATGGAACCTCTTATAATTCCTTATGGAATTATCCCATGGGATAAACACATTCCATTATTAGGATCTAACCATACTATGTAGATCCACAACCAATGATTTGTGTCATCCATTCTTCCCCTCTAAGTGGCCAGCTAAGTTTTTTATGTCCACCTATCAACCTGAACACTAAAACAAATATTCCACTTGCTATGTATAATCCATGTGTAAGTCATAACATAGCAAGGAATAATATATCACAATAGATATTTCATAGGATATGAAATATTAAACAAGTAATACATAATATATCAAGGAACAACATGGAAATATATATATATATATATATATATATCAATAAGTATTCTATAGGCTTTGAAATATTACACAAGTAATTAACAATATAGAAAGTACCAACATGGTATATCAAACATTCCACTATCTATAAAATAACCAGATATAAGGTGAAACATAGACAGGAACACACAATCCATAACCAAACAATGTTTTGATGGGCCACCCATTCATTCTAAAATACCATATCATGCAAGGGTCTTTACATTAGGTGTATATGCACAATCCAAGCATGTCAAAAAACTTCGTACAAGGTCCCAGGTTAATAAAGACTTCCTACCTTTAACACATTGATGCTAATTTCCAAGATCTATCGAGAGATGACACCCAAATCATGCCTATGCACCAACATTTACTAAAACAAAACCCAATCCATTATATTATAGTTTCTATAATTTGGATTCTAAAATAGATCGTTCCAAGAGATTTAATCCACATTAACTTTCCAAAAGATATTCATCATCAATGGTGGATATAGATCTGTTTAATAGAGAGGAATCGATTCTTAATAGATCCAAGAATTCTCCATTATATCATGATTGAATCTATATAGGGATAGAAACCACTAATAGGGATAGAAACCACATGAGGAAAAAGATACATAATATGATATAAGTCATGGGTCATGGGTTCCTAGGGTCAAGAGCCCTAGGTCGACGATATGCACACTTGGAATAGAAACCACTAAGAATTTCCACTAGATTCCCTAGGTTAGAGAGGCCTAGGTGTAGGAGGAATAATGAGGGGTTTTGGAGAGTTTTCAAGTTTAAAATTTAATTTTTGGATTAATTAAAACCCCACACATGGTTTTTTCACATGGTTTGATAAATCATGTGCCAACTGTGTGAGGCTTTCTACCTCTCTTGGGAACTTACATGTTTTGGCCACACTATTTAGTAAATTGTGTGTCAACAATGATTCTTTCCTATTTCCTAATCCATATATTGTCTGGGTAATTTCACATGGTTATCTCTAATTGTGCACCACACACTATCAATATCAAAACAAGCCACAGGATTTCCTGGGGAGAACTGCATGGTTTCCCCTAACCATGAACCAACTGTGCACCCCCTTAAAGACCTCCAAAATCATCCAAAATATACCTGATACTTCACCTAAAAAAATAATAACTAAAAACACTTCATGAAGTGATGAAATTAAGGATTGAAGTACCTAAAAAACTTTAGACCATTGCAATATCCCCCTCTAAGGACATATCATCCTCGAGAAGTCTATTTAGATTTCCTTCTCAAAGAACTCTGGTCATTGATCTCATACATCATATTATCACTCCCAAGTCTCTTCTTATATATGTAAATTATGCCATAATACTCTAAAAATGGAACTATATTTCCTTATAACACTTTTTCACACTGATCTTTGATCTGCACTAGTCACTCTACAAATGATGCGTCAGGCTCCAACTCAATATACTCACAGTCAACCACATCTATATGATCAGGAATGTAACTCAAAGCTAATAGATATGGAATACATCATACATACCATAAAATTGTGGAGAAAGATACAAACAGTAGGCTGCTACCCTGAAACGCTCAGTAATCTTGAACGGTTCAACAAATCTCAACACTAGCTTCCCTTTATTCTACAACGGTCAATCAAATACATCATGACATGAAGCATGCATCTCTTTCTAACACAATTCTAAAAGGAACTCCATAAAGGATTACAAAATACCATACATATATCTTTACCAACTCATCCACTAAAAGGGTCTATCAAATTGGTAATAAATGGACCACTTCCTCAGTCATTCAACTATCACTCACACAGCATCACAACTCATCTGGATCCTAGGTAACCCTATCACAAAGTCCATCATCAATTCATCCCACTTCCCATATAGGAATTTTAAGTGACTAAAGAAAACCACTAGGATGGTTATGATCAGCCTTTACCCTATAGGGAGTAAGGAATCACAAAAAAATCGACAATTTACCTCTTCATACCTAGTCACCAAAACTGCTGTCATATATCATAGCATATCTTCATTAACCTTAGATTCACTATCCAATTAGATGCATGAGAGACTCTCATTATATACTTCCTCAATGAAGTTGGCAGTACTGTAGTACCCCCAATTTGAGTTATGTGGCCTTTTTTATGCATTTTTTATGTGTTTAAAGTGCATGGGATGAGTTGGGAAGAGGTTGGGAGAGTTTGGAATGGTTTTGAATGAGTTTGGAGGATTTTCATAGGGAGAACAGTTTGAGAATGGTTAGTGGAAATCGTGTGAATTCTCTAGGAAACCGTGCAGGGGGAGACTGTAGGCTTCTCAAAGCCTGCGCATGGTTTTCCAAACTGTGTGAGGCAACCATGTGGACCCTTGCTCTCAAGGTAGTATCATGCGCATGGTTAGCGCACAGTTTTCCAAACCGTGCGGGCTAAACATGCGGCCACTTAAAAGTAGGTTTTTTAAATCCGGTCTCCCTCAGGGTTGCCTCATTTATCTCCAAATTCTCTCCCACTCGAGCCTCACTCGGGATTTCAGGTTCTCAGGGGTTGAGGGTGCTCTCCCACTCATTTTGGAAGCAAATAGAAGGGTTTTTGTGGTGGTTTGAAGGTGGTTTCTCCCATGTAAGTCTCTCCTCTTGGTTTCCTTGTGTTTTCCTCTATATCTACATCCCTCTCTTTCTTGGTTTTCTAGATATACACTTTTTGTGTGTAGATATAGGGTTTTGGTTACCTTGGATGTTGATTTTAAGGCTTGTGAATGTTAGGTAAAGGGATCTAGAGAGGTTTCGGTGGTGCATTCGCCAGATTTGAGGTGTGGTTGCTTGTGGGTCGATTTCATGAGAACCCTAAAGGTATGTGGATTTTATCTCGACTCCTCTTGGTTAGAACTAGTGTGTTGGTTGGAGTGTATACTCAAGAGGGGGGATGAATTGAGTTCCAATTAAAATTTCAGTTAAAAAGGTTTTCAATAAAATATCCCCAAATTAAATAAAAATTAAACTATAGTGAATTTATAAATTTTGAAAGGTTTTAATTAGTTTCTCAAATATTGATTATTTCTCAGTTAACTTAATCTGAAGATTAATTTATCTTTTGAAACTAACTTACTGGATAACAAAAATTACAAACACTTTCTAGTTTAACTATCAGAGTTACTTTAAAACAGATTTGAATTTCAAAGTAATTAGCAGCAGAATATAAGATATAGTTTAAAATGAAATAGAATGAACAAAAGGTTTTAACCAAGAGGTTCAGTCTCAAGCCAAGACTTAGTCCTCTCAAATAGTTTATATAAACTTTGATAAAAACCCTGGATCGGGGAAAACAACAGTACTTAGACTGTCCAGGTTCTATGACCTCTACCATAGTTCTTTGTGGGAAAAAACCAAAACAATAGCACACAAGTTATCCAGGTCACACTTGACCTCTACCACAATTCACAGTGGGAATCAAAAAGATTTAGAAATATTGAGTGAGGATATTATATATCCTCCAGTTATGCTCAGGAGTTAGTGTGTGTCTAAGAAGAACAGAAGCACACACACTACTTGAAATGTAAATAAACAATTAAAAATAGAGCTAATAAAATTGAGCCAAGATTAGAAGGCTCTATGTGATGGTAATGTAGCTCTGGACTCCTTTTGGATTGAGTATATGTTGTTTGAGTCCTTCTCTCAAATTTTTCTGAGAAATAGAGTATCACAGTTCTGTTTCTTGACTTCCCCATATAGGGGTTTTTTCTTGAGATTGCAGTAATCTTTGTAGCATAGCAATGTCCCTCAGCTTCTTAGAAAAAGTTCTTCTATATTTTATCTCTCGTGAATATCACCTTTCTTCCAGCACTGTGTCACCACTTTTTGCACATCCTCTCTTTATGCGCTGCTTTTTTCTTCCCTTTTATATCTCATGTGGTCCGACAAAAAGTATGATTGCTTCTACAGGTACGAGGTACGGTTTCCTGACATTAAACGGACATTAATTAATTAATAGTAGTTGCATTAAAAGCACCAAATATGATCATTTTTAATAAAAAAAATATAAGTAGGGTTTAGAGATATAGTGACTGGTTCCATCGGTAGCTCTTAGTATGAATGAGCTTGTATCGGTGGACTTGAGTCAGTAGGTCTGTATCGGTAGTTGTTACTCTTTATAATGGTAGACTATATATCAGTGATAGTGAATCTATATCGGTAGTTCCTCTTATCGGTAGCTCTTCTGTATAGGTAGCATTCTTGTATCGGTGGCTCTCTATATTAGTAACTCATCTATATCGGTAGCTGCTTGTATCGGTGGCTCTCTCTGTATATCGGTGGCTCTGTCTGTATCGGTAGACTTCATATCAGTAGCTGTCTGTTTATATCGGTAGACTTGTATCGGTAGGTCTGTCTGTATCGGTAGACTTCATATCAGTGGCTGTCTATTTGTATTGGTAGACTTGTATCGGTAGGTTTGTCTGTATTTATTAGTAGCTCTTGATATAACAATAGACTATGTCTATCGGTGATCTTTGCTTATCGGTAGACTATGTCTGTATCGGTGACTATGTATCGGTAGGTATGTATCAGTGACTCAAAAACTTAATACTTATCTGTTCTATGCAAATCATATCCATATTGAGTTAGTGTTATTTCAAAACATGTATAAACATAGATAAACATTAATTAACATATTCCAATGATTCTTTTGATATTTTTGTCAACATAATTTAACATATAGATAGGATTATCAAAACATATTAAAACATAATTGAGATTATCAAAACAGGAGAGGTCAACAATCTCCCTCTTTTTGATAATCACAAATTATGGTATTATAATCCAAAATAATCATTAATATATTAGTATAAAATACATTGGGTCTCACTTCTCAGTGTGAGTAATGACATTTTAAAATGTATCATAGAATAGAGTATTACATGCAAATGTATCAGAGGTATGAAACAACTGTATCAGAGGTAGAATTATATTATGCTCATATTTCTCCCCCTTTGTGATTAGAAAAAAGTAGTAAACAATGGATGAGAGAAGTAACAGAAAAAATACATAGAAATACAAAATTGAGGCAAAAAGAGGACAAGTGATTCCTATCAAATGTCCTAGACACTATTCAATCCACCTCCTCAGCATGTGATTTGGATTTTCCCTTGGAATCAGAAGTGGATTCAGGCTGGGTAAATGCAAGTGGAGGCTTGGGAACACCAATGATAATCAGAGGAGGTTGAGTTACTGATACAGTGCTTGGCCTATAATGTGGAGCTCTCTGGGTGATCATAGGAGAGAGACTTCTGATTGATTGAGCTAGTGTCATCTGAGGAATGGAGGCAAACTGAGCAGAGGCAGGCAGAGCTGGATGTACAATGATAGGGTTACTTTCTATATGAAAAAATGGAAGCAACAGATTCCTAAAGTCCATAATGATTCCTCCTCCTCTTTCCATAGCAGATATAAAGTCATCCTTATTCTCCATAAACTTGTCTAGAGCAGGAGTCAACTCCCTGAGCTTGCTTACTTGTTCTCTGAAAGCTTGAGTGACTGGAGGTAGTTTCATGTTCTCTAACAGAAGATTGAAATGGGTGTTGATATGATGCTTGGTATAAAATTTCTGAAAGTAGAGATCAATATTATCTTTGATTTCTTTTTGGGCAGCAGTAGAATCCATCATATGCTCCTGAACAAATTTTCTGATATCTCTTGAGGTAGACAGCACCTGAGAATCAGCTGAGCTACTGGTACTAGCCTGACCAAGCTCCTCTTTGAGCACAGTTCTAAACTGATCAATATCTACTGAATCACTGGATGAACCAAGAGGTTTGACAGTGAATGCAATAGTTTCCTTAAAAGATTGGGTCAAATTACTTATCAACTTCTTGACAAACAAATCTTGTGTACTGACATGCTCTTTGACAGTCTTCTTAAAGGCTTAAAACACATCCACAAACTTCTTTACTACACTCTTGATATAATTTATGTCAGCAGCAACTTGGGTTTGGGAACTAACCAAGGTATGGAATGAATCAACAGATTTCTTCAAAGCAATAACAGCCTCTATCCAAGTTTTAATCTGAGTATGACACACTTTGACTTCATTCAACATCTTTGCCACAGTGCTTGACACAATACATCCAAGAGAGAGTTCAAATGATCTTTCCATTTTGCTCAGCTCTTCAACAAAACATATCTTTAAGTCTGCAATAGATGCAATCCAAGTCTCCTTTAACTCAGCCTTTAAAGACTCAAGATCAGCCTTAGTAACTCGATTTTCAGGCACAACTACATGTTCTCTTTCATACAAAGTATAAATATTTTTTGGGTTGGTCATCATGAGATCCTGTGTAGTCAAGTCCAAGGACCGTGAATCCTAGATCTTCAGACAAATACTCTATCTCATGAATAACTGAGACAGATCCAAGAATATCAGGTTGCTCCCCCTCAAATGGAGCTTCCTCTTCTTCACCATGAACTACAACTATCTCCTCCTCAGAAGAATCGTCAACAACTCTATCCACATCAAGTGTCCCAACCTGAGGTAACTGAGGACTAAATGCAGGTCTGTCTACTTCAACAATTTTCTCATTGGGAATTGAGGAGTATCCAATCAGTGGACTAAGACTCAAGAAGGAAGAAACAAATGCTTCATTTTCAGATTCTTTTTCTTCCTCATTCTCTGGAGCAGGCTGGTCTTCCTTATCAATAGGGGCTTTTTCATTGCTTACTCCCAACACAGTTTCCTTTCTAGATGATACAACTTCAGCAACTAGACTTGGAGGCAAGTTGGGATCCCCTCCATCAGCTACAGAGGTATCCTCCTCATTAGTATCATCACTATACTAAGGTTCCTCTTCATCAGGTCCTAGACCTAGATCTCTTCTATCTCTTGGCCTATTGGGATGGTCAACAGGGTTGAACTTATCATACACCTTCTCATTATCAACAACCCATTGACTTCTCCAAGGGCTCTATCCAATCTTCATGTACTTACAGATTGTGCTTGTGATGCAAAAATTGTTCCTCACAACTACTGTCTCATCCTGAGACTCAGCTACTCCTTTCACCTTGATCATTACCAAAATCAACTTTGCAAATAATAAAGCATTGGATTTTGACTTAGGTCTGGTCATATCCTTAATTTGGATCACTAACAGCCTACACAAATTTACCTTGACACCATGCCTCAGCAAATGAAACAAATAAATATCTTGGTATCTTAGATTTGCAAAGTCCCCTCTTCTTGGACTTAGCACATATTGGATGAATTTGAATAACAGTCGGTTTTCTCCATCCATATCAGCAGCCACTACCTTTCTTTGTTTGCCACTATCGGTGATCTCTTCCAAAGAAACCTCATAGTCAAAAATGTCACTGGTAGGAGGTATTTTCTTCGAGGTATACCCAAATACACCCTCATGAGGGACTTTCAGACATTCATCCCATTCAACAGAAGAAAAAGAAATTTATTTTCCATTCACTAATGAAACCATTCTATTTTCTTCTTCAGACTTCTCAAAACGAACAAAGGCATAAAACTCCTTAACCAACTTCGGATAATGAGGTCCATTGTTGTTTGAAAAACATTCGATCCATCCCTATTCCTACAATACTCTTAGAACCAATGACTTGATAGGAAATATCCATTCCTCACCGAGTTTCTTTTCAATTACTATTTCTCTATTCTGCAAATATGGGTTCACTGCACGCTTCCCCGACCTTGTTCTACTTTCACTGCCACTACCTTCAGGTCCTTTTTTCTGCTTCTTCACACTTGGTGCATCACTATCATCCCTAACTATCAGGAGTTTTGTTCTTTCCATCTCCAATCGAAGAACTTAGGGTTACATGTAATGCGGGGGTTCGAGAAGTGAGGATTAAAGAGAGGAGAGTTTGCGATGGATTGAAATGTGAATAAGGCTTAGTTTTTATCATTTAGGAATTGAAATGTAATAAAAATAATTATACTAAAAACAATAAGAGTTTCAGCTAAATAAAACAAAAATCAGACAGTGCATGACATATCAGTGACAATTACGGGTGAGAACCCTGATGGTGAGGTTTATCTATCAGTGAGGTCTCTAGTGATGATGTGTCTCTAGCAGTGATGTGTCTCTAGCGGTGAGGTGTCTCTAGCAATGAGGTGTCTCTAGCGGTGAGGTTTTATAGTGGTGAGGTTTGCCTAACAGTGAGGATTTGGATAACGGTGAGGATATGCTTAACAGTGAGGATTTGGCTAACGGTGAGGATTTGCTTAATAGTGAGGATTTAGCTAACGGTGAGGATTTTCCTAACAGTGAGGATTTGGCTAACGGTGAGGATTTTATTAACAGTGAGGATTTGGCTAACGGTGAGGATTTTCTTCTACAAAGTCTATCATTCCTAACTCATGTCTAATGTAACTTAACCTATCTAAACTTAAAGGCTTGGTAAATGTGTCATCTAATTGATGTTCAGTACCTATAAATTCAAGAGTAATATCACCCTTTTGGTAATGATCTCTCAAAAAGTGGTGTCTTACATCAATGTGTTTGGTCCTAGAGTGAGATATAGGATTCTTAGAGATATCGATCGCACTAGTGTTATCACAGTTCATAGATACATGTCTAAACTGATATTCGTAGTCCAATAATGTATGTTTCATCCACAGAATTTGTGCACAACAACTACCAGAAGTAATATATTCTACTTCATCAGCATACAATGCAACAGAGTTCTGCTTTTTACTACACTAAGATATCAGGGACTTACCTAGAATATGACATGTTCCAGAAGTTCTCTTTCTATCTAACTTGAAACCAGAAAAGTCAGCATTTGAATAACTTATTAAACCAAATGATTTTCCTTTTGGATAAAATAATCCTAAGTTAGTAGTATGTTTAAGATATTTGAAAATTATTTTAACATCAAGAAAGTGTGACTCTTTTGGATTAGCTTGAAATCTTTCACACATACACACACTAAACATAATATCTAGTCGACTAGCAGTAAGATAGAGCAGACTCCCTATCATACCTCTGTAGTTGGTTTGATCCACTAGTTTTCCAGTTTCATCAGCATCCAACTTACAAGTGATACTCATGGGTGTGTCATTAACCTTACTACTATCTAAACCAAAACGTTTTAAAAGATCCTTTGTATATTTACCTTTATTTAAGATAATACCATTTTTATTTTGAAAAACTTTAAATCCAAGAAAATATATGAGTTCTCCCATTAAAATCATTTCAAATTCATTTTTCATACTCTTTGAAAAAACAATACACAAATCATTTTTAGAAGATCCAAAAACAATATCATCAACATAGATTTGTACTATCAAAACATCTTTGGAAATTATTTTAATAAAGAGAGTTAGATCAGCAATCCATTTAGAAAAACCTTTTGAAATAAGAAAACTACTAAGTCTATCACACCAAGCTCATGGGGATTTTTTAAAACCATATAAAGCTTTAGAAATCTTGAATATTTTATTTGGAAAATGAGGATTAGTAAATCCAGGTGGTTGTTCAACAAAAACATCTTCAATTATAAAACCATTTAGAAAATCACTTTTAACATCCATTTTATATAACTTGAAATTCAGATGAGCAGCATAGGCAATTAGAATCCTAATAGATTCTAATCTTACTACAGGTGAAAAGGTTTCCTCATAGTCTATTCCTTCCTCTTGAATATATCCTTGTGAAACTAGTCTTTCCTTGTTTCTAATGATATTTCCTGATTCATCAACTTTATTTCTAAAAACCCATTTAGTGTATATGGTCAAAGTGTCCTTAGGTCTATCAACTAATTCCCAGACTTTGTTTCTTTCAAATTGATTTAATTCTTCTTGCATAGCCATTACCCAAAATTTATCATCGATTTCATCATTGATATTTTTAGGTTCTGACTGTGAAAGAAAGGCTTGATGTTCAACCTGATTTCTTAGACAAGCTCTAGTTTGGGTTCCTCTATCTAAATATCCCACAACAGCATCTAAATGATGGTTCTTTAGAATCCTAGTTGGTCTGTTCAAGGTAGGACTAGAGAATTCAGGTTCTTCTGTAGGTTTCTTTCCAATAGAATCGGGTTCTGGAAAATTTCCAAAATTACTTGTTTTTACAGCAGGTTCACTACTATTATCATTAAGGTCCAGAACAGACAAATCTTCTTCAAGATTTTCAAGAGAGGGTTTGGATTCATGTGGATCAGTTTCATCAAATTTGATGTGAACAGATTCTTCCATACATTTGGTTCTTTTATTAAAAACTCTATAGGCTTTTCTAGTTAAAGAATAACCAAGAAAAATTCCTTCATCACTTTTAGATGAAAATTTATCCAGATTATCTTTAGTATTGATAATAAATACTTTGCAACCAAAAAATCTTAAGTAACTAACTTTAGGCTTCCTATTATTCCATAGTTCATAAGGGGTATTTTTAATAACAGGTCTAATCAAGACTCTATTTATAATATAACAAGCTGTATTTACGGCTTCTTTCCAAAAGTAAACAGGTAGGTCGTACTCATTAATCATAGTTCTTGCAATTTCTTGAAGGGTTCTATTTTTTATTTCAACTACACCATTCTGTTGAGGTGTCCTAGGGGCATAGAAATTGTGATTATAGCCATTTTGTGAGTAGCATGATTCAAATTCATGATTTTCAAACTCACGACCATGGTCACTTCTCAAGGTTTTAATATTAAGACCACTGAAGTTTTCTACAAACTTTGAGTATTTAATAAAGTAAGAGCAAGCTTCACTTTTGTGAGCTAGAAAATATACCCAAGTATATCTAGTAAAGTCATCTACTAAGACATAAACATAGTTCTTCCCATTCAAACTAGAAATTCTAGAAGGTCCAAAAAAATATATGTGAACCAAATCAAGAGGTTTAGAAGTTGAAACGTCTTTCTTTAATTTGAATGAAACTTTATGTTTCTTTCCCGTTTGACAAGGAGTAAAAAATTTGTCTAATGGGAATTTTAGTTGAGGTAGGTCTCTAACTAAATTTTTCTTAGTCAGTTTCTTAAGTGAATGAACATTGCAGTGTCCTAATCTTCTATGCCATAACCAAGACTCTTTATAAAAAGTATTTAAACAAGTAACCTTTTGTTTGGCTAAAGAATTTAAATCTACAGCATATACATTTTCATTTCTCAAGGTAGTAAATACCAAATCATTTTTAGAATCAAATACATTGCAAGCATCATTTTAAAATTTAAAATTGAAACCATCATCACACAACTGAGAAATACTTAACAGGTTGTATTTTAATCCATCAACAAATAATACTTTAGAAATTAAAATTGAATCAGTGTTACCAATTTAGCCTAAGTCGATGATTTTTACTTTTGAATTATCACCAAAGGTGACATATCCTCCATCAACTTTGATTAAACTTTTGAAACATGAGTAATCTCCAGTCATATTCCTTGAACATCCACTATCCATGTACCATATCTTTTTATAGAAACTCTTCAAGAAAGTCTCATACAAAATAGGTTTAAACAGAAAATGATTTTGGTACCCAGATTTTCTTGGGTCTAGACAGGTTAGAAAGCAAAACTTTTGGTACCCAGATTTTTCTAATGGGTTTTATATAATCAATAGATTCAAAAGATTTTGAAAGATAAACTTTGTTTGATCTATAACTATGTGAATAGCTGGTTGAGACATAAGAATTTCCAAAACTGGAACTAGAATCATACCATCCAGATTTAGGAATAAATCTATTCTTTGTAATTTGTCTCTGTCCAGGATGATAGCCTAAACCAGTAATATATTTTGGTACTACTTGTTTGCCTAGAATTTGTGTAAGAGTGTTCTTTACATTCGTGAATTTTTCTAGATCTTTATTGAGTTTCTCATTAGACAATTTGAGTTCAGTATTTTCTTTGAGTAGTTGACCATTCTTTTCCATTTCTAATTCTAGTGTAGATTTGACAGTGCTAGTTAAAGCATACTATTTCTTTAAGGTTTTATACTTATCTTTCAGCTCATTATAGGTATCCTCTAGCATGTTACAGTATTCAAATAACTCTTCACTAGACATGTTTTCAGAATTAGAATCATCTCTAGAATAATAATAATTTAAATCAGGAGTATCCAATGTTACCTCAGATGTGTTTTTCATGAAACACATATTATCTTTTTGAGATTTTTCATCCTGAGTGGAATCAGAATCACTTGAACTATCTTCTGAAGCACTCTGGGTTTCTTTCATAGATTTCTTATATTTTTTTTCCTTGTACTCATATTTATTCTTGTATTTTAACATTGGACAGTCATCTTTCACATGTCCTTTCCTCTTGCATTCGTAGCAGACTATGTCATCACTTTTATCAGTCCTTTTCCAATCCTTTTTTCAATGACCTTTATTGTCATACTTTCCCTTTTAATTAGAATTTTTGAAAAAGTTATTCTTTCTATAAAACTTCTTAAATCATCTGGTTATCTAAGACATTTCATCATCGTTGTCTGATTCACTTTCATCACAGCTTGAGCTATCACTTTCACTTTGAATTTTCCCTTTGTCCTTAATTTTTGAAGTAGAAGTCTTGAAAGCTACAGACTTCTTCTTTGGTTCATCATCTTCTTCCTTATTTACTTTCAGTTCTTCTTCATACATCATTAACTTACCAATAATTTTCTTGACAGGCAAAGTAACAATATCACAAGATTCTCTAATTGAAAATGATGTGCCTCTCCATCTTTCTGGCAGATATCTGAGTATTCTCATGATTTGCTCCTTTTTTGGAACAGCTTTTCCTAGTGAGCTCATGGTATTAACAATCTCATTGAACCTGGGATACATGTCAGAAATATGTCCATCAGGCCTCATTTTAAAATTGTCATATTTAATAGAGTAAGTGTTTAATCTCATTTCTTTCACATTGGTTGTTCCTTCATGAGAAATAGCCAAAGTATCCCAGATTTCATGTGTTATTTTACAAGAAGAAATTCTGTTAAACTCTTCATCTCCTAGAGAGCAGTAAAGGGCATTCATGGATTTACAATTATTGTTGTAATAAGATTTTGTAGCATCATCCCAAGTAGCTCTAGCAGTCTTTGGAATCTCATAATCAGATTCTATAGAAGTCCAAATATCAAATCCTATAATTTATAAATGAATTTTCATTTTGATTTTCCATTGGGCATAATTAACACCATTAAAGAAAGGTGGTCTTTTGGTAGCAATACCTTCTAATCTATTATCCATAATTAGATTTTAACAAATATATTTAAAGAGATAAAATTTAGAACTAACAGAAATTTAAGATCTTTAATATACAACTAAAATCAAATTTGTAAAACATAGTGTTTGGAAATCATTTATTAATAAAAAACCTCTGATACCAAATGTTGGTCAGAGTGGATACTCAAGAGGGGGGTGAATTGAGTTCCAATTAAAAGTTCTGTTAAAAAGGTTTTCAATAAAATCTCCCTAAATTAAATAAAAATTAAAGTATAGTGAATTTATAAAGCTTGAAATGTTTCAATTAGTTTCTCAAAGATTGGTTATTTCTCAGTTAACTTAATCTGAAGATTAAGTTATCTTTTGAAACTAACTTACTGCCTAACAAAAATTACAAACACTTGGTAGTTTAACTATCAGAGTTAATTTAAAACATATTTTAATTTCAAAGTAATTAGAAGTAGAATATAATATAAATTTTAAAATGAAATAGGATGCACAACAGGTTTTAACCAAGATGTTCAGTCTCAAATCAAGACTTATTCCTCTCAAACAGTTTATATAAACTTTTATCCACACCCTGGATCGGGGAAAACAACAGTACTTAGACTGTCCAGGTCTTATGACCTCTACCATAGTTATTCGTGGGAAAACCCCAAAACAATAGCACACAGGCTATCCAGGTCACACTTGACCTCTACCACAATTCACAGTGGGAATAAAAAAGATTTAGAAAGATTGAGTGAGGATATTAGATATCCTCCAGTTATGCTCCGGAGTTAGTGTGTGTCTAAGAAGAATAGAAGAACACACACTACTCAAAATTTAAATAAACAATTCACAATAGAGATAATAAAATTGAGATGAGATTAGAAGGATCTATGTGATGGCAATGTAGCTATAGACTCCTTTTGGATTGAGTATATGTTGTTTGAGTCCTTCTCTGAAATTTGTCTGAGAAACAGAGTATCACAGTTCTGTTCCTTGACTTCCTCGTATAGGGGTTTTTTCTCGAGATTGCAGTAATATTTGTAGCACGGCAATGTCCCTCAGCTTCTTAGCAAAAGTTCTTCTGTATTTTATCTCTTGTGCATATCACCTTTCTGCCAGCACTGTGTCACCACTTTTTTCACATCCTCTCTTTATGTGCTTCTTTTTTCTTCCCTTTTATAGCTCATGTGGTCTGAAAAAAAAGTATGATTACTTCTGAAGGTATGAGGTACAGTTTCCTGACATTCAATAGAAATTAATTAATTAATATTAATTTCATTAAAATCACCAAATATGACCGCTGTTAATAAAAAAATATAAGTAGGTTTTAGATATATGGTGACTGGTTTCCATCGGTAGCTCTTAGTATGATTGAGCTTGTATCGGTGGACTTGAGTCAGTAGGTCTGTATCGATAATTGTTACTCTTTATAACGATAGACTATTTATTAGTGACAGTGACTCTGTATCGGTAGCTCCTCTTATCGATAGCTCTTCTGTATAGGTAGCATTCTTGTATCAGTGGCTCTATCCATTGGTAACTCGTCTAAATTGGTAGCTTCTTGTATCGGTGGATCTCTCTGTATATCGGTGGCTCTATTTGTATCGGTAGACTTCATATCAGTAGCTGTCTGTTTGTATCGGTAGGCTTGTATCGGTAGGTTTGTCTGTATCGGTAGACTTCATATCAGTAGATTTCTGTTTGTATCGGTAGACTTGTATTGGTAGGTCTCTCTGTATCGGCAGACTTCATATTAGTAGCTGTCTGTTTGTAGCGGTAGGTTTGTCTATCTGTATTGGTATCTCTTGATATAACAGTAGAATCTGTCTATCGGTGATCTTTGCTTATCGGTAGACTATGTCTGTATCGTTGACTATGTATTGGTAGGTCTGTATCAATGACTCAAAAACTTAATACTTATATGTTCTATGAAAATCATATCTAGATTGATTTAGTATTATTTCAAAACATGTATAAACATATATAAACATTTATTAACATATTCCAATGATTATTTTGATATTTTTGTCAACAAAATTTAACATATAGATAGGATTATCAAAACATATTAAAACATAATTGAGATTATCAAAACAGGTGAGGTCAACATAGTGGTTCTTTGTTACAATTAATTTGTTGTTCTGAAAAAATTAATTATGATTATTTGTGCGAAATTGGTTGGAAATACCTTGGGTGATGTTTTGGGGATTTTTGGGGAAAATGGGTTTTATGGTGAAAGGATCTTGTTATGTATTTTAAAATAGATATTTCAAAATGGGTTGTTGAGATTGATTTGGGAAAATATTTGATGAAAATGGTTTTCAATAAAGATATTATTTTTATTGAAATGAGGTTTGGAATGGAAAATGATTTTCAATAAATGGATGAGTTATTGAAGTGGATTGGTATGTGATGGAATTGGTTGATTTCATGTTGTTGTGACCTTGGTGGGTTATATTCTTGGTTATGGATTGATTGGAATGTTGTGTGGAAGTGTAGATAAGTACCACTATAAAAAGGGGATGGATAGTGGATGGAAGGGCCACCATCAAAGGATAAGTGGACGGGAAGTGACACTAGGTGTGAATGGGTGAACAGGTTGGACGGAAGCTCCACCATTTGGTTTTTTTGGTTGTTTATTGTGCATTACTTTGCAAGTTGTAAATTTTTGTGCTAGCATGTAAATGATGAAATGGCTTGTGGAATTCTTATTTGGCTTTCCCTCGATTGGTTTGGGTGAGATGGATTGGTAAGGGTGTTTGGCTTATAGCAATGGTTTCACTTGTGATTATTTTATATAAACTGTTTTATATAAATGTGTTAATGGTTTTATCCTAGTGGTGTGTGTAGGGAAGTCATTTGGGGAAATCCTATTGAGTTTTAGTACTCACCCTCTTCTTTGGAATGTTGGTGTCTTTCCAGATATTGTGTACCGTGATGTGGGAAAAGTTAAGGCATCACCCTCCTTTAGTGGTGAATCGTGAGGTCTAGGTGGAGCTTGGAGCATGAAGCTTGGTGTGGAGCCAAGGAGTGTGTCTTGAATTATTTTGGGTCTTTTATTGAGTCTTCTGCATAGTACTCTGATATGGTATTGGTTGTATTGGTTTTTTTTGTATTTTGGAACAACATGGTTGTCCTTAGGGAATACATGCTTGAATGTTTTGATTGACATGCATCATATAGTGGTTGGTAGTGGATGGTTTGGTTGGTTTTTTCTTAAGGGAACATTGTTCCCTAATTTTTTCTCAAAGTCCTCGGCATATATTTTCAGCCTTTGGTTCCTTTGGAACATCACCTAAGGCCAAGTAACCCTCACCACCTCCTCAATTCAATGAGGTAGGGGCGGGGTGTTACAAGTGGTATTAGTTTGTTCGGTCCTTAGCTTTCAAGTGAGAGGAGTTGTTCGATCATTGGTGTTGATCATTGGTTTTGGTGTTGACATTTGTTGTGGTACATTCCTTGAGTCGAGATGGTATCAAGGCGTAGGAATGTCAGAACTTGGAATGTATAGCATAAAAGGATGTAGCTAACCCTCTTATGCTGAACTTCAAGTTACCAGGGAGTTGGGTACATAAGTGTTTTGGAGACACTTATAGGCATTGGATATCTCATTGTTGTGGGTGTAGCCAATGAGATGAGCATGGAATTCATGGTAGAAATGACTTCCCACTAGGATGCATATTTCATTGGGCATAATGATTTGTGGGCTGAATCGAGAAATGGTGATTTTTAAAATGTGTGAAATTGTAATGTGAATAAATTTGGTATTTTGAAAATGGTTTGATTTTCAAAAATGTTGAAACATGAAAATGTGGAAAAGGTGGAAAGCTCCATTGTGATAGTGTTGTGTAATGAAAATTTAAATGGTAATTCTTGATGTCTATGGAAGTGAGACTCATGGTTTTTTGTTTTCTATTTATATAAATGGCACGGGGTAGGCGTCATAGAGACCAACCGGAAGTGGCCGATGAGAACATGGTTGCACCTAAGCCTCAGGTGAACCAGAAGTTAGTGCAGAGTATAGTGCAAGATTTCCAAGCTGTGGAAAGTGGAAACAAAGTGGATGAACCAAGGCATGTGGATCATTCGGTTCAGTTTCAAAAGAAAAATCCACCCATCTTCAGGGATGATTCAGATCCAGAGAGGGAAGAGACATGGTTGAATAGAATGAACAAGATCTTTGAGTTCTTGGGAACACTGGAAGAGTTGAAAGTGAAGTTGGCCACGTATATATTGGAAGATATTTCCCTACAGTGGTGGGAGTTGGCAGTTCAAGCTGGAACAGACCAGGGTATGACGTGGGAAGGCTTTGAGGAATTATTTAATAAACAATTCTACCCACATATGTTTAGAATTCAGAGTACGACTGATTTATTCAGTCTGAAGCAAGAGAATATGTCTATGACGGAGTATGTAGCTAAGTTTATGAACTTAGTGCGGTTTGCACCCAAGGTGGCGGGTAGCACGTCGTTGAAGGAAAGGATCTTTAAAGCGGGGTTAAGGAAAGAAATCCATTCAAAGATAGTAGTGTTGTGTATAGATGATTATACGGAGATGGTGAATAGATCCTCAGTGGCTGAGCGAGATCTGTTGGGAGCTCCGGGCAGATGAAGCATGGTGGTACCCATGGGGAATAGTGGGAACTCTAACACTGGATTCAAGCGGAGGAGGAACACTTATTCCCAGGGTGGGAGTATGGAACATAATTCGATAGCAGGATCGGTAAATCTTCCTCCAAATCCCCAGAGAAAACCAGGATGTTTTCAGTGTGGTTCTACGAGCCACATCAAGTGGGATTGTACGACACAACCTCGAGCATATCATAATTGTAAGAAGATGGGGCATCTATAGTTTTATTGTCAGAATGCTATGAGGTCGGGTGTGCATGACACTCCTTAGGGATTGCAGACGTCGTATGCATCGACGGGACAGGGACAGCATCATACCCCTTATCAATAGAAAAAAGTCAGTTATGGTGATTCTCGGAACACCAAAACTCCTCAGCAGGGCAATAAAGAGCAGAGTGTGGCAACCAAGGAATTGTTCAGAGCTGATCAGGTTGTGGTGGATGATCAGTCAGGACTATCCACAGTGTGAGGTACTATTCTTTTAAATTCTTCCTTGATGCAAGTGTTATTTGATATGGGTTCTTCACACTCTTTTATTGTTGCACGTATGGTTGAGTTTTTGGGTTTAGGGGTAGAAATGATGCCTTCATTTTTGAAACTTCAAACTCCTATGGGTTGAAGAGAGTGTCGAGCCTTCTTTTGTAGAGCATGTAGTATTGTTTTGGGTGAGGTTGAGATAACCTGGAATTTCTCAGTGCTTGAGATGGATGGGTATGATGTAATCCTGGGAATGGATTGGTTGGTGGAGTTTAAGGCCCACATCAACTGTAATGCGCGGATAGTGGCTTTTACGACACACGATGGAGTTAGACATCTCTTTAGAGGAGAGAGGCATGAAAGGCAGGGTGCAATGGGTTTGTTGGCACCAGCAGTGGGCACGTTATCATATCAATTGGCGGTGTTGTCATTGGAATCGGTAGAGGGTGTTGAACAAAGTGTTCTTCCAGTAGTGGTGGATCATTTCATGGATGTTTTTCCTAAATAATTCTCTGGGTTACCTCCTATAAGAGAAGTGGAGTTTATGATTGATCTACTTCTAGGGACCAGTCCTATCTCACTTCCATCTTACCGGATGGCACCTACTGAATTGCGGGAATTGAATGTCCAGTTGTAAGAGTTATAAAACAAAGGGTTTATCCAGCCTAACACATCTTCGTGGGAAGCGTCGGTGTTGTTTGTGAAAAAGGCGAATGGAACTTTGAGGCTCTGTGTTGATTATCGTCGACTTAACCAAGTTACGATAAAGAACATATATTCACTTCCACGAATTAATGATTTTTTCGACTAGTTTAGGGGAGCCCAATGGTTCTCTAAGATCAACCTAAGGTCAGGATATCATCAATTGCGGGTGAGGAAGGACGATATTCCTAAAATAGCTTTCATAAGTAGATATGGCCATTATGAATATGTGGTTATGCCCTTTGGTCTAACGAATGCACCAGCGGTATTCATGGAATTGATGAATCATATATTTTAGAGATATCTAGATTCATTTGTGGTGGTGTATGTAGATGATATTCTAGTGTATTCAAAGACAAGGGTGGAGAATGATCAGAACTTGGCGACAGTGCTGGAGATCTTGAGGGATCATCGGTTGTATGCCAAATTGTCAAAGTGTGACTTTTGGATACAGGAAGTTTGTTTTATTGGCCATGTGATTTCTGAAAGAGGTGTTCCAATGGATCCTAAAAAGATATAGGTTGTTATATCATATCAACCGCCAAAAAATGTGTTTGAGGTACAGAGTTTCCTCGATCTAGCTGGGTATTATCGGCATTTTGTTCATGATTTTTCATGTTTGGATTTACCAATGATAGCTTTGACAATAAATAATGTTCCATTCTAGTGGAATGAATAGTGTCAGTAGTGTTTCGAAGAGCTAAAGGGTCGCCTTACATCAGCACCAATCTTGGTTTTTCCAGAACTAGGAAAAGGGTACTTGGTGTATTGCGATGCATCAGGATCAGGGTTGGGGTGCGTTCTCATGCAAGGGAATCATGTGGTTGTGTATGGCTCATGGAATTTGAGGGTTCATGAGAAGAACTACCCAACTCATGATTTGGAATTGGCAGCAGTGGTCCATGCTTTGAAAGTGTGGCATCATTATCTCTTCAGTGATAAATTCATGATATATACAGATCATAAGAGCTTGAAGCACATTTTCTTACAAAGGGATTTGAACTTGAAGCAAAGGAGATGGATGGGATATCTCCAAATATTTGATTTTGACTTGATGTACACACCGGGTAAGGTAAATTCAGTGGCAGATGCATTAAGTAGAAAATCATATGCTCAGGTGGTAAAACAGGCATCAGACCAGTGGCAGTTGATGTCGATTATAGATGACATGTGGTTGGAATGTGAAGACCAGGGCGATACAACGGTCTTCTTTCCAGTTTTGTTGATTCCTGACTTGGTTGGCCTGGTTAAAGATGCACAGATATCTGATTCTGAGTGTGTGACCATGAGGTCGAAACTTAATGGTGGGGAGACCATTGAGGGTTGGAAACTGAATGGAGATTCAGTTTTGTGTTTTCAGAATCGGATGGTTGTACCAGTTTCTTGTCAGGAGGATCTTCTTAGGGCGTATCATCATTCCAGGTGGGTCGTTCATCCTGGAATTCAGAAAATGTATAAAGCATTGAAAGCACAGTTCTGGTGGGTTGGTATGAAAAGATATGTGGCTGAGTTTGTTTCGAGATGCTTGACTTGTCAGCAGGTCAAGGTAGAGAAACAGAGGCCAGCATGAATGTTGCAGTCTTTACCAAACCCTATTTGGAAGTGGGAGTAGATAGTGATGGATTTTTTCACAGGTCTCCCAAGAACGGTCAGAAAGAACGATTCTATTTGGGTGATAGTGGATCGGCTAACGAAGTCAGCCCATTTCATACTGATTAGTGAATATCATATGGTGGAGGATCTGTCCAAAATCTATATCCAGGAGGTGGTAAAGAGGCATGTTGTTCCAGTTTCGATTTTATCCGATAGAGATATGAGGTTTACATATCGTTTCTGGAAATCCTTGCAGTAAGCCCTTGGGACACAATTGACTATGATCATGGTGTATCACCCTCAGACAGATATTCAATCTGAGAGGACGATACAAACTTTGGAGGATATGTTTCAGGCTTGTGTCATGGATTTTGGTGGCTTGTGGGAGGATCACTTTTCGTTGGTTGAGTTTTCATACAATAACAGTTATCAGGCATCCATACATATGGCTCTGTTTGAAGCTTTGTATGGGAGGTCGTGTCATTCTCCACTATGTTGGGTGGAAATGGGTGAGTCCTCGATGGTTGGACTAAGCCTTGTCCAAGAGACTACGGAGAAGATCAAGTTAATCAAGAAGAGAATGGAGATGGCTCAGAGTTTTCAAAAATCATATGTGGTTCATCGTCGACGGTCTTTGTCGTTCGAGGTGAGTGATCATGTTTTCTTGAGGATCTCTCCTATGTTGGGACATCGTCGGTTTGGGAAGCAGGGAAAGTTATCTCCAAGTTATATTAGACCTTTTGAGATTCTTGAGTGGGTTGGTGAGGTGGCTTATCATTTGGATTTTCCACCTAGGTTCGGTGTGGTGCACCATGTGTTTCATGTGTCGTAGTTGAAAAAGTATCAGCCGGATCATGATAATGTGATTCTATGGGATCATGTTGAACTAGATCCAGATGCTTCGTTGGTGCACGTGCCAGTGCGGGTCGTGGATAGGTAAGAGAAAGTCTTATGCAGTAAAAGCATCGGTTTAGTTCATGTTTTGTGGCAGCATGGTCAGATTCAAGAAGAGACTCGGGAGCGGGAGAAAGAGATGGTCAAGCAATGGCCCGAGCTCTTTTAGAAAAGGTTGGGTTCACTAGTTTCTGAGGATGAAAAGACCAATGGTGGGGAGAATGTAGTACCCCTGGTTTGAGGTATGTGGCTTTTTTATGCATTTTTTATGTGTTTAAAGTGCATGAGATGAGTTGGGAATAGGTTGGGAGAGTTTAGAATAATTTTGAATGAGTTTGGAGGCTTTGCAAAGGGAGCACGGTTTGATCATGGTTAGTGGAAACCATGTGGGTTCTCCAGAAAACCGTGCAGGGGGAGACAGTAGGCTTTGCACGGCCTGCGTACGGTTTTCCAAACCGTGTGAGGCAACCATGCAGACCCTTTCTCTCAAGGAAGTAGCGTGTGCATGGTTAGCGCATGGTTTGCCAAACCATGAAGGCTAACCGTGCGGCCACTTAAAAATAGGGTTTTTAAATTCGAGCTCCCTCGGGGTTGCCTAATTTCTCTCCAAATTCTCTCCCACTCGAGCCTCACTCGGGATTTCGGGTTCTCAGGGGTTGAAGGTGCTCTCCCACTCGTTTTGGAAGCAAATCGAAGGGTTTTCATGGTGGTTTGAAGGTGGTTTCTCCTGGGTAAGTCTCTCCTCTTGGTTTCCTTGTGTTTTCCTCTAGATCTACATCCCTCTCTTTCTTGTTTTTCTAGATCTACACTTTTTGTGTGTAGATATAGGGTTGTGGTTGCCTTGGATGTTTATTTTAAGGCTTGTTAATGTTAGAGAAAGGGATCTAGAGAGGTTTCAGTGGTGCGTTCGCCGGATTTGAGGTGTGGTTGCTTGTGGGTCGATTTCTTGGGAACCCTAAATTTAGGTGGATTCTCTCTCGATTCCACTTGGTTAGAACTAGTGGTTCTTTGTTACAATTAGTTTTTTGTGCTGAAAAAATTAATTGTGATTTGTTGTGCGAAATTGGTTGGAAATTCCTTGGGTGATGTTTTGGGGATTTTTGGGAAAAGGGGGTTTTATGGTGAAAGGATCATGTTGTGGATTTTAAAATAGAGATTTCAAAATGGGTTGTTGAGATTGATTTGGGAAAATAGTTGATGAAAAATGGTTTTCAATAAATATGTTGTTTTTATTGAAATGATTTTTGGCATTGAAAATGGTTTTCAATAAATGGATGAGTTATTGAAGTGGATTGGTATGCGATGGAATTGGTTTATTGCATGTTGTTGTGACCTTGGTGGGTTATATACTTGGTTATGGCTTGATTAGAATGTTGTGTGGAAGTGGTGATAAGTACCAGTATAAAAATGGGATGGATAGTGGACAAAAGGGCCACCATCAAAGGATAAGTGGATGGGAAGTTCCACTAGGTGTGAATGGGTGAACGGGTTGGACGGAAGCTCCACCGTTTGGTTGTTTTGGTTGTTTTTTGTGCATTTCTTTGTAAGTTGGAAAATTTTGTGCTAGTATGTAAATGATGAAATGGCTTGTGGCATGATTATTTAGCTTTCCCTCGGTTGGTTTGGGTGAGATGGCTTAGTAAGGGTTTTTGGATTATGGTAATGGTTTCACTTGTGATTATTTTATATAAACTGTTTTATATAAATGTGCTAACAGTTTTATCCTAGTGGCATGTGTAGATAAGTCATTTGGGGAAATACTACTGAGTTTTAGTACTCACCCCCTACTTTGGAATGTTGATGTCTTTGTAGATGTTTTGTACCGTGACGTGGGAAAAGGAAAGGTATCACCCTCCTTTATTGGTGCGTCGTGATGTATGGGTGGAGCTTGGAGCATGGATCTTGGTGTGGAGCCATGGAGTGTGTCTTGGCTTATTTTGGGTCTTTTATTGATTCTTCCGCATAGTAATCTGATACGGTATTGGTTGTATTGGTTTTTGGTTGTATTGTGTAACAACATAGTTGTCCTTAGGGAATACATGCTTGAATTTTTTTGATTGACATGCATTATATAGTGTTTGGTAGTGGATGGTTTGGTTGATTTTGTATTAAGGGAAAATCTTTCCCAAATTTGTTCTCAAAGACCTCAGCATTTATTGTCAGCCTTTGGCACCTTGGGAACGTCGACTAAGGCCAAGTAACCCTCACCACCTCCTCAAGTCAATGAGGTAGGGGTGGGGTGTTACAAGTACTAACCTTCGATGAATGAAGGTCTTATCATCATCATCTAAGGACCACTCAGGGACTAAATCTTCCCCCGCTAAGCACTCTTTAATCACTATGCAATTGGGATTCTACTCTTGTATGGACTTTACCTGGTCCACTAAAGAAGATGTGATAACCAAAGGTTCACATTTCATAACTCTATGATCCTTAAATTCATCCACTAGCCACTCATCCATAAAATTCATCATACATCATTCCTCCTATGAAGGTATCTCTCTAAGATCCATTATCTCTGATGTTTTCCTGCTAAGAGAATCTACAACGACATTACCTTTTCTTAGATAATAGGTCATCTCAAAGTTGAATGTCTATAGATATCCCACCCAATGACTCCACCTCGGATTTAGATATCACTAAGATAATATGTATTATAATATCTTGTGGTATTTTTAGATGATAAACCTCTCACTAAAAAGATAATTAACTAACATCTCATATCATAGACCACAACCTCTAACTCTAAGTCATGTGTTGGGTAGTTCTGCTCATGGGGTCTCAACTAAAGTGACCTATAAGCGATTACTTAACCCATATGCATCAAAAAATCTCCCAACATAACACTTAAGTCATCACAGTACGCAGCATATCTAATATTGGGCTCTGGAATAATTAAAATTGAAGTTATCATCAATCTACTCTTCAACTCTAGGAGGGCCTCTTCACACATATCAGACCACGAAAAATTCACCCTATTTTTTTATATTTTTCACAGATGATTCCAAATGGTATAAGTCTTGTATTAATCTTCAATAGAACCCTAAAATACCAAGGAAAATCTTAATCTCAAACATGTTCTTGGGACATTCCCAAGGAATCATTGCCTCTACCTTTTCTGGGTCCACTGAAATTCATGCCTCAGAAATTACATGTTTGAGGAACTACACCTACTGAATCTAGAAGTGAAACTTTGATATTTTGGCATAAATATGATGTGATCAAAGTGTACTCGATTCATTCTCAAGGTTTCTAACTTGAATATATGAAGTCCTTGAATATATCAAGATATCTTCCATGAATACAATGATGAATGAGTCAAGGTATGGATGGAAAATCATGTTCATGATATCAATAAATTCCAATGGAACATTTTTAACCTAAAATTCATGAAAAGATACTCATATAATCCATATCTACTTATAAATTATTTCTTGGGAATATCCACCTCTCTAGGTCATTTTTTTGGTAGACTGAATGATGATCAATCTTGAAAAACCACCAGGCTCCCCATAACTGATAAAATAGATTTTCAATTTTGGGAAAAGGGTAATTATTCATTACCATTACCTAATTCATTTTCCTATAGTCCAAAAAGAGTCATAGAATATCATACACCTTCTTGAAAAACAACATTGGAGCACCCTAAGGAGATATGCTTGGTCTAATAAATATCTTCATCTCTAAAACCTCCAAATGAACCTTAAACTCTCTCAACGTAGCTGGCGACATATGACAAGAATAAATTGATATCAATTTTGTCCTAGGTATAAGATCAATCTCAAAATAAATTTCTCTATCTAGTGTATGACCTGAGAAGTCATCTGGGAAGACATCCTGGTAACAATCGACCACTGGAGGGAAGACAGAGGGGGATACTATTGATTCTTCTACAATAGTCAATCTTGATACTTACATTGTGATAGCTCCAATTTAGCTCAGGTATAGTTTAATTCTACCTACCCTGACATACCACTCATCAGTCAACATGAACCACTCTCCTCTAGGTGTCATGAAAGATACAGATCTTTGGTAGTAGTCGATATGAGTTCAATAACTAGTCAACCAGACTATTCCAAATATCACATTGAAACTAGTCATTTCTAAGATCATTAAGTACTACATATTTATATAGATAGAAACAAATATAATAATTCATGACATCATTTGATACTATCTACAATATTTCCCAAAGACATGTCAATAGAGAGTGACTTAAAAGATAACTTAACTGGTAAATCTATGTCAGTAATTACTTGAGAAGATATAAAAGAATGGGAATCTCTTGTATCAAACAAAGAAGTGGATAACATAGTGGTTATCAAAACCTTACCTCTAACTATATAAGGTCCCTCTCCACTGATGGTAAAAACCACCTCCATCACATACATCCTAACTACCTTTGGAGCATGACCTTAACTCTATAGTGTATAAATTTCTTGAGTCACTGGGGTATGTGGTTCTTAGGTCTGCTATTGAGGACTCCTATATGAAATATGACTAAAACTCTTCAAATCTAAACATGAAACCTTAGAAAAAAATAACCAGAGATAACCCATATTTCCACAACAGTGATATTCCCTTGGTGGATTTACACACGATGTACTAACATATACCTTTCATATATAGTTGTAGCACCTGGTAGAACAACCTCCCATAGAGGGAGTAGAATATTCATTGTTATACTCTACCTATCTTCCACCATACTATACCTCATCATCCTTTCTATTCTTACTATCGGAAGGGTCACTCACTTCAATACTGGAAAGTTTGATCATCAAATCACTAAAAGCTGGAAGAAAATATGCAAGCCTGTCCTCTTCTATCCCTTTCTCAAATTTCAAGGACTCGCAAAGTACCTCCATATATTTTGTCTTATAAAAGACCTTAAATTAATGTCTAAGATCCAAAAAAGGTTCAATCTCAATCATTCTATCCTTTTTCATTTCATTCCCATCCAAAATAGGAGAAAGGTGTACAAAGTATGTAAAATTACCAAAGAAGAGTATATGAAAGCTTGGGAGTACTTGGAAACTTATTATGAAGCATTCCTAGAAGATGATCCCGGCAACCAGGTATTCCCCTGGAAACTGGCTAGAGAAGTTGAGTCCAACTGTCTCAATTTAGTATGTAACAAGTCAGTTGTCTCTTTTGATGTTGGATCTGTAGCACTGTGAGGGTTCTCACTTTCCCTTTAAAAGTGTTAGAAAATAAAAAAAAGTAAATTTGGAGTGAAAAACCAACATCGTCCCCTAATGAAGCTCCATAAACTCTTTTTATTGGTCTAGATTTAGCATATTGGGAAATAAATCCTTGAATAACAGCTCCCTGAAGGTCTCCTAAGTAAGACCCTCATGTTTTCCTACCAGTACCATAACACCCCATGAAGCATATTTGAGGTGTAATTTTTTTCCAAAATTCCAAATGAATGTTTAGAATGACTATAAAAACTTTCTTAAAAGTACAAATTAAGTAGTTATAATTCACACACATGATATTTCTATAGGATAATCTATCCTAGAAGATACCCACACATAGCGTATAACCCTCCCAGTTCTACCCAAGGATTGAGCCTAAACCTCCATACCTATATGTTAGTCAAAATCGTGTATATAAATCATAATAGTATAAATAAGTTCAAATAACTAATTCTAGCATAGATATATATCAATAGTATAGAATATAGATGTATCACCGAACAAATAGCACAAATCAAGGAATTTAATTAAGGAACCATTATACAAAAAACAATTGGTATATATATGAAATGGGATCCTACATGCTTATTGATGATGCATGAAGACACCCAAATCCCATAAACTGTAATAGTAAAACATACTCAAGATCAATATTAAACTATAATTCCACAACTATAATAGTAATCCCACAATGGAAACTTGGAGGTCCATTAAACATGAGTCGGTCAGACATATGGAAACTCCCATACCCATGTTTTATAAAGCCTATATCCTTTCTACCTTATCCCATAATTGTTAAGAATAAAATAAAGGAAACTCAGGCTTTGATACCATTTTTTAACACCTTGACCCAAATCACTGAGTCTGATTTGAAGTTCCACATGACTGCATACTCACCTCCCTAGACACAAGAGGTTACCGACTAGAGGTGAGTTTCTTGGGAGTGTTGTGGTGAGACTATACCCTTGGTAATCATAGCCATACACTAGAAAATAACAACATATACTTAAATTAACTAAACATAATAGTGTAAGATAGCATAAAAAAGATGTTATAATAGATTTCATATCAGGTCAAACAATGTCAAACCAAATAGACCCCCAATATGGAAGGTCATCAAACATAAGAAGTATAACTATAATAATAAATAAAAGATGCGGTGAAAGTTATCCCAAGTTAATCCCAATACCATTTCCATCTACAAAATCCAATATGCTCAGCAACCCACCACTGGAAACTTTCCCTTCTTTGGATCCTTGATCATAAAGTTTACATGTGCACCAAGATGCTCGTGTAGGGTGAGTATAAACCCAGTAGGACACCACCAATGCATCATTAACATAATCACACATGTTTATATAGGTTTGTGTTATTATGGAAAGGTAAATGAACAAATAATAATACAACCAATCATGTACCAAACAATTGTTCACTAACCATGTTATTGTAAACCCTAATTGTGCCAGCTTTGGTGCCATGCTGGAAGAGTGTCATATTTATTCATCACATGAATTAGATCATATTATGTTTCTCTTTCCAACTTTAAGGACAATTCAAATTTACCTTTTAAAGAAAAACTACACACCCACCTTTAAGGTCTGACCTCACCCATGACCTATGGTTACCTACTCACCTTTAATGGTGCACACACTTGGAACACCCTAATCACTGGAACTCTACACATACATAATGGTATTCCACATTGGATGATTATACTAGCACATATACCCTCTTCCAATGGTGTATGGTGTTACTCCATGGGATAAACACATGACAACCTTAGGCATTTACCATCCTATGTAGATCCATAACCAATGAGTCATGTCATCTATTATCCCCCTCTAAGGGATTATCTAAGTCTTTTAGGGTCACCTATCAACTGAACACTGAAATAGAGATTACACTAGAAATGTAAAATCCACATGTAATGAATAATATAGAAAAGAACAATATATCACAATAGATATTCCATAGGTTATAAAATATTACACAAGTAATACACAACATAACAAGGAACAAAATGGAAATATATCATAATAAGTATTCCATATGATATGATATATTACACAAGTAATAAAAAACATATAAAATAAAAACATGGAATATCAAATATTCCACTGTATATGAAATAACAAAATATAAGGTTCGACATAGAAATGAACACAAAATCTATAACTAAACAAACATTTCATGGGATTCCCACACATTCCAAAATACCATATCATGAAAGGGTGTCTACACTAGGAATATACACACAATCTAGGCATGTCAAATAACTCCATACATGGGACCATGATAATAAGTACTTCCTACCTTTAACACATTGATGCCAATTTCCCAGATCCAATAAGAGATAACACCCGGATCATGCTCGTACACCAATGTTCAATAGAAAAATACCTAATTCATCGTAGTATAGTTTCTGGAATTGGGATTCTAATAATATATCATACCAAGAGATGGAATCTTCATCAAGTTACAAATAGATATCTTTCATCAATGGTTGATATAGATCCATTCAAGAGGGAGGAAGTGATTCAAAATAGTTCAAGCTCTGGTCCTTCAATGATCTAATAATTCTCCATTATATCATGATTGAATCCATATATATAGCCAACATAGCTTGTATATATGATTTATTTCAAGATAGAAAGAGGATATCTATGATAAACATAAATAATAGAGGAAAAAACAACCACTTACCTTGAATACACATGATTAAACACTCTAGATCCTCTAAATTTGGAGTAAATAGGGAGAGAAACCACCAAGAATCACTATTTAAGTCATTAGGTTTGAGATCCCTAGGTGTAGGAGGTAGAATGAGGGGTTTTGGAGAGGTTTCAGGTTTAAAATATAATTTTCAGATTAATTAAAACCCCATGTATGGTTTAGTCACATGGTTTACTAAACTCTGTGCCAACCATGTGAGGATTTTTTCCTCTCCTAGGCACCTTCATGATTTGGTAAATTTTTTATTAACTGTGATTTTCACATCTGTCTTAAACCACATGATTTATAAAGAATATTGTATAGATTTCTCTAATCATGATCCACCCACTATCCTTCTCTAGAAAAGTTTCATGATTTCTTAGAGAGAAACACATAGTCTTTCCTAACTGTGTGCCAGCTATGGACCCCCTTAAAGGCCTCTAAAGCCCTCCAAACCAACCAGAATCTACCTGAGACTTCACTTAAGAAAATATAACTCATAAACACTTAAATAAGGGATAAAAGTAATGAGTGAAGTACCAATAAAACTTTGGTTCATTATAAGAGATGGAAGAGGAGATAGATAAGCAACCTGAAAATAAGGTATATTGGGAGGAGTCATGGGGGAGGCATGGTGGGAGGAGATATGGGGTAATGGGATTTTTTAGGAATCTAACACACCACCGATCTATCAAAATTTATCCTCTAAAATATTTCACACAACAAAACAAAACCACCAGAACCTTCTTAATCATAAGGACTCCCTAGAATCTTAGTGTATCAAAACTTAGGAACACTTTTCACCCTAAATCACCCACTAGATTCTAATCCATGTGAATTTCACTCTAAATATCATAAAACAACACTCTAATTTCTTGTAATCTTTTAATTTCCTCTAGCAAGAACATCAACCATATCAATTACTTTCCCACTTATGTTGCTACCATATACTCAAATTTCATTGTGTGCAAAGTTAAAACTGATTAAATCTATGAAATATAGACAATTATCATTCCTTTATAGGTGAACAAAAACCATGTGGTGTTGTTTTGGGTATCTAAATCCCCATAAAATTTGGATTCAACATAAACTTAAAATAGGTCTTCTATTTCAAAGCACAACATTGCACCATATGATCCCTTCAAGTACCAAATGATTCACTTCATAGCCTCCCAGTTTTCCCTTACCTAATTTGACATGAAATGGATCACCACTCTCACTGAAAATGTAATGTCTAATTGAGTACATATCACAACATACATCAGGAAACCAATCGTTGATGCAAACAGAAATCTCAAAATGTTCTTGACCTCATCTTCTCCTTAAATAATTTGAAGTGTTCAGTCAATAGAGCCAATAATAGCTTATATCTAGAAATTCTAAAATTTTCGATGATCTTCTAGATATAGTCCCTTTGAAATAAAACCAAAGTCTTAGATTCTTTGCCTTTTTCAATATTTATTCCCAAGATTTTATTATCCTAAATGAGATATTTCATCTCAAATATTACATAAAAAATCATGCTTCAAGTCCTGAATCCTGTTAATCTCTAGGTCAACTAGCAATATTTCATCCATATAAAGAAAATATATTGTAGAACTTCCATCACCCCACACCATTTGGTAGAAAAAATGATCCATGTTGCACTATGTAATACTTTCCTCATCTATGAAATCATAGAATTTTTTATTCAATAGTCTTTGAACATGATTCAATCCATAGAGACTCCTCTTTAGCTTACACAACAAGTCCTCCTTCCAAATATCCTCAAAACCTATTGGTTACTTCATGTAAATATCTTCCTCTAAGTCACCATAAAGAAATATTGTATTTACATCCATATGTTCTAAGTGAATATTATCATAAGCTACTAGACTTAGCATTATCTTTATAGTAGCATGTTTAACTACCATGAGAATATTTCATAGAACTAAATTGTAACACCCCAAGGTTTTAAAAATAAATTGAAATGCATGAAAATTTGTTTTAATTAGATATTTATAACTATCCTTTAAACATAATTGTTCTGCTTCTATGTTTTGAATTTAAAAAAATGGTCATCTACAATTTTTTTCAGTAAGTTATTTGGAGTCTGATGGAACCAACTTGTTTTTTGGTGAATAGTAACATACCTTTATGAATAGTAATATAGCCCTAATGGATAGTAAATTGTATTATTGTTTTATTTTCTAAATATTTTAATATAATGACATCTTGATTGATTTTTCAATGTGATATAAAAGCTGTTATAGAATTAAAATTGTAAATTTTTTAATAAAGTATGATTTTATTTAAAAATTAAATTAATAATATTTAGAAAATTGTTTTCAAAAAATGGAGTTCATATTTGAATTCTACACATCAAAAAATGGTTAGAGTAATTTTTTTGGATTTTTCTAAAATTCTTGAATTTTTTATGAATAGTGAAATACGGTAAAATACCATATATTCAAATTATCAATTAAATATACTATTTATGACATCATAAGTGATGTAAGCCCACTTGGTTTGAACTCACATGTCATTATTACAATGTGGTGTCACATGAATTAATATTATTCATAGTCTTGAGAAAAAATATTATAATAATGGTTAAAATAATGTTAAATACCTCCTCTCCTCCACTATAAATACCACCTTCATTCCCCTCTTCCTCCCACACCTATTAAGCCTTGAGCCTTACCTAAGTTCTGACCAATAATCCTCCCAAGGATCTTTCCCACATCCTAGAACTTCTGGTCTCACCAAAAGGCCAAAACTAAAGGCCTTAAGAGGAATCTCAAGGAGAAGAGATCAAGAGGTAAACATCCTCTTTTGTTTTCTTTTTATTCTTTTCATTTTCTCTTCTATTATTCTTCTTTCCTCACCTAACCTTATATAAGAGGAATTAATGATACAGTATCTTACATATTCTAGATTTCATCATGTTTATGTAAGACTCGTCATTATACTTCTTCTCCTCTCTCACTTATTCAAGAAATTAAAACACCATCTGTGATGTGTCGATTTTCCGACATCATGGACGATGTGATTTCAATTTTTTTTACTTCATTCAAGACTGTTCATGAAAACATTTTTATAGTTGAACCAGAATATAATTTATTTATTATATCTTATATAACATTCTGGAATCATTTTTTACACATGTTATTAATTTATAAAACAAAATGAGTTCATTGCGATCGAAGAATCACCAAAATGACCTAAACAAATATCAATAATGTTTTAAATTATGAATCATCCTCATGTAAAAATTAAAAATGATAAATGGTATAATTTATGGTTCTGGAAATATTTAAATACCATTCCATTGCAATTCTGGATTTTCACTTCCAATCGACAAGAATATTCATCATGAACCGATCATAGAAATCATGTAAAGAACGCACCCAAAACAATGGAAGGAACAAAATACTAAACATTAAAGGGTGAAATGGTGTAATAAAAAGATAATATAAGGTATTATAAAGATGAATATGTTTATTTAAGATATTAATATAACTCTTTTAACAATTATACAGGAGGTTTAAATGAGTTTTAAGTAATACAAACCCGAGGTAAGGGAATTCTTAACCCAATCTCCATTCTTTGGGTTAACATTATACTTAATTATTTATGTGGTATTAAAATTTTTTGTGTGATGAATTTTGTTTATATTATGTTTAATTGTGTGTATTTATAGTGTGTATACATATTTAATCCACTCTATTAACTCTCACTTCAATTATATGATATTTATAAGGGACTTTCCTTTTAAAATCCTCTTTTAAAATTCTGTTTTACAAAATTCAAAAGCAATGTTTTTATGAAATTATTCATGTTGTATGATTATGTTATAGTTATTGGGAATTGTTTATGATGAAGGGTGATACCTATATTTCCCTCCAATTCATTGTTTATTTGTAAGTTGGAGGTCAACCATATGGTTACTCCAAGTGTAACTGCGATGGTTACACAAATTGTAAGGTAGATATGAGGGTTTCAAATTATAAGGTAGCTGAGAGGGTTACAAGATTATATAAGTAATGCCCCAAGATACATTTATGGTTCTGTTTATGTTATTATGTTTTGTGGGGATCTTGTTAAAATATCATGTTTCACAAATTAAGTATATATGGGTGACAAGTATGTCTTTTGAAAATTATTTCATACGTTACAATTATTCATAGACTAATGTGTTCTTTCCTTCTTTTTATATCCCTTACTGAGATTTTTTGAACATCATAAGTTTTAAAATGATTTTCACTAGTTATAAGGATGTGTAAGAAAAATAAGTAAGCCAAGTTAAATGTTTGAAGAATTATCAAAGAAATCGTGTTTTATTTTAAGGGTTTTATAGTTTGGGAGAAATGAATACTATTTTTATGGTATCCACTCTGTATTAATGTGTAATGTTATGAACGTATTATGTCCCAATTATCTAAAGCTCTAAAATTGAAAATATACTCAATGTTAAAGGAAGTTATTTCTTGAATAATTCAAGATTATGTAATTTAATAAGGCCAGATTCGTATAGTTGGTATCAAAGGACGGTTTAGATAACTTTAGGGGTTAGGGTGATGTTAATAGAATACCATAAATGATTGTTACACTATGATTAATTTGAAATGTTATAAAATTTAAATATTAACATTTTTCTTCGAATAAGATATGTTTGTTCATAATGGTTGTCTACAGAAGAAATAAGAAAGTTGAAGAGGAGAGGCACTGACAAAACGATATCCTTCTGAATCAACAGCCTGGAATGGTAGGGATTGGAACCAAGTAGTTTGTGATAATAATGGATCGGCTAACATAAGAAATAAATGGTGGTGGAATCCATGAAAGAGAACAACCAGAGGTACTATAATGGAACATGATAATAATGGAACATTTTATGAGACAAAACCCTCCTGTTTTCAATGGATCTTCTGACCCAGTAGCGGATGAAGGATGGATTAAAGCCCTTTAAAATATATTCGATGTTATGGGATATTCAGATAATAAAAAGGTAATTCTTTCCATTTATCGTTGTGAAGGTGAATCTGATCAGTGGTGGTAAATGGTAAATAATATCAAATATATAGAGGATATTTATGTCTTAGAGTGGGATGAATTTAAATTTCTTTTCCTTGAAAAATATTTTCCTAAGGTGGTGAAACTTAGGATGGAGAATAAATTCATTGAATTGAAGAAAAAGGGGGAATATTCATTGGTTGTGTATGAATCTAACTTCACAAGACTGGCTAATTATTCTCCAAATATTACTCTGGATCTTGATAGAAAAATCAACCTCTTTTACCCAACATTGAAGCCAAGGTATCGAAGGGTGTTGGCCTCCTGTGAATTCAAAAGTTACGAGAAACTTGTCTGATGTGATGAGAGAGTAGAGATGGAGTTTCTTGATGATCACATGCATTTTTACAACAAGGAGAATAAGAGTTCCATATGTCAAGCGATGGGTAAGAATCAACCAAAGAAATTTGATGGTAAGAAAATCCAATTTCCAGTTTGTGAAAAGTGTGGAAAGAAGTACCCTGGGGAATGCCTTACCAAAACTGGGAAGTGTTTTTGATGTGGTAAGTTTGGACATATGGCCCGAGATTGTAATGAAAATGATCCTAATACTAATCCTTATAAGAAAACTATTAAGTTTTTTAAATGTGGTGGGATTGTTCATTATGAAAATTTCTTCCCAAAGAGAGATCTGAATGATAAAAAGAAGTCAGACTATAAGCAGAAAGGTGTAGTGAGATACTTTGTGACTACGTCAGTAGATACTGGGCCATACAATGAAATTTTATCAAGTAATTTTTTTGTTTACTTAGATTTTTCTAAAGTTTTGTTCGATTTCAGGTCTACACATTACTTTATTTATAAGTAATTTTCTAGTACATTATAAATATCACCTCAACAAACGAGACTGGAACTTATTGTTAAAACACTAGGGGGAAATATTATAGAAAATATTAATTATAAGAATATTTATATTATGGTCTATGGAAAGACTTTACCTTCAAACCTTGTTGTTTTTTCCTTAGTAGAGTTTGATTTTATTCTGGGAATGGATTGGCTTTCTGTTTATCATGCTAAGATTGACTGTAAATCTAAATAAGTTGTTTTATAGAAAGAGTTTCAGTTTTTATTCAAGAATGAACCCATACAATTGATAACATATTAGGAAGCTAAGAAACTATTAAAATATGGAAATAAAAGTTATCTTAATCATATTGTTGAAAATAAGGGAACTGTTCAGATTAATGATGTGCCAGTGGTAAATGAATACCTTGATATTTTTCTTAATGGGTTATCTGGTTTCATACCTGATCAGGAATTATAATTCACAATTGACTTAGTTCCTAATGCTAAGACAATTTCAAAACCCCTATATATAATGGCTCAAATTAAACTTATTAAATTGAAAAATTAGTTACAGGATTTACTTGATAAAGGCTCCATTCGTGCTAGCACTTCACCATGGGGTGCTCCTGTTTAGTTTGTTAAAAAGAAAGATTGTTCCATGAGAATTTTCATTAATTATAGAGCCTTGAATAACATAACTATTAAAAACAAGTATCCTTTGCCTCATATTGATGACTTGTTTGATCAGCTCTAAGGAGCTCAGTACTTTTCCAAGATTGACTTGAGATCCGGATACCATCAACTAAAGGTGAAGGAGGATAACGTCCCGAAAACAACTTTTCGTACTAGATATGGGCATTACGAATTTTTTATTATGTCATTTGGGTTAACTAATTCACATTTTGTATTCATGAATCTTATGAATAGAATATTTCATGATTTCTTGGATAAATTTTTGGTTGTGTTTATTGATGAAATTATATTATTTTTTAAGAGTAAAGAGGAGCATGAAAAAAATATAAGGATTTTTTTGTAAACCTTAAAGGAAAAGAAACTGTATGTAAAATTCAGTAAGTGTGATTTTTGGTTACAATAGATTTCTTTTCATGGACACATTGTAAATAAGGATGGAATAACAGTTGATCCTTCTAAAACAAAAGTGGTTGATGAATGGACAAGACCCACAAATGTTACAAAGATTCGTAGTTTTATTGGATTAGCAGGTTATTACTGACGGTTTGTTAAAAACTTTGCATGGTTATCTAGACCTCTAACTAAGTTAACATGAAAAGGGGTTAAATTTATTTGGATTGAAGAATTTAATGTTTATTTTTGGGAACTGAAGAAGAGATTGGTGAATGATCCATTTTTGGCCTTTCCTTCCTGAAATGGGGAGTTTTTTCATCTACAATGATGCTTTATTAAAGGAACTTGGTTTTTTTATGCAGAATGATCAGGTAATTGCTTATGCTTAAAGACAACTAAAAACTCATGAGTTAATTATCCCACGCATGATTTGGAATTGGAATCTGTGGTTTTTTCTTTGAAAACTTGGAGGCATCATTTATACGGATCCAAATGTAAAATATATACTGACCATAAAAGTCTAAAGTATATATTCACTTAGAAGGAATTAAACATGAGGCAGAGAATATGGCTTGAACTGATAAAGGATTATGAATGTATGATCAATTACCATCTGGGAAAAGCAAAGTGGAATATTCCCTGAGTAGAAAACATCATGCATCATTAACCATGTTATGTTTGGAACATTATCCATTGATTGATGAATAGATGGATTTTTTCTTAGAAGTTGTTGGTGCAAGAAATACCTCTTTTTTATTTCAGGTTTTAGTGCAGTAATCTTTATTAGAAAGAATTAAGAAAGCGCAAAAGGAAGATCGTGAGCTACAGAAAAAATGTAGAATTTTTTAACATGGGAAAGTTTCTAGAATTTAACTATGATAAATATTGTATTTTAAGATTTAAAAAAAGATTATGTGTGCCTTGTAATTCTCAGTTGAAGAAATATTTGTTGTGTGAAGCTCATAATTCTCCATTTTCAGTTTATCCTGGCAGTACTAAGATGTACAGAGACATTTATGAGTATTATTGGTGGGATGGAATGAAAATAGATATTTCAGATTTTACCATGAAATGTTTGACATGTCAACAGGTTAAAGCATAGTGGCAGTTACCGAAGGGGATGCTTCAGCCTTTACTAGTGCCAGAGTGGAAATGGGAGAATGTATCCATGAAATTTTTGTTAGGACTTCCAAAGACTTCTCTAGGTAATAATAAAATTTGGGTTATTATTGATCAACTGACAAAATTTGCACATTTTCTTTCTATTCAAGATACAATTTCCTTGAATTAGATTTCTCGACTGTACCTCAAAGAGATTGTCAGGTTACATGGAGTTCCTCTTTCCATTGTATCTGGCTAGGATCTTAGGTTCACTTCTAACTTTTGGAAGGGCCTTCAGAATTCATTGGGTTCAGAATTAAATTTTAGTACAACTTTTCATCCTCAATTAGATGGGAAGTCAGAACAAATGATTTAGACTTTTGAGGATATGGTTTGATCTTTTTTAATGGACTACCAGGGAAGTTGGGATCAACATTTTTCTTTATTTGAGTTTTCTTATAATAAAATTTTTCACTCCAGAACACATATGGCACCTTTTGAGGCATTGTATGGGAAGCGGTGTCGAAATCCATCTTTTTGGAATGATGTTGGGGAAAGGAAGTTGATGAGACCAGAATTATTAGAGAAAGTGGCTGAGAAAGTGAAGATGATCTGGAAACACATGAGGACATCTCAGAGCAGACAGAAAAGTTATGCAGACAATAGGAGGAAAGACTTTTCTTTTGAGGTAGGTGATCATGTTTTTCTTAGAATCTCACCATGGAAAAGTGTTATGCATTTTGGTAAGAAAGGAAAGTAAATGCCATGGTTCATTGGACCTTACGAAATTATGGATAAATTTGTACCAGTCACCTACCGAGTAGCTTTACCTCCAAATTTATCTTAGGTACACAATGTTTTCCATGTTTCAATGTTGAGAAAGTATGTTTCAGATTCATCTCATGTCTTGATCCCAAAATCAGTTCAGCTGGAAGAGATCTTTTCTTATGAAGAGAAACCAGTTCAGATTCTTGATCGAAGGGAAAAAGTATTGAGGAATAAGTTAATCCACTAGGTAAAGGTTTTTTGGAGAAACCACATGGTTGAATAAGCAACATGGGAATCTGAAAATACTATGAGGGAAAGGTACCCTCACTTGTTTAATGAGTAAATAAAATTGTGAGGGCGCAATTTCCGAAAGGTGGGGATAATGTAACACCCCAAGGTTTTAAAAATAAATTGAAATACATGAAAATTTGTTTTAATTAGATATTTATAACTATCCTTTAAACATAATTTTTCTGCTTCTATGTTTTGAATTTTAAAAAAAATGGTCATCTACAATTGTTTTCAGTAAGTTATTTGGATTCTGATAGAACCAACTTGATTTTTAGTGAATAGTAACATGCCCTTATGAATAGTAATATAAATATTAATATGGCCCTAATGAATAGTAAATTGTATTATTATTTTATTTTCTTAAGGCTTTAAGATAATGAAATATTGGTTAATTTTTCAGTATGATATAAAAGCAGTTATAGAATTAAAATTGTTAATTTTTGAATAAAGTGTGATTTTATTTAAAAATTAAATTAATAGTATTTAGAAAATTATTTTCAAAAAATTGAGTTCATTTTTGAATTATACATGTTGAAAAATTATTATGGTGAATTTTTTGGATTTTTCTGAAATTCTTGAATTTTTGATGAATAGTGAAATACGGTAAATACCGTATATTCAAATTATCTGTTAAATACACTATTTATGACATCATAAGTGATGTAATCCCACTTGGTTCAAAATCACATGACATTATTACTATTTTGGGTCACGTTAATTAGGACTATTCATGGTCTTGAGAAAAAAATATTATAATAATGATTAAAATAATGTAAAATACCTCCTCTCCACTATAAATACCACCATCATTCCCCTCTTCCTCCCACACCTCTCGAGACTTGATAATTGCCTAATTTCTACCCAATACTCCTCCAAAGTCTCTTCTATATGTCCTTGAGACGTTGGTCTCACCAAAAGGCCAAAACCAAAGGCCTTAAGAGGAATCTCAAGGAGAAGAGATCAAGAGGTAAACATCCTCTTTTGTTTTCTTTTTATTCTTTTCATTTTCTTTTCTATTATTATTATTTCCTCACCTACCATTATCCAAGAGGAATTAATGATACAATATCTTAAATATTCTTTATTTAATCATGTTTATGGAAGACTCGCCATTATACTTCTTCTCCTCTCCCACTTATTCAAGAAATTAAAACATCGTCCATGATGTGTCGATTTACCGACATCGAGGACGATGTGATTTCAATTTATTTTAATTCCTTAAAGACTAGTCATGAAACCATTTTTATGGTTGACCATATTATAATTTATATATTATATCTTATATAATGTTTTGTAATCATTTTGTACACATGTTATTAATTTATAAAACAAAATGAGTTCATTACGATCGAAGAATCGCCAAAATGACCTAAACAAATATCAATAATGTTTTAACTTATGAATCATCCTCATGTCAGAATTAAAAATGATAAATGGTATAATTTATGGTTCTATAAATATGTAAATAACATTTCATTTCAATTCTATATTTTCACTTCCAATCGACAAGAATATCCATCATGAACTGATCATGGAAATCATGTAAAGAACGCACCCAAAACAATGCAAGGAGAAAAATACTAATAATTAAAGGATAAAATAATGTAATGAAATGATCATATAAGGTATTATAAAGATGAATATGTTTCTTTAATATATTAATAGAACTATTTTAACCATTATACATGAGGTTTAAATGATTTTTAAGTAAGAAAAACCCAAGGTAAGTGAATTCTTAACCCAACTTCTATTCTTTGGGTTAACATTCTACTTCACTATTTATGTGGTATTAAAATTGTTTATGAGATTAATTTTATTTATATTATGTTAAATTATGTGTATATATAGTTTTTATACATATTTCATCCACTCTATTAAGTCTCACTTCAACTGTATGATATTTATAAGGGTCTTTCCTTTTAAAATTCTGTTTTACAAAATTCAAAAGCAATGTTTTTATGAAATTATTCATGTTGTATGATTATTTTCTGGTTCTTGGGAATTTTTTATGATGAAGTTTGGGACCTATATATCCCTCAAATTTATTGGTTATGTGTAAGTTGTAGGTCGGGTGTATGGTTACTCCAAGTGTAACTGCGATGGTTACACAAATTTTAAGGTAGTCATGAGGGTTACAAATTATAAGGTAGCCGAGAGGGTTATAAGATTATATAAGTAATTCCCCAAGATAAATTTATGGTTCTATTTATGTTATTATGTTTTTTGGGGATCTTTTTGAAATCTCATGTTTCACAAAGTATATATGGGTTCTAATTATGTCTTTTGAAAATGATTTCATACATTACAAGTATTCATGGACTAATGTGTTATTTCCTTCTTTTTATATCCCTTATTGAGATTTTGTTCTCATATCAATTTTTTAAATGATTTTCATAGGTTATAAGTATTTTTAAGACATATAAGGAATCCAAGTTAAATTTTTGAATAATTTTCAAAGAAATCTTGTTTTATTTGAAAAGTTTTATATTTTGGGAGAAATAAATATTGTTTTTATGGTATCCACTCTGTATTAATGTGTAATGTTATGAATTTATTATGTCCCAATTATCTAAAGATATAAACTTGAAAAGATACTCAATGTGAAAGTAAGTGATTTCTTGACTAAATTCAAGATTATGTAATGTAATAAGGATGGGTCCTTATATAAACTCCCTACTTCTATTGGAATTCCCTCAACCCCAATTGTGTCTTGTAACTATTCCTTCTGTTAGCCTATCCATTCAAATAAAACACTCACTTTATCTCAACTGCACTTTTCCCCTATGGTAAAATAGTCAACACCCATGTTCTGTTGGATTCCAATGAATACATTTATGACACCATTGTTGACTCCCACTTTTTAGAGTAATTGAGAGTCATCACTTATTTTAGAATTTCGAGTTCTCCATTATCCATTATAAGTAGAAATTTTATATTGAAACCTAATATTTGGATCATCCACCTAAATCTAGAAAACCTTCCTAGTTTAACTTGATACTCTGCTTTTTATGGATCTGTAATTTTGGGTGATCTATCATATGTGCCCAAATTTCTAGAGCTTTGCTCTAAGCTTATTCATACCTAGATAATTTAGGAATGTCTTCTACTGGTCTATCTTATGTACTTTTAGTTCTTACATATAAACTCTTTGTAAGTTGTGTTCTTTCAGTATTACCACTCAGATCAACTTGGACTTGGTCAGATGACTCTATACTCCAAACTTATACTTCAACAAAGTTCTTATACTTGCATAGGACCTTCTCATTGAAGAGAACATATAAACTCTGGATTATCTTCCATTAATCATCATTCCAGAGTTGAAATCCAAAATATTAATCTCTATAACCTATGATAAAATATTTATGGGAATTTGACTTGAGTTTGTCTTTATCCCTAGAATTGATGTGATCATAGGTAAGGCTAACAAAAAATTTGAGGTTGCTAGCTTCTAGCTGTTTTATGGACCACAGTTTTTTCAGAAGTTCTTGTCCCATTACAAAAAATAGAATTCTATTAACAAGGTATGTTTTTTTGTTATTTCCTATGCCCAAATTGTCTTGGGCCTTCCACAGTGAAACTGCATACTCCATGCCTTCTCTATTAATGTCAGGTTCATTCACTCTTCTACACTATTCTTTTGGGTTGTACTAGGAATAGTCTTTTATAGCGTGATCACCTTCTTCTAAAAAAATTATGGAAGTCCCTTCCACTCTAATCTCCTCCATTTTCAAATCTTAATCATTTTATCTTCTCACCAGTTTCCCTATCATCTATGGACTTCCATTTAATCAATGTTGTGATTATATCACACTTGATCTTAAAAAAGTAAAAATATTATTTATGTATGCCATCATTAATGAAAATAATGAGTTAAAGTAATTCACCATGATATTTTATTGTAGATGGACCCCAAACATCCAATTGAACAAGTTCTAACTTATGAGATATGGGCTTCCTTCCATTTAGGTTGAATGACACCCTCTTCTACTTTCCAAGCACACAACTCTCACAAATTACTAATTCAGTGTGATCGATATTTAATATGTATTTTTCCTTTATAACCTTTATGTTTTTTTCATTGATATGTTCAATTCGATAATGCAACAACCCCAAACTTTTAAAAGTTACTGCTATAAAAATTACCACTATATAGGATATTTTGATCAATTATAGGGTCCCATACTTAACTCGTCATTCCACTACCATGGATCCTTGAGTCACCATCCAAACTCTATTGAAAAATATAGTACCATATCCTACCTCATCAATATATCCTATGAAAAATAGATTCTTCTGTGGAGTTGGAATGTGTCTTGCCACTTTCAACTTCAATAATCTCTCATTCTTCGTTCAAATATTGACATAACCATTTCCCTTAACTTACAAATCCACATTTATTACAAATTAAATTTTCCAAAACTTCTAGACACATAGCTAAAAATTCATCCCTACTATGTTATTGAATGAAATTATACACCTGAGTCAATCACCCATTACTCCACTAGAGTGTTGAAACTCAATAGAAAGTTACAACTCCTCTCATATGAATTCACCAAATTTGAACTTTTTTAAATTTCTCTGAGACTCTTGTATCTTTATAAAGATTTCCATTTTTTACACACTTCCAATGTATAGGACTAATTCCATCCAATTTACCTCTAATTCTCTCTTATGGCATATCTTCTGATCTTCATTGACTTCCCCATTGAGGTGAGTTACCCCTTCCTTCAACATTTATCATGGTTATGGAATGCTATTGAATCTCCCTCCATCAAAGTTATTTATTCAATATTAAGTTACTCACATCCTCAAACACTAAATCATTTTTCTCATAAGAATTTATAATCATTTTTACCATTACATCCCATAACGTTTTCAGTGATGATAGTAGTAAAAGATTCCATAAATCATCTACAAACTTCACTTTAGTTGATTTGAGATGCCCTCAAATAATTTTGAAGTCATTCACATCATTTTTCATAGTTCTACCTTATAATAACCTCATATTGATCAACCATCATATCATAAAAACACTTTGTTAAATGTACATGTATGGTATGGCCTTTATAAACTCATATGCGGTCTTCTCTTCCTAGATGTTAAAGGATACATTTTGAGTGAATGACATCCTGACCAAACCAAGATCTTTACTATCCAACCATTCCTATTTTTCAAGATCTATCTTCTCTAGATTGACTCCTTTCAATAGAAATTTTGAATCCTTTTTAATGAGATAGTCCTCCATCTACATTACATATAACTAGAGATACATTCCATTAAAATTTTCTATATGGACCTTATCTTCTTATGACTCCATACCTTATAATGATAATAAACTCTCAATAAAATTGAAATAAATCCATGTAAATAGAGTGAGATTTACCTAAGATGCATATGAATATGTTGATGAGTAAGTTGAAATACCACAATCCCTAATACCACCTTTTAGGAATCCATCATACCATTGATATTCTAGAAGCTATCCTCTAGAATCTTTATCACAACAAAACAAACCCACTAGAACTACCTTGATTAGAATTACTTCCCCGAATCTTGGTGTATCGTAACTTAGTATTACTTCACACCTTAAACCGCCCACCAAGTTGAACTTTCACACACTCAAGAAAACTCACAAATCACACATAAAATTCAGGACAAACAAAAATTAAACAAAGAAGGAAATAAAAAATTTGGGTTTACATGGTTTGAATGTGAGTCCTATATTTACAAGAGAAACATTATTGTTGTTTCCATTATAATGAGAAGATATAATAATTACAATCACTTTTTCCAAGTAAGAAAATTTGATCGTTAATTATAATTAATCTCTCAATTGAATTATCACACATGTATAAGTGGTCCCACCCACTTCATGTGTTTCTTAGTATGAAATCCAAGTAACACCAATGTTTTATCTTTATGGATGTCCCATCATTGAACCATGGTGACTTACATTCTCTTGTAGAAAATACACTTTACCACTGAATCCTAATGAATAGTGAAAGTTACTCTTACACCTATAATATCCATTTTAACTTTTCAAACCATTTACTATTATATATTTTAGAAGATGTCACCTTCCAATCACAGCATCCAAAACATATCATCCAGATAACCTACCTTATCTATAATTTCAAAGGTTTCACTATCAAAATAGAAAGGTTGGTCTACCTTTTGATGTTACTTATTTTGTAGTTTGAGTTGAAACTTGGGAAAAAAAGACTTCACATTCCTAAAAATCTTGGGAGGTAGTGGGTCATAATGGGAGGATGTGTAGGGTACTAGTCTTTAGTGGTGGAAAGTCACGGTGGGAGGAGACAAGGCGGGCATGAGGTAGTATACTTAGGAGTTGGAAAGTCATGGTGAGAGGAGTCAAGCAATGTGGATGTAAAGAGGGGTTAGATATTAGGGTATTTTTTTAAAATTTATAGTGGGGATGTTTCTTAATTACTATCACTGTATTAAATTTCTTGGTGAATTTCCAAGGAATGTGAGAACCACTAAGAAGTAGGGGGTTGAATTAGTGGTGATCATTTACAATTTATTTTTTTCTTAAAATTAACCCATATAACTTATTATAGTTTCAATCCTTTTGAACTGTATATTTCAAACACACACATAAGAAATGATAGAAAAATAAAGCAGGTCACATGAGATTTACAAGGTTCACCCCCAATGTGGGTGACTATGTCCTTGTCATGGAGACTCCCATCGGTCCATGAAAATTCACTATAATATGAAGTGAATATAATTGATTCAACTCCCAATAGGATCATTATGTCTCAAAAAATATAATTATACAGAATCCTTTAGTTAAAAAGTTTTTTTATATTTTGATCCACATAAAAATAAGAAAATTTTAAAAATAGTTCATAGAACTTTGTCCATAAAATCATCATCTGGTATACACTTTTCAATGTGACTCCATCCAGTGTGCCTCTGACTTTGTCCAGTATGAATATGACTGAAGATCCTCACACCCTATAAAGTTCCATTATTCAATATAATTTTTTTAGGTACCTTTTTATGGTACACCTCTTTTTTGTACCTATTCTTCAATTAGAAGAACCCTTGGTTGGAAACCCACGCTGCTCTTCTTATAAAACCATCAGCACTTGTGCTCTCTATCGCATGCATGAATAGTGTACATGTGTATTGTACTTTTACCCCTTTATATAGGTATGCTTCTAGAAAAAGACATTATCTCCAAAATTTTGGATTTTTAATTTTCCCACTCATTTCTACTTCATTGAATGCCTCTAAAAATTCTAGAACATTCATGAAGTTTTTTGAAAACTCGGTGTTTCTTCAAACTTCCTTAAAAATCATCCTTTCTCCAAACTTATTTAAAAATCAAAAATATAAAATAATATTGAATAAAAACATAGAATTTTCACAGTTAAGGACTTTAAAAAGTTTTTTTAAATCTCTTTAGAACTCCATTCGATGGATGTTTGTTCAATTTTTTTACAAGAACTCATTTATCTGGTACTATTATGTTTGAATCCCATTTATCTGATATGAATTTTCTGATTGAATTGGTTCAGTACATCAAGATTTATCCATTAGGATCTCTTCAAATTCTTCATATTTTTAATGCAATTAAGAGAATTTTATCCTTCATAATCTATCAGATGATTTAACATTTCTTCGTCTGGCCATCTTGTATTTGTACAAACTTCATACAGGACTTGGATTACAAAAATCAGTCTAGTAAAACTTCATAGAATAATCTATTTGATGAAATATCATTTTTTTTGTGTGATATTAATCCATAATATTGATATTTTACCAATCATCTTGACTATAAAAACTCACACTAATGGATTCATTGATCAATAGCTCTCTTCATCGGATGTACTTTCTTCTTCCATGTCTGGTAGACTTAAAAACTCTAATTTATCATGAACATTCATAAACCTTTTATTTTTTCACTGGAATTTATCCATTTTTCATCCAATATACTTCCCAAATTTCTCCACCTATACCACTTTGAAAAAAAATTCTTGATAGACTTTATAAAAAAATTTCTATTGGAACTCCACTAATCACATGTTCTCTCTATCTGGTCAATATTACACTTGTCCATCTAATGAACTAATTAACCATACTTATGATGGAATGAAATCAAATATCTCATATAAAAATCAGTTTGATGGGTCTTTTTCTAATGAAATTGATCTAATAGCCTTCCTATAGCATCATCCTCCATGGATTTGTATCTTTGAACTTTATACTACATGAAACTCAAACTTTGTGACTTCAACTTTTTAAAGATTGCAACTTCAAATTTGTACACACTATATGTCTGTAATATTCATGTGCCTCTTTCTGGTATACTCATCTCATTAGATTTCATATTTCCCTATATGATCACCAGTTGAAACTTCATTACTTCATTGCTTTCAACTTTAACCCAAAGGATCTTCAATATCACCCTTTATATTTTTTGGAAACATTCTTAACAACACTTTTCTCAAACTTTTTCTAAAACATATTCTTTATCATAAAGAGTGTCCTAATACAAAACTAATGGATAAATCAATGTTTTTAAAGGGATTTTATCCCTTGGTGATAAGAAAAAAAAAATTCCATGATAAGATAAAATCCCCCTAAATATTTTCTTCTCTCCCTTTTTATGATAACACCATCTTCATATTCACAAAAGTTAGAGATAAGAGTTTTTACTTATTTGAAAAAAATATATACTTCGTCTCCCCCTGTGGAAACTAAATCCAAAGGATTGTGGGGTTGTGGGTACTTCATTACAAACTTTATTAAGTCATTATTATAGGATTAACATGTAGTTATAGCCTTAATTCCTTAAATATTTTCCTTATAATAACTTTGGTGAAATCATCAGTAATTTTATATTTTTTTAAAGTATATTCAAACATAAAATCTCCTTTGTCAACTTTTTATTTTATTAAATGATACTTAATATCAATGTGCTTTGATTTGGAATGTTTTACAATATTTTTATAAAGATCAATGAAACTTTTATTGTAAAAAATAATCTTTAATGTTTTTCCAATATTCACTCTCAAATCTTCCTGTTAAACTTTCATTCACATCATTTGTGTCAAATATTGGGTGGCAGAAACATATTCTAATTTTTTTGTACTCAGAGTAATAGAACTTTGTTTATTACTATGTCATCTCACACAAATTTATCCCAAGAAGAAATTTCCTCCTGTTTCTAATTTTCTATCATTATAATCTCCAACCAATCTGCATCAGTGAACCTAATAAAGGTCATCTCATTACTTTTTCTATACATCAATCAATAATTTTATATTCCTTTAAAATAACTAGGTGTTCTTTTAGATGTTATCATTTTTTATTCCTTTGGATCACTTTGATATATTACATATAAAGTAATATCATATACAATGTATGGTCTTGAAGTAGTAAGAGAGAGTAAGCTTCCTATCAACTTTTGGAAGTTTTTCTAATTCACACTTTTCCCATATTCATCTTTACTCAACTTTATACCAAAAGAGATAGGTGTAAAAACGCCTTTTGAATTTTTCATGTTAACATTTTATAGTAATTCCTTGGCATAATTTTATTGAGAGAGGAAGATGTATTTTTCTTTTTATTGAAATTGTAAACCTAGAGAGTTAACTTTCCAATCATTGACATCACAAAGTTCTTCTTTATTTACTCAAGAAAATCTTCACAAGTTTTATCCCTGTCTCCTATAGAAATTATATTATCAACATAAACAAGGAAAATAAGGGTACTTGTGCTCATATCCTTCACATACAAGTTAATATCAACTTTTTCTTTATAAAATTTCAACTGCTTCAAGAAACTATCAAGTTTTTAATACCAGGCATGAGAGTCTTATTCCAACCCATATAAATATTTCTTCAGCTTACATGCCATGGTTTTATCTTTATCAAGTATGAACCCACTAGGTTGGTCAATATAAACTTCTTCTTCAATTTTTCCATTTAAGAAATATGACTCAACATCCATCTAATATACTTTGTAATTATTATGAGAAGTAATAACCAATAACATTATTATATTTTCAAGTCTCACAACATGGGAAAACATTTATTTAAAAGAAACACCTTCCACCTATGAGTAACCTTTACAAACTATTAGATATTTATTTCTTGAAATTTCTCCATGTTCATTGAGCTTATTTCTGAAAACTCATTTTTCCCTATAATATTCTTTCTTGTTGGTCATGGAACACGATCTCAAGTTTCATTTTTCTCAATTTGATCTAACTCTCCATTCATAGAATTTAACCACTCTTTATGTTCAACAGCCTCTGAAATTGACTATGGTTCCACCTATGAGATAAGTGATGTATGATTCTAAAATCTAAATTTTCATCTTTTCTGAACCGATGCTTCTTGGTTTCCAATGATGTTATTAGATTCAACCTGTTTTTCTAAATTTTGTAAATTTATAAAATTTCTTTTATTCTTGATTTCCTCATCACTAGAATGATCTAAATCAACTTGTATAACATTAGGATCATATTCATCTTTCTTATCATTGTCTTCTTTGGAAGTCATCATTCTATATTTCATAACATATTCCTTATCATGTTTAACAAATTTTATTAATTTGTAATGATTTTTAATAACTTTCACATTAAAGGAATCAACTTGTTTATGTAGTTGTTTATTCTAGAACTTGTAACTTCTTTCGTTGGTTGAATACCCCATGAAAATTCCTTCGTATGCTTCTTCATCAAACCTTCCTAAGTCTGTATTTTTTATCTTTATTAATAAAGGACTCCTAAAAACATTAAAGTATTTAATTATAGGCATTTTATTATACCAAATATCATAAGGAGTCGTTTTCTATTTTGGTCAAAGTAAGCATCTATTTTGAACATGCACCAATATACTTATAGCTTCTCTCCAAAAGAACTTTTAAATTTTATATTCAGTGAACATACTTCTTCCCATTTCAACTAAATTTTTGTTTTTACTTTTTTCAACTCCATTTTATTTAGGAGTGTAGGGATCATTTTATTTTTATTTGATTCCATGTTTCTTAATATAAGACTCAAAATAGTTACGTGTGTACTTATTTCCATTATTTATCCTCAAATTCAGTATATAAACACCCAAATATTTCTCAGCATCCCTTCTGAAACTTTTGAATAATTATATAGCCACTAATTTATGTTTCATAAACATTATATTGGCTATTTGAGTGAAATAATCAATAAAAGTAATAAAGTACAAATAAACTTTTGTTGATTGATGTATAATTGGCCCATAAAGATTAGATTGTATGAACTCAAGAGGTCTTGTTGATTGAATTTCAAATTTATTGTGACTGCCTCTAACTATCTTTCCTTTTAGAAAAATTATACAAACAAAATCATCTTTCCCTATTAATTGTGGTAATCCTATTATAACATATTCCTGTGAAATTGTGTTCATACTCTTCTATCCAAGATGTTGAATTCTTTGGGGGCACATCTTGTTTTCATCTTCAACACTTGAGTAACATGAATTACAAGGATATTCAATTGGGAATATATTTTCACTGGTTCTTTCTCCCTTGGTATCAACTTTTCCATCTTTCAAACATCGAATGATAAAATAATATTTACTTTTCCATCTTTCGAACATCGAATGATAAAATAATATTTTTTAAAGATAACTTATTTACCATCATAAAAATGTTGTATAACACTCAATATATTGTTCTTAATATTATCAACATATAAAACTTCCTTAGACTTCAATTTATGAGCTTCAATTTCATTCATGTCAATTCCTCTAATTTTAAGGAACTATCATTTTCAAAGGTGACTAATCCTCCTTCATGTTCTTTAATATTTTTTAATATTTTAATATCACCTATTATATGTTAGGAACAACTACTATCAAGAATCCATGGCTTATTCCTTTTGATATCTTTTATATTAGTCTCAATAACAAAAGCTCTACCTTAAATTTTCTTTTTCCAAACATCCTTTTCTTTTCTAGTATAAAAAAAAAATCCCATAAGTATTATCATACATTCTTCAAAATAGTGACATGGTTGGTAACACCTTCTATAAACTTGCTCCAGATATGAAAATTTATTTTTCCTTGAGATATTTTTATCTTCTAATGACTTTACTTTTCTTTCTTCCTACAACTTTAGAAAGTTAGTATCTTTTCTTCCATTATTACTCCCCTTCAGTTCATGTATATTCTTAGGTAGATAAAAGTTTTTCAAACACTTATATTCCTTATTCCTATATATATCAAAACACACACAATATTTATTGAACCTTAATATTATGTAAAAATATGATTTTTCACTATGAGGAGATTTTTGGGGTTCAACACATCTTTCTATATTTTATTTCCATTTACATGGGGAAAAATTCTTTCAAAGGTTATTTTTAACTTCTATTTTTTTATGTGTTTATCACATCCTTTCTCAACCCAATATTTATTATAGTTTTTTACAACACTGACATGGTTAGTGAAATCAGATAAACTTTTATGTTTAGTAGGTATAGATTTCACTTGATTCTTGGGATGATTTCTTCCAGCAGCTTGAGATATTTTAGCCTTTACCTCGAAAGCTTAGTTGAAATTATCCTTCATTTTATTCGAAGTATTTTTAGCATTGAGACATCTTGATTGAGTCTTACATATCTCTTCTTCCTTATCTATAAATTTTTCATAAATATATTTTTTCATCTTTCCTTATTCTATAATTTTCAACTTGAGGTTTTTAATATCCTCAATGTAACCATCTTTATTTTTAAGGAATTATTAATTTCATACATTATTATTCTCATTTTATTTATTCAATATTTTGGAATATTTTTTGAGTTTTTTGTTTTTATCAACATATTCCAAAAGTTCTGATCACAACTGATATTCCCTATAGGTTTATTCATCTTCTTATTCTTTACTATTTTAAGTATCCTCCTTTCTTTCAACATTATCAAAGAAGGTTCTAAAATTATTTGGATTTTCATCTTCTAATGAACTTTTATAGTATATTAATACTCAAATTTCCTACTCAACATACTTATTTAATTTTTTATGGTGAAATTTTTCTTACTTTCAATGGATTTCTTATCCTCCTTGGATGTTTTATTCCACTTCCTTTACCAAGGATTTTCTTCAGAATCATCATCATATTATCCAAATTTATTCTTCAAAAAATTCATATCAAAATGTTAAATACCTCCACATTCTAAAAATTTAAGTGGGAGTTTTAGTTTATACTTTCCTCTACCTTTTTCAGTGATAAGGGAAATAATTCTACCATTTGTTTCAAAATCAACTTCGTTATCTTTTGATTCACCTAATCCCACTATCTCATGTTCAGGTTCAGGAATTTTCAACTTTTTCATAGATTCACAATTCATTTATTCCTTAATCTTATTTTTGAATGTTGGATCTTTCCTCATCTTATACACAACAAGAATGTTATGTAATTCATTAAGGGATAAATCATATTTATCTTCTAAAGCATATATTTTAGGATCAAACCTATCTAAAAATATTCTCATCAGTTTCTTAACAATCATAGAATATTAAAGGAGATCAATGAATCCTATGATGTTACTTAAAACTTTATTAACTATAGAAAAGTAATCATCAATTATTTCATCATTTTTCATTCAGATATATTTTAACTTTCTTATCTAGATTTATATATTTTCTTCCTTAACTTTGATATTTCCCTCAAAGATAATTTTTAGTTTTTCCCAAGTTTCCCTTGCTATCTTGAGACCCATTAGCTTCATATAAAAATTTTCTAAAAATTATATAAGAATCTAATTTAGATATTTCTAATCAACCTCAAGATTTATTTTTTCAACAAATATCATAGGAGAATATTTCTCAATGGGTGTAAACCTAAATATATTTATCTCTATCACCTCTAGGATAAGTGATAGAAGATAGAGTATCATTATATTTTTTCATCCATGAAAATTTTTTCCATTTAAGGTAAGAATACCTTTGATATTAACTGAGTCGATATTATCCATGATAAAAGAGTAAGGATATTGTATAGGGAACATTGATTCTTTGATACCACTTCAAGTTACTAAGACTGTGAGTGTTGTGCCCAATTAAATACAACACGATCCCTAAAGAGAATATGACCTGGTACTAATCGCCCTTCTTCTTAGTAGCAGGGTGTCACGGCATGACACTAGGGTTTCACATTGTGACACTTTTCCATATGTCCCACATCGGGGATTAGAGAGGGTTTGATCATGAATAAAAGTCCTTGAAGCCCTATCCCTATTAATAAGTCCTTTTTTTCAGCAAGGTTGATCTCTAACAAGATAAAACTATGAAAAATAATTTCATAAGGGTGGGACTCCCAAATAGGAAAATATTATTGGTGTAAGGGACTATTAACTTGGTCCTCTAAAGTGGTGTCAAAGGATAGATAACCTCGGTTCTTTAGGGGAAGTGCTTAGGGGTGATTTTTATGCCAAATTGAATACATCGTGAGCTCTAAAGTTCCCATGACATGGGACTAAATGCCTTGTTTCTTGGCAGTGAGGTGTCATAGTATGAAACATAGGGTGTCACATCATGAAAATTGACCATGAGTCCTACGTCAAGGCTCATAGGGGGTTTGGTAATGAATATAAGCCCCTGAATCCCTCTCCCCGTCAATAATTCCTTTTTTAGTAAGGGTGAGATCTAAGAGGATAACCCTAAGAAAAACAAATCTATGAGGTTGGGACTCCCAAAGTGGATAATATTGTTGGTGTTAGTAACCACTACCTTGGTCCTCTTAGTAAGAGCCACTAAGAATGGTTGGTTGAATTAGTGGTGATATTTTACAATTTATTTTCTCTTGAAATTAACCTTTGCAACTTGTTAGAGTTTATATCCTTTTGAAATTTATATCTCAACCATACATGTAATAAAATATAGGAAATTAAAGTGGGGTATACAAGATTTACAAGTTCCACCCTCAGTGTGGGTGGCTACATCCTTATCATGGAGATTCCCATTGGTCCATAGAATTTCATTATGATATAAAGTGATTACAATTGAGACAACTTCCATTAAGAACCTTTTATCTCCTGATAGGTAATTATACTGAATCTCATCGGTTACAAAGTTTTCTTATCTTTTGATCCACAAGAAAATAATAAACTTATTAAAACAGCTCATAGAACTTTGTTTGGAAAATCTTCATCTAGTACACTTTGTTCGGTGTGACTTCATCCAGTTCACTTCTACCTTCATCTAGTATGAATTTGTCCAATGTGATTCATACTCTTTCTAGTTTATCTTTTGGGTATACTTATGTTTGGTACCTATTTTTGGTATACCTCTATATGGCACCTCTTCTTCAACCAAAATAACCATGTTTGGAAACTCACATTGTTCTTCTTAAAAAACCTTCAACACTTTGGATCTCTCTCATGAACATATGGACATTGTATATTTTTACTATACTTTAACCCATTTATATAGGTACACATCCATGAAAAAAATTTGGGCTCTCAAAATTTGGATTTTGAATTTCCATTCTCATTTCTACTTCGTTGGACACCTCTCAAACATTCTACAACATTCATGAAGTTTCATGAAAACTCGATGTTTCTTCAAACTTCCTTAAAACTAATATTTTCTTAAAACTTACTTAAAACTAAACCATATAGAATAAAATTTAATAATATCTTAGCATCATTGTGGTTAATGAGTTTACAAAGTTTTCTAAACTCCTCGGAACTTTATCTAGTAGATGTTTGTCTGGTGTCTTCATAAGAACTCCTCTACTCAATATTATTCTATCAGATTCCCCTCTTTATGGTCTATATTATCCTATTTAATCAGACCAATACACTCAATATTTATCCATATTAAGCTCTTATCATACTTCATCTATCTGGTGGACTTCAAAGAAAATTCTACCATAATCTTTCAAGTGAGTTGGCATTTCTTCATCTAACCATCATGTGTCCATTCAAACTTCATACATGACTTGGATCACAAAACTCAGTCTAGTGTAGTTTCATAGAATTGTATTTATAATGAAATCACATTTTTTTATTTTATTTTTTCCATCTTATGTATCTTTGAAAAATCATCTTGACTATAAAAACTCACATTGATGGCTTCATTGATCAGAATATCTCTTCATCGGATGTACTTCCTTCTTCCCTTCTCGATAGACTGGTAAACTCTCATCTATCATGGACATTCATAAAAATGTATTATGTCCTACTAAATTTATATATTATTAATCTAGTAGAATTACCAAATTTATTCACCTATACCACTTTGAAAAAGTTTACTTGATGGACTTTATAAATATCTGTCTACTAGAACTATATTGATCACCTTCTCTCTCTGTCTGGTCAGCATTACACTTGTCTGTCTAATGAACTTGCCTTCTATTGGAATGACATCAACTCTATCATATAAAACTCAGTATGATGGATATTTTTTTGATGTACTCGATCTGATAGCCTTTATATAGCAGCAACATTTATGGATTTATAACTTCAAACTTTATATTGCATGTAACTCCAGATTTGTACCTTAAACTTTATATAGATTGAAACTTAAACTTTGTACACACCATCTATCCAGAAGCTTCATGTGCTTCTATTCAATAGACTCGTTTTTTTGGACTTCATATTTCCCCATCCGATCACCGGTTCTAACTTAATCACTTCATTTTTTTGAACTTTGTACATTCATAACTCAAACTTTTTCCATAAACAAACTTCTCCCTTTTGTATAGATTCATATAGACTCAAATAGAATCATGAGTTTCTTAATGATTTTAGGAACTTGAAGAATAGAAAAGAATCATCTGACTTAGTAATAAAACTTTCTTAAACTCCATAAGAAAAATTTCATACATAGAATTAGCAACTCATTCTTACCTAAAATACAAAAACATTCACAAACATGATATTTACAAAAAATAAAAAATTTATTACAAAAACAAATCAAATGATATTCAGTTGGTAATGATTTGAGAATAATCACCACTATATTTTCTTCAACATTTTTTAAAATATAGTGACTAAGATTCCATGTCCGTATGATTTTGAAATTTTAGAAGGAATTTGAATTTTTTTTACTGTGTGGGTTGAATTTTGATCCACGAATCGGAATGAAATATCGATATTTTGAATGCCTAAAAATTATTTTTTTTATATGTCGAGTGGATCTCAAGAGGTAGATAGAGTGTTTGGATGATCTTTGGAGGCTACAGGTTAATTTTTAGAAGTTTTGGAGTTTTTTTACCAAGGTTCACGGTTTTGTGTGCACAGTTTGGTGTGCACGGTTTTGAAGAAATCATATGCCACATGGATGCTAATGGATTTTTCAATTCATTTTGAACTAATCACAGGAGTGTTTAAAAGTTACCATATCATTAAGGACAAACCATATGGGGTTCAAGGGGAAACTGTGTGAGGTGGAGGATGGTCTGAGACATGGTGCATTGACTGCACACAGTTTCATATAAACTATGCACCATGTTTCAAAAGGGGTCTAGTGGGTTGTTTCACAGTTGGTACATGGTAAAGAAACTATAAAAACAAATAGTGTGAGGGGTGTTGGTGTTAGATAGTGGTAGTTTCATAGTTGGCACATGGTTTTTCTAACCTATGACCTAACCATGAGGGTAATTTTTAATAGAAAATGGAGGGAGCGTGGTTATATAATAGTTTGGAAAACTACATGACCAAGTTGTGTGATCATCTAGAACTTCATTAAAAATGTGGTTTTACCAAAATAACCCCTTGGGTTTTTAGGCTACTCTACCCTGTTTCTCCCCCCATTTGGTTCTCATGAACCATAGGCCTCCCAACCCTCTTCCTCCTTCTTACCCCATTTTATTTGGAGTGTGTTCATGGTGGTTCTTAAGCATTTTGAGGTTAGATTAAACCTCTTGTGGATTCCTATAATCTCCTTTGTAATTCTATATAATTTTGGAATTCCACGGTTATAGTTTTGTTAAGGATTATACTGGATCATGGTGGAAAAATCCATTTCTCGTGGGGATTTTAGTCAGATTTCATATAGGAGATCCTGAGATGACTTATGCACATTATTGTGTAACCTTTCATTAAGGTATGATCTTTGGTTAGATCTTAGAGGGGATCCATTTCTCGTGGGGATTTTAGTTGGTTTTTAATGAATTAATTAATTATAATTGTTATAGTTAATTAATTTTTGTTTCTTGACATGAGGTTAGATCTTGGGTGGTTGATATGAGCTCGTTTGGTTGTCGAGGAGTTTGGATGGGACTTGGACAGGCCTTGGAAAGGTCTCTGTGCTTTGGAAATGTTTTGGAAATATTTATTAATGAGTTAGGTGGTCTAAGAACTTTAATCATAGTCTTGTTAATTAATTTTCATGTGTATGTTTTTTTGTATTAAAGTCCTTATGTGGTGTGTTTTTTACTTGGTTAAATTAAATGGTTTTAGGATTTAAATTGATACCTTATACATTCCACAGATCCATTGGTGTTTATAAGATTTAATTTATGGATTCCCATGGGGTGTGTCATTTCTTTGAAAGGCTAAAACGTGATTGTAAAGGGGTAAAGAGAGTGGGTTATGAGATTAACCTTGTTTATCTCATTTTTTTTATTGATTGAATGGTTAAGGTATACTTGGTAGGACTTGGGAATAAATGTTTTAAAAATAGGTTGAAAGGATGGTTTTAAATGGTTTGAAATGTGTACATTGGGTTTTGACCTGGTTTTGGGTGTCAAAGGGGAAAATATATGTTTTGAAATGGTTCTTATTTTAAAATGAGGTGTTCACCTCCATGTTCTTTATAAAAATGAGTTTATAAATGGATTAAAATGTTGATTTGAAATTAGTGTGTGTTTTCCCCTTTGTTGAAATGACTTGATGGATCTTTTAATTATTTTGATGGAAGTGAGGGATTTGGCCTTGTTTTGGTTTTAAAGGCCCCTAGGGACCTTGGTAAATGATAATGGTTTAAAAATGATTTGTTATAGTTTCCAAATGTTTTATAAGTTCAAGTTGTTGAACCTTGAAAAGTGATTGTTGGTGAAATATTTTATGGTGTTTCTCGTGGTGGTCCTCACCAATGGTTTAGGGTGTTGGTCATGGTGGTCCTCACCTATAGTTTAAGGTGTTGGTCATGGTGTTCCTTAACAACGGTTTAGGGTATTGGTCATGGTGGTCCTCACCTACGGTTTAAGGTTCTAGTAATGGTAGTCCTTACCTATGGTTTAGGGTGTTGTTTATGGTGGTCCTCACCCACAATTTAAGGTGATAGTCATGGAATTCCTCACCTATGGTTTAGGGTGTTGTTCATGGCAGTCCTCGCCACAATTTTGGATGTTAGAATGATCACTACTAAAAAATTGGATTTATTCGGCACTACAGATTTAATAGCACTAGCTAAAAGCACTATTAAAGACCCCCTTTGTCAGTGCTATAAAAATATCTATTAAAGTAGGCCTTTAACATCACTTTTTTTAACATTATTAAAGGGGGTCTTTAATAGAACTTAAAAAGTGTTGTTAAAGGGGGCTCTTTATCATCGCTTGTAAAAAAGAGCTGATAAATCCTCTATCAACGCTATAAAAAAGGCACTAATAAAGACCACCCTTTATCTTTTCTAGTGCTGATAAAGGGTATATTTCATAAAAAATCATTAAAAATAATATATTAATATATAAATATATTTATATTAATATAAATATAATATATATATTTTTAAATATGTTTTAGATAAGGCTATAAATAGGAATTTACACTTAATATATAATATATTTAGTGAAAATGTCTTATAAAATAATTAAAATATTATTAATTAATAATTTTATAATTATTATCAAGTAATGGTCATTTAATAATATTTGGAAGACATAAAAATTAAATAAATTAATGAATGATCTTAGATAAGTTGAAAACATGACTTGAACTTCAAACAACCATAAATTTTGATCCGGGTGTCCGTTTGGCCTCTACCACATATCAAATCGAAGCTCGCAACAAGATATACACACTAATAAACTAGGGAAACCCCTGGTCATGTTTTTTAGGTTAAAAAAGACCCATAAGGCTTCTAAAACTAAGTTTTTAGTCAGGGTATCCAAATTTTATAACATTTGATGGAATTTTATCCTCATTTAAGGGGGTCTTATTATATTTTTTATGGGCAATAAATTTATTACCAAGTATTACACTCATATTGGTATTATAGTTTTTAGGTTTTATAATTTTTTATAATGTAGTTTTATTTATAATTAAATAAATTCATATTTTCTTATATTTACTTATAATAAATCACTTTTATAAATACATATATCAATATATTTATATATAAAAATATTTTTAAATATATAAACTAAATATTTATTATTCATTTTATTTAAATTAAATAATTATCCATTTTATTTACCTTATATAAATGCACTAATATGTATATATATACCTATACAGGTAATGTTTATATATAAACATGTGTGTGTCAATAAAAATATATATATTTATATGTATATTATAATATATTTAAATAAATACATATTCTAAAAATTTATTTAAAACAATATCTTACCATTTTTTACATTATAAATATATATATATATATAATGTTTATATATCTGTGTGTGTGTGTGTTAATAAATGGGTATATATTTATATTATATTCTAGTATATGTAAATGGATATAATATATAATATATTTAAATAAATATAAGAATATATATATCACACACACACAAACATATATTTTATAAATATATTTAAAAAATTGTATAAATATATGAATAAAAAATATATATGTAAATATATATATATATATATAGAAATATCATTAAATAGAAAACAAAACAACATGGTGTGGTGGTAAAGGCATTCCATCTTCAAGATAAAGGTGCAGGGTTCGAATCCAGATGTGCACAGGAGTCTAGAAATTCATAAAAGTGATGTTAAAGGGGGTGGTGGGGTGAAAATCATTGATAAAGGGGGTGGTGTGCTGTTAAAGGGATCATGAAAGCACTGATAAAGGGTCCAGGCACATAGAGGTCCAAAAAATATAATTTCACCTCCTTTAACAACACTTTTTTTAGCACTGCTAAAGGGGGCCTTTATCAGCGTTAAAAAAGTGTTATTAGCACTTTTAAAGTACACCTTTAATAGCACTTTGTATGAGTGATATTAAAGCCTTCCCTTTAACATTTCTTGTGCAGATAAAAATTTATAAGAATTGTTAAAGGACCTTTAATAGCACTATTAAAAACTAGTTCTGTAGTGGTGAATGATCCTCATCTTTGGGTTGGTTCCAAACTGATGCTCTAGGAACCACTAATGTTTATGTATTGATGGGTGCGGGAATGAGGTTCCAGGTATGTCTAATATTTATGTTTATACCTCCCATAGATAGATGATAAATGGGAATCCCTTTTTTATTCATAGTATATGTCACCCTACGTTGTATGGCTTAGACAACTAGCTTAGGTTGTCACGACCCGTCCTCGGGGCCCGTACCGTGACTACCCCAAGCCTGCCTTCCATAGGCCAGGGGCTGGCGACTAGCACCAAGGCGTAAATCCCGGTAAAGAGGGAAGGCATTGCCTTTGAAAAGTAAAAAAACACCACATAGCAAGCATGCATAAGTAAACACTAAGTAAAAACTGGGTACAACAGTATGTGCAGAAAAGTAAGTGGGCCAGAATACAAACCCAAACTGAAAGTAAAGTACAACTGGAAAGGGGAAAACAGCAACTAAAAGTAAAGTTGCAACGTCAAGCCATCCACTGGAAGCCCCACCTGAAGGGTGAGTACAAATAGCCTCCACAGCTCCTCGGGTCCAGCCGTCCGCTCCGAGTACGTCCCGCCTAGTGGTCCACCTCCGGGTACCGTCCTGCTCCACAAGACTCAACCACGATCATCGCTGTCTGTCGTCTGCAACCAACACAACGTAGTACGGGTATAGCCCGTGTAGGGGTGAGTATAAGCTACTCAGTAGGGACCCCAAGACCCCTGAAGGTCTCCCAGAATCCACAAAGGATAATCCACAAGGAAAGATACAATCACGAAGTAACGTCTGACACTACTTAGGTATATGCCCATACATATACCAAAGTCATCAATTCCAAGTTCGTCTCCAACATCCGAGCCCAATTACAACTCAGTCCACACAGGAAAGCAAAACATAATCCACACAGGATAGCACAACACAAACCACAAAGGAAATAAAAACAGGATTCAGCTCACACAGGTATACTTCTTCGTATGATGATAGAGATGATCAGATATAGCCACTGATTCATCTAAGCTGTCGGACCCACAAAGGATCGATAGGTACTAACCCCCGCAATGACCCACAAAGGATTTGACCCACAAAGGATCGATAAGTAACTAACCCCCGCAATGACCCACAAAGGATCTGACCCACACAGGATCGATAGGTAACTAACCCCCGCAAAGACCCACACAGGATCGGACCCACACAGGATCTGTAGGCGCTGGCCCACACATGACCGCTGAGCGCTGACCCACACAGGATCGGACCCACACAGGATCGGTAGCACTGATCCACGTAGGATCGCTGAGTGTCGTAGTCGTCGCCGTCGAATCCACTGAGGATCTCTGTACAGTCGTCGTCGTAGTCGCAGCCAGCTCTAGGGTTTCGGCACACAGCAAGCTCGTTTGGGAGGGTCCGCTCCACGAGCCGAGAGGCTGATACATCAACTAACACATAGTCCAGAGTTGATGTATCCAAAAGTTTTGTATCGTCAACAGGAACTCAACGCCACAGACGGCACGTCAATCGGACGCCCGGTCTGAAAGTTATTGGCTTTTTCGTCCCAGGGGCCCGGTTGGTTTTTAAGTCAAAACCAACCCGACCGCACTCCACCTACGTCCAAACCTCTATCGTAGTAAGCCAAAAGATCCGTCTCACTTAGAGGAATCCATCAAAGTCGACGGCACGTCAATCGGACGTCCGGAGCTCAAGTTATGAGTGTTTCCGCTCTGAGGGCCCGGTTGGTTTCGGGTATGAACCAACCCGGCCGAACCCAAGGTACTCCGAAACCTTGAGTGGCATATACCGAAAAGACCATCCTGATCAAAGGATTGCATCGGCGCTGATGATGCATCAATCGGAGGTCCGTAGTCCAAGATATGGGCAAAAGACCAAAGAAGGTCTGGTATTAAGGGGTCCGGGCCCGGGCCGACCCAGCCCGATGCCCCCAGGGTCGGCCCGAACCGGGTCGACCCGTCCCGGGTCCGGGTCCGGCCCGGTCGGCGCGGCCCGGTCGGCGCGGCCCAGTCTGGAAAACCGGTCGGGCAGCCGGCCCGGCGCGCAGCGCGCTGGGCGCGCTGGCCAGGGGTTCGGCCGAACGGCCGAACCGTTTCGGGCGGGGGGCGATGCCCCCGCGTGAAGGAGTCGCAGCCCCGCGTGGGGCCGCCCTTGCCAGTGGACGCAGCTGGCTACCATGTCCTGTCGCCCTCCGGTCCCGCGCGGTCGCGGGACCGCGCCCTGCCGCCGCGGCTTCAGCCGCGACGGCTTCTCCTGGCGGCGCACCGGGTGCCGTCGCCACCTACCGCCGTGCCGGTGAGGCTCGCCGGCGAGCTGCTCTGCGGACCACCGGACGAGTTCCGGTGGTCGGAATTGCGTTTCGTCTTTGCCAAAGGCCCTCTCGGGGCCCGTCCTTCACTGCGAGGACCTCACATCGCCCGTGCGGCCTGTTTTGTCATCATCCACCATTCTGCACACCAAGAACAAAAAGGGCGGTGGGTTCGGACTTGTTCGTTGGTCCGCACCCACCGCGTTAGCGGTTTTAAAAGTTTCACAACAATCATTTAAACAAACCGTGAATATAAATCAAAAAGATTTAAAAGAATCAAACCCCAACCTCAATGTTGTCGTCGAACGTGATTTCGTCGCGGAATTGACCGTCGCGGAAGAAGAGGATCGTCGCGTCGCGGAAGGGGTGTCGCTGTCGTCGCGGTACACAGCGTCGTGTAGTCAAACTCCGAAGATTAAAAACACACAGATTTAATTTCACCAACTAAACCCATGTTGAGGATATAATTCACAAATAATTAAAAGAACCACAATCCCCTACCTCAATCAGTTGTTGATCGAAGATTGTCGCGGGGAAGGAACGTCGCGGAAGAAACGTCGCGGAAGGAGAATCATCAATGTTGCGGTACACGGCGTCGCTTCGTCGATCTCTGAGGGTTCGGCATTCTTCATCACCCTTCGTCAAAGCCCGGCGTTATTCGCGTTCTTCGCGTTCTTCGCGTTCTTCGCGTTCTTCGCATTCTTCGTGTTCTTCGCGTTCTTCGCGAAGGAGGATGAATATCTTCAGGCCTTAGAGTTTTCTCCCAATCCTCTCAACAAGCCACCCCTCAATAAGACAAGTGTTGGTCTTATTTTATTCCCATGCCAACAATTTGAAATTCAAGATAAGTAACGAACAATTAATTTCAAATAATTAATTGTAACAAATTAACTGCCCAATTTAATGGGGCGTTTCTTAACCAGAAAAACACACGGTTGACTTTCATCAAAGAGGGGTTTTGTGGGTGCGTTACTTAGGAGGGAAGAAATGGTGGGGCTCATGCGGGACCCACCTCACAAATATCCTACCAAGTGGGTAGGAAATTTTGGGTTCCACCCTGTCCGCTTAACTTGTCTTAAGCGGCTTTAAGTGAAATAAAATAAAGTTGTCTCACCACTTTATTTTATTTCTTAACTTAACCCCAAAAAAAATAAAAACCACACCTGAGCAAAAGCAACTCTGGAAAAGGAGTTTCTAAGAAAATACCGGCACTCTGATTCCATCGGTGTCCTCGGAATTTGAATCCGAGCACCGGTTCAAAAGTTAGAAAAACCCGCTCGTTCGTTCACTGAACGTACCTGAGCTAAACTTCGGAAAATGATTTCAGGCACACTGTGCCTCGGAATCAGGTGCCGTTAGAAACTGTGTTCTTGTAAAATTCCAAAGAAAATTAAGAAAAAAAATTCCTTGAATTTTACTAGTCTTTACATCACTCCCACCTTAGGGATTTGCGTCCCCGTAAAGATACATCGTAAACTAAGGAAACAAATGTGGGTACTAAGAACGCATCTGAGCCTCCCGCTCCCAAGTGCTCTCCTGGAAGTTCTCGTGCTGCCATCTAATGTGCACTAGAGGGATCGATCTCCCATGTAGGACCTTCTCCTGTCGATCCTCGATCTCCACTAGGAACTCTACAAAAGTCGCCCCATCATCAATGTCCATCTCCCCATGGTCAATGATGTGCGTCGGGTCGTGCACATATCTCCTCAGCTGAGATACGTGGAAGAAGTCGTGCACCCGGTGCAACTGAGGTGGTAAAGCCAGGCGATAAGCCACCTCGCCAATCCTGGTGAGGACCTGGAATGGTCCGATGAAGCGTGGAGACAACTTGTCGCCTCGGCCAAATCTCTGTAATCCACATCGAGGTGAGACACGCAAGAAGACGTGGTCTCCATCCTCGAACTCTAGTGGCCTCCGCCTCCTGTCAGCATAAAACTTATGTCAGCTCTGAGCTGTCCTCATCTACTCCTGGATGACTTGGACCTTCTCTGCCATGGCTTGGACCATCTCCGGTCCCACGAGTACTGACTCCCCAGGATCTGTCCAGCACAAAGGAGATCTGCAAGGTCGGTCGTACAACACCTCGTATGGTGCCATCCCGATGGTGGAGTGGTAGCTGTTGTTGTACGCGAACTCCACCAAGGGTAAGTGGTCCTCCCAGCTACGACCAAAGTCGAGGACACATGCGCGGAGAATGTCCTCGAGAGTATGAATGGTCCTCTCCATCTGACCATCCGTCTGAGGGTGAAAGGCAGTGCTCAGACGTAGCTGCATCTCGAACGCCTCCTACAACCCCTTCCAAAGCCGGGAAGTAAAGTGAGCATCTCGATCGGAGATGATAGATGATGGCACACTGTGAATCCGTACAATCTCCTAAACGTAGATATGTCCCAAGCTCTCTACTGAGCCCTGCTCTCTGATGGGTAAGAAGTGAGCCGACTTGGTGAGTCGGTCTACAATCACCCAGATGGAGTTGTGACCTCTGGAAGTGCGTGGAAGTCCAGTCACGAAGTCCATAGATATGTCTTCCCACTTCCACTTCGGGACCTCCAAGGGCTATACCAAGCCTGCTGGTACCTGATGCTCTTCCTTCACCTACTGGCAGGTGAGGCATCGAGAAACGAACTCTGCCACAGCCTTCTTCATGCCCGACCACCAGTGCTGTCGTATGAAGTCCTGGTACATCTTCTCCACTCCAGGATGTACCGCCAAGGGAGAAGTGTGAAAATCTCTCAGCACCTCCTCCCGTAATGCAACTGGTACCAAGGTACGTCCTCTGAAAAGGACGTCGTGCTCTTCTCTAAAGGAGAAACCGTCAGGTGCCTGTCCTGAGGATATCTGCGCACGCCGCGTCTCACAGTCGGCGTCCCCACGCTGTGCCTCTCTGACCTGCTGCAGTAGTGGAGGAGTGATTGTGAGAGACTGGAGGAAGGTTGTTCCATCTCTATCCATGAAGGATATCTGCAAAGCGGCTAGCTTCTCTATCTCCTCCTCAAGTAGCTGAATGCCCGTCCTCCTGCTGAGAGCATCGGCTACTACGTTCCCCTTCCCAGGAGTATAGACTATCTCAAAGTCATAGTCCTGGAGGAACTCAAGCCATCGTCGTTGTCTCAGGTTCAGGTACTTTTGAGAGGAGATGTACCTGAGACTCTGATGGTCAGAAAAGACTGTAAAGCGCTCACCCATCAGATAGTGTCGCCATGTCTTCAGAGCGAAGACCACTGATGCTAACTCCAGGTCATGGGTAGCATAGTTCTGCTCATGCAGCCTCAACTGACGTGATCCATAGGTGATCACTGCCCGCTCCTGCATCAGGACACATCCGAGTCTGGTCCCTGATGCATCGCAGTAAACTACATACCCTACTCCCTCCTCCTGTAACCTCAAGATAAGTGCGCTGGTCAATCTCTGCCTTAGCTCCTGGAAGCTCTACTGACATCTGTCTGACCACACAAAGGTTTTCCCCTTCTTTGTCAAAGCTAAGAGTGGTGCCTCAACCTTGGAAAAGTCTGGCACAAATCTCCGATAGTATTCATCTAGTCCTAAGAAACTCCGCACCTCCGTCACGCTCCTGGGTGGCTCCTAAGCTAGCACTGCCTTGATCTTCGCGGGATCCACCGCAACTCCCGCCTCATAAATGACGTGTCCCAAGAAGTGTACCTCATGTAACCATAACTGATACTTTGAGAGATTTCTATAAAGCTGGTGCTCTCGGAGTGTGTCTAGTACAACCCGCAAGTGGTAGGCGTGCTCCTCCTCAGTCGTTGAGTATATCAAAATGTTGTTGATGAAGACCACGACAAATCGATCGAGGTATGACTGAAAGATCTTGTTCATGAGGCCCATGAACACTGCTGGAGCATTGGTTACGCCGAATGGCATAACCAAGAACTCATAGTGGCCATACTGACATCTGAAGGCTGTCTTCTGCACGTCCTCGTCCCGAACTCTGAGTTGATGATAGCCTGACCTGAGGTCTATCTTCGAGAACCACCGTGCTCCCTTGAGCTGATCGAAGAGGTCATCAATCCTCGGTAGCGGATACTTGTTCTTCATTGTCACCTAGTTCAGGCGAAGATAGTCAACACAAAGTCACAAGCTCCCGTCCGCCTTCTTGGTAAATAATATCGGGGAAGCCCAGGGTGAAACACCGGGTCGGATGAAACCCTTGCCCTGCAAGTCCTCCAACTGTACCCGTAGCTCTCGAAGCTCAGTGAGAGCCATCTGATATGCTGGAGTGGATATCGGGGCTGTCCCGGGGTATAGATCAATATAAAAGTCTACCTCTCTGTGAGGAGGTAGTCCAGGAACCTCGTCGGGAAAGACGTCCGCATACTGATCCACCACTGCAGAAAAACTAGGACTCTGCAAGTCGACTGCTCCTAGGATGAGGCTAGACAACTGATGAGTGATGGGTTGTCCTCTCCTCTGTGGAAGTCCATCATGTGCTGCGAAGGCTCCCTTCTCGCTGGTGAAGGTGAACCTGCTCCCGTCGGTGTGCACACATCGCACCTTGCGCCTAAAACAGTCAATCTGAGCATGGACTGTGGATAACCAATCCATGTCCAAGATGACGTCGTAAGGCCTCGACGCCGCTACAAGAAGATCCTAGCCGAAGATCTTGCCTCCTAGAGTAAGCTCACACTACTAGCACCAGTGCTTAATCATCGAGTCTACTCCCGTAGGAGTCTCTAGCCGTAAGGATCGAGCCAATGGCTCTGTCGGAATCTCCGAGCTCCGAACAAGGGCAGCGGATATGAAAGAATGACTCGCTCATGTGTCTATAAGAACTGCAGAAAGGGTGGAATAGACACAAATAGTACCTCGAATCATCTCAGGCGCGCATTGGTCGTAGGCCTCCGCTGCCTGGAGCTGTGCATGTCTCTGCCCGCCAGCTCCATGTGGTCAGGGTGGACCTCCTGGTGGTGGTGGTGGTGGAGCCGCAAAGCGTCGCCCACCACCTACTGCTCAGCCAGCTCCTCTGCCTCGTCTGCCTACTCCCTGCAGACTGCCACGGTCGACCCTCTGCCTCTGCCTGGGTGGCCCCTCAACTGTCTGTTGCTCCTCGGCATGGCGGGTCGGGCAGTCACGAGCCATGTGGCTCTGCCCGCCGCATGTGTAGCACTGTCTGCCTCTCGAAAGACTGGCTTCGCGCTGTGTGCCCCGCACTGCTGAGCCAGTGTCTTGAGGTCGTCTGCCTGAGGGTCTGGTCTGCCTAGACCCATGAGTCATCCGTCAACTACCTGCTGCAGAAGACTCTGCTACGTGCCGCCCCGCGGTGGGTCTCGCTACTGAAGAAGGCTCAGCAAGGCAGCTCTCGATCAAAAGGGCTCGCTCTAGTACTCCTGCCTGAGTCGGAATACTGAGGGAGATCAGCGATGCCCTGATCTCATGCCTCAACCCCTACTCAAAGGTCCAGGTCCTGAAGAATGGGTCTCGTACCATGTCTTTCGAGTAGCGCGAGAGATCGGTAAATCTTGTCGAGTACTGGGCGACCATCAAGCTGCTCTTCCGCAGCTGAAGAAGCTCCTGGATGCGCACCGCACGGAGGGTGGATGGGACAAACTCCGAGCGAAAGAGGCTCTCAAAGTCCGTCCAGAGAAGAGACGCCTCATCGTGCACCTGGAGCATCAAGATCCACCATCGGCCCACTGCCGCGTGCAGTAGGGTCGCTGCGAGGATCACCATGAGGTCTGCTTGTGTCCTCACTAACCTAAAAACTCGTACCACTGCCTCCAGCCAATCCTCAAATGCCTGGGGGTCCATCTCCCCGCGGAACCTGGGCGGTCGCTGACGCTGGGAATCGTGCAGTGCACTAAGGCGACATGCATCTTCAGCGGCTGGGGCTGGTAGCATCGGTGGCTCGGTGGGTAGAGGTACCGCCGGTGCCTCTGCTGTCAAAGGTCCCTGTACCGAGACCTCGTCGCACGGCGGGCTGTCGTCACGCGCAACTCTAGGAACCCTAGCTGGCTGCCGTTGTGGGGCCATCCTGAAAAGAAATAGGTGCGCCACGGTCAAACAGTATACCTGGTGAGCTGACATAAATTAATCACAAAGAAAACTTGAAACACACATGTAATCAATGTTTTCGTGCATTAAGTCGAAAATCAGAAGTCAGGGTCCTGGTGTACGGATACATCAGCCGCCGCACATACACTGGGCTCCATGGACTGATAACCACACTCAATACTCTTAACACTATTGCTTCACATAGAAAAGATCAGAGTCATGAGTTCTGCGGTAGAACCGAACTCCTCTGATACCAATTTGTTACCACCCGTCCTCGGGGCCTGTGTCGTGACTACCCCAAGCCCGCCTTCCAGAGGCCAGGGGCTGGCGACTAGTACCAAGGCGTAAATCCTGGTAAAGAGGGAAGGCATTGCCTTTGAAAAGTAAACAAACACCACAGAGCAAGCAAGAAGAAGTAAACACTAAGTAAAAACTGGGTACAACAGTATGTGAAGAAAAGTAAGTGGGCCAGAATATAAACCCAAACTGAAAGTAAAGTACAACTGGAAAGGGGAAAACAGCAACTAAAAGTAAAGCCGCAACGTCGAGCCGTCCATTGAGCCCCACCTGAAGGGTGAGTATAGATAGCCTCCACAGCTCCTCGGGTCCAGCTGTCCGCTCCGAGTACGTCCCTCCTAGTGGTCCACCTCCGGGTACCGTCCTTCTCCACAAGCCTCAACCACGATCAGCGTTGTCCGTCGTCTGCAACCAACACAACATAGTGCGGGCATATCCTGTGAAGGGGTGAGTATAAGCTACTCAGTAGGGACCCCAAGACCCCCGAAGGTCTCCTAGAATCCACAAAGGATAATCTACAAGTAAAGATACAATCACGAAGTAACGTCTGACACTACTTAGGTATATGCTCATATATATACCTAAGTCATCAATTCCAAGTTCGGCTCCAACATCCGAGCCCAAGTACAACCCAGTCCACAAAGGAAATCAAAATGTAATCCACACAGGATAGCACAACACAAACCACAAAGGAAATCAAAACAGGATTCAGCTCACACAGGTATACTTCTTCGTATGACGATAGAGATGATCAGATATAGCCACTGATTCATCTAAGCCGTCGGACCCACAAATGATCGATAGGTACTAACCCCCGCAATGACCCACAAAGGATCTAACCCACAAAGGATCGATAGGTAACTAACCCCCGCAATGACCCACAAAGGATCTGACCCACACAGGATCGATAGGTAACTAACCCCCGCAAAGACCCACACAGGATCGGACCCACACAGGATCTGTAGGCGCTGGCCCACACAGGACCGCTGAGCGCTGACCCACACAGGATCGGACCCACACAGGATCAGTAGCACTGATCCACGTAGGATCGCCGAGTGTTGTAGTTGTCGTCATCGAATCCACTGAGGATATCTATACAGTCGTCGTCGTAGTCACAGCCAGCTCTAGGGTTTCCGCACACAGCAAGCTCGTTCGGGAGGGTCCGCTCCACGAGCCGAGAGGCTGATACATCAACTGACACATAGTCCAGAGTTGATGTATCCAAAAGTTCTGTATCGTCAACAGGAACTCAATGCCACAGACGGCGCGTCAATCGGACGCCCGGTCTGAGAGTTATTGGCTTTTTCGTCCCAGGGGCCCGGTTGGTTTTTAAGTCAAAACCAACTCGACCGCACTCCACCTACGTCCAAACCTCGGGCATAGTAATCCAAAAGATCTGTCTCACTTAGAGGAATCCATCAAAGTCGACGGCACGTCAATCAGACGTCCGGAGCTCAAGTTATGAGCGTTTCCGCTTCGAGGGCCCGGTCGGTTTCGTGTACGAACCAACCCGGCCGAATCCAAGGTACTCTGAAACCTTGAGTGCGATATACCGAAACGACCGTCTCGATCCAAGGATTGCATAGGCACTGACAATGCGTCAATCAGAGGTCCTTAGCCCAAGATATGGGCAAAAGACCGAAGAAGGTCCGGTATTAAGGGGCTCGGGCCCTGGCCGACCCGGCACGATGCCCCCAGGGTCGGCCCAAACCGGGTCGACCCTTCCTGGGTCTAGGTTCGGCCTGGTCGGCACGGCCCGGCCCGGCCGGCGTGGCCCGGTCTGGCGGACCAGCCGGGCAGCCGGCCCGGCGCGCGGCGCGCTGGGTGCGCTGGCCAGGGGTTCGGCCGAACGGCCGAACCGTTTCGGGCGGGGGGCGCTGCCCCCGCGTGAAGAAGTCGCGACACTGCGTGGGGCGGCCCTTACCAGTGAACGCGGCTGGCTGTCGTGTCCCGTTGCCCTCCGGTCCCGCACGGCCGCAGGACCGCGCCCTACCGCCGCTGCTTCAGCCGCGGCGGCTCCTCTCGGCGGCGCTCCGGGCGCCACCGCCACCTGCCGCCGTGCCGGCGAGGCGCGCCAACGGGCAGCTCCGTGGACCACCAGACGAGTTCCGGTGGTCGGAATTGCGTGACGTCTTCGCCAAAGGCCCTCCCAGGGCCCGTCCTTCACTGTGAGGACCTCACATCGCCCGTGCGGCTTGTTTTGTCATCATTCGTCGTTCCGCACACCAAGAACGAAAAGGGTGGTGGGTTCGGACTTGTTCGTTGGTCCGCACCCACCGCGTTAGCAGTTTTAAAAGTCTCACAAAAATCATTTAAACAAACCGCAGATATAAATCACAAAGATTTAAAAGAATCAAACCCCTACCTCAACGTTGTCGTCAAACGTGAGTTCATCGCGGAATTTACTGTCGCAGAAGAAGAGGATCGTCGCATCGCGGAAGGGGCGTCACTGTCGTCGTGGTACACGGCATCGTGAAGTCAAACTCTGAGGATTAAAAACACACAGATTTAATTTCACCAACTAAACCCATGTTGAGGATATAATTCACAAAGAATTAAAAGAACCACAATCCCCTACCTCAATTGGTTGTTGATCTAAGATTGTCGCGGGGAAGAAACGTCACGGAAGAAACGTCGTGGAAGGAGAATCGTCGGCGTCGCAGTACACGACGTCATGTCGTCGATCTCCGAGGGTTTGGTGTTCTTCATCACCCTTCGTCGAAGGCCGGCATTCTTCGTGTTCTTCACGTTCTTCATGTTCTTCACGTTCTTCGCGTTCTTCGTGAAATAGGATGAAGATCTTCAGGCCTTAGAGTTTTCTCTCAATCCTCTCAACAAGCCACCCCTCAATAAGACAAGTGTTGGTCTTATTTTATTCCCATGCCAACAATTTGAAATTCAAGATAAGTAACTAACAATTAATTTCGAATAATTAATTGTAACAAATTAACTGCCCAATTTAATGGGGCATTTCTTAACCAGAAAAATGCACGGTTGACTTTCATCAAAGAGGGGTTTTGCGGGTGCATTACTTAGGAGGGAAGAAATGGTGGGGCTCATGCGGGCCCCACCTCACAAATATCCTACCAAGTGGGTAGGATATTTTGGGTTCCACCCTATCCGTTTAACTTGGCTTAAGCGGCTTTAAGTGAAATAAAATAAATTCGTCACACCACTTTATTTTATTTCTTAACTTAACCCCAAAAAAAATAAAAACCACACCCGAGAAAATGCAACTCCAGAAAAGGCGTTTCTAAGCAAATATCGCCGCTGCGATTCCATCGGTGTCCTCGGAATTCGATTCCGAGCACCGGTACAAAAGTTAGAAAAACTCGCTCATTCGTTCACTGAACGTACCTGAGCTAAACTTCGGAAAATGATTCTGGGCACACCGGGCCTCGGAATCAGGTGCTGTCAAAAATAGTGTTCTTGTAAAATTCCAAATAAAATTAAGAAAAAAAATTCCTTGAATTTTATGAGTCTTTACATAGGTCTATGTAGGTTTGGTTGGCCCTGGTGTCACCTTAGAAACTGAGGTCTAGTGGGAACTAGATAAGTGGTTTTTTCCTCAAGATTTACCTTTCTATACCATTTATTTATTTCGTTGGTTATCTGTATACACTATTTATTTGATTGGTATTTGATTTAGACGTCATTGGTAGTAGCCTACTGAGTTGTGCTCACACACTTCTTGGGATACCATTATACATGGGTACCATAGAAACTCTTGTGCATTTATTACTGGTATGGGTTTAGGATGAACTCCATTTTGAGTGTTTCATAATTGGTTAGGTTAGCTTGGATGGTATTACAGTGTTGGAGACCGAGTATATGACATGGATTAGAGTTAGTTATAGAGCCTAATGTATTTATTTTTCAATTTATTTTGTATATGTGTGATCGGCCTAATGGGTGATCAATATTGTATGTGTGGCATGGATGTTCAGGCCTTTACTATATTTCATCTTATTATGGTATATTTCTATTTCAAATTATTTATTCTTTCAGCATACTCTAATGTGTAATTTTTAGTTATTTACTTATGGTTTTGTACTCTAATGTGGGGGTATAGTTTCCTCATAGTTCCGCCTTATACCCCCACTATTAGTCGGTAGCCTTTGGTATACAAGGAGGCATGCTTGAGGCCATGTGAATAACTATCTTGACACACCATTTTAGTGGAATCCATTATGGGACATTATAAAGTGGTATTAGAGATGTTTACTTCTCAGTTACTTCAATATTTAGGGTTTTGCAGACTAGAGAAATAGGAATGCGTCAGATCATGTGATGGATACAGGGATAATGCACAATGAACACCTATTCTAGTAGGAATTACAAGTTATTAGGGATGGGATTGCTATTTTTATTTTTTATGTTACCATTTTATTTGATTTTCACTTTGAGATATGCACATGTGGTTTGGGATTTGATGGATTATGATGGATTATTGTCTCTTGTCCTATTTTCATGAGTCCTGAGATTTTGTTTTTAACTCTTGGTCTGTTGAGGATAGTGGAATCTCATGCATCATGTTAGGAACATAGTATCCACATGTTATAGGCCTTCTATTGTATGATTTATATATTTCCTTCTAATGGTATGTTATGTGGATCTATGGTGAGATGCTCAATGATGAGGTTGTCAACACATTCCTCATGCATAGTTGGTGTAGTGACCCTGGTGGGTCGATGTGGTATAAGTTTATGATTGTTGGTCCCTTCTAGGTGGATGTTGTTTGAGGTTAGTTGTGCATTCGATCCCTTCAGGGAGCGTTCTGATGTGCGTATTCTCAGAGAGGACGGGTGACCTAGTTTTGGGTAGTTGGTTTGGATTATGAAATCTTTTATATATGAGACCATATATGTGGGTATTTTGACCTATTAATGTTGTTTAATGTTATTAATGGGGATTTTTTATTCTTGTGACTCGTATCCTTCTATGAGTTGGCATATACCTAGGTGGTTGGACATAGTGACTTTTTGTGAGACTTTACCATTGGGGATAGTTGGGAGAGCTCAATGGACTTCTTAACATGACTCCAGTTTAGGTAGTTGATGTTTTTTTAATATCAAGGGTGACCCGTGAGAGGGGTCGGCCGAGTTGTAAGTGCCTTTGGGTGCATGAGTTATGGGTGGATGTTTTGTGCTTTTGGAAGTGGTGAATGAATGGTGCAACCTAGTATGGAGTTTAGGCATGTGGGGTGACTTTTTTTTAAGAGGAATCACTTTTGTACTAGTGATTAATCCTTGTGATTGGTTTCTAGAGGGTTAGTATCATTCATGTGTCTACCTGAGTAATGGTTGTGCAACCAGGATGTGTCTAATGTGAGTTGGGCTGGGAGCGTAGGAGGTGCTTGAGAGTATGTGGTTTCAGGTGTGAAGGTTTTCTTTGGGTGATGTTTATACAATTGAGGTAGACCTAATATTTTTATAGTGTGATACACATGGATATGTTGGGTTTTCTTGAGATAGAAAGCACTTTTAGTGATGGTGCTTCAGTGGAACATGTGGTTTTTAAGGGTAGGACCAGTTGGGTGCCTGTCTTGGTTGAATCTGGTTGAATATTCAAGAATACTATGAGAGTGTGGATAGTCTTAGTGGAATTCTTGAATTAAAATTGGGTTTTGAGTGGTTGTGCAAGTGGTTTTTTCATGGTGAGTTGCCTTTGGTTTTGGGAAGCACCAATGGTTCTCTTCATTGGGTGAGAGGGACATGCAGGAGGGGCATGTCTAGTAGATAGGGCTTGTGAGCTGATATTTCATAAGGATTGACTCATTAAAGATATAATTAAGTTATATGGTTGGGTTAAACAAGATTGTGTAATGACTAAGTGTTAATAGTATCTTGGAGATACAATTGGGTGGTGCTGCACTATGTCATTTGGTTTGTGGATTGGATGTTATGAGAGCATACACTTCAGGTGCTTAAGTTGAGCTGGAAGTCATGAGTAGGTTGAGGATCGATTTGAGTGTGATGAGATGCTTGTGGGTAGGGAGGCTTTGGGAATTTATATGGGTTTAAATGTCCCTGAAAATAGATGTAACATTAGAAATGGATGAGTTGTGTTAGTATTCATTAATGGCATCTTAGTGTGCTCTCAGTTTAGAGATGATCATGCCCAATATCTTGACATTGTCTTGAGTGTTCTGATAGGGAAATGGTTATACGCCTATCTAACTAAAGGTTTTCTTGATTTTATGGAGTGACTCCTTGGAGGTGGTTCTCATGGAATGTTGGAAGTGAATCCATATGGTTGGGTGAAACATCGGTCATTGTGATTAAGTCCTTATAGTAGACCGGATGTCAGTGAATGTTGTGGGTGCTATTCTTGGAAGTTGGGAACTGGTGATAGTTGATGTTTTTTTACTCTATTTAGAGCAAGATGACCATGTATAATTCTTAGGTTAGTAGTGGCTGGATCATGGGATATGGTGGTTTTAGTTACTTGAGTGAGGTAATGACAATGACACTCTTATGGTGGGAAGTGACGTGTTGGTCGCAAGGGTGTGACCCTCATACTGGGAGGGTTATGGGTTTGTAGAACTAACTTTTGATCGGTCATGGTGGCATTGTGATGCTAGTGAGGAACCAATGAGGTTTTTTCATGAATTTTATAAGGAATTATAACTATAAATCGTTTTTGGTGGATGATCAAGTTGATTGTTGTATTTGGGATCGAGGTGGTTCTAAAAAATGATCTGAGGTGTTGGTGTTGGGATGCGTCAGGGATGTGGTAGAGCAAGACAATGATTTTGGGTTATTGGAGGATCTGACTACAGAGTCTCACCAGGAGTCAAGTATAGACTTCAGTTAGTGTGTACATATGATCATGTAATGCCTCTGTGCATGAAGGCATTATGATTAGGTGAGGTGGCAACGTGCCGAAATTGGGAGTCGAGCACTTTTGGGATGAGTTAGCTAGGGATAGACCAACTTGGGTTAACATGTGAAACTTGTGTGTTTTTAATTTTGGAATGATCTTTTGAGAAAAAGATTTTTTTTTCTTAGTTCATGCTTGGATGGCTGGTATTTGTCTACTCTAGTTGGTTTTTGATGATGAGGATGGGTTCCAATGATGATTGGAATTCTCATGGGTGTTTGGATGCGATAAGTTGGGAGCAATGTTGGGTGTATTATGGGAGTGTGATATAGAGGTTCTTTTGAGATTTTATGATGGAAGAGGCATCAATCATTGGAAGATAGTGGTTATAATAAAAAAAATTATGGTTGGGATCACCATAGATCCAATGAGTGTTTTGGTTGGATGTACTTGGGTAAGCGCCATCTTGGTATTTCGGTTTTGAAAATGGGCATTGACACCGGTTTTATCCAGTTGAGTTCCTTGAGTTGGAGGTTGTACCTTGGTAGTGTTTTAGTCTTACAAAAACTAAATATAGGGATATTGGTTATGTTGGTGACCGACATAGGTTGGGTGGTGTGGGTGAATGGCCACTAGGATTTCTCGAGGATAAGAAGTATTATTGTGGGTAGGTTTTAATATCCTATGTACATATGAGTTGGAAATTTCAAAATGAATTTAGATTTTCATTTAATGGAAGGGTTTAATTTTGAAACATGACTCAGAATGAAATCCCAAGAGTTGAAATTCCTCAAAATGATGTTTTGAGATGAGGAGTGAGTCTTGGGAGGTAGATCAGGTGTTCAGATGATATTTTGAGGCTTCAAGTTAAGTTTTAGGAGTTTTGGAGTTTTTTGACCAGGCTGCACGACTTAAATAGTTTGCACAGTTTAAGAGAAATTGTGAAACACTTGGATGCTAAGGGAGTTTTTAGTTCATTTTGAACTAAGTATGGGTGTGTTGTGTGGTTACGACATGGTTAAGGATAAACCATGTGGGTTTTAAGGGGAAACCAAGTGAGGTGAAGGAGGGTATAAGACATGGTGTGTAGCTTACACATGATTTCAGACAAACCGTTTGTGATTTTACAGAAGGGGTACAATGGGGTGTTTCACAGTTGGTTCATGGTTAAGAATCCATGCGGGGAAACCATCAGAGGGGTGTTGGTGTTGAATAGTGGGAGGCACACAGCTTGCAAACCGTGTGGCCAAACTGTGTGGCTTCTCATAACTTCATTGAATGGGGGATTTACCAAAATATCCCCTTATATTTTTAGGCCACTCTATCCCCTTCTCCCCCATTTGGTTTGCATGAACTAGGGGGATTCCAACCCCCTTCCTCTTTCTTACTCCCTTATATTTGGGGTGTGTTCATGGTGGTTCTTCAGCATTTCAATATGAGATTCAACCTCTGGTGGCTTCCTTTCATATCCTTCTTACTCCTATCTAGATTTGGAATTCCTTATTTAGGGTTTTGTTGATGGTTCCACCAGATCATGGTGGAAACATTCATTTCTCATGGGGCTTTTGGTTAGCTTGCATAGAGGAGATATTAAGACAACTTCCACATGTCATTGTGTGATGTTTCATTAAGGTGTCCATTCGTGGTGAATTTTTATAGGTTTTCTATAATGAATTAATCTAATTAATTATTAAATTGGTATTTCCTCTTAGGTCTTTACTTGGTAATGGTGTTGGGTGTCTGTTGTGGACCACCCATGGTGGTTTTGTGGAGTTTCAATAAGAGGTGAGCATCCAGTGAGTTTTACGATGTTATGTTTAGTTGGGGTTTAATGTATTAATTAACTATAATTGTTATAATTAATTAATTATTATTACTTGACATGAGTTTAGATCTTGGTTATTTGAGATAATCTCATTTGGATACTGAGGAATTTGAACGGGACTTGGACTGGCCTTGGAAAGGTTATCGTACTTTGGAAATGTTTTATAAATCTTCATTAATGAGGTAGGTGGTCAGAAATATTTACACATAGTCTTGTTAATTAATGTGAATGTGTATGTGGTATGTTTCTTAAATATCATGTGTGGTGTGTTAGTTACTTGGTTATAATAAATGGTTTTGGGATTTAAATTGATACCTTAGACCTTTCACAGATCTTGTTAGAAACATTAGTGTTTATAAGACTAAAATATATGGATTCTCATGGGGTGATCCATTTCTTGGAAAGGGTAGAATGTGTTTGTAAAGGGGTAAAGAGAGTGGGTTATGAGCTTAACCTAGTTTATATCATTGGTTGGATTGATTTAATGTCTAAGGTATACTTGGTAGGAATTGGGAATCAATGTTTTAAAAATATTTTTAAATGATGATTTGAAATGTTTTTAAATGTGTGCATTGGGTTTTGACCTGGTTTTGGGTGTCAAATGGGGGAAGTTATGTTTTGAAATGGTTATTTTTTTTAAATGAGGTGTTTACCTCCATGTGGTTTATAAATAGATTCAAATTTTGATTTTAAATGAGTGTGTGGTTTCTACTTTTTTGAAATGCCTTAATGGATCTTTAAATGATTCTGATGTAAGGGAGGTCTTTGGCCTTATTTTGGTGTGAAAGGAACTTAGGGGCCTTAGTAAATGATAATGGTTTAAAAAGGGTTTGTTGTGGATTATGAATGTTTTGGAAGGTTGAGATGTTGAACCTTGAAAATTGATTGTTGGTGAAATTGTTTAAGGTATTGGTTAGGGTGGTCCTCACCTATGGTTTAGGGTGTTGGTCATGGTGGTCCTCACCTACGATTTATGGTGTTGGCTATGGTGGTCCTCACCTATGGTTTAGGGTGTTGGTCATAGTGGTTGTAGTGACTTTATTTTTTCCTTGTAAGTCTTTGAAATATATTTAAAAATACTTTTAAAGACAGGCACTGATTCAATGCGATATTCCAAGGATCAGTGGGCCTAGTATCGATATTATAAAAATATTAAATATATTAATATTATCCGCACATAGTTTTTCTTAAAAAGTGGAATAACTCTCAAGTGGAGTCTTGGATAAGAATTTTGAGACCATGGTTTATTTCAAAACACGAGGTTTACCCTAGGTGCGACCTAAGGTTGGTTGATGTCAGACGTTCAGTTGAGGAAATAGTTGGCGGTGCATTTAATTAAAATAAATAATTGTTTTTTATTTATTTTTTAAATTCCCATGACCTAAAATCCTCTATATAATTGCTATTATATAAATTATAATGGGTTATCTGCAGAAACCTAGAAGCTTTGAGAGGATCTCTGGGCATTCTTCAATGGAATATCACATTATAGGACAACAGGTGTTCAAATCAAGGTGGATCAAGAGAGAGCGAACACAGTGGGACTTATCCTTCACTGGAGAATTCATTCTTCACCAATAATCGATCCAGATCGAGGTAGGGCTCATCAATTATGGTTTCCTCCCTTTTGATTAAAATATTGGGCATGGATATTTTATCTTCCTATTGATCTTCATTTATCCACCCTTTTGTAAGGGTGTAATTCTGGCCCGAGCAACCCGGTGGAGACCGAGTCGGGCCTGGGCTTATCCAAGCAGGCCCATGGGCTGGGTTAGGTCAGCCTGTCTGCAGCCCAACCTGCTGGCCCGCCTACAGCCCGGCCCGCTGGCCCATCTGAAGCCCAAACTGCTTTAAAAAAATAGGGAAACTATTGGTAGGGAGATTCAAACCCCCTACCACAAGCTTCCAAGGTTGTGCCTGGACCAACTGGTCTAGCTGATGCGGCTAAATAAAAACTACATGACTAGATATATATATATATATATATATATAAAGTAATCTATTAATAAAAAACACATGAAATATTTGTTTTTATGGTTACAAACATATTAATTAAATACATTTCCTTTTATTTAATTAAATGAATTCATGTTAATTCATTTTATTATATATCATTTACATTTAAATATTGATAATGAACTCGACATGTTTTCAAACCCTACCAAATACACAACCTCAAAATCAAATTGATTTTTTTTTTATATTTGATGTAATGAACTTTTTTAATGGAGTAGATATATAAATATAATGTATTTTTTTATTAAATGTTTTTTTTTCATTACACGGATAAATAGTGTAATTTCTTATTGTTTAATTATTATGTATTTTTTTCATCACAAATAATATATTTGTTTGTTAAATAATGTTTAATATTTTTAAATATAATATATATATATTTATATATATAATTATATATCAATGATTTAACATTATATATATATATATATTATAACTCATAATATATTAACAAAAAAATAACACTCACTGACTGATGTTTGTTTCCCCCCAACCTCATTAATTTTTTAAGTATGTTTGCATGTATTATATATACTATATATACATATATAAATCTATTTAGAAAATAAAAAAATTAATCCACTCACTACTGCGGACCCCCCCAACCCTTCATTAATTTTTTTTATAACTTGCACATAATATATATAGATTCACATATATAAATCTATTTATAAAAAAATAACATATCCACCCACGCCAAAATCTTAATAAAAAAATACATGTAAGAAATATGCTTTTAAAAATCATTTAAAAAAACATTTTTAAAAAAACATTTTAAAAAATTTTTTAAAAATAAATGTAAAAAAATGTTTTAAACAATTGTTAAAAATATATTTAAATAACAATATTTTAAACAAATGCTTTAAACTTACCCACTGTCGCACCCCCCCAAACTCCTCGTTAATTTTTTTTACAACTTGCACATAATATATATAGATTCATATATATAAATAAATTTAGAAAAAATAATATAACCACCCATTGTAAAATGTTAATAAAAAAATAAAATAAATGTTTTTACAAAAAAAAATTAAAACATTTAAAAAAATATATGTAAAAAAAGCGTTTAAAAAAAGATGTTTTAAAAAAATTAAAAAACGTTTAAAAAACGTTTAAAAAAATATTTAAAAATAAATGTAAAAAATGTTTTGAACGAATGTTAAAAAACCCTTTAAATAACATGGTTTTAAACAAACATGTTAAACCCACCTACTCCTACACACCCCCTAACCCCTCATTAATTTTTTTTGTAACTTGCACATAATGTATATAGATTCACATATATAAATCAATTTAGAAAAAAATAACAAAATCACCCACTGTAAAATGTTAATAAAAAAACAAAATAAACATTTTTACAAAAAGATAGTTAAAACATTTAAAAAAATACCAGTAAAAAATTGTTTAAAAAGGAAGTTTTAAAGAAAACTTTTTAAAAAATTGTTTAAAAACACTTAAAAATAAATGTAAAAAATGTTTTAAAAAAATGTTAAAAAACGTTTAAATAACAAGATTTTAAAAAAATTATTTAAACTCACCCACTGTTGTGCACCCCCCAACCAAACCCCTCATTAATTTTTTTTAAAACTTGTACATAATATAAATATATTCACATATATAAATCTATTTAGAAAAAAAATAAAATATCCACCCACTGTAAAAAGTTAATAAAAAATAAAATAAATGTTTTTACAAAAAAATGTTAAACTTTTAAAAAAATACATGTAAAACATTCGTTTTAAAAAAAGATGTTTTAAAAAAAATTAAAAAATTGTTTATAAAAATGATTTAAATTAAACCTTTAAAAATAAATCTAAAAAAACAGTTTAAAATATTGTTTAAATAAAATGGTTTTAAGAAAATGTTTAAAAAAGCTTTAAAACAAACATTTAAATAAAAAAAATTAAACATAAAATTAGTTTTTTTTAAAAAAAATAGGTTTAAAAAATACATTAAACTTTGAAAAAAAATGTTTTTAACTCGTTATGTATTTTATTTTTAAAATTATAAAATCTCACCATAGCCCAACTTGAAAAATCTTGGCCCAACTTGAAAAATCTTGGCCCAGCCCGACGGTTTGGGTTGGCCCGAGGCCGAGCTCGAGCCGCCTCATGGGTTGTTCAGGTCAGGTCGCCTTATGGGTTGTTCGGGCCGGGCTGGGCCAACCCGAATAATGGTTTGTGGACCGACTTTGTAGGGGGAAAGCCCAGCCCAAAATTACACCCTTAACCCTTCATATGGTCCCGTTCGATAATTTGAATTATTAAATTCAGTTTATTCTTGACATGTCATGCCTTTCCCCTTATATATCCTCATTAATGTAATCATTAGACAAGAATGCTTGTCCAACAAAGTATGTACCTTGTTCTTGTTCATTTCTCCCCACTGTTCCTTGTGTTCTTCTCCATTGACCCATGGGGTCACGGTTCGACATTTCCAGGGTGGGTTCGAGTGTGATCAGACCCTCAGATTCATGGAGATTGTGAAAATGATGATCATGATTATGATTTATTGGTGGATCAGGATGAATTTTGGGTAATACTTCATGGATCTGGGATCCATTATTGGTGATGGGTGACAAGACACACACGGGACATGCGGTGACTTAGAGTGGATGATTTGATTTCATTTTCGAGCCACCGAAGGCTGGGAAATAATGGTCGGAGGCTTGTTCCTTTGATTTTGGGTGGTTAACCAGTGAGATATGTGATGGTTCAGCCGGATTTGTAAAAACACATGAATAAAATTTAGGTTCTATAAATTCTCTAACTACACGCCATGTATCCTAGAAGATCACACGGTGTGCAGTACCCCTTAGCTACGACATTGGGTTTTTGGGTAGAGTTACAGATCCCACGTCTTGTGGTTAGGCCCATACGTCATGTGACCCTACCCAAGTAACCAATATGTGTGTCACTTGGTACATTTCCAGGACCCCATGCAGGGTGACATGTCGTGTACTCCAGGAGTACACAGGTATGGGCTGGCACCCCGGCACAACCAGGTACACGAGCACGACCTGAAGTACGCAGGCACAGCCCGAAGCACATGGGAAGGCCCTGAGTGGATGATACATTCCATGTATGACCCATACATGTCATATATTATGAAATGTATTCCCAATCCATGTTCATATGATAACACATCCATGCAATTAAGTGGGGTCACACGTCATGTGGACCCCCATACACATTGTGTATTCCCTCCATAAAATTATTTCTCTCATATATCCTTCTTCGAGACTTGGAATTTGGCCTTTGAGTAGCCTATATTGAGTGTTTTTTCATGTATAACACGATGGAGGACTTAATTGTTTCATAATAGATATGACGTGCAATTTTTTGAGTGTGATGCTTCTTTAGTTGATGTTTGACGATGGAAATGATAAAGGTAGGATCGTCAGAGTGATGCCAGAGTTATAACTCCTCTATCATACTAGGATATGGGTCCCTTATACTCTTTATACAAATAGAGATGGTACTATCCTACATTTGGTGCATGTCCTCTATCTATGGAGTGGTTCTTCACTGTCTTCGAGCACCAGTAACTTGCGGGTCCTCCACAAAAGTTGTGGATCCCTTGGTTGTGGAGCGCAGTAACGAGGAGTGGGCCCTTCTACATAGATTATGGTGAGGTTGTGTTTGATGTTGGGAATTGGTAATGGACTTTTGGATTTGTAGACAGACTCGTCAAATTTGGCTAGGCTTTGAGATGGAGATCCCCTTTATCTTTCATCTGGGTTTCTTTATGAGTATATATATGTGTTGGGTTTCTTTCCCTCTTACTTTGGGTTGAGATGACTGCTTTTTTATCTCTATATTTCTCAATTTATGGTTTTTGGGGCATCCTACTAGGTATGTATATAATCACCCCTACATGAGTTTTTCCTGTATGTGTCATTTCTTATGCAGACGATGGGCAGATCGACAGTGCCTTTAGTGGAGCTTAGGGAAACCTTGGTGCATTGACCATGTACGATGGTCAGTCTTAGATATCAGGAGTTAGAATCTTTTAATTTTCTTTTATTCTAGTTGTTGTTAGGTTGGGTCATCATTTCTGGTTGGGTGTGTTTTTTTTTCACCATTTGTTTTGGCTTATACTATTGTACTCTGTTGTATTTTCTTAGAGGTTATTGTATGCATGTTCACACTCTAGATGTTACTATATTTTATATTCTTATGCACTGTTTCATAGATATAGTTGGGTGAATTCATACAGGTACACTAGGTAAAGGTCTCTAATTTTATATTATGCCTTCTCTATGCTTTTCTCCAGCCCCTCACCCATTGGATATGAACTTGGGGTTGTGACGCCTTGTCCTTTCATTGGTCAGGCAGGCCCTAGTGGGTCGAGTCATTTTAGAGTGGTATTAAAGGAGTTCACTCCTTTGTATGGTGTTTTAAGTTATCCCATTATGAGGATTGGTTGGAACTTAGGGTAGTAGTGTCAAAGAGTCTCAATTACGGCTTTCAGGCCAGAGAACCTAGTGTTGGTGTGGCGCCCGACATATCCCTACACCAAGACTCTGACTACCTTTTTGTCATCTCAACATAATGAGACATCATTTTTAGGGAACAATTGGACATGAATCATATAATATTGAGTATTTTGACCATCCTTCTTGAGTCATCTCCCTATATATATACCCATCTGACAGTGGTACATCTTGATTACTTTTAGGATGCATCCACAAATACAACCATACAGATTACTGATTCAGGGCCATGAAGATGATCTGATGAGTGATGAGGCCTCAATTCAAGGGTCATCCCATAAGGTTTTTCTTCCAAGTGAATAGAGAGAAATTTCCCCTCTTGTTTACCAACAGGTAGTACTAGTAGTTCAGGATGAGGATGCACGCGGGCTTATTGAACTCCATGAGTTCTAACATCAGAGACTGATGAGGTCCCACAGTGAGACAGATCCCCAGGTAGCAAAGGATTGTCTTGAGTAGGTAGTTCGGGTCTTTAGGCTAGTTTGAACCCCAACCAATCAAATGGTTGTGTTGGAAACCAATATTCCCATGGAGAAGTAGGGTGTTGGTGGAGTATAGTCATGCAGAATCATGATGGATGACACTCTCATGCTCCAACTTCCAACAATTGTTTCATGAAGAGTATTACTCTTCATGATTATGCTCAATTTGGTTCTAGGACCTTCTTGAGATACAACAAGATAGTATGATGGTTTTTGAGTATTTCTCAAGGTTCTCCATCCATATAAAGAACTCCCTTGATATGGTATGATATGTCTTCATCTGAGTGAGGAAGTTCGAGAATGGTCTCCATAGAGACATTTGATCTAGTGTAGTCTATTTATGCATTCCCAATTATACTGGAGTTATAGAGCGGGATCTAATGACTGAGATCATCCTAACAGAGGGATGTCGAGTGGTTGGATCCAACAGTTGGCATCATGTAGTTGAGTCATTTGTAGTAGGTATCAGGTGTTAGATGTCAAAGTCTCGGTAGAGGAGGCATTCTCATTCTTGGACTCAGATGTATGGATATTCATCTTAGGAATCTCATAGAGGATTTAGTTATCCCAACGAGGGGAGATTCTATTCTTTTGATGGGCGAGGTTTCTTGGCTCATGATTTCTCAAACCTTCGTGTTGATAATGATAGGTAGACAGTAGATAGAACTCCACAGTAGAGGAAGCACCGTAATCATAGATCTCCCTGATGTGGTCAAGGAAACCCTTAGAGAGGCAGTGATGGTAGAGGAACAAGAGCCGCACTGGAGGGAGGAGCTATTAGCGTATGGAAATGTTATGAGCTGCTTCCACAACCACCACTAGGTGACCCATGTCAGGCTCATGGTGCTGGTGGTCGAGGTTGTGGGTAGTTTTAGGTCATTGAGGGCTATGATCAGGATGCACATGAGGTGATCTAAGGTATGATCTATGTTTATTATACTCTTTCCTTAGTAATATTATACATAAGTGTGAGTCATTCATTCATCTACTTATTCTGGGTGCAAGAGATAGAGATTACAGATGAGACTTTAGTCCAACAGCTATGGCTAGAGGTTCCTACAGAGACCGATTCTTTGATATTTCATATCTACCAGTAATGAAAAATATCGCTTGGTGGATATAGTTTCTCATGGGAACTCTTTCTTATCATGATGAGACCTTATTACATGATCTTGGGTATGAATTGGTTTTCCATCATTCGAGCCTAGATTGATTGTCATCACATATGAGTCGAATGACTACAAACATATGGGATGAGATTCTTCTTTGTGGATAAGAGAGATATCATGGATGAGTGGATGGGTTGTGTGAGTAGGAAGATGAAACCCATCACCCATCAGTTGGTTATTTTATCCCTTGATGTAGTGGGCTCTTCAAGCATCTGTATTCCTTCAATAGTGGAGGTCTTTCTAGATGTCTTCCCTGAGGATGTTTTGGGACTACCTCTAAGGTGGGAGATAGATTTATACCTTGACTTTCACCCTGGAACCACATTTATATCTTCAACGGTATATCGTATGTCCCCTATAAAGATCCAAGATATGAGGGTGCAGTTAGAGGACCTTTGAGAGAAGGGATTTATTAGGCCCAGTGTGTCCCCCTAGGTATCTCCAGTTTTGTTTGTGAAAAAGGTGAACATGATATTGAGCCTTTGTTTTGATTATCATCGCTTGAATCAGGTAATGATAATGAACTAGTACCCGATTCTGAGGATTTATGATCTCTTTGACCAATTGTAAGGCATGAGATGGTTCTTGAAGATTGATCTTAGGTTCGACTGCCACTGGTTGAGGGTTCACGATTCTGATATTCCAAAGATGGTATTTCGATGTCACTATGGACACTATGAGTTTCTGGTGATGATTTTGGTTTAAAGAATCCCCCTGCATTATTTATGGCTATTATGAACCAGATCTTTCAACCATACTTGGACCGATTTATGGTTGTCTTCACTAATAACATACTCATTTAATCAGTGTTAGAAGAGAAGCATGTTGAGCATTTGAGACTAGTCCTAGACTTACTCTGGGAGCACCAGATTTATATTAAGTTCTCAAAGCATTGGTTTTGGATCCACGAGGTTCAATTTCTATGGAACGTCATTTTTTAGCATGTTTTAGCTATAGACATAGTGAAATTTTATGCAGTGATTTCTTGAGAGATACCTAAGATTTTGTTATAGGTGAAAAGTTTTCTTAGCTTTGTGAGGTAATACAGAAGGTTTGTATATGAATTTTACAGATTAATAGGCCCTTTGACCACCCAGATACATAAAGGAAAACCGTTTATTTGGATTAATAAGTATCAGGGAGACTTCAAGTGGTTGAGGCTAAGGTTGACCAGTGCTCCTGTGTTGAGACTGCCAGAGGAGGTCATATAGTACATTGAGTTTTTTGATTCCTATAGAGCTGGGCTTGGCTGCATGTTGATACAAAGGTAGATAGTGATCACATATGGGTCTAGATGGTTGAAAACCCATGAGAATAATTACATGAATTGTGAGCTGGAGTTGAAAGTGGTAGCCTTTACTCTGAAAATGTAGAGGCGTTATCTTATGGGAGAGAGTTTTTTTGTTTAATCATACCTTTAGAGTCTTAAGTATATCTTCACCCAGAGAGGCATGAACTTGAGATAGAGGAATTGGTTGGAGTTCCTATATGACTATGACTTCAATATAATCTATACTCCTAAGAAGGGTAACATTGTGGAAAATTCCTTTAGTAGGAAGTCTTGTTATCACTTGGTAGAGGAGGTGTTTGAGCAGTTAACTTCTTTACAGATGACCCTGGTAGAGGAGAGGGGTAAATCTTTTCTTCAGTCGATGGTGTTAAATCCTTCACTCCTTTAGTGTGTGAGGGAGTCTCGGTTGGGATACATCAACTGTGATATATTTCATGACCAAATATCCTTAGGGGGTTCACTATATGGATTCTCTAAAAGAGGGGATAATGTCATACTTTTTCGAGGACGGATGGTGGTTCTGGTCGTGATGTGAGAGGAGGTGATGAGTGATTTTCATACTTCTCCTTTGATTGTATATCCTGGAGTGGTGAAGATGTAAAAAAACCTTCAACAACAATTTTGGTGGGATGTAATGAGGCGGATCATATCTAATTTCATCTCTTGGTGTCTCACATGTCAGCAAGTGAAGGTTGAGCATCCGATTTCGACAGGTTTGACGCAACCTCTTGAGATCCCGGAGTGGAAATGGGATGACATATCCATGGAATTTGTGATAAGGCTTCCACAAATAGTGTGAGGCCATGATTCCATCTGGGTGATATTTTACAAACCTATAAAGTCGGTGCACTTCCTTGATATTAGGGATTAGAGTTCGCTATAGAGTTTGGGGCAGTTGTATGTGTGAGAGATTGTTTGACTCCACAGAGTACCCTCAATGATTGTATTTGGTCGTGAAGCATGGTTTATGTCACAATTTTAGAGAGTCTTGTAGGATTCATTCAGGACCTAGTTGAGGATGAGTACAAAATTCCACCTCTAGATGAATGGGTGGACTGATCAGACTATCTAGTTGTTGGAGGATATATTGAGGGATTGTGTGTTGGACTTCATCCAGAGCTGGGAGGATCACTTACCACTAGTAGAGTTTTCTTATAATGACAGTTATCACTTTACCATCGGCATGGAACCTTTCAAGGCCCTATACGAGATGTCACATACAAGATATATTTTAAAGATATTTTTCATTTAATTTACATCCTTTCTTTGTTTTGGGGGTTTCCCTAGGTTTTAGGGAGGAATAGATGAGTATTCATGAATTGGGCCAAACCGTGAGCCCAATTCCAGATTAAAAAATAAATTTTTTATCTTTTATAACTTTTTCATTTTTCAACATTTTTCATCCATTAAAATTCCTAATTGACCTCCCCTAACCTATTAACACCACCAAGGTAATTTGGAGCTTTTATAAATCCATAACCAGGGTTTATTTGGGTTTTTATCTAAGGGGTTGGGCCTGCCCGAAAGCTCAATTCCTGTTTTAAAAATAAATTTTGATTATGTTATAACTTATTCAATTTTTGGGATTTTTTTGTGATTCCAAGTCTCACCCAAGCCCAATTAACCTAGAAGCGCGTATGAACTCTCCCCCCCCCCTATTTGGAGCTCTGGTTAATCGCGATTTGGTGTCGAACTTCATAGGCTTCCTCAAATCGCCCAGATTTGAAGAGGTAAAGTATTTCTTTCATAACTCTCTCAATTCTCAATATTTTTCCTCAATTACAGTTCCTAATTGACATAATATATTTTTTTCGAACGAAACCTAAATTTTGGCTCTTTTAAATTTCAGATACTGGTGTTTTGGAGTGATTACTTCAAGATACTTCAAGTAAATGAGCCCTTTTCTTTCCTCTTCCAAACTACTTTGGGTTTCATTCATTGTTCTTAGGGTTTCTTTGGTTATCATTGAGTTTAATAATGTCTAGAAACTAGGTTTTCGAACCTAGGGTTTAACATTGGGCTTTCTTGGCCAATTTTTGTGGTTTTAGGTTTGATCTAGGTCTCTCTTGGTGCGGCGGGGGTGCGATTTGATTTTCGCATGGAGATTCAAGGGTTTTTGTTACTTTGGTAGGTGATTCCATTGTGTGTGCAATTTTTGTGAATTATCTTGCTGTGTTAATGGTACCTTAATTTTTATTTCACTTGAATGTTTCTGTAAAAATTGGTTTTAGTTGTATTTATAATGCAAATGAATTTTAAGTTCCAATTTTTGGTGAAATTAGGGGTTTTTCATTCAAATATTTTATTGGTTCATTTTGGGCTGACCTATAATTACTTAGTTGATTTTATTGAACTGTATTAAGACTAAAAATCATGTTTTGAATGTTTATTATTTTTTGTTGTTGCTGTGAAAGTTTGTTTAAATGGTGTTTGGGAAGAAAATGGGCTTTAAGTGCCATGTTTGTGTGAAAATGGTGGTTTTTTTAAAAGATATAACTTCTTGGTTCACATTGAGATGCCCCATAACTGAATTGTTGGTTTCATTAAAGGGTATTGAAATGAAATTTTGTTTTAATGACTTACAAGTGTTCACACAGTGTGCAAAGTGGATATCTTAAAGAGATTTGGGTGCAAAACAATGTGATGTTTTGAGAGGTTGTTTTATTGAAAATAAAATTATTTTATTGTGTGTTTTAAATGGTATAAAATGTGTGTAGCTACTGTACTATTTGTTTGTGACCATTAGTGATATTTTATGTGCAAAAGGATGTGTTTTTTTTTCTGAAATTTTTTAAGCACAAAAGGGGAAGCCCGGGTACCTAGGTGGGGCGGATTTGTACTAGTACGGCTAGTGGATCGGATGAGTTTTGTCCCTGTTCCACTTAGCATTTGGACAAAAAAAACTCTAACTAAACAATGTGGATGATGATTGGGGTCCACTAGGTTATGGGTATATTCCCTACTAGTGGCTCGTGCACGAGAATGGGTTTTTCTATAGTTACTCGACACTGAGGTATGAGGTACATAGGGCCCGAGACAACCTAGTGCTTAGGGGTGTTCCCGATTTTGATGCTCATTGGATTTGTGGTATTTACCCTTGTTGTGGGGTGTTTTTGGCAGTACTTTACAGTATCTCACATGTCTATTTAATGTGCTAACATTCTGAAATTCTCGGATTGAAAACTTTTTTCATTTGAAAGTTGCATTTCTTTGAATTTTAACACTATTTCACGTTGTGTATTAAAATTGCGTGTTTTGTTCACATTGTATTGAATGCTCTTTGGAATCATCTGGTGGTATATTATTGGGCTTAGTATCACACCCTAATTATACCCCTTGGGTGTAAGTAGACCTGCTTATGCTTGACTCAGGTAAAGGGAAGGCTAAGGGTGATGGCGGTTCAAGGTGTTAGTCCCCATTGTTGGGGCGGAGTTGCGGAGAAGGATTGCGGGTGATGACCCCCTTGTCGTGTGGAGTCCATGGGGATGTCTTTATGTTGTCATTATTTGTTTTTAGACCACTTTTAGTGTCTTTAAACACATGTATTCAGATCTGGTTTTGTTAAGAATTGTTTAGCATGAAAATTTTAGATTCTAATAATTGATTGTTTTTTTTATGATTTATGATTTCATACTCGGGTAAATAATTCCCAAACCAGATTTGTTTGATACTCGGGCACTTTTGCCAGACCGTGGGGATAGGGAACGCCCTTTGGGTCATGTCACAGGCTGGGTTTGGTGTCGGTTTTGGCGACGACCAGATTCGGCTCGTGACACGGGAGACCCTATAGGTCACCCTTATGCTGGTTTGAGATTTGAAAGACATCTCTTGTTGGGCCAAAGATGGTGCAGGTGATGATATAGAAGGTTCAAGTGATCTGTGGATAGATGAGGACCACCCAAAGTAGATATAAATCTTATGTAGATCAATGTTGTAGGCCATTGGAGTTGAAGTAGGGAGACCATATTTTCTTGAGAGTCTCCCCATGATGAAGATTGTGGAGGTTTGGTCGGGGAGGCAAGTTATTCTCGAGGCTCATCAGGATATTCGAGATCCTACAGAGGGTTCACGGGATTTTTTATTGCTTAGCCCTTCCACCGTAATTGGACTAAGTGCATAACATCTTACATGTGTCGCGACTGAGGAGATACGTGCATGATCCTACACAGGTTATTGACTGGGATGAACTGGATATCGAGGATGGACCCACATTCACGGAGTACCCGGTGGCGATCGAGGATTGGCAGGAGAGGATCCTGTGAGGACAGACCATTCCCTTGGTTTGTGTACTGTGGCAGCATAGGAATGTGTAGGAGAGATCCTGAGAGCGAGAGAGACAGATGCAGACTCAGTATCCCCACCTTTTTGTTTATCTTCTACTTTGGGGGGGGGAATACTTGAAGGAGAGGAGAATATAGTGACTCTGTTTTTCCTTATAAGTCTTTGGAATATATTAAGGAATATTTTTGGAGCCAGGCACTAAGTCGTCTCAAGATTTTGAGGCATGGTGGGCCCAGTATTGATATTATAAAAATATTATATATATTAATATCATGTGTGTATAATTTCCCTAAAAATTTGGAATAACTCTTAAATGGAGTCTCAGATCAGAAATTTGAGACCACAATTGATTCCGGAACACAGGGTTTACCCTAGAAATGTCCTAAGATTGGTCGGTTCGATTGTGGTAGTCATTAGCAATGAGTTTAATTAAAATAAATAATTAAATTTATTAAATGTCCACTACCTAAAATCCTATATATAATTTTTTTCATAGAAATTCTCTAGGGTAGGCTTTATAACCCTAGGAATTTGAAAAGAGATCTGAGCATTATTAGTTGGTGGATCACATCAGAGAACGACAGGTGTTCGGATCGAGGTGAATCGAGAGGCAGTGAATGCGGCGAGACTTCTCCTTCACTGACAAATGAATTCTTCACCAACAATAGATCCAAATCAAGATATGACTCATCAATTGTGTTTTCCACCATTGTGATTAAAAGATTGAGCATGGATATTTTATCTGCTTATTTATTTGTGGTTATCCATCCTTCGCATGACCCCATTCGATAATTTGAATTGTTCAATTCAGTTTATTCTTGACATGTCATGCCTTTCCCCTTGGATATCCATGTTTATGTAATTTTTGTCCAAGAATGCTTGAACAACGAAGGATTTACTCGGTTCTTGTGCATTCCTCTGCATCGTTCTTCGTGTTCATTGTTGTTAGCCCACAAGGTTATAGTTTAACATTGTCAAGGTAGTTTTGAGTGTGATCAGACCCCCAGTGCGAATGACAATCAAGATAGTGATTTGAAAATGGATTGAGATAGATTGTAGGTGATACTTCATGGATCTGGGATCAACAAACGGTGACTGGTGATGAGACGCGCACAGGATGTGCGACGACTTTGAATGGATGATCAGATTTTGTTTTCTAGCCACTAGAGGCTGGGAAATGATGGTCATAGGCTTGTTCCTTCAATTTCAAATAGTTATCCGGCGAGATCCACGGTGGTGAGGTCGGATCTAGAAAAATGTGTGAAGAAAATTTAGGTTTTGGAAATTTCCTGACTACATGTCATGTATCCCAGAAGAACACACGGTGTATAATACCCCTGGCAGCGGTGCTATGGTTTTAGGCAGAGTTAAGAATCACATGCTATGTATTTGGGCCCACACATCATGTGACCCTACCTGGGAATCCAAGTCATGTGCCAGGTGGCACACATCCAGGACCCCGTGTGGGGTGACATGCCATGTACTCTGAGAGTACACAGGCACGGACCATCACCCATGCACGACTAGGTACACGACCAGGTACACGAGCACGACCCAAAGCACACGGGAAAACCTCGAGTGGTTGGGACATTCCATGTATGATCCATACACGTCGTGTAGTGTGACATGGATTCCCAAGCCATGTCCAGAGGAGAACACGACCAAGCGACGAGGCGGGGTCAGATGTCGTGTGGAACCCCATACATGTCATGTATCCCCCCCAAAAACTTCTTTCTCTCGTATCTCATTTTTCGGGACTCAGATTTTGGTCTGTGAGTAGCTTATCTTGAGTGATTTTTCATGTAGAACGTGATGGTGGTCTTCGTTGTGTCATACGATATATGATATGAGATGTTCTGAACGTGTTGCTTCTTTAGACGATGCTTGACAATGACAGTGATCAGGGAAGGATTATCGGAGTGATGTCGGGATTGGAACTCCCTTATTGCACCAGGGCGCAAGTCCCCATACTCTTTATATAGATAAAGATGGAACTCCCCTATACTAGGTGTGAATCCTCTATCTACGGAGTGGTACCCCCCCCCCCCCGTCTTCGAGCTCTGATGGTGTGCGGTTTCTCCATGGGAGTTGTGGCTCCCTTGACTGTGGAGCATAGTAGCGAGGAGTGGGCCCCTCTATGTAGATTATGGTGAGGTTTCATTTGATGTTGGGCATTAGTGATGGACTTTTAGAGTTGCAGGCAGACTCGTTGGCTTTGGATGGGCTGTGAGATGGAGATCCTTTTTCTCTCTTGTTTGGGTTTCTTTATGAGTATATCTATGTGTTGGGTTTTGTTTTCTTCTTGCTTTGGGTTGAGGTGACCTCTTATTATATCTCTATATCACTCCCTTTACAGTTTTCAAGATGTCCTATTGGGTATGTATATACTCGCCCCTATATGGGTTTGCTTGCATGTGTCGTGTCTTATGCAGACGACAGACAGATTAGCAATGACTTTGGTGAAGCTTAGGGAAACTTGGGCGCATTGACCACGTACGGTGGTTGGATTTGGAGATCAGGAGTCAGACTCTCTCAGTTTTCCTTTATTCTAGTTGTTGTCAGGTTGGGACATCATTTCTCATTGGGTGTGTATTTTCCCCCCTTTCATTTTTGTTTATACCATCGTACTCTGTTGTATTTTCCTAGAGGTTATTGAATGCATGTTCACACTCTAAATGTTAATGTCTTTTATATTCCTCTTCACTAATGCATGAAGGTGATTGAGTGTGTGCGTACAGGTACATTGAGCAAAGGTCTCCCATTTTATATCATGACTTCTCAGCACTTGTTGTCAGCCTCTGGCCTTTTGGAGGCGGACTTGAGGTTGTGACGGCTCAACCTTCTGCCGACCAGGCGGGCCATGATGGGTCGGGTCGTTACAGAGGTCCTCGCCTATAGTTTAAGTTGTTGGTCATGACAGTCCTCACCTGTGGTTTAGGGTGGTGGTCATGGCGGTCTTCACCCATGGTTTAAGGTACTGGTCATGGCAGTCCTCACATGTGGTTTAGGGTGTTGGTCATGGCAGCCTCACCACATTTTTGGATGTTGGACTGATGCTCCTCATCTCTACGCTAGTGTCAGACTGATGCTTTAAATACCACTAATGTTTATGTATTGATGGGTGCTGGAATGAGATTTCAGGCACGTCTGATATTGATGTTTATGCCTCCCAAAGATAGATGATAAATGAGAAAGCCTATCATTATTCACAGTACATGTCACCCTACATTGTATGGCTTAGACGACCAGCTTAAGTTGATGCAGGTTTGGTTGACTTGAGTGTCACCCTAGAACTCGAGGGCCAGTGGGAACTAAACAAGCATTTGTTTCATCGAGATGTACCTTTTTATATTGTTTATTAATTTCACTAGTTATCTACGTACACTATTTCTCTTGCTGGTATTTACTTTAGACACCATCAGTAGCGATCTGTTAAGTTGTATTCACACCTTGCTCGGGTCGCCACTGCACATGGGTACCCGAGTAGCTCTTGTGTATTTATTGCAAGCACAAGTTTAGGTCGAGCCCCGTGTTGAGTGTTGGGTGATCAAACAGGTTAGCTTGGATGGTATTACGACACTAGAGACCGGGTATACGACATGACTCAGAGTTGGCTATAGAGCCTGATGTATTTATTTTTCAATTTATTTTCTATATGTGTGATTGGCCCAGTGAGCGATCAATGTTATATGTGTGACATGACTGTTCAGGTCTTTACTGTATTTTATCTTATTACAACATGCTTCTATTTCAGTTTATTTATTCTTTTTGTGTACTCTGATGTGTATGATGTTTGGTTATTTACTTCTGGCTGTACACTCTGATATGGAGGTATAGTCTCCTCACAGTTCCACCTTAGATTCGTGTTGTTAATCTACAGTCTCTGACGTATGAGAAGACGCGCTTGAGATCATGTGATGAACCGGCTCAGATCATCGATTTAGAGGCATTCAGACCAGGACGTTATAACGACAGTTATATGGAATCTCAACATGCATTCAAAAAAAATATATGATTAAAAATTTTGCGTCGGTTTTGCAAACTGTTGCTAAAAAACCGCTGTAATCGAATCAATTTTTTATAGTGAACAAACATTTGATAGATGAGTTAACAAAAACACATTCTTATATGAACAATGATTTGATCATTAATATATTATAATAAATGTAAAAAGTATCAAGCCATACAAAAATCGACAAATCTATAAAAAAACTAAAAAATGGTCAACAATTCTTATAATCATTAATCATTATATGAGACCTTTTATGTAATTAAAAGTATAATGCTCATTAATTTAATACCATTGGCAATGTAGAATGTGGTGAGGAGAGTTTTACAATCTCCGGTTGCAGGGCACATTTGAGAAGTATGACTTCCATTTCTATGGTATAGGGTTACGCCGGGACGAGAATTAATTGTACGAGTCAAGTGGAGTTTATGTACCAAATAAAAAATTAGAAATTTTATTTATTGATAAATTAAGAAGACGTTTTTTTAATTTTTTTTAAAACATATTTATTATTAGATTCAGTTGTGGTCTATTTAAAAAACGAAAACGAATGAAGCAAACGGAGGTGGGGTTTAAGAGAGGGACAGATGAGTAATGTAAGTTTTTTTTTTTTTTTTTGAGGGTGAAGCAAAGGTGGGAGCGGAAGAAGGAAAGGTGAATCGGTTTTGTTTTTGCTTTCCATTGCCATCGCCAATCAAATCCCTTTGCGTATTTATTTCCTCAGTTCAGTTTGCGGGCTCTTCAATTCCCATCCATTTTCAGTTGCAGCGCCATGCATTCTCCGCCCGTTCTTCCCAGTCAAACCAGGCATCCAAACGAGTCAAGCCTCGCCTTTGGTGTTCAGTGACAATGTCTTAGTATGTACTCCGTCCGGTCTTTATCCTTTTCTGCTTTTTTGCTTCGCCTATTCGTCTCCTTTGAATGTGCTTTTCAGGGTTTCCGATCTCTCCCATTAAGTCTAGTTTTTTGTTTAAAAGAAAAAATCTGGAATGTGGGCTTTCGACTCGCCGGTTTGCCCTTTTCAGTTCCTTACTTCTCTTCTTCTTGTGTGCATGTTTGTGTGTTTTATCGGATTCGATGTCCGAGTTGCATTTCTTGTATATCGTATCAACACATTTGGGGTTTCGATCCCGAATCTCTATTTTTGGATTCCAATATGCTAGTTTTTATCTTTAAAGTTTTGGCATCTTGGGTCTAGTGAAAACTGGGGTCGTCTTCCTTCTGTAGATTGGATTTTTGTCCAAAGCTTTGGCCGAGCTGCTGAATTTGAGCCTTGCCACATTAGCATGACATGAGCTAAGTAATGGATCCGCATGAATTCTTCTCTTTTGAAAGAGCTTTTCAGTCTATCATGTTTTAATGGAAGCTGGATTTACAAGCTGGCTTTGAGATTCCTGTTAATAACGTTAAGCATTTCCTGTCCTCTTCCTCCCTTCCCTTCTTTAATTACGAGAGTTCTTATTTTGTTCAAATAGCATATAAATATGTCTTCTTCTCCTGCTATTGTAATATCATCTGCTATTATTTTGGTTCTTAGGTATGTTCTTTTCGCCGGTCTTAGCATCACATAAATTATGCTATCAATCGTTATGAGTTGCCTCATATGGCGGTAGCAGTCCGAAGTTGAGTGTTTGGATTTCATGCTTTTGCTGGTGGGGCTGTTCAAGCCATTTTTTCCCTTTGCTGTTGCTTGAGTCAGCTTGATGGGTTCCCGGTTCCCATCTCATCAGCTGAGCAATGGCCTGTATGTGTCAGGCTGCCCAGAACAACCAAAAGAAAAGCCTGCCACGATGAGTTCGACTGCCATGCCGTACACTGGTGGTGATATCAAAAAGTCCGGAGAACTAGGAAAAATGTTTGATATCCCAGTGGATGGCTCACGGCCAAGGAAATCCGGACCTCTAAGTAATGCTCCGTCAAGGAGTGGATCCTTTGGCGGTGCTTCTGCAACACAATCAGGAAACGCTGCAAAGAAGTCTAATTCTGGACCACTGAACAAACATGGGGAACCATTGAAGAAATCATCCGGTCCTCAATCTGGAACTGGAGCTGCTGTTTCTCGCCAAAACTCTGGGCCGAACCCTCCTGTTCTCCCAACCACCGGTCTTATCACATCGGGACCTATTTCTTCTGGCCCTTTGAATTCATCGGGTGCTCCTCGGAAAGTATCTGGTCAACTGGATTCCACAAGTTCAATGAAGCTTCACGCGTCTTCTGTTTCTCAGAACCAAGCTGTGACAAACCTTAGTCAAGAAGCGGAGTACTCTTTCCTTGCAACTTTCCCAAAGCTAATATTCTGGGCAATGGTTTTGCTGTTTGTCATGGGTTTTATTGCCGGCGGTTTTATTCTTGGTGCCGTTCATAACCCGATTCTCCTCATTGTTGTTGTGGTTCTTTTTGGCACTGTTGCTGCTGTATTTGCTTGGAATGCCTATTGGGGAAGAAGAGCTGTCATCAGGTTCATTGCTAATCAGCCCGATGCTGATCTCAGAACTGCAAAGGACGGGGAATTTGTCAAGGTTTCTGGGGTATGTACTTTGCGATTGTTGATGGGACACTTCTGTTATGATTTGCATGGACGATAAATATAGACATTGCTTTTAGAATTGAATTACATTCCAGAAATTTGGTCTTTAGGAAAATCCAATCTTGCTCTAAATATCGATTTTATTTTGCAGTTCAAAGAATCTCTTGGTGCATGTTTCAAGAAGTCTTAGGGTCTGTTTGACAACACTTATTGAAAACTGCTTATAGCACTTATCACTTATGATAAAAAGTTAAAAAAAACAATTGGTGTTTGTTCTGTTTATGAAAAAAACCTGCACTTAATTTTCTGAAGAAAATCACGTAATGGATGACTGAAAAATACTTTTTTAATAATCAATATGGATAAGTACTATAATCAGTTTTCATCAAGTGTTCATTTGGCTGAAACTGTGGGTTGTTTTATTATTTTGAAGGTAATTACATGCGGGAATGTTCCTTTGGTGTCATCCTACCAAAAGGTTCCTAGATGTGTTTATACTTCAACGAGCTTATTCGAGTACCAGGGATGGGATTCAAAAGCCGCAAAATTGGACCAGCGGTGTTTTACTTGGGGCCTTCAGTCACGTGAGGTGAAGATCTGTTAATTAAAAACTTATTTTTGATTTTTTTTTCAAGTATTATCATGTTATCCATGTTGACATTGCAATGGAGTGAATTACTTTTGTGCTGGTTTCTATTCTTGTGTTTGCATAATGCTGTCCAGGATGATATGCATTGCCATATTCATTATCCATGTGCAGAAGTAGTCAGATTTTGAATCCCATTTAAATCAAACATTGCATGTCCATGTTTGTTCTTATTGTCGTGTTATGGCATCATTTGAATGTTTTCTGTACTATGTGCCTGTTTTGATTAATGTTCAGAAAACCCTGGAATGATTACTCAGACCTCTGTTATTTTAGCAGCTCCCAAACAGTAAAATATTAACCGTCAGCTCAGTTTAGATATGAGCCATTTGCTTGGGCGCTCGCTCAGCTCAGCCTTTGCAAACTTAGTTGTAAGGGTTGCAATTCGGGTTCACGGGCCGTGAACAAATTTAAGCTGGACCCTAACCTGCCTTATTTAATTAAAGTGGTTGACATGACCCAACCCATTTATGAAGGGTTCAACCTTAACCCGACCTACCAACCTGTTTAACTTTAAATATACAACATAGATTGCATCATGAAAAGTCCAACTAGTTAATATCACATGTACTCAATGACCTAACAAAATTGAATTATCTCATCTAAATTAAAAATAACCTAATTAATTTGAAATAGTTGTTATTCATGTTGCTACCTGACCATCTTAAACCATTTAAAATAAATAATGTGTTATAAACTTGTTGAATTATTTCAAATTAAGCTAATTATCAAAATAAAATATATTCTAAAATTAATTATTATTATTTTTTTAATATTTTATATCATCATTATATTTTTAATTGGTTGCACGGGTTCGATGGGTCAGAAATGGTCAACCGTAAACCGACTTGAATATTATTTGTGTTAGATTACTCGACACAATTACAACCTGAACCCATTTGTGCCCAACCTAAACCCTTTTTACTCTCGTCGAGTCGTGTCGGGTTCAAAATTGCCACCTCTACCCTTGGGTTTGTTTGATGTATGCATGCTCAGATGATATCTATGTTGCCTTCTTGCAGAGGCATGTGGTTGATTTTTACATTTCAGACTTCCAGTCGGGGTTTAGGGCATTGGTCAAGTCTGGTTATGGTGCTAGAGTGACAGCATATGTGGATGAATCTGTTGTTGTTGACATCAATCAGTCAAACAGAGATATGTCTCCGGAATTTATCAGGTGGCTGAGTGAGAGAAGTCTCTCCTGTGATGATCATTCAATGCGATTGAAAGAAGGGTAAATACATTTTGTGCTATATATTTTTTAAAATTCCATTTTTTTTTGTTCAAATCCAAGTTAAACCATGTTTTTTTTCTTGGATCAACCCAAAATCTTCCCCTTTCGTGTTTGACAATACTTACACAAAAGTAGTTGTTGCATTTCACTTGGTACTTTTGAAAGTAGTTATTGTTTATACAACCTTATTCCATGATTGTTTTGTTTATAATGTCCTGCAGGTTATTCAAATTTGAATGCACATGCAGTTTACACTGTGTAGGTTGGATGTTACCCTGGCTCTTATGAGTTTTCTATTTTCATTTTTCAAAAATGTATTAGATTATTTAAATGGAAAACTTTTTTTGAAAATCGAAAATGTAAGTGAGATTAAAAGATAAATGACATACTTTTGCATTTGTTCTAACTATTCAAAAATGTTTTGTAACACATTTTTCGATACAATTTTTGAAAACCAACTTCTGTCATTCCTTCCATCAGAGTTCTAATGTCCTTTTCTGTGATCTTTTTTGTTATTCTCTGTTCTTCCTGCCTCCATCCCATTGGAAGATAGGAGAAAGAGAGAAAGTAAAAAAAAAAAAAAAGTTTATGGCCCTCACCTCAAGCCTGCTCTGGGGGTGTGCTTAACGGGCTGGGCCAGTCTAAACCAGGCCAATCCGGCCACATTTAATGCGGACTCAAAAAATGAGTCTGGTCTGGTTTGGTTGGTCGGTCACATGAAATGTTGGCTCGCTCATTTGGTGTTTGGCAGGTACATCAAAGAAGGGAGTGTGGTGAGTGTGATGGGGGTGGTGCAACGTAACGAGAACATGCTGCTGATCGTGCCCTCGACTGAGCCAGTCCCCTCCAGGTGCCAATGGGTGAGGTGCGTTCTCCCTGCAACCCTCGAGGGCCTCATTTTGCGGTGCGAGGATGCTGATGTCATCACTGTGTGATAAATGGAGGAAAAAGAAAGAGCACATTTTGGAGCTCTCTTCTTTTGGGGTTTCTTTGTTGTTCACCCTTTATTGTTTTTGGTTTTTAGAAGGTACAATTGTTGGGTTAGTGGCAATCAATGTACAGTGTTCATTGGATTTCTCTTCTGTTTTTTAGGTTTTTTGATTGCTGAAGTTATTGAGTGGTGTATGTATTGCAATCTGTTTATGTTTTCTGTAGTGTTGGGGGTGTTGGGGTTTTGAGGGGTCTGGGATGCATCTGTGTAAAATCTTAAACCAGAAATCTGAAATTTGGTGGGGTGTTTTTGGGACTTGGCTCTGATATTGATGCATCCTTCTTATCCGGTTGTACGCCATTCTAAGATAAGCTCTCCTAAAGCCCAAACGAACCAACCTTTGGAAGTGGAACATGTAAAAGTTAGAGATCACAAGTTTGAACATAACAAAGATGTTCCATAAACAAAACAAATGGGTGAATAAAGAATTATGTATGTTATGACTCTAGTGCTTAATGATGGCGGTGTGTGCATGCAACTCTCAAATGCTGGAAGTGCCTTATTAGAGAAGAAGACATAAAGAATGCTATCTCCACATCTTAGAAGAAAATGGTTTCATTGTGAGATCCAAAGTTAGAGTTTAGTATGAAAGACTTAGTTCTTTTCTTTTATCAAATGGTTTTTGTGTAGGCTTGATCGAAATTAAATCGTTTAAAAAAACTTATCTACAAATATTTTGCTAGTTTAAATATATGTTGATGATGTGATTTTCAATTCAACAAACCATAAATTATGTAATGAATTTTCTAAACTCATGCAATAAGAGTTTGAAATGAGTATGATGAGTGAGATGAACTTCTTTCTTGATTTTCAAATCTTTTAGAAAGATTTTGGGAATGTGATAAATCAAAGCAAATACATAAATGATTTACTGAAAAAGTTTAGACTTGAAAATAATAAATGATATGCAACTTCTATGAGTTCTATTATTAAACTTGATACAGATGAAGCTGAAAAACCAATGGACAACAAAATCTTTCGTTTGTTGGTCTAGTAATAAATAATATTATGTTGCCTTATTTACTACTGAAGACGAGTATGTTGCAGCTGGTAGTTGTTGTGCATAAGTGTTATAGATGAAATATATTTTAAAAGATTTTGATTACACTTTTGAACATGCACCAATCAAATGTGATAATATTAGTGCTATTAACATTTCAAAAAATCATATAAGCCATCCGAGAATCACACAAATTGATATATGACATCATTTCTCGAGAGATCATACTAAAAAAGATGATACATCTCTTGAGTTTATTAATACCAAACATTAATTAGTAGATATTTCACTAAGCTCATTGCTTATGATCATTTTGATTTTATTAAGAGTCAGTTGAGTTTATTTGAATTTAAATGAGTTTCATTTGTTTTTACTGTGTTTATTTTACGTTTTGCTATTTTTTATGCTTATTTTGTTTTGTATTTTTCTATTAAGTATTTTATCTTACGTATTGATCTATATTTCTTACATATGAGCTTGCAAATATTACTTAACCTAGTACGTAATATATTTTCTCCATACATAATATTTATTTCGTGATATATAATATTTATCTTTTGATACGTAATATTTACTTCAAAGTTTTTCTCTCGATTTCAAACCCTAAAACCTAAAACCTATACCTTGCATTTGACAATGGGAAAGACCAAGAGAACGAATGCTGGATCCACTTCAGTAAAGAAGAAAGCAAATGTAAATAGAAGTGTCCTTCCTGGAAAAGTTGAAGATTTCATGTGGTTAAACTGAAAAAATATGATTCTAAAGAAAGTTTTGAACTTTTAAGGTTGAGAGTTTATTTTTTATGCAAAGAATACAGAGTTTGTTCAATCAAATATTTGTAGATGGTAGGGAATGTTAAGGTTGTAGATATTATGTTTTATTTATTTGGATCCACTAACATTGAGAAAAAGTTTGAAAAGGATTTGGAACTTAAAAATAAGGCTCTTTCAAAATTTATTCTGACCACTGTTTCTCAAAGAGTTGAAGAATTCAAAAGGGTATTGTTTCAAGATATTTGCCACTTATATCTATTATTGAATGAAAAGTGTTAGGTCCCAATTAGGGTGATGAAAAGACAAGTAGGGGGGATGAATTTTCTATCTTAAAATGATCAGAGTTATTTAAACAAACATGCAAAATTCATTGAATAATAAAGACAAACAATTCAAGTCTAAACAAGAGGTGTAGTGGAAGTGTGAAGAGTATAAGCAGTAAATGTAAATAATAGAACACAAGCGATTTTAAAGTAGTTCAAATCCAAATGATCCCACATCTACTCTTCACACTCTCAACCCCCAGAGTATAGATATAATCTTTTATAATGGGTGCAAACCAAACCCAGACTTTTAGAAAGGGATCAACCATAACCCAATCTTTTACACAGGAGTAGATCAATCCTAGGACTTTCCAAGGCGCAACCCCTAACCTATACTGATCCTCTTAACAGGTTCAGGTACAACCTGTGAAAATGGACTTTTGGTCACGTGGAAGAACCAACAACACCTTTTAACGGTGGTATAATCAATGTGTGAGACCCACTACTAAGATTATTCAGCACAAAAAACTCCAGTAAAAATAAAAAAGAAATCACTGGTAGTTGTAGAAGAGGTGGTGGTGTAGAAAAGCGATCATCGACCCTTCAAGATGATGTAATGTGTAGCTCGAGCGTTCTAGCAGTGGCAATGTGTAACCATGAAGTTATTTGAAATTTTAGCACTTGAAAAGTCTCAACGAGTTTCCTTCTTAATTATTATTGATACCAAAAGTTGTTTTGGAAATTTTTTAGACTTTGGGAAGATTTTTGAGATCCCAAAGTGAGTTTTTTGTAATCTAAAATTGAAGATATCTCCTCTAGTATTTGGTATTCTGTCTAGGGATGAATATTTTGAGAAGATTTGAAGTGAATATTTTTATTGTGTTGGATCTTGTTTTTAATGCATAAATCATATTCAAAATCACATGATACTATGTAAACTATGTGAGGTGAAGTATTTTTGGAAGTTTGGAAGAGTTTTAAGCAGGTTTGGAGTTATTTTGAAATAACCTAGAAATGTCTTTGAAGTTGATCCAAAATTTCATAAGGCCAGCTCTGGACAGTGGACTAAAAAATAAAAAAGGCATAAACTTTATAAAGTTCATAGAGATCATCATAATGTTGATCTAGATGAGAAAAATGGAAAAATCAAAAGTTCATAAGGTTCAATTCAGTCTTCGTAAAGTACACGATGGGCTTTGTAAGGTTGCCCATAAACTTCGTAAGGTTCATTAATTTGTGAATTATATGATAATATTGAAGAGTTCGTAAGGTACATTGAGAAGTTCTTAAGGTTCATCCAGATACAAAAAAATGACAAAGGAAAAACTTCATAAGGTTCATTTTTGAATCTTCATAAGGCTCCTTCAAAGTTCGTAAGGTTCATGGACTTGGTAAGGTTGTCCACAATACTTCATAAGGCACATTCTCAAACTTCATAAGGCTTTTTCTAGAATTTTTAAGGTTCATTCAAAACTTATTAAGGATGATATGATACTTCATAAGGCTTTTTGTAATTCGTAAGGTTGAGATTAGACTTCATAAGGTTCAGAACCTTGAAAGGTTCCAGACATAAGATTTTTTTGGAGTTCTATGGTAATTCAACTAGTTTAAAATATAATTGTTGGAAACAACTGTTGTGTGATCCAAATTATTTTAATTAAATCAGATGATACTTAAATTGATCTTTCATGGATTAAACACCATAAAGGGAGTTTGCGATTCAATATGATGAAGAAAATGGTTCACACTGTAAAGGAGAATGCTTCGCTGCGGAGGAGAGAAACAATTATGAAATAACTTCTTGACTACATTGCAACATGTGTTGTTGTAGTGCGATGACTTGGAATTAATTTTAAATAAGGAAGAAGAAGTGGTAAAGTAAAGAGAAGAATTTGAGAGTACTTTCAAGCTAGTTATCTATCCATTTTTCAAATTCAAAATTCCAATTTTGAGAGGGAAAATCATTCCTGATGAAGAATATAATATTTTTAGTGTTGTGAAAATATTACGTGTTCAATGATCAAGAAAAATATGCACTGAATATAGATATACATAGATTATCGAAGTGATATAAGTAATAGGAAAAATAATATACCTACTTCTATGCAAGTTGAAGAAGAAGAAGAATATACAACACAATGACAACTCAATGGTAGTCTCATCTGAAAGAAGACTCTCCTATTGTTAACATATTTTATATTATTATAACTATGCAGGAAGCACATTTTTACACTGTTAGGATACATTGGTGTAACATGAGTGCAAGGATAGAACCTACTCATTGTAATCTATAAGTTCATGCTAGTGGATCATATGATCTTAGGTGGATTTGAATCATGAAAATGATTAGCCTTCTCATTTTGAGAGGTGAAACTTGTAAAATCTGTTGTTCCCTTTATCTGTGTGCATTTAGTTGTGTGTGATAATAGTCAAAGTTATCACTTCAACTAGTGGACAATATTGTTTCTAAAATAAACATAAAAAATAATTTTAAATCACTGATTCACCCAACCTCTCAGCGATTTCCACTAATCCTTGGGTTCTTTTCAACTAGAATTAGAGATCGATTCCCTTAAAAGACTTTATGATTTTTAGAGTTGAAAGAAAAGAAGTTTCTCTCTGGTAGGAGACTCAATCACTATATTTTCAAATGTAAATATGGACAACCTCAATTTAGTGAATAGAAAGGGGATTCCTACTTTTTATGGAAAAAACTATTACATTTGGAAGGATCTAATACTGCATTATCTACTCTTAATAAGTTTGGATGTATTGGAGACTGAAACAAATGGTTTTACTCCCCATGATAAAGGTTCTGATATGACAACAACTGATAAAAAGAAATTAGATAATGAAGTATGTTCTCAAAATTCCATTATTTCATCTCTTTCATAGAAATAATTTTTAAAGGTTAAAAGAATCAAGACAACTAAAGGCATATGGGATAAACTAAAAAATATTTATAAAGGTAATAAAAAGGTGAAGAAATCAAAAATACACATTCATAGATTGAAGTATAGATATTTGAAGATGTATGATGATGGAATTGTAGATTAATTCTTCACAAGGGTTAATGAAATTTTGTGCACAATTTGAAGTTATGGTTAGAAGTTGTGGGATTCAACAGTTGTTGAGAAAATTCTACGCATTCTACTAGACAATCTTGATACTAAAGTCTCAATACTTAAAGATTGAGATCTAGGTACACTTACTCTAGATAATCTATATAGAATTCTCATTTCTTATGAGACGAGGAAGCAAACTGTTTTTAAAAAGAATGGTATGATTGAAAAATAATTCTCTTTTAATTCCTCAAATAAAGAGAAATGTAAGAAGAATATTGATGAAGATGATGATGGCTATTTATATTCAGAATAAGATGTGGATATTAAGTTTGATAAACAATTTTCTCTCATCTCTAAAAGTGTGATAATAGGAAAGGAAAAGTTTAAGGGGGGGGGATTCCATTAAAATAATTTAATTTTGGATCTATTGTACATTTTGAAAAACATTTTCCAAAGTTTAAAGAAAAAGAAACTAGCGAGGATGAGGATGAAAGGCCAAGGATATTCTCTAAGATGAAAAATAATAAATTTGATAAATCAAAGTTTTCATCAAAAGTGAAGGTTAATAATTTCTATTGATTCAAAAATAAAAATTTATTATAAAATGTGAAGAAAGTGAGAGCTATGATGAAGAAGAGGAAGTTGAGGCTTCTAGTGATATTGATGAAAAACTACTTATTACTAAAGTGAATGAGGAGGAATTCACTAGTGATGAAATTAGTGGTGTTAAGTGTGAAAAAAATTGATATGGAGTTTACATTAAATAGATAATTAAAGGAGTGTCTTTAAAAGATCTAAAGGTTAGAGAATGAGATAATTTTTTTAAAGAAAGATAATTAGTCTTCTAACAATAAAAAATCTATTTATACATAAAAAAATCAAAGTTTCTCAAATAAATTAACGATTTAAAGAATTTAATTAATGATGATAATATTTTAAAATTCATAATTGAAGAAATAGAAAAGTAATAGAAGAAGTAGATGGAACTTGGTCAATAGAAACTGGTCAATGCTGAAAAGGAACTGGGAAAATTCAAATTCAATTTCTAGAATTCTATTCAAGAAATTAGAGAAAGTTAAAAGAGGTGTGATACTAAAGTAGAAAAGAAAAGATAAATTTCAAAATATGAGAAAGATATTAAAAGTTATGGAGTTAAGAATTAATTGAATACACATGTGAACAATACTAATTTTGTGGAAAAACAAAGTGACACTCATAAATCTGGAAATTCTGAGAACAAAAATTGAAAGAAAAAACTACTACAACCAGTGATTTAAAAAAGGATGGAAAAAATCCTAGGCCTAATAATAAAGTGTTGAGATCCTAAAATAATTTTAGTTCACAAAAATGATCTAATATTTATGACTCAAATAAGGAAGAAATACAGGTGTCAATTTTTGGACATCATGTTGTTTTCGTAGGTAAGTATGCTTTTTATAGATATTGTTGGCACTGCAGAGGATTTGGGGGTACATAAAAAATGTTTTAGTTTAATTAACAACATATTAATGATTTTATAAGGTTTAATATGTATATTTTGAAGATAATTCAGCCCTATTAAAATAAAAAAATAGAAGTAGCCTAAAATTTCTGGACAAAAGTCTAAGAATAAATATTAAGAATTAGAAGAAGTTTGTGGAAGATGTGACCAGTCGGGTCACCTTAGTATAGATTATATCACCATCCCACAAGCCTAGTTTATTATGAGTTTAAATACTCAAAAGTATCAGAATAAGAATAAGTAAAAAGGAAAATAAAAGGATTTTTTGGTTGAAGTGGCACTTAAAGTATAGCGACCCCACTTTTTCTTACTTGACTATTACATCATTTTAAAGATAAACAACATAATAGAGTTACAAAACTAGGATCCAAAGGATTAATGTCTTTGGAAAATTAGAACCTTACATAAAATTTACATAATAAAACATTAACATTATTTTATTCCTTCTTCTCTAGCTTCTTCGTGTCCCTCATGTAATCCTTAGTATAAGTAATCACCTGAGGATATACATCAAAGAAAGGGATGATCTAAAAGTACAGTTAAAGGATAGATAAGAACATTAATCAATATAAAATGTGTGATCATAATCATAATCACCATAACATAAGTATGATATCATCATCATAATCATGAGAGGAAGCATTAGATAAAGTCATGGAATGTGGCAATACATAAAAATGAAACATCATGTATTAGTTATCAAATACCATACATAGTTGTGAAAAAATCTAGCATAATGTTCACATATAACATATTTTAATAATAATAAAATCATAATTTTGAACAAATCTAGAATCATGTTCATGTATATTTCACATTATCTCATGAGATACATCACATTACTCAATGCATTGGAGTGCTATGTAATTTCGGGTGCACCCATCACATCATAACATTTACATAATCATGCATTCCACTTAGAACATATATCAATATTAGACATAAAATAAACTATGAAAAATAATGGGTTTTATTCCATACAGTATAAATTCTTTAATAAACTTTGGGATTCCCAAATGGGAAATGGAAACACATATTTTTCATAAGATTCATCATTCTTGAGTGAAGAAGAAACAACTTAAGAGGAGTCAAAATGTGTTTTGGAAAGAAGAGTTATTTTGGAAAATATTTGTATTTGAAATAAAACCACATTAGAAATATGTATATCCTATAAAATAAAAGGGTAGAAAAAATAATGAATATTCACACAAAAATTTGGTATAAAAGAGGAATAACCCAAAGAAAATAAATTGGGGTTGAGAATCCCCTTACCATATGTTCAAATTATTTCTTCACTTTAATATAATAGATAACAAAATTAGATTCATTAATTTCTAAATCCATAACCTATTATACATTTATTTGATTTATTATAACTTCATTAAGTTTGTTTATTGACATTTTGATGAGTTATAGAGTTCAATTTCATCGTTTGGGAGTGTTCGTTTTCTTAGTTTTCATGATCAGTTTACTTGTACATATGTATGGAAGATCATGTAAAATGAGAATAATTATCCAGAATTGAAATTATATGTTATTAATGAACTTCAATAAGTTTAAATTGTCTATATTTTTTTTCAAATATGATGAATATTCATTATAAAAAACATTAATGATAATCGTTTAGATTAATTTGGTGGTTTTCGATCATCACAAACTAGTTTTGTTTTACTATTTAATATTATGTATATATGTTAGTTCCAGAACATAAAAAAGTTTTTAACATAAATCTTAAAATTTGATTCAACCATTATAATGGTTTTATGACCCTTTAAGATGGTAAAGAAAAGTGAAAACTTCTCATCATCAAAGGTGATAAATCAACACCTCACGAACAATGATTTCATTTTTTAGAAAACAAAAGGCGGGGAGAAGAGGTTTGATGATGGATTATTCCATTAAAATAATAACATAAGTATATATAATATAATAGAGTTATCATTCCACTTTTATAAGGGTAGGTTAAGATAGGATAATAAAAGAAAAGAAATTGAAAAGAAATTAAAAGAAAATGAAAGAGGATTTTACCTCTTGAATTCTTCTCATTGAGAACCTCCTTAGGGAAATTGGATTTGGTATTTTGTTGAGAAAAAAGGATATTGGAAATGGGGGAGAGTCTTGGGAATATGATTGGGTATAATTTGGACAATCTTCAAATCTTGGAAGGTGTGAGGAGAAGAGGTGGAGAGGGGTAATATTTATAGGGAAGAAGATGAGTGTTTTTTGATTATTTTATTATTTTGGCTTAAGAATATCAATAGTTTGAAACTTATCACTAAATATATTAAATAATTAATGATAGTTATATATTATGGGATTACATCATCCATACATCATCTATGACTCAATAATTCATGTATTTATTAAATATCGTAAATTATCATATTTCACCATTCACCAAAAAAATTCAACTATTTTAGAAAAATCACAAAAATTTACCCTAAACATTTTTAGATATATAGTATTAAAAAATTAACTTTATTTTATTAAAATAATTTTCTAAATTTTCTAAATTTAATTTTTAATTAAAATCATCATTTGTTCAAAAAATACCGATTTTAAAATTATAACTAATTTTATGACATGTTGAAATATTAATTAAGGTCTCATAAAATTATCTTGTAATAATAAGACAAAAAAATATCAGTTTATTAATCTATTTTATGAAAATAAATTTTCTTTTAAATCATTATATTAATTATAAAATTGTAAATAAACATTTATGTTTTACACAAATACCAACACTTAATTTATCATTTTTAAAATATTTATTTACTTATACTATGATATAATTATATCATATTATCATTTATAAGATGCCTAAATTTTATTTATACTTTCATAGGTGATGTTACTATTATATTGGTCAAATTATTATTCCTAATGGTCATGTTACTATTCTAAGGGTCAACTTATTATTCTATCGGTATAGGTTCCTTAATTTCTATAAATATCACTTATTTCCTTATTAATTTATGAAAATAATTTTTTTATTGGGATCTATATGCTATGTATGTGTTTTATACCATAAAAAATAATTACAAGAAGGGAAAAATTTCATTAATGAAGTTTGGATTGTTACATTCTTCCCTCCTTTTGAAATTTCACCCTCAAAATTTCATTTTGCATACTAATATGAGAACAAGAAAGGGTACTTATCCTTTATTTATTAATTAGGTTCCCATGTTTCCTCTTTGTAATTGTGGTTCTTCCATAGAAATTTGACAAGGTGAATAGTCTTATTGCATAGAACTTTATCTCTACAGTACAAGATCTTTACCGACTGCTCCTCATAAGAGAGTTCACTTTCCAATTGTACCACCTTTGAATTCAGTACATTTAAGGGATCTGGTATTTACTTCCTCAAGATGAATACGTGGAATATATCATGTACTTGAGACATAGTTGGTGGAATTTCTAGTCGATAGGCCACAAATCCAACACGATTAAGAATTTTGAAGGGGACGATGTACCTATGACTTATCTTTCCTTTCTTCCCAAATATCTTGATTCTATTCCATAGTGATATATGGAGGAATATCATATCTCCAATATTAAAATCTAAGTCTTGTAAATGATTGTATGGATAAATATTCTATTGAATTTGGGCCGCCTTGATGCATTACTCAATGGTTTTTACATTTTCTACTATTTGATGTCCTAGAAACTTACGTTCACTAGCTTCATCCCAACATGCTAGTGTTCTGCATCTTTTACCATAAAGGGATTCATATGGAGCCATTTGGATTCTTGAGTTGAAACTATTTTTGTAAGAGAAATCAACCAGAAGTATATGTTGGTCCCATTATCCTTTGAAGTCTATCGAACATGCGCTCAACATGTCTTCTAGTGTTTGAATAGTCCACTCAGACTAGACATCAGTTTGAGGATGATAAGTCGTACTAAAGATTAGCTCAGTGTTTAGAGCATGTTCAATACATTACAAAACATGGGGCTGAACCTCATATCTTGATCTAATACAACTGATAGTGGTACTCTAATAAACCTAAACACTTCTCTAATGTATATACGTGCAAGTTGATCCAGTGATAAGTCCTCTCAAATTGTGATAAAGTGAGCTATCTTTGTAAGATGATCAATAACAATCCATATCTCATTGTTACCTTTGGATATCTTTGGAAGTTAGGTGACAAAGTATATGGTGATGTTTTCCCATTTCCATGTTGGTATGGGTGATGGTTGCATCATCCCCTTAGATTTTTTTCTTTCAAACTTCACATGATAACATACTAGGAACTTTGATGTATATTTTGCAATCTATTTCTTCATATTGTCCCACTAATAGTTCTCTTAGAGATCTCGATACATCTTTGTGCTCCCTGGGTGAATAGAGAAGGTTGAGATATGTGTGTCATTCAAAATATCTTTATTTATATCTGGATGGATGATACACATAGTCATGAACCAAATATTATGACTCATTCCTCATTAATTTTAAACTCTAAGGATTTCTCTTTTCTAATAGCTTCTAGATTCTTTTGAATTTCCACATCATTTCTTTGAGCATCCTTTTTCTTCTCTATGAGGGATGGTTGGGCAATAATTTGAGATAGGATTAGTGATATTCTTTCCATAATTATTCCCATGTCCATCCTTTTCAAATCTAAGAATACTGGATCCTTCTCAATTCTCATCATTGATAATGTTTCAAGATCCTTTCTACTTAGAGCATCTTCCATTTTGTTTTCCTTACTAGGATGGCAGTGGATTGAGAAGTTATAATACTCGATGAGCTCTAACCATATTCTCCAGATCATATTAATCTCCTTTTGTGTGAATATATATTTGAGTCTCTTATGATCAATATACACCCCACACTTCTCCCCATAGAGATAATGCTGCCAGATTTTCAATGTGAAGATCACAACTGTCAACTCCAGATCATGTATGGGATAGTTTTACTCATGAATTTTTAACTGCCTTGAGGTGCATGCTATCACTTTTTCATTTTGAATCACTATACAACCTAATACCTTCTTTTAAGCATCGTTTTATACCACAAAAAGTTCCCCACTTTTCGATAGTGTGAATACTGGTGCAGTGATAAGCCTCTTTTTTAACTCTTTGAAATAGTCTTTATAACGACCCGAAATTCTATCCATGAAAATTTCCATTATTATAATTATTTATTATAGTATAAATTACATAAATAACTTAGAGAACAAAATAAAAACCTTATAAATGTTGAATTAATGAAATAAGTGATATTTATAGAAATTAAGGAACCTAAACCAATGAAATAGTAACTTGACTTTTGAAATAGTAATATGACCCTTATGAATAGTAAACCAGCCAATAGAATAGTAACCTCACCCATAAAAGTATAAATAAAATTTATCCATCTTATAACTAAAAATATGATATAATTATATCATAGTATAAGTAAATAAATAATTTAAAAATGATAAATTAAGTGTTGGTATTTTTATAAAACATAAATGTTTATTTATAATTTTATAATTAATATAATGATTTAAAAGAAAATTTATTTTCATAAAATATATTCATAAATTAATATATTTTTATCTTATGATTATAATATAATTTTATGAGACCATAATTAATTTTTCAAAGTGTTATAAAATCAATTATCATTTTAAAATTGGTATTTTTCAAATAAATGGAAATTTTATTTAAAAATTAAATTTCTCATATATAGAAAATTATTTTCATAAAATAGAGTCTATTTTTTAATTCTAAACATTGAAAAATGGCGGGGGTGAATTTTTTGGGTTTTTTCTAAAAAAGTTGTTTTTTTGGTGAATAGTGAAATACAGTAATTTACGATATAAGTTAAATACATGAATTATTGAGTCATGGATGATGAATGGATGATGTAATCACTTTTGGTTCAAAATCAAATGCACTATTTACTATAATTATTCACAATAATCCACACTATTCATATTCTTGAGCCAAAATAATAAACAAATGAGTAAAATAATCAAAAAACGCTCATATCCTCTACTATAAATACTACCCTCACCACATCTTCTCCTAACACATTTTAAGACTTTAATCATCTCCAATTTATGTCCAATACTCTTAACAAGTCTCTTACCCACATCCAGGAGGTTCTGGTCTCAATAAAAGACCAAAACCAATTTCCCTAAGGAGGTTATCAAGGAGAAGAATTCAAGAGGTAAAACCCTCTTTTGCTTTCTTTATTTTATTTTCACTTTATTTTATTTTATTATAATATACTAACCTACTCAGTCTAAAAATGAATGATAACTATAGTATCTTACATAAACTATAATTTTATTATGTTAATGTAAATAATACAAGCCTCAAAAACTCCAAAGATAAAGTACCAAGAAAAGGGAAACGACAACGACAACTGCCCCGAGGTCCGAGCTAGTACGGTCCTGCCCGGTCCCTGAAGTCCTCCTGGAAACCTGAAAGAAGTTTTATATACGTAGGGTGATCATACAAGTATACTCAGTAGGGTAACCAAATACTCTCGTGCACAAGTTAGGAGACATTCTAAATACTCGTCGAAAAAGAGATAACCAAACACCCAACAAGGAAAAGCTATCCACCCAAACCTCACCAAGGCACGCTCTCCAAATAACGCAAGTAAAGTAACATATGGTAATAGAACATAGATATTTGGGTACCCCGCGCCACTTTCCCACTGGTTATTGAAGACATCCTACGCATCGAACCAATCCCGCCATTCTTACCGCAGTCCCACTACCACACCCCGCCCACACACACCTGGGCCATAACCACACCGCAGTCCCACTGCCAAACCCCGCCTGCACACACCTGGGCCATAACTGCTATCCCACCCGCAGACACTTGGGCCACAACCACCACGCGTAACCACACCCGCAAACACCTAGGTCAGAACAACTACTGCCACGCCCGAAGACACCTGGGCCTCATCCCTAAGACACTTGGGAAACAACCTTCCTGCAAACACCTGGGCCAACCACCACAACTACCCTGCCCGAAGATTCTTGGGTTAATAATGGAATTCAGGCCATCACAGCCTACCCGAAGAGTCTTGGGCTATTCGGGAAAGGGAGCAGAAAAGGATCTAATAACCAGCCACTCATAGGAGTGTTGGAAAAAACACCCTCCCCATGAAATTGGGTGTTCGACACTAAGTGATCAACTTGGGTGGGGCGCGAATAAGAAACATAAAAGCTATAGATATATGTATAGGTAAAAAACACTCATCCCAACCTAGGGATTCCAAAACCTAAGCACAAACACCCATGTTACTATTCATTCACAAAAGAAGTCATGACACTTGTGGCCAAGTCACAACTCATTCCCAAACTAATTCCCCACTCAACCATTCTTGTTTTCATGTTAAAGTGATACCATTAGGGTGAATTCTTCACTAATAGGAAACTAACAGGCATAACCACAATCCAAAAGGAAAGAAACAGCCAAACAACAATTTAAGCATTCACACCCGGTTCTCTTGCAAGTCACAACAACAAAGGGATAAGTGAGATCCATCGAAGTACTGGAACCAAAGAAAACCCCGAGAAACAGCCCCATGTCCCTAAAATCCAGGAGCCAAATTTCTCTCAACAACAGAGGATTCCACCCCAATTCGTGATATAAGCAGAGTAACCACACAACCTCAAATTCACAACCAGCAAAAGTACAACAACAGGGGATCCCATCCCCACTCGTATCACCCCATCAATCGGCCCGTGAAAGAAACAACCAAACTGCTACCACCAACACAAGGTAGGCCCATGCAGGTATTTTCAGATTTAAAAGATTTAACACACTCCATGGTTTCAATTCCACTGTTCTTTAACTGGGGTTATCATAGAAAAGGGTTGATCCTGGTGCTTTCAATTTATTTAACTGAGTATACGTAATTAACCAATTCTATGTTACGGTTATTTAAACATCCAGGAGCACCGAGGTTCATTAGTGCACAGATAAATACCACCAACGACCATGATTTTCAGTGAGTATAGGCCCGTACAATTCACAACAAATAACAACATAAAGAGTACAACAGAACATCGATCACACCCCCCTTAAAAGGTCCATTCATTATCTTAGTTAAGTTCGGTTTCATCAATTTCCACAGAGGCAAAATCATTCCCACCCCGCATAATACACAGAAAGGAGAGACAAAGTAGAAAATCCCTACTTGGTTGATCAAAGATCAAGGTTTTTCTCCACGTGCCAAAACAGGGGAAGCGCGACTCGTAGGGCTCCCGCACAGGTGCACCACTTTCCTCGGGAAAGAAAGGACTTCGAACGCACAAGGAAAAGGAGAATACTAGCCAAGAGGGAGAATAATAATTCCTAGAGTGATAAATAGATGAGATCCCCAACGTTATGGGATAAGGAATTTGAACACCTTGGAAGTCGGATCGTGGCTCTACCACGCGGTTGGGTGGTTACACATGACTGATTTAATTGTTATTTAATAGGGAGGTTTCTTGGGATTTTTAGATATTAATTATGGGTTAAAAATGGCCTTGAAATGCCTTAAAAGGTCAAAAAGGCCTAAAAGAGGCGTTACGGGAAAAAATGTAGAAGGAAAACCCGAAAAGGCTGGATAACACCGATCGGTGCGATTGATCGGCGTGACCGATCGACGCAACGAAATGAATGCTCCCAAATGATAAAATTGTATCTTATAACTCATAAAAAAAAATCCATAAATGAACTTAATAAAATTATAATAAATCTAATACATGTATAAAATTTTATTAATTAATTAATTAATATATTTAATTTGATTACCCAGGACATTAAGATCAAGTGCAGAACACTTTCGGACATAAGGTAAGAGATTATTTCTGAACCTCCATTTTTTCCTTCTGATTACACATTCTCTCTCTTTATCCTAATTTATTTCTTATTTATTTTTATATAATTATTATAAAATCTATTTATATGTTCCAAAATCATGTATCTATATCATTTCATCCTTATTTTATGGGGAAATACATTTTTTAAAAAGGTTCCCTTCTCAAATCTTCCCGATAAGCAAGCCTGATTAAAGGGAACTTCCAAATTTCTTACTAATTTTTAAGTGAACTACCATAATTTGTTTTAATACACCATTATTTTTTTTATAAAATAACTCATTTCATCATGAAAAAATATAGTGGTTCATTTTTGGTTTTATGAAAAAATATGGACATAAGGTAAGAGATTCTTTCTGAACCTCCATTTTTTCCTTCTGATTACACTTTCTCTCTCTTTACCCTAATGTATTTCTTCTTTATTTTTATATAATTCCTCTAAAATCTATGTAAATGTTACAAAATCATGTATCTATATAATTTTATCCTTATTTTATGGGGAAATACATGTTTTAAAAAGGTTCCCTTCTCAAATCTTCCCGATAAGCAAGCCTGATTAAAGGGAACTTCCAGATTTTTTTACCAATTTTTAAATGCACTACCATAATCTATTTTAAGCCACAATTATTTTTTATAAAATTATTCATTTCATCATGAAAAAAAATATTGGTTCATTTTTGGTTTTATGAAAAAATATGTGTTTTCTTCTTTAAATGCTCTTTAATATTTTCCTTAAACCCCACCAAAATGCTTCATTTCTAATGACTCTTAAAAACTATTTTTGCATGTTTTCACTTCAGTTTGACATCAATTATCATGATTTATTAATATTTTACCTTATGAATATCCACTTATGATTTAAATCTATTCTTTCAGGGAAACCATTATGATATTCCCTTTTTTATGCCTTATAACATGATTATGATACCCAATTCTTTCCATGGGTAACCCTTATGCTTGTTTCTTCATGTGGAACAGATTAATGAACATATTATGATGGGTGTTACTAGATATATTTTCAATTAATTGGGTAATTTTTAATCTCATGAGATGTCATTTTGGGACAGAGAGTGAACCTGATTCCTTTATGGGTCTTTGTCAGCCATGTGCAATGGTCTTGGCAGTTAGCCTTGAATCATGCTTATGTAATGTTGTGTGTTATTTACACATTACTATTATGCCATTATTACTTTTACCCATGCTCTACATGTTATGATTAATTATGTTTATTCATGATCCATGCCTTTTTATGTCATCATGTTATGCCTTCTAACCTATGTGCTCTACTTTATTACTATGTTTATATCCTTACTGGGCTTTTTAGGTCATCCTTTTTGTTCATGTATTCCCCTGGTTATCCTATGAAGATGAAGGATATCAATGGAATATATGAGATCTTTATGGATGATTAAAATAAATATGTTTTATTTTATTTACATGCTTTCAGTTTTATGTACCTAATCATCCAAATATACTATACTTTACGATCCTTGGCTTGTAATTTGATGGTTGCTTATGCTTAAAATCATATAATTATATGTGTAAAAATATATGGTTTCTATAGTTGGTATCAGATCAAGATCTAGTTATTTTTGGAGATTTAGACTAGATCACTTTATTAAGAACCCTAGGGATAATTCTATCACAATGGATAACCTAAATTGAAACTCAGGGAATCACAAGATAGGATATACTTTACATATGCAAGTTTATCCTTCTTTGTTAAAAATTTTTATTTTATTATGATTATTAGATAAGTATTAAAGCCCTATAATTGTACTTTATTTTTATTATTTTATTTTTAGGAATATAATAACTTTTTCCAATAATCAATTTGATAGGAAATGTGATGATTTCCCTAATAAAATTACAAATATGATGGGAATGAGTACTCAAAACTTCATGATAGTACTTGCTCAACTAGATCAAGTTATGAATAATAAATTGAATCATATAGAACTCCCTCCTTCTCCTAAGAAATAGAAAGTTACGGTCAAATCCTTTATGCAAAAAAGGCCCCCCATGTTTAGTAGATCTTTTGATCCCCTCCTCACAAAACAATGGATTAACTCCATTGAGAAGATATTCTCTATCCTCTAGTGCTTATAAGAAGAGAAGGTTGTGATGTTAGTCTATCATTTTTATGGGGAAGCTGATGAGTGGTGAAAACTAATCAAGAAAACAAACTCCAAGGAGGAAATTGATTCCATAGAATGGGAATATTTCAAGAAAATATTTTTCAATAAATATTTTCCCCGAACCCTCCATCTTAATATATAAAGGGATTTCCTTAGATCGAAGCAGAATAAAGACGAGTCTATCGGGGCATACGAGGAAAACTTTACAAGGATTTCAAGATATGGCTCTGTCTTTTTCATGAACACTAAAGGCAATGTGTATCTCTTATTTAGTATAATAAATCCGAGTATATGAAAAGTGTTGGAGATTAAATAATTTGATTGCTATGAGGAGATTGTATGTTGTGCCCTAAAGGATGAAATGGAGATCAAAGCCTCTCAGTGGTCTTGTGTCCCCAATGATAAAAAGAGGAAAATGGAGTTTAATATGGGTGGATCAATAGTTAAATCCCATAATGGAAAAAATACCCAACATCCCACATGTCAAAATTTTGGGAAGAAGCATACTGGAAAATACTTAAAGGGAACTAATAGACGATTCAAATGTGGAAGAGAGGGGCATATAGATAATAACTTCCGATAGGATATGAAGAATCTCACTAATAAAGAAAAAGAAATTAAGGTTTAGATCAACACTCATCCTATAGTGTAGTGTTTCAACTACAAGGAACATGGGAATTATGCAATCCATTTCTATAATCTAAGGGTTGTTAGAGGCAATCGATAACAACCACCTCCAAAGAAACAATGAAGGAAATATTATATCACTGCTGATGAGGTGGAACCCAAAAATGATGTGGTGATAGGTATGTTGTTTATTCATTAAATAATAGAGAATTTACTATTTTATTATATTTCTACACATTATTTCATATCTTGTAAGTTTAGTAGAACTATTCAAAAACCACCTCAAAATATAGAGACTGAGTTATTTGTGAGAATAAAAAATAGGGAAATTATTGCATCCAAAGTGTATAACTCCTCCCCGGTTAATGTTTTTAGACTGAACCTCCCATAAAATATTTTCTTACTTCACTTAGGGGAGTTTAATTCTATATTGGGTATGTATTGGATATCTTTATACAAATACAACATCATCTATCAGGAAAGGGAGATCATTATTCATATCCCGAGGCATCCTCCAATTCTGTACAAGTTTAAGGAGGAAGATGAATCTCCTTTAGAATCATCATCTCAATTTTGGATATTATTGTCTTATGATAAAGTGTATCTATATAAAATAATTGATAAAAAGGATAGAATCATTATTGAAGACATTCCCATTGTGAGTAGGGGTGTCCATGGGTCGGGTTGGGTCGGGTTGAGGGCTATTTTGGACCCGACCCAAGAAAAATAGGTCGAGTCGGGTTGGGTCGGTTCAGAGATGTTTTTGGATTCAGACCCGACCCGAATCAACCCATCTCAAATAAGGTTGGGTCGGGTTGGTTTTATTGGGTTAAGGAAAAAAATCATTTGGTATTTTTTATGATCCCAACCCGCAGGTTGACCGAGTTACGACAAAAAAAATTGTTCAGTTATTTTTTTGGCTATCGCCCCGTGGGTTGATCGGGTTACATATTCCTCTAATTAATCTTATTCACCACACTAGGGAATTCCCTCATCCTACACCTTGTAATAAATCGACCCCAAAAAACATCAGTCTGCGACTCGATGGTGTGATGTGATTATCTTGCCAGCAAGTATTTATCAAGGTTTGAGGAGGTTCAAGGTGAGGCCAGGAGGGTGATGAGAATGGGGTATTGCCTGACACTGATATACTTGGCACCACACACAGTCGTGATGGAGATGGAGGTGGTGGCAGAGTCACCTTATCCATATCATAATAGTGAAGAGTTTGAGGAAAATAATTTTTAAGAAATATTTTCTTAAATAATTACCACTCCATCTCTTCAATTTCATCCTTCAGCTTGGTTTTCTTTATCAATGAACACCATTGGTAGGCCTCTCCATCTAAATGACAAATGGCCAGAGTCACCTTATCCATATCATAATAGTGAAGCACAGAAATGATCTTCTCTATTGAGTTGACCCACTATTCCACAACTAGTGGATCAGAAGATCCATTAAACATTAGTGGCCATTAAAGCATAAAAGACTCGATATCTAGTTACTCCCTTATATGGGAAGTCATACATTCTAAATTATTCAGGTTATTGTTCATAACCTAATAGAGTTGGGTAAGCATTACCATAAAATTTTGAACTCCACCTCCCAAAGAATTAGGGATGTAATTCAAGAAATTGTTGCATTTTCCCTCACATGGGTTGTTGGACTAGTTTCTCTTGGTTCCCACCATTTTATAAAATATAATTTTTTTGAACAAAACATAAGTAAAAAATTCACGAATAAATAATTTATTCCTTTGTGAAATTAACTCTAAAGGCATATCTTATGGAATACCAATGTTTATAATTTTTCTAAAACAAATATTCTTGGGTGATTACATATACTTAGTCTTATAATAAGTGTTCTCACTAATGTTATCTAATCCTAATTCCCAAATTAACTAAATTGTGCTTTGATGCCAACTATAGCGACCCTATTTTTTCTAACTTGACTATTACATCATTTTAACGATAAAAAAATAATATCATTACAAAAATAGGATCTAAAGGTTTAGTGTCTTGGGAAAATTAGGACCATACATAACATTTACATAATAAAACATAAAAATTATTTTATTTTTTATTCTCCAGCTTCTTAGTGTCCCTTATGTACTCCTTAGTATAAGTAATCACCTGAGGATATATATCAAAGAAAGGGGTGATCTAAAATTCTATTAATAGGATAAATAAAATTATAAATCAATATAAAATGGGTGAGAATAATCATCATAATCATAAAATAAGTATGGTATCATCATCATAATCATGATAGGAAATATTAGATAAAGGCATGGAATGGGGCAATGCATAAAAATGAAACATCATGTCTTAATATCCAAATACCACACATAGTCGTGAACAAAGCTAGAATCATGTTCACACATAACATATGTGAATAATCATAACATCATTACTGTGAAAAATATATCATCATTTTCATTAATATTTCACATTATCTTATGAGATATATCACATTACCCAATGCATTGGATTTCTATATAATTCCAAGCGCACCCGTCACATCATAACATTTAAATAATAATGCATTCCACTTAGAATGTATATAAATATTAGACATAAAATAACCCATGGAAAGGAGTGAGTTTCATTTTATACAGCATAAATTATTTAATGAACTTTGGGGTTCCCAAATTAGAAAGGGAAAAACATATTTTTCATAAGATTCATCATTCTCGAGTGAAAAAAAAATCAAATCAAGAGGAGTCAAAATCTATTTTGGAAAGAAGTGCTCTTTTGGAAAATCTTTTTATTTGACATAAAACCAAATTAGAAACATTTATATTAAATAAAATAAAATGGTATAACAAATAAATAACATTCACACTGAAATTTGTCATGAAAGAGGAATAACCCAAAGAAAAGAAATTGGGTTCGAGAATCCCCTTACCTTATGTTTGAATGCTTTATTCACTCTACTATCCTGGATAACAAAATTATATTCATTAATTAATAAATATAGAATCAATTATATATTTAATTTATTCATTATAATTTTATTAAGTACATTTATGGCCATTTTTATGAGTTATATAGTTCAATTTCATCATTCAGGAGTGGTCGTTTTCTTGGTTTTCATGATCGGTTCACTTGTATATATGTATGGAAGATCATGTAAAATGGGAATAATTATCTAGAATTGAAATTATATGTTATTAATGAAATTATAGGAGTTTAAATGGTCTTATATATTATTTTTTTCTAGATATGAGAATGATTTATTTGATAAAACGTCAATGATAATCATTTATATTAATTTGGCGATTTTTCGATCATCACGAACTAGTTTTGTTTTATTATGTAATATTATGTATATATGTTGGTTACAAAAAATAAAAGTGGTTATAATATAAATTTTAAAATATATTTCAACCATTATAATGGTTTTATGACCATTATTGAAGGCTTTAAAGTAAAATGAAAACTTCTCATCCTCGAAGGTGATAAATCAACACCTCACGTACGATGTTCTCATTTTTAGAAAATAAAAGGAGGGGAGAAGAGGTTTGATGATGGATTATTCCATTAACATAATAAAATTTTAGTATATATAAGATAATGGAGTTACCATACCAATTGGATAATTTTAGGTGAGGAGATAATAAGAAAATAAAATAAATTGATAAGAAATTAAAAGAAAATGAAAGAGGATTTTACCTTTTGAATTATTCTCCTTGAGAACTTCCTTAGGAAAATTGGATTTGGTATTTTGTTGAGACAAAAGGCTCCTTGATGTTGGGGTGAGGTTTGGTAATAGTATTGGTCATCATTTGGACAAGCTTCAAATCTTTTAAGGTGTTAGGAGAAGAGGTGGCGAGGGGTGATATTTATAAGGGGGAGAGGGGTGTTTTTTATTATTTTATTCATTATTTTATTATTTTGGCTCACGACTATCAATAATTTGAACCTTATAACTAAATATATTAAATAATGAAGTATAGTTCTAGATTATGGGCTTACATAATACATACATCATCTATGACTCAATAATTCATGTATTTGTTAAATACTATAAATTATCATATTTCACTATTCACAAAAAAATTCATCGATTTTAGAAAAATCCTGAAAAATTCACCCTAACTATTTTTAAATATTTATAATTCAAAAATGAACTGTATTTTATGAAAATAATTTTCTAAATATGATATATTTATTTTTTAATTAAAATCATCATTTATTAAAAAAATACCAATATTAAAATTATAACTAATTTTATGACACTTTGAAAAATTAATTAAATTATCATAAAATTATATTATAATCATAAGAAAAAAAAAATTAATTTATGAATCTATTTTATGAAAATAAAATTTCTTTTAAATTATTAAATTAATTATAAAATTGTAAATAAAAATTTATGTTTTACAAAAATACGAACACTTAATTTATCATTTTTAAAATATTTATTTACTTATACTATAATATAATTATATCATATTATCGATTAAAATATGCCTATATCTTATTTATAATTTCATAGGTGAGTTTACTATTCTATTGGCTATATAACTATTCCTAATGGTCATATTACTATTCCAAGGGTCAAGCTACTAATCCATTAGTATAGGTTCCTTAATTTATATGAATATCACTTATTTCATTCTTAATTTATGAAAATATTTTTTTATTGGGATCTCTATGCTATATATGTGTTTCATACCATATAACATAATTATAAGAGGGAAAAAAATTATTGATGAAGTTTGAGTTGTTACATAAAGCATATAAAGGAGAATATCCATTGATTTTGGATAGTGAATGTTCCTCACATATGATTTAAAATTTAAATCTATTAAAGGATATTGAAAATTTCACTCAAAATTAAATGATTTAGTTCATCAATTATTGGGAAAGAAATGTTAAAGTCCAAAAACACATTATATGTTGATAAATTGAAGCATAATCCATTAAGTGTGTCTCAGTTATGTGATAAAGAAAATTAAGTGATTTTTAAGAAAGTTGGGTTCTTTGTTAATTGGTTAAAATATGTAAGTGTTACGATAAGAGTACATTAAGAAAAGTGTATTTTTTTAGGTTGGAGGTACTGAAAATTCATGCTACTTAATCTTGAAATAAGAAAATTAATTATGACATCAAAGTATTGGTCATATAGGACAAAATAATATGATAAATATTACTAAAGGTGACAATATTCATTATATTCCTAAGATAAAAAGGGAAATAAACTAGATGTTCTCTGTATTTCAAAAAGGTAAGATAATTAATTCTTTACAAAAGAAAGTTGAGATTAAAAAATATCATCCATTAGAGCTTATCTATTCAGAAATTTGTGGCCTAATGAGGAATTAATAAAAAAATATAGATAAGTAATTTATTTTCTCTATTGATTAATTTACTCATTTCAGTTGTTTTATGTTTATGAAACATAAATCAGATGCTCTAAATATGTTTAAAAATTTTATAAGGAGTGTTGAAAAGGAGTGTGGTTTCTCCTTGAAGAAATTTGGATAGACAATGATACAAAATATATCAGTGAAAGGTTTGATGCTTATCTTGATAAGCATGGTATTCACCATGAGCTCAGTGAACCATATACACCACAAAAATGGTGTTTCTGAGTGGAAGAATAGAAAGTAGAGATGGCTCAGACTATGTTGACAGAACATGAAACTTCTTGGTATTTCTAGAGATAAGACATTGGTGCCATGGTTAATGTCTAAAATCATTGCTTATATATGAAAAATTTAACCATATGAGATGTATTAAAAGAAGTCTCCAATTTTTAATTATTTAAGGGCGTTTGAGAGACATTTTATAATTAAAGATAAAGGAGAAAATCTTGGGAATTGTCACGACCCGTCCTCGGGGCCCATGCCGTGACTACCCCAAGCCCGCCTTCCATAGGCCAGGGGATGGCGACTAGCACCAAGGCGTAAATCCCAGCAAAAAGGGAAGGCATTTCCTTTGAAAAGAAAACAAGCACCACAGAGTAAGCAAGTGGAAAAGTAAACACTAAGTTAAAACTGTACAAGCTATGCTGAAAGTAAAAGGGGCCGGAAATACAAGCCCAACTGTAAAGTACAACTAAAAGGAAAAACTGCAGCGTCGAGACGTCCTCTGGAAGTCCCACCTGAAGGGTGGGTACAGATAGCTCCAATGCTCCTCGGGTCCCGCCGTCCGCTCCGAGCACGTCTCGCCCAGTGGTCCACCTCCAGGTACTGACTCGTCGTGTAGTCCACCTCCGGGTACTGACTCGTCGTGTAGTCCACCTCCGGGTACCGTCCAGTCCTCGAACACTCAGCCTCCATCAGCACTGCCTGTCGTCTGCAACCAACACAACGAGGTGCGGGCATAGCCCGTGCAGGGGTGAGTATAACGATACTCAGTAGGGACCCCGAGACCCTCAAGGTCTCTCTAAAACCAACAAGGATAACCACAAAGAAGATCTCAACAGATAACCTCTACTTATATATATGCCCATACATATACCTAAGTTATCAAGTAACCCATCTCAATCATGAGGCAAACACAAGGTCAAAAGTCTCAGCTCAAACTAGGATTTTCATCATCGAAACCATAACTGCTGAAGAGCTCCGTCTCTGGAGTGTACAGTGGTCCTGTCACAACTCCGAGGTACTGCCCACTAACTTAAGACTGTTGTAGTACTCCACCTATCGAATAATGCGGGCCAGCCGCTACAACCAAGCGCTCCCATGTGCCGCTACAACCAAGCGCACCTCTGTCATGGGTCTGACGCTACAACCAAGCGCACCTCTGTCGTGGGTCTGCCACTACAACCAAGCGCTCCCATGTGCCGCTACAACCAAGCGCACCTCTGTCGTGGGTCTGCCGCTACAACCAAGCGCTCCCATGTGCCGCTACAACCAAGCGCACCACTGTCGTGGGTCTGCCGCTACAACCAAGCGCTCCCATGTGCCGCTATAACCAAGCGCACCTCTGTCGCACACCGAGTCGTTCGATCAGCAGTCGTCGGGTCTCAGTCAGCTACACGGTCTCCGTGCTCCGCCCGCTCGTCTCTGGGAGGGTCCGCTCCACGAGCTGCTGGTCGATACTCCAAGTATCACAAAGTCCCGCAAGGAAGTATCTCGAAGGACCACCTCGTCGTAGGGGTCTCAACGCAACAGACGACGCGTCAATCGGACGCCCGGTCTGTGAGTTATTAGCCTTTTCGTCCCAGGGGCCCGGTTGGTTTCGTGAGCGAACCAATCCGGATGTAACTCAACTATACCCCGAACACTCACAGGGTATACTCATAGGGACCGTTTTTCAACGTGATCACCAATGCCGCTGACGGTTCATCAAACGGACGTCTGGTCTGAAAGATATCAGCTTTTCCGTTCCAGGGGCCCGGTTGGATTTCAGTGCGATCCAACCCGTCCACTATCCATCTGCATCCAAAACTCGGGCGGAGGATGCCAAAAGTTCCGTCTCATCAAGAGGAACTCAACGCAACAGACGGCGCGTCAATCGGACGCCCAGTCTGTTAGTTATTGGCCTTTCCGTATCACACACACCCTGGGAAACTTCCCAGGAGGTCACCCATCCTGATCACTGCTCTAGGCCAAGCACGCTTAACTACGGAGTTTTAACTACGTAGGCTCCCGAAAAGGAAGGTGCACTTTGAGTATAGTATACCGAAACGACCGTCTCGATCCAAGGATCGCGTTGCCACTGACGGCGCGTCGTTCGGAGGCCCGTAGCTCAAGATACGGCCATTTGAACGAAAACGTCAGAAGAAGGGGGTCCGGGCCCGGGCCGTCCCGGCCCGACCCCCCCCTGGGTCGGCCGAACCGGGTCGGCCCAAACCGGGTCGACCCGACCCGGGTCCGACCCGGTTGACCCGGCCCGGCCCGGCCAGCCCGGCTCGGCCGGCTCGGCTGGCTCGGCTCGACCGGCTCAGCTCGGCCGAGGGGCGCGGGTGGAAGCCGCGGGCGCAGCCCGTGGTCGAGGGAGCCGCGGCCCTTGTGCGGGCCGCGCGGGTCGTCAGCGGACGCGGCGCATTGCCGCGTCCCGACCGGAAGAACCGGACCCGCGGACCGCGGGTCCGCTGGCTGCCACCGCGGCTCAGCCGCGGCGGCCTGTCCGGCGGCGCGCCGGGGAGCCGCCGGAGTCGCTCCGGTGGCCCGTTTTCCTTCTCGTCTGCGCCGATGTTCCTCCCGGGTTCCGTTCTTCACTGCGGGATCACCCAACATCCGTTGCGGCACGTTCCGTCGTCACCCGTCAATTCCGCACAAAAAGAAGAACGGCGGAGGGTCGTCGGGCCGTGTTCGTTGGCCCGCACCCTCCGCGTTAGAGATAAACAACGGGAGAAATTGTTCAACACATGAACCGACAATTTTAATAAAATAAAATTGATCATTTGAAACCGACTCTTTAATTTTTAAAGAACGTTCACGGGAATATTAAGAGGGGTATTCCAAAATTATAAAATCCCTACCTCGTCGATCGTCGCGCGCGGGCGTTCTTCGCGGAAAAGCTCGTCGCGGAAGAGAGGGATCGTCGCGTCGTCGCGGGGAGGCGTCACGTCGTCGCGGAATCCGGTGTTGAGTCGGCGAACTCAACGCACCATGAAACATCAGATTTAATTTAATTAATTAAATCCGTGTTTTTGGTTAAGAACCACGAAGGAGATAAAAAGGAAGGTCCGAGATTCTTACCTCAAGAAGCCGATCGAAGATCCGTCGCGGAGGAAGAGACGTCGCAGAAGAACGTTGTCGGCGATGCGGATCAAGGCGTCGCGTCGTCGATTTCCAGGTTCGGCGTTCTTCGCGTTCTTCACGAGGTAGAAGAAGAAACAAGGATCCTCTCAAATCTTCTCAAAAGATTTTGGGTTGGTCTTATTTTATTAATATGCCAACACACGAAAACAGGTTAAGAAACGATTGAATTAATTCGTTGAATTAATTCAACGAAAGAAACAGGCCATTTAATTCACGAAAGAAACAACCCATTTAATTCACGAAAGAAACATCCCATTTAATTCACGAAAGAAACAGCCCATTTAAATGGTCTGTTAAGAATTTAGAAAACGCGTCAGTTGACTTTCATTAAGACGGGTTTTCACGGGTGCGTTTCTTAGCGGAAAGAAACGGCGGGGCTCGTGCGGGCCCCACCTCACAAATATCCTACCAAGGGGGTATGATATTTCTGGATAGCATCCTATCCAGTTCAACTCAGTTCAAGCCGCCTTTAAGTGGCTTCAAGTGGCTTCCAAGCGGCTTAAGTGAAATAAAATAATGTTGTCGCAAAATTATTTTATTTCTTAACTTTAAGCCCGAAAATTAAAAACCACACCCGAGAAAACGCAACTCCAGAAGAGGCGTTTCTAAGCGAATACCGGCGCTGCGATTTCATCGGTGCCCTCAGAATTTGATTCCGGGCACCGGTTCAAAAGTTAGAAAAACCCGCTCGTCCGTTCACTGAACGTACCCGAGCCAAACTTCGGAAAATGATTCCGGGCACACCGGGCCTCGGAATCAGGCGCCGTCAGAAACTGCGTTCTTGTAAAATTCCAAAGAAAATTAAGAAAAAAAAATTTCCTTGAAATTTACGAGTCTTTACAGGAATTTTGAGAAAATAGGAGATGATGGAATCTTAATTTTTTATCCTTAAAATAGAAGAGGATACCAATATTATAAAAAGGAGATAGGTAATATTATTGAAACCATTGATTTAAAAGTTAGATAATATTCAAGAAAAGAAAATATACATGAAGACACAAGTTCTAGAAGTTATGATGGAGTTGTTTTTTTAAATAAGAATAAGTTTCTAAAGATGATAATAATTTAAAAGTTTTTAGGGTGAAGATAATGATTCATCCAATTAAAGTGACAAAGAATAACCTCTTTCAAATCTTCCAAGGTTGATAAATCAAGTTAAAGTATAAAATATCATTGGATAATAAGGGAAATAGGTTCAAAATAGAATAAATTTTAGGATAAAAACACATACCTCACTATTTTATTAAGTTAAACCATGATATGTGAAATAATCTTAGGATCATCAAGAATGGGTTGATTCAAAGAATAAAGAATTGAATCAGATAGATAATAATGAAACTAAAGAGTTAGTACCCAATCTATAAGATAAGAATAATATGAGGACAAAGTGGGTATTCCAAAAAAAAATTGAATGAAAAAGGGAGAATTTATGAGAAATAAGGAAAAACTTATGCATAAAGGTAATTCTCAGGTTGAAGGAATTGACATTGATGAGACCTTTTCATTGGTTTCTAGACTAAAGATTATAAGAATATTTCTTGCTATTGCAGCTCAAAAGTAATAAAAGATATTCCAAATGGATGTTAAGTCCACCATCCTCAATAGAGATATGGAAAAGGATGTTTAGATTTATAAACCTAGTGAATTAATTATTTGTAAATATGATAAATATTCTTATTGGTTAATGAAAGCTCTATATGGTTCAAAACAATCCCCAATATCTTGGTATTCCAAGTTAAATACCTATTTGAAGAAGTTTAATTTCATAAAAGGAAGAGTTTACAATAAAGATGGTAATAGGGTATATCTTATTATTATTGTTTATGTAGATGATATTATATTTTTTTTGGAAACAATGAAAGTTCTTGTAAAGAGTTTTCTATGGAAATGAAGAAGATATTTTAAATGTCTATGATTGGTGAAATGAAAGATTAAAGGATATATTATACTCCTATTTTAGTGGGAACCAAATTTTCAAAGGATATAATAGAGAAAGAAGTTGAACCAAGATAATTCCAAAAGATAATTAAAAGTTTTCTATACTTGAATATTTTAAGACCAGACATTGTATATGCTGTTAATTTATGTGCTATGTATCAAAGTTCACTAAAGGATTCTAATTTCATGGTTAGAAAGAGTATTATTAGCTATATAAAATGCACGTTATACTATTAGATTAAGTATGATAATAATGGAAAGTTGAATCTGTTTGGTTATATAAATGTTGAATGGGTTGGAAATATAGATGATAAAAGGTCTATATATGATGGAATTTTCTTTTTGGGTGAAATGTGTCTATGTAAAGGACCCCAGAACACCATGAGAGAGGAGGGGTGAATCAGACTGTCAAAATTTTCTTCCTAAAGTGATGGATCTTGTTCCCACATAGGTAGGAACCTGTTAAACCCGCTTTATGGTAATATAAAGCAATTAAAACACTCACATGCAGCAAGACAACATATCAATTTTTTACTTGGTTCACAACTAAGGGATAGTCCAAGGAGCATTCATTGACAAATTTTCAGTCATACCTAAATCCACTAATATTCACTAGATCCAAAATACATAAGTTTTGACATAGTCACTCTGTACTAGGTGCACAACCTTTATAATGTTTTTGGGATATAACACTATGTCCCTTAGACCAATTCCATCAACTCTTCTAGCTCACTACTTTGAGATAATTCTAACTCATTTTTTCATCTTGAAGTTTTCTTCAATGGTTTGGCATTAAAATATTTGTCCCCGACTTAACATGAGACTCTACTAGCACTGTTGACCTGAGTTGATGCACTTTGAAAGCACTATTCACTTAAAACCAAATGTTCAAAACTGCCTTTCTTGAAGCTCCTTTGAGAATATCCCTTCACGAAGCTCACTTACCTTTTCAGAACAAACTACCTTCACTAAGAACCCCACTTTCGTGGAACAAACTTCTTCATGAAGCTCACAAATTTAACTTGGTAAACCCTATCACCGCGAAGCACCCTTTTCTCAAAAGCATTATCATCAGTTAAGAATTTACATGTCTTTTTGTGATGCTTAAGATTTCATGGAATTTCAGTTTCACAGAGCTCCATTAGCTTCATGAAATTAGAGTGATTCCAGATTTTCCTTGGAATAATTCATGTCGAGTGAAGATAGGTAGCCTCTTATTTATATGCTCAGTCATTCGTGAAGCTCCACCGCCTCCAACATGATTTTCAGATATTTTAAAAACACCTTCGTGATGCTCCTCCCTTCACAATGCTTCAATGAAATTCATTGTTCATGATGCTCATCATAGTCGCGGAGCCTTCCGTCAAAACATCGTGCAGTCATGATGCTCCTCTTCTCATAATCACAAAGAAACACCATCTATGTTTGAGATTCTCTTCATCTTCGCGAACATAATCCCATGCTTTATGAAATACATGACTTTACCATATTTATAAAATTTTTATTCTATAAAACCACCTTTCTCAATTCAAGCTAACTTCCAAATTTTGGACCTCAAAAATTTGGCAAACACTAGGAAATAACGTCACCTTCAATACTGTTGTCAACTTGAACTATAAGATCCTATTTCATTCAATCTTCCTAATATTCTATGTACTACTTTATTTTTCATGTTGAGGATTGACAATAAACACAAACCATACTACATTTACATCAAAGAACAAACTTGGTTCCAATAATATCTCCCTTTGGGTTTGTTGGAAATCTGCAGATAAATCCAATGAAGCACCATGCACAAACAAAACTTGATATGAAAGAAACAACTTATCCAACACTCTATATAAGTAATCGACCTTATTACATTACATAATATTGAATTTTAGTCAAGAACTAACTTACTTTCATTGTTGAGGATCTTTTAAAGTTTAGATCTTTAGAGAATTTTGAAATAATACATTCACAACATTCAATATTTATATAGAGTGAATACCATAAAAACAACATTTACTTCTTCCAAAATATAAAACTTTTCAAATAAAACACGATTTCTTTGAAAACTCTTCATAACATTTAACTTGGATTCATTATTTTTCTTGAAAAACCTTATAACCTATGAAAATTATTTAAAAACTTGGGATGAGAACAAAAATCTCAGTAAGGAATATAAAAATAAGGAAAGAAAACATTAGTCTATAAATACTTGTAACGTATAAAATCATTTTCAAAAAGACATAATTGTCACCCATATAAACTTACTTTGTAAAACATGATAATTTTAAGAGATTCCCATAAATCATATAGAATATAAATAGAACTATAAATTTATCTTAGGTCATTACTTACATAATCTTGTTACCCTCTCAGTTACCTTATAATTTCTAACCCTCACAACTACCTTACAATTTGTGTAACCATCATAGTTACACTTGAAGTAACCATATGTATGAACTAAAAATTACACATAAACAATGAATTGGAAGGATATATAGGTTCAAAACTTCATCATAAATAATTCCCAATAACCAAAATGTAATCATACAACATGAATAATTGCATAAAAACATTGCTTTTTTAATTTTGTAAAATAGAATTTTAAAAGAGGATTTTAAAATAAAGACCCCTTACAAATATAATATAATTAAAGTGATACTTAATAGAGTAGATGAAACATGTATATAAACTGTAAATAAACATAATTAAACATAATATAACCAAAATTCATCACAATTTTTTTTATTACCATATAAATAATGAAGTATAAGGTTAACCCAAAGAATCAAAATCAGGTTAAGAATTCCCTTACCTCGGGTTTTTCTTACTTCAAACTTGTTTAAACCTATGGTATAATGGTTAAAATAGTATTATTAATATCTTAAAGAAACATATTAATGTTTATAATATTTTATATTATCATTTCATTACATAATTTATCCCATTAATTGTTAGTATTTTGTTCCTTCCATTGTTATGGATGCACTCTTTACATGATTTTCATGATCGGTTCATGATGGATATTCTTGTCGATTGGAAGTGAAACTCCATAATTGTAATGTAATGGTATTTAAATATTTCCAAAACCATAAAGTATACTATTTATCATTTTGAATTCTAACATGAGGATTATTCATAATTTAAAACATTATTGATATTTGTTTAGGTCATTTTGGCGATTCATTGATCGTAATGAACTCATTTTGTTTTATAAATTAATAACATGTATAAAAAATGATTCTAGAACATTATATAAGATATAATACATAAATTATAATTTTTTTCAACCATAAAAATAGTTTCATGACCAGTATTTAAGGAATTAAAAGAAATTGAAATCACATCGTCTACGATGTTGGTAAATCGACACATCACAGACAATGTTTTTAATTTCTTGAATAAGTGGGAAAGGAGAAGAAGTATAATGGTAAATATTCCATAAATATGATGAAATATAGAATATTTAATATAATGTATCATTAATTACTCTTCGATAAGGGGAGTTTAGGAAAGAAGAATAATAGAAAAGAAAATGAAAATAAAAGAAAGAAAACAAAAGAGGATGTTTACCTCTTGATCTCTTGTCCTTGAGATCCTTCTTAAGGCCCTTGGTTTTGGTCTTTTGGTGAGACTAGAAGGTCTTGGACGTGGGGAAGGGTCTTGGGAGGAGTATTGGGCAGAATTTAGGCAAGGCTCAAGGCTTGAGAGGTGTGAGAGGAAGAGGAAAATGAGGGTGGTATTTATAGTAGAGGAGAGGAGGGATTTTACATTATTTTAATCATTATTATAATATTTTTGATCAAGAATATGAATAGTATTGATTCATGTGACCCCAAATAGTAATAATTTCACGTGAGTTCAAACCAAGTGGGATTACATCAGTTATGATGTCATAAATAGTGAATTTAACTGATAATTTGAATATATAATATTTTACCATATTTCACTATTCATAAAAAATTCAATAATTTCATAAAAATCCCAAAAATTCACCCTAACCATTTTTCTACATGTATAATTCAAAATAAAACTCCATTTTTTGAAAATAATTTTCTAAATATTATTAATTTAATTTTTAAATAAAATCATACTTTATTAAAAAATTAACACTTTTAAAACTATAACTCATTTTATATCACCTTGAAAAAATAATCAAGATGTCATTATCTTAAATCCTTAAGAAAATAAAATAATAATACAATTTACTATTCATTAGGGTCATATATTACTATTCATAAGGGTATGTTACTATTCACCAAAAAACAAGTTGGTTCTATCAGACTCTAAATAACTTACTGATCACAACCGTAGATGACTATTTTTTTTTGAAATTAAAATCATAAAAGTGGAAAAATTGTGTTTAAAGGATAGTTATAAATATCTAATTAAAACAAAGTTCTATTCATTTAAATTTATTTTAAAAAACTTGGGGTGTTACATTACCCCCACCTTCTGGAAATTACGTCCTCACAATTTTATTTACTTATTTAAAAAGTGAGGGTACCTTTCCCTAGTAGCATTTTGGACCCCCATGTTGCTTATTCAACCATGTGGTTTCTCCACAAAACCATTACCTAGTAGATTACCTTATTCCTCAATACCCATTCCCTTCGTTCAAGAATCTGAACTGGTTTCTCTTTATAAGAAAGGTTCTCTTCCAGTTGAACTGATTCTGGGATCAAAACATGAGTTGAATCTAGCACAAACTTTCTCAACATTGAAACATGAAAAACATCGTGTAACTGAGACAAACTCAGAGGCAAAGCTACTCTGTAGGTGACTGGTCCAACCTTCTCTATAATTTCATAAGGTCCAATGAACTGTGGACTTTGCTTTCCTTTCTTACCAAAACGCATAACACTTTTTCATGGTGAGATTCTAAGAAAAACATGATCACCTACCTCAAAATAAAATTCTTTCCTCCTATTGTATGCATAACTTTTCTGCTTGCTCTAAGATGTCCTCATGTGTTGCTGGATCGTCTTCACTTTCTTATCCTCTTCCTTTACTAATTCTGGTCCCATCAACTTCCTTTCCCCGAATTCATCCTAAAAAGAAGGAGTTATACACTGCTTCCCATACAATGCCTCAAAAGGTTCCATCTGTATACTGGAATGAAAACTATTATTATAAGAGAACTCAACTAAAGAATGATGCTAATCCCAACTTCCCTGGTAGTCCATTGAACAAGCTTGAAGGATATCCTCTAAAGTCTGAATTTTTCGTTCTAACTTCCCATATTATTAAAGATGAAAAACTATACTGAAATTTAATTATGTGCCCAATAACTTCTGAAGGCCCTTCCAAAAGTTATACGTGAACCTATGATCCCAGTTAGATATAATGGAATAAGTAACTCCATGTAACCTGACAATCTCTTTGAGGTACAATCGAGAAATCTGATCTAAATATATTATATCATGAATAGAAATAAAATGTGTAGATTTAGTTATCCGATCAACAATAACCCAAATCACATTTTTATCTCGAGAAGTCTTTGGTAGTCCAACCACAAAGTCTATGGATACATTCTCCCATTTCCACTTTGGCACTGGAAAAGGATGAAGCATCCCCTTCGGTAACTGCTACTCTACTTTAACCTATTGACATGTCAAATATTTCACGGTAAAATTTGTAATATCTCTTTTCATTTCATCCCACCAATAATACTCCTAAAGGTCTTTGTACATCTTAGTACTGCCAGGATGAACTGAAAATTAAGAACTATGATCTTCACACAACAAATATTTATTCAATTGGGAATCACAGGTCACACACAACCTTTTACCAAATCTTAAAACACAATCTTTATCAAGGTTAAATTCTGGAAACTTACTCATTTTAACCAATTCTAATTTTTTTGTAGCTCACGGTCTTCCTTCTACACTTGCTTAATTCTGTTTGACAATGATGACTGCACTGAAACCTGAAACAAAATAGAGGTGTTTCCTGCACCAATAACTTCTAACCCAAAATTCATCAAATCATTAATCAAGGGATTATATTCCAAACATAACATGGTTAATGATGCATGATGTTTTTGACTCAAGGCATCCACCGCTTTATTTTCTTTTCCTAGATGGTAATTGATTATGAATTCATAATCCTTTATTAGTTCAATCCATCTTCTCTACCTCATTTTTAATTCCATATGAGTGAATATATACTTCAGACTTTTATGTTTAGTATATATTTGACATTTGGATCCATATAAATGATGCCTCCAAATTTTCAAATCAAAAACCACAACTACCAATTCCAAATCATGTGTGGGATAATTTAACTCATGAGGTTTTAGTTGTCTTGAAGAATAAGCAATTACCTGATCATTATGCATCAGAACACAAACAAGACCCTTCAATAAAGTATCTCTGTAGATGAAAAACTCACCATTTTGGGAAGGCAAGGCCAAAACTATAGAATTCACCAATATTTTCTTCAGTTCCTGAAAATAAACATCACATTATTCTGTCCAAATAAATTTAACCCCTTTTTGTGTTAACTTAGTTATCAGGCTAGATAACCATGCAAAGTTTTTAAAAAATCATCGGTAATAACCTTCTAATACAAGAAAACTATGAATCTTTGTAAAAATTTTAGATCTTGGACATTCATCAAACACTTTTGTTTTGGTAGGATCAACTGTTATTTCATCCTTATTGACAATGTGCCTAAGAAAAGAAATCTGTTGTAACAAAAAATCATACTTTCTAAATTTTCATAAAAAAAAAAGATGTTTTCAGGATGTCATCCTTCTTCACCAAATTTCATAAAAAAAAAAATATTTATAATGCCCATATCTAGTACAAAAAGATGTTTTCAGGATGTCATCCTTCTTCACCTTCAACTGATGGTATCTGGATCTCAAGTCAATCTTGGAAAAGTACTAAGCTCCATGGAGATGATCAAACAAGTCATCTATGTGAGACAATGAATATTTGTTTTTAATAGTGATGTTATTCAAGGCTCTATAATCAATTCAAAGTCTCATGGAACCATCTTTCTTTTTAACGAACAAAATAGGAGCATCCCATGGTGAAGTGCTAGGACGAATGAAGCCTTTATTAAGAAAATCCTGCAACTGATTTTTCAACTCTAAAATTTCGATTTGATCCATTTAATAAGGGGGTTTTGAAATGGTCTTAGCATCTAGAACTAAGTAAATCACGAATTTGACTTCCCGATTAGGTATGAAACTGGGTAACTCATCAGAAAAAACATCAAGGTATTTATTTACCACTGAAAAATCATTAATCTGAACAGTTCCCTTATTTTCAACAATATGAGCAAGGTAACTTTCATTTCTATATTTAAATAGTTTATCAGCTTCATGATATGTTATAAATTTTATGGGTTCATTCTTGTATACAAATTGAAACTATTTCTGAAAACAACTTCTTTATCTCTACATTCAAACTTAGCATGATAAACAGAAAGCCAATCCATTCCCAGAATGACATCAAACTATACTAAGGGAAAAAACAAGGTTTATAGGTAAATTATTACCACATAACACAATAGAAATATTATTATAATTCATATTTTCTATAATATTTCCTCCTAGTATTTTAACAATAAGTTCTGATCTCATTTTTTGAGGTGATATTTCCAATTTACTAGAAAATTCCTCAGAAATAAAGAAATGTGTAGACCCCGTATCAAACAAAACTTTAGAAAAATCTAAGCAAACAAACAAGGTACCTGATACAACTTCATTGGATGGCCCGACATCTGCTAACGTAGTCGCAAAGGATCTCATTACACCTTTCTTCTTATAGTATGTCTTCTTTGAATCATTCATATCTCTCTTTGGGTAGGCATTTTCATAATGACCCATCTCTCTACATTTAAAAAACTTAACAATTTTCTTATAAGGATTATTATTAGGATCATTTTCATTATAATCTCAGGCCATATGTCCAAACTTACCACATAAAAAAAACTTATCAATTTTGGTAAGGAATTCCCCAGGGTTCTTTTTGCCACACTTTTCACAAATTGGAAACTATAATTTCTTACCATTAGATTTATTTGGTTGGTTCTTACCAATCGCTTTCCATCTAGACCTATTCTTCTCCTTGTTTTCAAACTGCACATGATCATAAAAAAACTCAATCTCTACCCTCTCATAATATCACACAAGTTTCTCATAAATTTTGAATTCACAGGAGTACAATTCCCTTCAATACCTTGGATTTAATTCTGAGTAAAAGTGATTTATTTTTCTATCAAGATCCAAAATAAGATTTGGAGCATACCTCTCCAGTCGGGTGAAGTTCACTTCATACACGGCCACTAAATCTTCCTCCTTTTGTTTCAATTCAAGGAATTTATTCTCTATCCTAAGCTTCACCACCTTAGGAAAATATTTTTCAAGGAAAAGACTTTTAAATTCATCCAACTATAAGGCATCGATCTCCTCTCCATCTCCGATATTTTTAACCATTGACCACCACTTATCAGCTTCACATTTAAAAATATAAATGTAAATAATTACCTTTTGAATATCTGAACAACCCATTACATCGAATATCTTTTCAAGGGCCTTAATCCATCCATTAACTACCGTTGGGTCAGAAGATAAATTGAAAACAAGAGGGTGTTTTCTCATAAAATGTTCCACTATTTTCATGTTTTTTTGAGGTACATATGGTTGTTCTCTTTTATGTATTCCACCACCATTTATTTCTTTTGTTAGATAATCTATTACTATCACAAACTGATTTGTTCTGATCCCTACCATTCCGGGCTGTATATTCGGAAGGATATCATTCCGTTGGTGCTTCTCCTCTTCAGCTTCCCTATTTCTTCTACGGAAAACCATTCTGAAAAAACATATCTTAGTCAAAGAAACAAGGTAATATTTAAATTATATATCATTTCAAATTAACCATAAATTAAAAATCATTTATGGTATTTTATTAACATTATCCTAACCCATAAAGTTATCTAAACTATCCTCTGCTACCAACTATAAGGACCCAACCTTATTACATTACATAATCTTGAATTTTAGTCAAGAACTCACTTCCTTTCATTGTTGAGGATATTTTAAATTTTATAGATTTAGAGAATTTTTAAATAATACATTCATAACACTCCACATTTATATAGATTTGATACCATAAAAACAATATTCATTTCTTCCAAAATATAAAACTTTTCAAATAAAACATGATTTTTTTGAAAAATATTTATAAAATTTAACTTGGATTCATTATTTTTATTACACAAACTTATAACCTGTGAAAATAATTTAAAAACTTAGGATGAACACAAAAATCTCAGTAAGGGATATAAAAAACAAGGAAAGAAAATATTAGTCCATGAATACTTGTAACATATGAAATCATTTTCAAAAAGACATACTTGTCACCCATATAAACTTACTTTTTAAAACATAATAATTCCAAAAGATTCAAATAAAAAATATATAACATAAATATAACCATAAAGTTATATTAGGGAATTATTTACATAATCTTGTAATCCTCTCAGCTACCTTATAATTTATAACCCTCACGCTACCTTACAATTTGTGTAACCATCATAGTTACACTTGGAGTAACCATATGACTGACCTCAAACTTACACATACCCAATAAATTGGAGGGAGATATAGGTACCACCCTTTATCATAAAAAATTCCCAATAACTAGAACATAAACATACAACATGAATAATTGCATAAAAACATTGCTTATGAATTTTGTAAAATAGAATTTTAAAAGAGGATTTTAAAAGAAAAACCCCTTACAAATATCATATAATTGAATTGAGACTTAATAGAGTGGATGGAATATGTATATACACCATAAATAAACATAATTAAACATAATATAATCATAATTAATCACACAAATAATTTTATTACCACACAAATTATGAAGTAGAAAGCTAACCCAAAGAATGGAAATTGGGTTAATAATTACCTTACCTCAGGTTTGTCTTACTTAAAACTTGTTTAAAACTATTTTATAATGGTTAAAAGAGTGTTATTAACATATTAAAGAAAAATATTCATGTTTATAATACCTTTTATGATCATTTAATTACATCATTTATCCCTTTAATTGTTAGTATTTTGTTCCTTCCATTGTTTTGGATGTGTTCTTTACATGATTTCCATGATTGGTTCATGATGAATATTCTTGTAGATTGGAAGTGAAACTCCAGAATTGGAATGTAATGGTGTTTAAATATTTATAGAAACATAAATTATACCATTTATCATTTTTAATTCTGACATTCATAAGTTAAAAAATTATTGATATCTGTTTAGGTCATTTTGGCGATTCTTCGATCGTAATGAACACATTTTGTTTTATAAATTAATAACATATATAAAAAATGATTCCAAAACCTTATATAATATATAATACATAAATTATAATCTTGTTAAACCATAAAAATGGTTTCATGACCAGTTTTTAAGTAAGTAAAAGAAATTTAAATCACATCGCCCACGATGTCGGTAAATCGACACATCACAAACGATGTTTTTAATTTCTTGAATAAGTGGGAGAGGATAAGAAGTATAATGGTGAATCTTATATAAACATGATTAAATATAGAATATTTAAGGTACTATATAATTCATTACTCTTTTATATAGAGATGTTATAAAATAATAATAATAAAAAAGAAAATGAAAATAAAAGAAAGAAAACAAAAGAGGATGTTTACCTCTTGATCTCTTCTCCTTGAGATCCTTTTTAAGGCCCTTGATTTTGGCCTTTTGGTGAGACCAAAAGGTCTTAGACACGGGGAAGGTTCTTTAGAGGATTATTGGGTAAAAATTAGTAAAGGCTTAAGGCTTTATAGGTGTGAGAGGAATAGGGTAATGAGGGTGGTATTTATAGTGGAGGAGTGGAGGGATTTTACATTATTTTAATCATTATTATAATATTTTTGCTAAAGAATATGAATAATATTGATTAATGTGACCCAAAATAGTGATAATTGAATGTGAGTTCAAACCAAGTGGGATTACATCAGTTATGATGTCATAAATAGTGTATTTAACTAATAATTTTAATATACGGTATTTTACCGTATTTCACTAGTCATAAAAAATTCAATAATTTTAGAAAAATATAAAAAATTCACCCTAACCATTTTTTGACGTGTAGAATACAAAATAGAAATAAATTTTTTGAAAATAATTTTCTAAATATTATTAATTTAATTTTTAAATAAAATCATACTTTATTAAAAAATTAACACTTTTAAAATTATAACTCATTTTATATCACCTTGAAAAATTAATCATAATGTCATTATCTTAAATCCTTAAGAAAATATAATAATACAATTTACTATTCACTAGGTTCATATTACTATTCATATTACTATTCATAAAGCTATGTTACTATTCATCAAAAAAACAAATTGGTTCTACCAGACTCCAAAAAACTTAATAATCACAACCGTAGATGATCATTTTTTTGAAATTCAAATCAAAAAATCAGAAAAATTATGTTTAAAGTCTATTTATAAATATCTACTTAAAACAAAGTTTCATGCATTTCAATTTATTTTTAAAAACTTAGGGTGTTACACTCTAATTCTATGTGATAAATTCTCAATGTAGAAATCAATAGGGGAAACATGAACTGGGTTCTTATGTTTTGGAATGCTTAATGATGTCTAAGCTCAGCTCTAACCGTGTCATAGAAGTATTACAAGCCCTGAAATATTTCCTCACAACACCAAAATCTCATTTTCACCCTTTATAACTCATCAAATTCCTCAATTTTCTATTCTCTATGCACCTGTAACCAGAAAACTAGAAATTTTAACCAGAAAACCAGAAAAACATTTCATCCTCCTCCTTTGTACCATTGAATTTATCCATTCCCCCCATTATCAATAAACCCAAAGACCAGTAATTGTAGAGCTCAAAAAACATACCCCCTAGATCGTATATCCCCCATAAAACTTCATCACTTTAAAAAACATATTAAAATAGTTAACACAACTGGGGAGGGGATTTTCATAACCTCTTCATGTAGTGGAAGGTGGATGAACATCAAGGTTCAACCTATGCTTCTCGAACACATGTGCTGAAAATGGATTTGTCAGTATTTCAACCACTTTATGACCAATTCCAACATGATCCATTTTAATCATGCCCTGTTAAAATTTTTCCTTGTTGAAGTGATACCCAATTTCAATATGTTTCATATGAGAATGCTAAAAAGGATTCTTCATAAGATCAATCACACTCTTTTTATCACAGTGAATTACCATTGGTTGTTTCACCTCATCACCAATATAATTCAATTATTGCTTCATCCATAATAGCTGAGTGTAAGCCTTTTTAGTAGAGATATACTCAGCTTCAGTAGTACTAATATAATCACTTTCTTATTTCTTAATCAACTATACCACACATTTATTTCCAATAAATAATGCTCCACCACTTGTGGACTTTCTATCAATAATATCTCCATCCCAACCAGTATATGAAAATGCTGATAGTTCACTATCTCTTCCTGCAGTAAAGTATAAACCATAATTGTGGGTGCCTTGAATGAACCTCATGATTCTTTTCACTGCTGTCATATGTTCTTACTTCAGATTACTTTGAAAGTGTTCCATCAAGCATGTTTCAAAGACAATATCTGGTCATGTCTCAATCAAGTAAAATAAACGTCCAATGATTCTCCTATACATTCTGGGATATATATATTTCCCATGTTCATGCTTTCCTAGTTTTTTCCCAACCAAAATTGGAGTCAGCATTTGTTTAGAATCATGCATATTGAACTTTTTCAGAAAATCTCTTGCATACTTTTCCTGAGAAATAAAAGTGTAGTCTTTCCTATGAATCACTTACAACCCCAAGAAGTATGTGAGTTCACCAGTCATAGAAATTTCAAATTCTAATTTCATGTGATTGGAAAATTCATCCACCAATCCTTTCTTTCTTCCACAAAATAAAATATAATCTACGTACACTAGTACCATGAACTGATCTTTCTGAGAATTATTCACATAGAGATTATGATCCACTCCTCCTATTTTAAATTTGAGCTTCTTTAGATTTGAATCAAGCTGAGAGTACCACACCTGTGGTGCCTGTTTCAGACCCTATAACGCCTTCTTTAATCTAAAAACCTTCATTTCATTATTACTAAGAAGAAACCCCAATATTTTTTAATGTAGACTTCTTATTTAATAAAACCATTCAAGAAAGATGTTTTGACATCCATTTAATACAATTTATATCCTATTTAAATTTCCATGGCAAGAAAAAGCTTGATCGACTCCAATACCATCACTGGAGAAAACGTTTCTTCAATATCAACACCTTAAATCTGAGAATATTTTTTATTCACTAATTTCACCTTATTCTTGATCACATTACCTTTCTCATAGAATTTATTATTAAAGGTTCACTTCATACCAATCACATTGTGACTTTCAGGTCTCGTAACAAGATCCCATGTCTGATTCTTGTCAATTTAATCTAACTCTTCATTTATGGGTTTAACCCATGATTCATCCTTTGAATATTATTCAAATGAGAATGGTTCCACAACTGATAGGAAGGCATATTTTGCATTATTATTCATTCTACTTGTTTGTGTGGGTGCTGAAAAATCCCCAATGATGTTGGATTGATCAATCTCTGCTCTTCAATTTCTCCTATGAGGTTCATAATAATTTTCTTCATCCATGGTTTCCTATTCTAGTTCTTATTCTGAATCAACATTGTGTTGTGACCCTTGAATGATTTGAACGTATTCATATACTTCTATATTTGGATCTATTCCATGTCCACATTATTCCTCATCTTTTATAATATCATTATAAGAATTACTTGAGGCATTAATGTTCTTATATTCAATAATCTTCACATCACCACTTTCCATAATTTTTCTAAGATGATTATTGAAACATTTTTAAGATTTCCTATTCATTGAATATCTAAGTAATATTCCTTCGTCTACAACATCACCATTGTAACAACCCGAGATTTTATAAGATATATTCTTTTTAATTTCTTTCATATCTTCTGTTGTACGCTATACCAAGATTATCTTGCGCTATACGCAACACTGTATTAGCTTGTAGTATACGCAACACTAATCTTGGATCGTGTTATACACAATTTCATGTTTGTTTGATAGTATTTATTCTACGCAACATTGAGTATATATATATATATATATTCAATGTATAAATGAAATATGGTTGGATTTTGTTATACAAAACAACAAAGGAGTCTTTCACTACACGCAACCTTGACCTGGCTTGCATTACACGCAATTGCGACCTTCCTCGATAGCGTGTGTTGTACGCAATACCGAGTTTTACTAAACAACGATATATTATTATAATATTATTATAAACTAGATGTTATGAATAGTATTAACTAAATTTTGAATTTTATAACATTATTATTCATCTTACACATTTTCTAGAACATGGTATAAGAATAAAATAAATATTTCGGGTAAAATAAGTATTTTTCAAAAAATGCAGTTTTGCCGTCTTTTGATGGAACACCCACTTTAAATCTAGTTTTTAACATGTTTATAAGTTCAATTTGACTAAATAAAATTCTTATTTGGAATCAGGATATTAAAATTTACTTTTGATAAATTTTTCATATTGTTCTGATAACTTTTATATTTTAATGAATAGTAAAAACACCCTATATTTTAATTAAAAACAACTTTTTTCATCGTAATAATTTATGTGGTTAAATTATAATATTGAATGGTTTTAAAGTATAAATAGAATATATTTTTACCATTTAATATAATTTATGTCATTAGCATTTATTTGACATTGAATTCGTAGGTTAAATCAATTCAATCTTTTGTAATGTTTTAAACAAAAACCCGTTTTCTTTCGACAATGAGATTAATTTTAATTTAATTTCTGCAACTTCTGTGTATTGAATTTGGAAAAATGGATTCCATATTTGGAATCAGTGGGTCCAAATTATATTAATATACTACTTTTTATTTTTGGGCATTATGAATAGTAACTACGGTAAATTTTATTTACCATAGTAAAAAGTAAATCAGGTAATTAAGGGTAAATATAATATTATAAAATTACCCTAACACTTGTCTTAATACAATTGTATGATTATATATCATCCTAATTCATATTTGGGTTGAAATGGAATCTATTAGAACCCACTTGGAGGTGATTAAGACCTTTAGTTTATTTTATTTAAAGGAAAGTGAAATATGTCTCACTCAAACTTTAATAATTAAAGTATTTATAATAAAGGTTATATAGAATATAAATTCAGTTATAAATACTAATTTTAAAGATAAAATTTTTTTCTTTATCATGGTAATTTATTTGTAATTTTTAAGAGTTATTTAATTACCTTATTAACTTATACATTAATGATGCAGAAATTATTTATGTAGTAAAAAAATCAATAATATTTTTTTATTGAAATAGTAATACATATTAAAGGGCTCACAAACCTGAAAAAAATTATTGGTAGTGTATATATACACCATAATCATCCAATTACCAAATATATGACCTTTTGGAGTCTTATAAAAGTGATTATGACACTTATATTATTTTATTTTATATGATGTCAAAGTTGTCACCTTCATAATTTAATAAGTATAACATTTAAAAATTTGGGTTTTTAGAAGATAAATCTGACTAAATGTATTATTATGAAATATATAAGATTTATCTTCATCCTAGTATTTTATTTTTAATTTTCATGCAACAAATAAGTATATTCAATAATTATAAAAAATGTTGTAATAATTATTTTATTAAGAGAAATATCAAATAAATGGTTTTACAAATAGTAAAATAAATATTATATGAACTATTTAATGTGATCCACTAATTTTCTAGATTACTATGACATGTTAGTAACCTATTAAATAATTTAGTTCAAATATATGCTCTATGTGGATTTTATTTAAATTCAAATAAATGAATAGTTTCAAAATTGACACTATTGTTATTTTATAAAAATAACATATTATTAAATTGTTTAAAAATCACAAAAAATATTTAAAAATTATAAATTGAAATTTATATAGTCTAAAATGTCAGAAATTATCTAGTTATGGATAATTCACAGCACATAAGTAATTATTTATAACAATTTAAAATTTAGAATCTTATTACCACAAATAAAATTTAATAGATTAAATAAGGATAAATCAAGTTGATAATGTTTAAAATAAATTCCCTACATGTCTAAATTTTATTGGTTGATGAGATTACAACCCTATCTCATCTAATATTTGAATATGAGTCATTTTGGAGGTTTTTAAGTGGGGTTAGATTTATTATAAATTAATATTTTTAAGATTTCCAAAGGTGCCCCTCTCCTCCTTTATAAAAAGGAAACCCCTTCCCACTTCTCATCACACACTTTTGAGCCTTGAAGCTCGGCCAAACCCTGCTAATTCCTCTTCTCAACCTCTCTAGTTATATCATATAGGTTTTGGTCTTCTTAAAAGACCAACCCTAGTTCCTTAAGAAGAAGTTTAAAGGAGGTGCATCGAAGAAGAGGAGGTTCAGATACATACGAAGCATATCGTACATAAGGTAAGGGATATTGTTGAAATCTCAATTGTTTTCTATCCGAGATTGCTGATACGTAAGTATTTACTGGGTTTATATTTATCATCCATGTCCACGTTTTATAAAAAAGTTTTCATGTATGTTTAAAGTCCTTTTTACCCTTTTTTGACTTTTACCACTTGTTATGGAAGGAATCTTTCTTTTGTTTACCATACAAAGAAATTTTTGAATTTTCTGACAAAAGTATTAGGAGAATGTTATTTTTAACATATACGACGTGAATGGATTTTTACTATTTCATAACGCCTCATTTTCATGAAGCTTCCTCTACAATATTGCATGATTATTTTCAACAAAAACCCTTTTCTTTTAAAATTGCATGGCATTTTGTGAAAATAAAATGATTTTGAAGAAGAAAGGGTATTTTCCTCAAGAATTAATTTCAAGTGTTTTTATCAAAACCATTTTCCATCTAAAATGACATTATTTAATATGTGTATGTTTCAAGTATAATGTCTCTATGATTTACATGGTTCCACTTTTCTTATGATGAAATGATATCCATTTGTTTTATATGAATTATGTTATGATGGGATGATGTTTATGAAACCCATTTTATTCTTTGGGTTATGATGAATTATTTATGTTTATGTTGTGGCACACGTAAGAATGATTTCAATATGAGATGGGTGGGACCTATATCTCCCTCTAATGCATTGGGTAAAGATTTATATCTCATGAGATATACATGGCTGGAATAGTAAGTTAATCCGGTTCAGTGTTACAGGACTGGAATGAGGAGTGAACTCGATTCAGAATGGGACTTTGTCCACTAAGATGGTCTTGACCGCAATGCCTTGGGTACTATGGAAATCATAACATGTACTTAATGGATTCCACAATTACATGTTTTATTACCATGCTAGTTTTTCATGACTAATGTTCCTTTATGATCTATGCCTTGTGTACTTCCAAGATTTATGTCGTTGCTCATTATTTTGATGTTTAGATTTTATGCTCAAGTTTTTTCATTCAAATGTTTATGAATTGTTTTATGTTCTCTATGCTTACCCTTACTGAGCATTTGATCTCACCATTTTTATGTTTTCTTTTCCCCAGGATTTAAAGAAAGATTTTAGGTAAGATAACAAAAGGGGAAGATCTTTATGGGAGGTGTTGAAGATCTTTCACCATGATTAATATATTATTTTCCAAGTTTCCAAAGACACTAAACTATTACGATCCTTGTGTGTCTATTTTCGTTATGTATTAAGTATTCCACAAAAGTAATGTAATGTCCATGTACGTCATGCTTTGGGTCTCTATAGTTGGTATCATAGGAAAGGTTTAGTTAACCTTTGGAAACTAGGATACGAAAACTTTATCGAGATCCCTAGAGATATTTCTAAGGTATGTCTAGGTATGTCCCTAAGGTTAAGTATACATATAGGTTATAGTCATAGAATTACGGTAATGATATTATAATTAAACCTAGATGTTAGATATTAAAGTTACTCCCCCTTGATTATGATTTTTTCCTCACACACTATTCTTTTTGGGTTTTAGAAAATGGCTGGAAACACGAATATTCACGATAATGGAGGATATGATGGGCAATGGAATGATATTATTTATGAGCAACCAAATGAAATGGGATTTGGATGTCCAAACATAGTTATTATTCCAAATCAGCAATCTCATAATATGATTAATAATCTCAACTTTGGTAAGTTTCCTGACTCATCTAATAAGAGAAAGATGGAGTTTCATGATGATCGTAGAGGAAAGAAAGTTCAATTTCCCTCATGTAAATCATCTGAGAAAAGGCATCAAGGAGAATGTTTCAAAGGAACTGGTAGATTCTTTGGGTGTGGAAAGGAAGGACACAAATCCAGTAAGTGCAAAGGAAAAGGTTCAGTTAACACCATGGACAAGGATAATGGTATTGCTACGACATCAACAATGATTAAATGTTTTAAATGTGGAATTTATGAGCATTATGAAAACCAATTCCCTAAGGGAAAGTCTAATGAAGAGAATTAGCATGGTCATATGGGTAGTATTTATGTTGATGATGATGAATAGACTACAAATGATATGTGAGATGAAAGAATTGTTCAAGATCGGTCAATGGTTTAAGAAGGTAGTGGAATGATTACATGTTTATCAATAGTAATGCTGTATAAGTAATGTCATTGTACTATGGAATAAACAGACATCTAAGGATTGCTACACTATTGTTTTTCCTAGAGTATTTGAAAGTATATGTTGAATGGTACCGATAACCATGAAAGGTTATTCAGATATTTTTTGGAAATTAGATGATATGCGCATAATGAAGGGATAAAGAGATAATGAGATGTTTGATAGTATTCATGAGCTCATGATTGATATAAGGACTAAGTGATATCATGGTTTGAGTATATAGAATTTTGAGGATTTTGGTATGTGGAAAGTGTTAACTTTTAACTGCATTCATGTTTTCACTAAGGTTCAATGGGTATTCATTTTTCAATAGAATACATGATTAAGGCCTTCGAATGTTTGGAATGTGACCAACAAGACATATCTTATGATATATGGGGATCAACAATGGTATTAACATGCTTGTTATATGAACTCTCTGGTAATCATTTTCACTATAATATGAGACTGGACAACAGTATTTTGGATAAGCCTAAAGATTGGAATTGATTATGTTGGACATAAGTTAGTATTGTTTAAGGCTAGAACTTTTTCAATATTATTGATGGAAAGTTATAATAATGTATTTTTAGAAAAAAAGGACAAACTGCAGGATGGACGAAAACCCGTCACGTCGGACAAGGCTGTGGGAATCGAACCCACCACTGAAGTGCGACATGCCTTTATTTCCTACCACTGGCCTACAGGAAGTCCCTGGTTAGTAGAAACTAGTTTTATTTTATTATGAAGGTTGATAGATGAAGTATAAGTCCATTTTGGAACCATATATGATTAATCTCACCATAGATGGACTTATGTATATAACTTTTTCTAACTTATGTTTGAGACAGATGAAATGACCTATCATTCTATCGCATGATCTACTAAAACTTCGCGAAAGACAAATTCAACTTCATTTCTTAAAGAGATGAAGTGGAAATTCTTCAAGGCACAAACAACGGTGAGATTTTACCAAAATAAAGTAAGTATTTCTTCTAATTCAAATTATTCAACTTTAGGGAAATGATCTTGAAAACCAAAAATTTTGTCCTAGTGCCCTTATATCCGATGAATCAGATGGTACCCTAGATCATCACAAATTTATGGCTTTGTGATTGTTGGATTTTTCATAGCCATGTTCTCTACCACTCTCCATTAGAAGATGACGGTTAGATTTCTCTTCCATATCCATATTTTCACCTATGTTCTCCTACGTGGAAACCCAGTGATTTGTTAATTTGGGTAACCGTTACGTTTCATACTTTAGTTTTTAAAGATAAGTTTTGGTATTCCTTTTTACAATGGGGGTTTCTATTAAAGAAACTTTCAAGTAGAAAACCATTTATAACCCCGATGAATTTCGAGGGCGAAATTCATTTTAAGGGGGGTAGAATGTAACAACCCGAGATTTTATAAGATATATTCTTTTTAATTTCTTTCATATCTTCTATTGTACTCTATACCAAGATTATCTTGCACTATACGCAACACCATATTAGCTTGCAGTATACACAACACTAATCTTGGATCGTGTTACACACAATTTTATGTTTGTTTGATAGTAGTTATTCTACGCAACATTGAGTGTATATATATATATATTCAATGTATAAATGAAATATGGTTGGATTTTGTTATACACAACAACAAAGGAGTCGTGCACTACACGCAACCTTGACTTGGATTTCATTACACGCAATTGTGACCTTACTCGATAGCGTGTGTTGTACAAAATACCAGGTTTTACTAAACAACGATATATTATTATAATATTATTATGAACTAGCCGTTATGAATAGTATTAACTAAATTTTGAATTTTATAACATTATTATTCATCTTATACATTTTCTAGTACATGGTAAAAGAACAAAATAAATATTTCGGGTAAAATAAGTATTTTTCAAAAAATGCAGTTTTGCCGCCTTTTGATGGCGCCCCCACTTTAAATATAGTTTTTAACATGTCTATAAGTTCAATTTTAAAAAATAAAATTCTTATTTGGAATCAGGATATTAAAATTTACTTTGGATAAAATTTTCATATTGTTCTGATAACTTTCATATTTTAATGAATAGTAAAAACACGCTATATTTTAATTAAAAACAACTTTTTTCATCGTAATAATTTATGTGGTTAAATTATAATATTGAATGGTTTTAAAGTATAAATAGAATATAATTTTACCATTTAATATAATATGTGTCATTAGCATTTATTTTACATTAAATTCGTAGGTTAAATCAATTCAATCTTTTGCAATGTTTTAAACAAAAACCCCTTTTCTTTCGACAACGAGATTAATTTTAATTTAATTTATGAAACTTCTGTGTATTGAATTTGGAAAAATGGATTTCATATTTGGAATCAGTGAGTCCAAATTATATTAATAGACTACTTCTTATTTTTGGGAATTATGAATAGTAACTACGGTAAATTTTATTTACCATAGTAAAAGGTAAATCAGGTAATTAAGGGTAAATATAATATTATAAAATTACCATAAAACTTTTCTTAATATAATTGGATGATTATATATCATCTTAAGTCATATTTGGGTCGAAATGGAATCCATTAGAACCCACTTGGAGGTGATGAAGACCTTTAGTTTATTTTATTTAAAGGAAAGTGAAATATGTCTCACTCAAACTTTAATAATTAAAGTATTTATAATATAAGGTTATATAGAATAAAAATTCGGTTATAAATACTCATTTGAAAGTTAATTTTTTTTATTTATCATGGTAATTTATTTGTAATTTTTAAGATTTATTTAATTACCTTATTAACTTATACATTAATGATGCAGAAATTATTTATGTAGTAAAAAAATCAATAATATTGTTTTTATTGAAATAGTAATACATATTAAAGGGATCACAAACCTGAAAAAAACTTATTGGTAGTGTATATATACATCATAATCATCCAATGGCCGAATATATGACCGTTTGGAGTCTTATAAAAGTGATTATGACAGTTATATTATTTTATTTTATGTGATGTCAAAGTTGTCACATTCATAATTTAATAAGTATAACATTTTAAAATTTGGGTGTTTTAGAAGATAAATCCGACTAAATGTATTATTATGAAATATATAAGATTTATCTTCATCCTATTATTTTTTTTAATTTTCATGCAACAAATAAGTATATTTAATAATTATAAAAACATGTTGTAGTAATTATTTTATTAAGAGAAATATCAAATAAATGGTTTTACAAATAGTAAAATAAATATTATATGAACTATTTAATGTGCTCCACTAATTTTATAGATTACTATGACATGTTAGAAACCTATAAAATAATTTAGTTCGAATATATGCTCTGTGTGGATTTTATTTAAATTCAAATAAATGAATAGTGTCAAAATTGACACTATTGTTATTTTATAAAAATAACATATTATTAAATTGTTTAAAAATCACAAACATATTTAAAAATTATAAATTGAAATTTATATAGTCTAAAATGTCAGAAATTATCTAATTATGGATAATTCATAGCACATAAGTAATTATTTATAACAATTTAAAATTTAGAATCATATTACCACAAATGAAATTTAATAGATTAAATAAGGATAAATCAAGTTGATAATGTTTAAAATAAATTCCCTACATGTCTAAATTTTATTGGTTGATTATATTACAACCTTATATCATCTAATCTTAGAATATGAGTCATTTTTGGAGGTTTTTAAGTGGGGTTAGATTTATTATAAATTAATATTTTTAAGATTTCCAAAGGTGCCCCTCTCCTCCTTTATAAAAAGGGAACCCCTTCCCACTTCTCATCACACACTTTTGAGCCTTGAAGCTCGGCCAAACCCTTTCAATACCTATTCTCAACCTCTCTAGTTATATCATATAGGTTCTGGTCTTCTTAAAAGACCAACCCTAGTTCCTTAAGAAGAATTTTAAAGGAGGTGTGTCGAAGAAGAAAAGGTTTAGATACATACGAAGCATATTGGACATAAGGTAAGGGATATTGTTGCAATCTCAATTGTTTTTTATCCGAGATTGCTCATACGTAAGTATTTAATGGGGTTATATTTATCATCCATGTCCAAGTTTTATAAAAATATTTTTCATGTATGTTTAAAGTCCTTTTTACCCTTTTTTGACTTTTAACATGTGTTATGGAATGAATCTTTCTTTTGTTTACCATACAAGGAACTTTTTGACTTTTCCGACAAAAGTACGAGGAGAATGTTATTTTTAACATATACGGTGTGAATGGATTTTTACGGTTTCATAACGCCTCATTTTCATGAAGCTTCCTCTACAATATTGCATGATTATTTTCAACAAAAACCCTTTTCTTTTAAAATTGCATGGCATTTTGTGAAAAGAAAATGATTTTGAAGAAGAAAGGTTATTTTCCTCAATAATTCATTTCAAGTGTTTTTATCAAAACTATTTTCCATCTAAAATGACATTATTTAATATGTGTATGTTTCAAGTATAATGTCTCTATGATTGACATGGTTCCACTTTTCTTATGATGAAATGATATCCATTTGTTTTATATGAATTATGTTATGATGGGATGATGTTTATGAAACCCATTTTATTATTTGGGTTATGATGAATGATTTATGTTTATGTTGTGGCACATGTAAGAATGATTTCAATATGATATGGGTGAGACCTATATCTCCCTCCAATGCATTGGGTAAAGATTTATATCTCATGAGATAGACATGGCTGGAATGGTAAGTTAATCCGGTTCAGTGTTACAGGACTGGAACGAGGAGTGAACTCGATTCAGAATGGGACTTTGTCCACTAAGATGGTCTTAGAAGCAATGCCTTGGCTACTATGGAAATCATAAGATGTGCTTAATGGATTCCACAATTACATGTTTTATTACCATTCTAGTTTTTCATGACTAATGTTCCTTTATGATCTATGCCTTGTGTACTTCCAAGATTTATGTCGTTGCTCATGATTTTGATGTTTAGATTTTATGCTCAAGTTTTTGTATTCAAATGTTTATGGATTGTTTTATGTTCTCTATGATTACCCTTACTGAGTATTTGAGCTCACCCTTTTTATGTTTTCTTTTCCCCAGGATTTAAAGAAATATTTTAGGTAATATAACAAAAAGGGAAGATCTTTATGGGAGATGTTGATGATCTTTCACCACAATTAGTATATTATTTTCTGAGTTTCCAAAGACACTAAACTATTACGGTCCTTGTGTGTTTGTTTTTGTTATGTATTAAGTATTCCACAAAAGTAATGTAATATCCATGTACGTCAAGCTTTGGGTCTCTACAACCATACTTCCCTTAATTTACTTCTTTATTTAGGATGAAACATTTACTTCCAAAAATATGAAAATGCTTTAAATAGGGCTTCCTTCCATGCCACAATTCATATGGTGTCTTCATTTATCCCATGTAAAGCCCTATTTGATTTTGAGTATACACTATAGCTTGAAAAACCTCTTTCCAATAATGGTAAGGGATATGAATCTAAATTAGCATAGTTCTAGCCATATTGTTTACCTATTGATTCTTGTGCTCAACAAATCCATTTTACTATGGAGTTCACACAGTAGCCAGCTCATTTTGAATTATGTTTTTCTCCAGGTAATTTTCAAATTCAATTGATGTGTATCCCCCTTCTTTGTCATATTGTAGAGCTTTGATAGTGTAACCAGTATCATTCTATGCTATTCGATGATAAGTATTCATATAATCAAGAACTTTTCATTTCCTGTGTATAACCATCACACAATCCATTATACTATAATCATAAATAAAAAGGATAAAGTACATTTATCTATATGTTTCAACAAAATTTATCAGATCACACATGACTATATGTATGAGATCAAGAAGATTTGATGCCATTTTCTTCTTTGGGTGATATGAACTGTAGACCAACTTTCCTCATATGAAATCATCACAAGACTTCTCTCGTTCATGCTTTAGATTGGGGATATCCATGTAAATATTCAGTTTAGATATATTTTCCATGTCCTGTTGATTGATGTGACCCATTTTTCTGTGCCACAACTTGTTCTCTTATTCAACTATCATGTAATAAATATTCACTTTACTATCAACATGATATAAGTTCCCATCTATTCTACAACATTTAATGAGATAATTCCATGTATTTACTTTTATAGTGTAGCCTCTTTGATTGAATGTCAATATAAGTCCTGAGTCACAGAGCTAACTTACACTAAGGACATTGTGATGCAAACCATCCACATAGATAACTTCAGTTTTCTTCAGCTCTCTATTTTCCAGTTCAATACTTCCATTGCCTTTGATCTTCAAAGTACCATCATTCCCGAACCTTACTATTCCATCAATCATTTTCATTACATTATTCAATAAATCATCATTTCCCACCATATGGGATGATCATCCACTATAAAGAATCTAGGTACTTCTATTATTTGTATATTTGAGAGAAACTTCAGTAATATTGGACTTCTTTATCTTCTTATTTTCCTTCCATAAAATATTATATTGCGTATAGGATAAAGATGGAATTCCAAATCTCTGTTCCATGTGAATAGGTTCATCATACTCATAATCTTCTTCCAAAGGAGAAAATCTATTTGTAAGAAAAATATTGTCTGGTTGAACAGTATTGGCTTGTCTCTATGTTCTGTATGATTTTTTCATACCTTTCCTCTATCTACATTAAACAGCTTTATAGAAAAAGTTAGAACAATGAAAAAAATATCCATAGAAATTATTTCTTCTATAAGAAGTAGGATATGAATCATTTCTACTTTGTTGAATTCCTAGCTCTTCTCCATTTAAACATCTCCTTGCCTCTTCACAGTATGATATGGTATGACCCAAATAGCCATAAAATTGACATTTCATAAGAGGAAATGTCTTCTCACTTATGTTTCTCCCCATTTCACATTTCTTTGGGAAAGATTTTGATTGAATATCATTTCTTGAAACTTTTTGATAGTTTTTAGTTCTCCGTTCAGTTTGATTTGGGTATTTTTTTGTTAAGATTTCAGGTGACTTTGTGATATATCCAACTTCAAGCTTCCCTTTATTTTGGTTTATCTTGTTTCCATCCTTTGATGTATAAGCATCACAACCAATTACACTTTTTTCTCATTCATGTAGATATTTGACCATCCAAATCCTTCTCTACTCTTTCAAAACCATTTATAGAGTGCTGTCATGGGTGCCCTCAAATGATTAATGTGATTTTGGGGTTCTTAGGTGTAACATAGTGGCTGACCAAGGTCGTCTCTCAAAGGAGGAAGTGAATTTAACAAATTATTAAAGGTATTCTAAAAAAATAAAATATAATAGAATAAAAACACTACTTGAAATAATGGGAGTTGGTTATAGTTTATGAATCTAGAAGAAGTTTGCTGGAGGAAGATTGTATTTTTCTTTGTTTTTAGTTTTGAAATGAAGTTTGATTAAAATGACACAACAAAAAGATATTTTTTTAGAAAATATTTAAAAGACATAACCAATCTAACTCTACCTATTCATTTACTTATTAATCATCATCATTTAAATAAATATCCACTTAATTATGATCCCTTAATTTTTTAACCCTCAAACCCTACAAGAGTTAATTTAACCACAAAGATGAAATTACTTAAACCCTAGGCTAGCTTCGGAACACGCAATCGCAGCACCCTGCTTTGATTGTTGTTCTAAGGTTAGCTTATGGTCAGTGGTTAATTAGAGCACATATCAATTCTGGAAATGAGTATGAATTATGTTTAGGGATTATATTTGAACTCTACAAATTTATCCCGTGTGGTCTTGTATTACCGATTAAGATTGCGCTCTCACAATTTACACAAAATCCCGACCTCGCGTGTTTTTGTATTAATTGTTCAATTGCTTGATTAGTATATTAAAATTTAAAAACACAATTCATGAATCATATTAAGTGAATTACAGTAGCTCAATAATTCAAAATAATTAAATGAAGAGGGTAGAAGATAGATCAATTACTAAAAGACTACTCTTCCATGGGTGGCGTAATCATCGTAGAAGTGTTTTGCATGTGCAAAGGTTTATAATGGGTATAACCCAATAACGCTTCTACTCAAGAATTCTAGACCAAATAGGAATATTAAGAGAAGAATAAATTTAAACAAAATAGAATAAAAGATAAGAAATAAAATAATAACAAAGAAGTTTATTACACAAACAAAATAATTACAACATGAAGGAGAAGAAGAAGGCTTCGTCGAAGGGATCCTTGCTTCAAGAGATACCCTTATTGAAATGGTTGGATAATTGGAGTGGATCCACTTATACTATTCCCTAAACTTCCCAATTCACGTCCCAAACCCTCCAAATTAGAAAAAATCTAATTTATAGAGGGTAGGGGAGGAGAGGTTACAAGTGGTTTCAAGTGTGAATGTGGAAATTCGGCCAAGTATTTTATTCCAATTTGAACCAACCATTTGACCACCAAAACGCGTGAATTTTCCGGCCTTTATGAAGGATAATATGTGAGTATATGGGTCATCTATCTCCTCTAAATATTTGGTCTTAATCTAGGCCCAGATGAAGGAGTTATGGCCTAAATACAGAAGCTTTTCCATTCTGGAGAGTCCAGCCCAACTTTGACTTCATGGCCCATTTTTAACAACCCAATGCACTCTTTATCTCTAGTGTCCTGAATAAAAGTTGTAGACAATTAAGTTAGGAAATCTGTTACAAAATTTAAAATTCAAATAATAAATATAATAATATTTATCTTCGAAATACTACAGTGAACTATAAAGGGTAAAACTGGAATTTTCATCAAATATTCAAATGAATGATCTAATCCAAAATACTTTCTAATTAAACATATTTAACACAATGTGAGGAAATTATATCATTTATTATCAATAAAATATTCAATAAAATAGTGTTTTATCAACTCCCCCACACTTACCCTTTTGCACTCCTGAGCAAAACCTCATATCAAGTAAACATCAATATCAAATCAAAACCAATTTTAAAACACATATCCTTGAGATCAAACAATTACACACCAAGAAAAAAAAGATATCATGACACATAAAAAACCATTATTTCAAGTTCTTCATTTATATCATTCAATATATTTCCACTTTATTTATCCTCCCATGCACAAAACACTTACCACACTTGAATTTTCTCTTATCACACAAATGTCAATTTTTTTGCAATGTCTTTCTCATCCAAACTCACAAAAGGGTCACCAAAGGCTTGATAGATTCCTACATCGGTACCCGATGTGAGTCAAAGACATATGTTTATCATGAGTACTTTTTAGGGTTGTTCTATGGCTTTTTGTTGGCAGGATTTAGATGTGAAAAATTTTGAGGCTGAATGAGGAGGGCTGAACTCTTTTTGAAGCAAAATTGCATTAATCTAATTTTCACTTAAATATGGTCTTATCCTCAATCCCCATAGTATCAATTAAGCTCCATCATAATGAAAAGTCATTAAAGGTTTAGATCATTCATTATTTCAGCATCAAAAATTTCAATCTTCTTAAACATGATTTTCTTGAAAGCTCCAGATGGGCACAGCTTTCCAGCTCAATTAGAAGCTCCAGAAAAGGCACAACTTCACTTGTCATGAAAGCTCCAAAAAAGGAACAAATTTCAATATAATGAATTTCTTTATTAGAAAACACATCTCTTCAGAATTTAATTTTCCACCCAAAGTATCACAGAATGTGGTGGCACAACACAAGATAGATTCCCCCACACTTAAGCTCAACTAGATTATGCAATTTCACTTCAAGAGTTGGTTGGATAGGGAAAATTGGCTTGTAATGTGGCTAACCTAACAGGCTATGCATGGATTCCAAGGGATACAAGGATTAAATATTCATGTTAGGCCATTATAAAAAAAGGATTTTTTGAAATAGGGGCTTTAATACCAAACAAATGCCTCAATCATTTAAACATAAGTACCTAAAACCCTCAAGTTTTGATAGGAATATATCAAATTCTGGTTAAATCAAATGGTTTGGTTCTCTCAAGAAGTTAGGTGAATGTAAAGAATATGAAAATAATGGTTTAGAAGCCTCATAGGAAAGTGATTTCAAATATAAAGACAGTGAGATGTGGCATGGGATTCAAAATTCGATGTACTTTCCATGAAATTACTAAATATAAACTTGAAACAAAGTCATTTTAGCATTAATTTAAGCTTAGTTTCAAGGGTTAAATTGTTTCACTTATTTATATGGATTTAAAAATGGTGATGAGAATCATTTTAGCTCAAAAGTTTCAAAAAAACACAGAAAATTATAAAATAAACACACAAAATTTGAAAAACACACAATTTTTTTTGGTTTTTTTTAAACAGGAAAACAATTGAAATTACTAAACTAAAAGGTTCCCTCCCCCACACTTAAAATATTGAATTGTCCTCAATGTGAACCCATGAGATGATATATGAACATGAAATGCAGAATTTTTAAATAGGAAAAATAATATAAAAGTGAAAGGGTTAGGAACAGCCTGATGTGATCAAGTGATGATGGGGTCATGCAGTGTGATAAAATCCACTGCATCAGTAGGAAGTCCCTCAATGTATCTCTTCAAACGTTTCCCATAGACTGTAAAGCTCCTTTCAGTGTCCTCTTGTGTGATCTCCACTGCACCATAAGGAAAAACATTAGATACAATATAAGGACCTAACCATCTGGAACACAACTTACCAGGCATCAGCTTCAGTCGTGAACTGTAGAGAAGGACTTTCTATCCAACATGAAAATCCCTTTGTTGGATCATTTTGTCATGAGCTTATTTTGATATTTCCTTATAGATCCTTGAGTTCTCATATGATGACAGTCAAATCTCCTCAAGCTCTTGAATTTGCAACTTCCTTTGAATTCCAGCTTGGGACAAATCCATGTTGCCTTTCTTTATAGCCCAATATGCCCGATGCTCGACTTCCACTGGGAGATGACACGCTTTCCCAAAAAAAAATCTGAAATTGGGACATACCAATGGGGGTCTTGTATGCTGTTCTATAAGACCACAATGCATCATCCAAGCGCTTGCTCTAATCCTTCCTATTTGGCTGCACAGTTTTCTCCAAAATTTGTTTCAACTCACGATTTGAAACCTCAACCTGGCCATTTGTTTGGGGGTGGTATGGTGTTGATGTTTTGTGTGTCACCCCATACTTTCGAAGGAGGGAAGCAAAATTCCTATTGCAAAAGTGTGTCCCTTGGTCACTGATGACGACCTTTGGTACTCCAAACCTACAGAAAATTTGAGCCTTGACAAAATCCACTACAACATGAGAATCATCAGTCCTGGTGGCCTTAGCCTCCACCCATTTACTCCCATAATCAACAGTAACCAAAATATACAAAAATCCAAATGAACTAGAAAAAGGACCCATAAAATCAATGCCCCATACATCAAAAATCTCATAGAATAGTATGGGTTGTTGGGGCATCTCATGTCTCCTAGAAATGTTCCCAGTGTGTTGGAAATGAGAGCATGACTTAAAAAACACATGGGCATCATGGAATAAGCTAGGCCAATATAATCCATAGTCCAAAACCTTCCTAGTTGTCCGTTGGGGTCTAAAGTGTCCACCACAAGCAAGTGTATGATAGAAATGCAAAACAGACTTAAACTCATGATCGGGAACATACCTCCTAATGACTTGGTCACTACACATGTGACAGAGGTAAGGATCATCCCACACATAAAACCTAGAATCACCTTTTAATTTTTGGACTTAATGTTTCTTTAAATTTGTAGGTATTTCAGAGGTAACGAGGTAGTTCACTAAATCAGCATACTAAGGATGCGTACCTGAGATGGAATAAAGATGCTCATCGGGAAAAGTGTCCCGAAGTGGTACCTAGTCCAAGGTGTCATCCTCTAGTGTGTGAGTAAGACTACTCATGTGGTCTGCCACCAAATTCTCTGACCCCTTCTTGTCCTTTATCTCGATGTCAAACTCTTGAAGAAGGATCATCCAATGGATAAGTCGTGGCTTTGCATCTGGCTTCTTTAGGAGGTACCTCAAAGCTGCATGGTCAGAAAAAACAACTACTTTAGAGCGCAATAAATATGAACAGAATTTATCTAAAGAAAATATGACAACAAGAAACTCCTTTTCTGTGCTAGTGTAGTTTTATTGGGGTGAATCCAATGTCCTTGATGCATATCCAATCACATGTGAATGTCCTTCCACCCTCTGAGATAAGACAGCTCCAACCGTGAAGTTGGAGGCGTCACACATAATCTCAAAAGGAATCTCCCACCGTGGGGACTGTATGATCGGTGGAGTGGTCAGACACTTCTTTATCTCATCAAAGGAAGTCCTGAAAGAATCATCAAACACAAAATCAAAATCCTTTTGGAGTAATCGTGACATAGGAAGAGAAATCTTACTAAAATCTTTGATGAAGTGCCAATAAAATCCAGCATACCCTAGGAAAGATCTAACATCACGCACACATGAAGGATATGGTAAGGATTAAATAATGTCTATCTTAGATCTATCAACCTCTATCCCATTTTTTGACACTACATTCCCAAAGACAATGCCATGATCTACCATGAAATGACACTTTTCAGAGTTCAGGACCAGATTATTCTCAATACAACGATTCAATACCTTTCCCAAACTCTTTAGACATTCATCAAATAAGGATCCATACACTGTAAAATCATCCATAAATACCTCCATTCAGGTCTCAATAAAATCAGAAAAAATACTCACCATGCATCTCTGGAAGGTACCTGGGGCGTTGTAAAGTCCAAATGGCATCCTCCGGTAGGCAAATGTGCCAAAGAGACAGGTTAATGTAGTATTCTCTTGATCCTCTAGAGCTATAGGAACCTGAAAATATCCAGAAAATCCATCCAAGAAACAATAGTGTGTCTTCCCAGCTAGTCTCTCAAGCATCTGATCAATAAATGGGAGGGGGAAATGGTCCTTGCGAGTGGACTGATTTAGTTTCCTATAATCAATACACACATGCCAACTGTTTTTCACCCTCATTGGAACTAACTCATCTTTCTAATTTTTAACAACAGTAACACCACTCTTCTTAGGCACAACCTGAATAGGACTTACCCACTGAGAATCTGAAATGGGAAAGATTATACCTACCTCGAGAAATTTCTCAACTTATTTTTTAACAACTTCCAAGAGGGTGGGATTGAGTCTCCTTTGTGGCTGTCTCACTGGTTTAGCCCCATCCTCCAAGAGAATCCTATGCATGCAAATGGAGGGGCTAATACCTGATATGTCAGCCAAGTTCCACCCAATCACCCTAATGTTCTCCCTCAAAATATTCAAAAGCTTGTCTTCATGTTCAAAAGGGATATTGTTAGCAATGATAACAGGTAATCTCTCATCACTCAACAAGTATGAGTATTTCAGATTTGGTGGCAATGGATTGAGTTCTAATGAAGGAGGGTGTAGTATGGATGGAGACATTGAAGGAACTGAAATATGTGCACAAAGAGCATTAGTATCAGAATAGACATCATCAAAATCAGAGAATAAAGCATCAAATCCATCAGCATACTCAACAGCCAAGTCATAATCTGATTGAACATGATCAAATTCAGAATATGAATTCACATCAAAATCAAATCCAAGAGAGGATTGTGTATCAGCAACATGCGTGTAAGTGCTCTTAGACATCAAACTCGAACCAATACTCATAATCTCCCTAAGCATAGGACAATCAAATTCTATGAAGTTTTTATTTGGTGGTTCAAAATGAGATATAACAAAAGCAGAATGGTCCTCTGAGGGGTACTTCATGGAATCCATAACATTAAATACCACAACTTCATCTCCAAACTCCATGGAAAGTGTACCCTCATTGACATTTATGATAGTTTTTGCAGTCTTGAGGAAGGGCCTACCTAAGATAATGGGGGCATGAGAACTTACCTGATCATCCTCCATGTTAACCACATATAAGTCTGCTGGAAAGATCATGTCTTTTACCCAGACAAGTACATCCTCAAGGACTCCCGCTGGATATTTCGTAGCTCTATTCGCCAACTACACCACTACTCTTGTTGGCTTCAACTCACCAACCTACAAGGAAGAGAATACAGAGTGAGGCATCACATTTATTGAAGCTTTTAAATCAAAAAGAGCATCAAAGAAGTGAAACTCCCCTATGGTACATGGGATAGTGAATGTCCCGAGATCCTTGCACTTTGTTGGCATTACTAGAGTTGGTGTAATGAGTGCTAAGACATTCCTTCCAAGGTTGATCCTCTCATTTTCCTTGAGCCCTCTTCGATTGGTGCAGAGTTTTTTTAAGAATTTGGCATACCTTGGGATTTGATTAATGGCTTCAAGTAGAGAAATGTTGATCTCCACATGCTTGAATGTGTCCAAAACCTCCTTTTGCATTGCTTCTTCAACCATCTTCTTTCTTTGAACAACCCTGTTTGGAAAAAGAAGGGGTTTAGAAGGAACATCATAAATCTTTTTCTTACCTTTATCTTTCTCCTTGGATTGCTCATCAGTTGGTATGGAATACGACTTCTCTGGAGTAGAGGTGAATCTCGGTGGAATGGTAGGTACAGATGTATCGTTCATTTTCTTCCCACTTCTCAATGTGATGGCACTAACATTCCCCTTTGGATTTGGAGTGGGTTGGGAAGGTAGATTTCTGGAATTCTTACTTACAAGTTCATGGAGGGTGGTGACAATCTGGCTCATTTGAGTCTTCAACTCCCTCAACTCCGAACCTTGACTCTTTAGCTCATTCTGTTGATTAAGAACAATTTGCTTCAAAAGATCATCATTATTAGAATCTACCTTTGGTGGGGGATTCCCTTGTTATTGGCTTGTTGATGCTTGGGCTTCAAATCTCCTTTGGGGTTGTTGGAAACCCTTCTGGTAAGACAGAGGCTACTGGATGTTTTGTTGAAAGGGTGGCCTTTGTTGTTGTCCAGAGTCATACCTAATGTCCGGTTGATCCTTCCAACCTTGGTTATATATTGGATCAAACTTCTTTTGGAGATATGGCTGTTGTTGTTGTTGCTGATATGGTCTCCCTGGGAATACTGCTGCACAATCCTCTGTCTCTTGTAGTTGTGGGCAATAGTCAGTTGGGTGGTTTGTCTCGGTGAAAATACCACAAGGTCTTGAAGGAGGGGGTTGGGATGTCTTTTATTCCAAAGCAATTTGCCTCACCATAGTGGTTAATTATTCCAACTTAGTATCAATCAAATGACTTTCAAGAGAGGAAGGACTTACCAGATTTACTCCCCTGATATGTGGTGTACCTCTATCACCAAATTGTTGGGAGTTTTGGGCCATTTTGTCAATCAATGCACATGCGATTGCTGGTGTCTTTTCCACCAATGCTCCTCTAACTGCAGCATCAACCATGCTCCTCTCCATGGGTTTGAGTCCTTCTTAGAAGTATTGGATGAGGAGTTGCTCACTGATTTGGTGATGCGGACAGCTTGCGCACAACTTCTTGAATCCCTCCCAGTACTCATACATTGACTCTCCTTGGGCTTGCTTGATCCCCGAAATCTCCTTTCGAATGGATGTGGTCCTTGATTCTAGAAAAAATCTTTGCAAGAAAAAAGACGTTTCAAATCATTCCAACATGTTACATCTTCAGGTTGCAAATAATACATCCAATCTTTTGCAGCTCCATCAAGTGAGAATGGGAATGATCTTAATTTAATTTGATCTTCAGAAACATTTCTTGGTTTTGAAGTTGAGAAAACCACATTAAATTCCTTAAGGTTTTTGTTGGGATCCTCACCAGATAAGCCATGAAAATTTGGAAGAAGGTAAATTAATCCAGATTTCAATTCAAAGTCTGATTCGAGGTTTGGGTATGCAATACAATTTGGTTGATAGTTAATATATGGTGCAACCAATTCTAGAATGGTTCTATTAAGTTCATTTCCATTATTTCTAGCCATTGGTTCCTCTTTAATGTTTGAAATTGAATTTCTTCCAATTTCAATGTTTCCAGAAGAGAGGAATTCACCAACTGGTTGAATATTGAAACTTTCCGTAGACTGAGAATGTCTGATTCGAGCCCTAAGGCTATGTTCAATCTCAGGGTCAAGATCTAAGATATATTCAGGATTAGTTCATGTCATAAATCGAATAAAAATGAAAAGAAAGTGAGTGGACCATAGTAAAATAAAAATGAGAAGTTGAGTTAATGGTCCAAAAAGAAAAGAAGAGGATGAAGAAAAAAAAATTAAAACTTGAGAAAGGGGAAAGATGAAAGAGAGAGGTGAAGAAAATAATAAAATGAAAAATAAAAGAAATACCTTTAAATGGTTGAATAAATTACTTGCCTCCCCGGTAATGACATCAATTTGATAGAGCGCTGTCGTGGGTGCCCTCAAATGATTAATGTGATTTTGGGGTTCTTAGGTGCAGCAGAGTGGCTGACCAAGGTCGTCTCTCAAAGGAGGAAGTGAATTTAACAACTTATTAAAGGTATTCTAAAAGAATAAAATAGAATAGAATAAAAACATTATTTGAAAGTATGGGGTTTGTTTATAGTTTATGAATCTAGAAGAAGTTTTCTGGAAGAATATTTTATTTTTCTTTGTTTTTAGTTTTGAAATGAAGTTTGATTAAAATGACACAACAAAAATATATATTTTTTAGACAGTATTTAAAAGACGTAATTGATATAACTATACCTCTTAATTTACTTATTAACCATAATCATTTAAATAAATATCCACTTAATTATGATCCCCTAATTTGTTAACCCTCAAACCCTACAAGAGTTAACTTAACCACAAAGATGAAATTACTTAAACCCTAGCCTTGCTTCAGAACACGCAATCGCAGCACCCTGCTTTGATTTTTGTTATAAGGTTAGCTTATGGTCAGTGGTTAATTAGAGCACATATCCATTCTGTAAATGATTATGAATTATGTTTAGTGATTATATTTTAACTCTACAAATTTATCCCGTGTGGTCTTGTATTACCGATTAAGATTGCGTTCTCACAATTTACACAAAATCCCGACCTCGCGTGTTTTTGTATTAATTGTTAAATATCTTGATTTGTTTCTTACAATTTAAAAAAACAATTCATGAATCATATTAAGTGAATTAAAGTAGCTCAATTATTCAAAATAATTAAATGAATAGGGTAGAAGATAGATCGATTACTAAAAGACTACTCTTCCATGGGTGGCGTAATCAGCGTAGAAGCGTTTTGCATTTGCAAAGGTTTGTAATGGGTATAACCCAATAATTCTTCTACTCAAGAATTACAGCCCAAATAGGAAGATTAATAGAAGAAGAAATTTAAACAAAACATAAGAAAATTGAAGAAATAAAATAATAATAAAGAAGTTAATTACACAAACAAAATCATTACAACATGAAGGAGAAGAAGAAGGCTTCGTCGAAGGGATCTTTGCTTCAAGAGCCACCCTTATTGGAATGGTTGTATAATTGGAGTGGATCCACTTCTACTCTGACCTAAACTTCCTAATTCACATCCAAACCCTTTCAAATGAGAAAAACTCTAATTTATAGAGGGGAGGGGAGGAGAGGTTACAAGTGGTTTCAAGTGTGAATGTTGAAATTCGGAAAAATATTTTATTCCAAATTTCACCGCCCATTTGACTATCAAAACGCGTGAATTGACCAGCCTTTCAGAAGGATAATATGTGAGGATATGGGTCCTCTATCTCCTCTAAATATTTGGTCTTAATCGAGGCCCAGATGAAGGAGTTATGGCCGAAATACAGAAGCTTTTCCATTCTGGAGAGTCCATCCAAACTTTGATTTCATGGACCATTTTCAACAACCCAATGCACTCTTTATCTCTAGTGTCCTGAATAAAAGTTGTAGATAATTAAGTTAGGAAAATTTTTACAAAATTTAAAATTCAAATAATAAATATAATAATATTTATCTTCGAAATACTAAAGTGAACTATAAAGGGTAAAACTGGAATTTTCATCAAATATTCAAATGAATGATCTAATCCCAAATACTTTCTAATTAAACATATTTAACACAATGTGAGGAAATTATATCATTTATTATCAATAAAATATTCAATAAAATAGTGTTTTATCAACTACCCCACACTTACCCTTTTGCACTCCTGAGCAAAACCTCATATCAAGTAAACATCAATATCAAATCAAAACCAATTTTAAAACACATATCCTTGAGATCAAACAATTACACACCAAGAAACAAAAGATATCATGACAAATAAAAAACCATTATTTCAAGTTCTTCATTTATATCATTCAATATATTTCCACTTTATTTATCCTCCCATGCACAAAACACTTACCACACTTGAATTTTCTCTTATCACACAAATGTCAATTTTTTTTGCAATGTCTTTCTCATCCAAACTCATAAAAGGGTCACCAAAGGCTTGATAGATTCCTACATCGGTACCTGATGTGAGTCAAAGACATATGTTTATCATGAGTACTTTTTAGGGTTGTTCTGTGGCTTTTGGTTGGCAGGATTTAGATGTGAAAAATTTTGAGGCTGAATGAGGAGGGCTGGACTCTTTTTGAAGCAAAATTGCATTAATCTAATTTTCACTTAAATATGGTCTTATCCTCAATCCCCATAGTATCAATTCAGCTCCATCATAATGAAAAGTCATGAAAGGTTTAGATCATTCATTATTTCAGCATCAAAAATTTCAATCTTCTTAAACATGATTTTCTTGAAAGCTCCAGATGGGCACAGCTTTCCACCTCAATTAGAAGCTCCAGAAAAGGCACAACTTCACTTGTCATGAAAGCTCCAAAAAAGGCACAAATTTCAATATAATGACTTTCTTTATTAGAAAACACATCTCTTCAGAATTTAATTTTCCACCCAAAGTATCACAGAATGTGGTGGCACAACACAAGATAGATTCCCCCACACTTAAGCTCAACTAGATTATGCAATTTCACTTCAAGAGTTGGTTAGATAGGGAAAATTGGCTTGTAATGTGGCTAACCTAACAGGCTATGCATGGATTCCAAGGGATACAAGGATTAAATATTCATGTTAGGCCATTATAAAAAAAGGATTTTTTGAAATAGGGGCTTTAATACCAAACAAATGCCTCAATCATTTAAACATAAGTACCTAAAACCCTCAAGTTTTGATAGGAATAGATCAAATTCTGGTTAAATCAAATGGTTTGGTTCTCTCAAGAAGTGAGGTGAATGTAAAGAATATGAAAATAATGGTTTAGAAGCCTCATAGGAAAGTGATTTCAAATATAAAGACAATGAGATGTGGCATGGGATTCAAAATTCGATGTACTTTCCATGAAATTACTAAATATAAACTTGAAACAAAGTCATTTTAGCATTAATTTAAGCTTAGTTTCAAGGGTTAAATTGTTTCACTTATTTATATGGATTTAAAAATGGTGATGAGAATCATTTTAGCTCAAAAGTTTCAAAAAAACACAGAAAATTGTAAAATAAACACACAAAATTTGAAAAACACACAATTTTTTTTGGTTTTTTTTAAACAGGAAAACAATTGAAATTACTAAACTAAAAGGTTCCCTCCCCCACACTTAAAATATTGAATTGTCCTCAATGTGAACCCATGAGATGATATATGAACATGAAATGCAGAATTTTTAAATAGGAAAAATAATATAAAAGTGAAAGTGTTAGGAACAGCCTGATGTGATCAAGTGATGATGGGGTCATGCAGTGTGATAAAATCCACTGCATCAGTAGGAAGTACCTAAATGTATCTCTTCAAACGTTTCCCATAGACTGTAAAGCTCCTTTCAGTGTCCTCTTGTGTGATCTCCACTGCACCATAAGGAAAAACATTAGATACAATATAAGGACCTAACCATCTGGAACGCAACTTACCAGGCATCAGCTTCAGTCGTGAACTGTAGAGAAGGACTTTCTATCCAACATGAAAATCCCTTTGTTGGATCATTTTGTCATGAGCTTATTTTGATATTTCCTTATAGATCCTTGAGTTCTCATATGATGACAGTCAAATCTCCTCAAGCTCTTGAATTTGCAACTTCCTTTGAATTCCAGCTTGGGACAAATCCATGTTGCCTTTCTTTATAGCCCAATATGCCCGATGCTCGACTTCCACTGGGAGATGACACGCTTTCCCAAAAAAAATCTGAAATTGGGACATACCAATGGGGGTCTTGTATGCTGTTCTATAAGACCACAATGCATCATCCAAGCGCTTGCTCTAATCCTTCCTATTTGGATGCACAGTTTTCTCCAAAATTTGTTTCAACTCACGATTTGAAACCTCAACCTGGCCATTTGTTTGGGGGTGGTATGGTGTTGATGTTTTGTGTGTCACCCCATACTTTCTAAGGAGGGAAGAAAAATTCCTATTGCAAAAGTGTGTCCCTTGGTCACTGATGACGGCCTTTGGTACTCCAAACCTACAGAAAATTTGAGCCTTGACAAAATCCACTACAACATGAGAATCATCAGTCCTGGTGGCCTTGGCCTCCACCCATTTACTCACATAATCAACAGTAACCAAAATATACAAAAATCCAAATGAACTAGAAAAAGGACCCATAAAATCAATGCCCCATACATCAAAAATCTCATAGAATAGTATGGGTTGTTGGGGCATCTCATGTCTCCTAGAAATGTTCCCAGTGTGTTGGAAATGAGAGCATGACTTAAAAAACACATGGGCATCATGGAATAAGCTAGGCCAATATAATCCAGAGTCCAAAACCTTCCTAGTTGTCCGTTGGGGTCTAAAGTGTCCACCACAAGCAAGTGTATGATAGAAATGCAAAACAGACTCAAACTCATGATCGGGAACATACCTCCTAATGACTTGGTCACTACACATGTGACAGAGGTAAGGATCATCCCACAAATAAAACCTAGACTCACCTTTTAATTTTTGGAGTTAATGTTTCTTTAAATTTGTAGGTATTTCAGAGGTAACGAGGTAGTTCACTAAATCAGCATACCAAGGATGTGTACCTGAGATGGAATAAAGATGCTCATCAGGAAAAGTGTCCCGAAGTGGTACCTAGTCCAAGGTGTCATCCTCTAGTGTGTGAGTAAGACTACTCATGTGGTCTGCCACCAAATTCTCTGACCCCTTCTTGTCCTTTATCTCGATGTCAAACTCTTGAAGAAGGATCATCCAACGGATAAGTAGTGGCTTTGCATCTGGCTTCTTTAGGAGGTACCTCAAAGCTGCATGGTCAGAAAAAACAACTACTTTAGAGCCCAATAAATATGAACAGAATTTATCTAAAGCAAATATGACAACAAGAAACTCCTTTTCTGTGCTAGTGTAGTTTTATTGGGGTGAATCCAATGTCCTTGATGCATAGCCAATCACATGTGAACGTCCTTCCACCCTCTGAGATAAGACAGCTCCAACCGCGAAGTTGGAGGCGTCACACATAATCTCAAAAGGAATCTCCCACCGTGGGGGCTGTATGATCGGTAGAGTGGTCAGACACTTCTTTATCTCATCAAAGGAAGTCCTGCAAGAATCATCAAACACAAAATCAGAATCCTTTTGGAGTAATCGTGACATAGGAAGAGAAATCTTACTAAAATCTTTGATGAAGTGCCAATAAAATCCAGCATACCCTAGGAAAGATCTAACATCACGCACACATGAAGGATATGGTAAGGATTAAATAATGTCTATCTTAGATCTATCAACCTCTATCCCATTTTTTGACACTACATTCCCAAAGACAATGCCACGATCTACCATGAAATGACACTTTTCAGAGTTCAGGACCAGATTCTTCTCAATACAACGATTCAATACCTTTCCCAAACTCTTTAGACATTCATCAAATGAGGATCCATACACTGTAAAATCATCCATAAATACCTCCATGCAGGTCTCAATAAAATCAGAAAAAATACTCACCATGCATCTCTGGAAGGTACCTGGGGCGTTGTAAAGTCCAAATGGCATCCTCTGGTAGGAAAATGTGCCAAAGAGACAGGTGAATGTAGTATTCTATTGATCCTCTAGAGCTATAGGAACCTGAAAATATCCAGAAAATCCATCCAAGAAACAATAGTGTGTCTTCCCAGCTAGTCTCTCAAGCATGTGATCAATAAATGGGAGGGGGAAATGGTCCTTGCGAGTGGACTGATTTAGTTTCCTATAATCAATACACACATGCCAACTGTTTTTCACCCTCATTGGAACTAACTCATCTTTCTAATTTCTAACAACAGTAACACCACTCTTCTTAGGCACAACCTGAATAGGACTTACCCACTGAGAATCTGAAATGGGAAAGATTATACCTACCTCGAGCAATTTCTCAACTTATTTTTTAACAACTTCCAAGAGGGTGGGATTGAGTCTCCTTTGTGGCTGTCTCACTGGTTTAGCCCCATCCTCCAAGAGAATCCTATGCATGCAAATGGAGGGGCTAATACCTGATATGTCAGCCAAGTTCCACCCAATCGCCCTAATGTTCTCCCTCAAAATATTCAAAAGCTTGTCTTCATGTTCAAAAGGGATATTGTTAGCAATGATAACAGGTAATCTCTCATCACTCAACAAGTATGAGTATTTCAGATTTGGTGGCAATGGATTGAGTTCTAATGAAGGAGGGTGTAGTATGGATGGAGACATTGAAGGAACTGAAATATGTGCACAAAGAGCATTAGTATCAGAATAGACATCATCAAAATCAGAGAATAAAGCATCAAATCCATCAGCATACTCAACAGCCAAGTCATAATCTGAGTGAACATGATCAAAATCAGAATATGAATTCACATCAAAATCAAATCCAAGAGAGGATTGTGTATCAGCAACATGCGTTGAAGTGCTCTTAGACATCAAACTCGAACCAATACTCATAATCTCCCTAAGCATAGGACAATCAAATTCTATGAAGTTTTTATTTGGTGGTTCAAAATGAGATATAACAAAAGCAGAATGGTCCTCTGAGGGGTACTTCATGGAATCCATAACATTAAATAGCACAACTTCATCTCCAAACTCCATGGAAAGTGTACCCTCATTGACATTTATGATAGTTTTTGCAGTCTTGAGGAAGGGCATACCTAAGATAATGGGGGCATGGAACTTACCTGATCATCCTCCATGTTAACCACATATAAGTCTGCTGGAAAGATCATATCTTTTACCCGGACAAGTACATTCTCAAGGACTCCCGCTGGATATTTCGTAGCTCTATTCGCCAACTACACCACTACTCTTGTTGGCTTCAACTCACCAACCTAAAAGGAAGAGAATACAGAGTGAGGCATCACATTTATTGAAGCTTCTAAATCAAAAAGAGCATCAGAGAAGTGAAACTCCCCTATGGTACATGGGATGGTGAATGTCCCGAGATCCTTGCACTTTGTTGGCATTACTAGAGTTGGTGTAATGAGTGCTGAGACATTCCTTCCAAGGTTGATCCTCTCATTTCCCTTGAGCCCTCTTCGATTGGTGCAGAGTTCTTTTAAGAATTTGGCATACCTTGGGATTTGATTAATGGCTTCAAGTAGAGAAATGTTGATCTCCACACGCTTGAATGTGTCCAAAACCTCCTTTTGCATTGCTTCTTCAACCATCTTCTTTCTTTGAACAACCATGTTTGGAAAAGGAAGGGGTTTAGAAGGAACATCATAAATCTTTTTCTTACCTTTATCTTTCTCCTTGTATTTCTCATCAGTTGGTATGGAATATGACTTCTCTGGAGTAGAGGTGAATCCCGGTGGAATGGTAGGTACAGATGTATCGTTCATTTTCTTCCCACTTCTCAATGTGATGGCACTAACATTCCCCTTTGGATTTGAAGTGGGTTGGGAAGGTAGATTTCTGGAATTCTTACTTACAAGTTCATGGAGGGTGGTGACAATCTGGTTCATTTGAGTCTTCAACTCCCTCAACTCCGAACCTTGACTCTTTAGCTCATTCTGTTGATTAAGAACAATTTGCTTCAAAAGATCATCATTATTAGAATCTACCTTTGGTGGGGGATTCCCTTGTTATTGGCTTGTTGATGCTTGGGCTTCAAATCTCCTTTGGGGTTGTTGGAAACCCTGCTGATAAGACAGAGGCTACTGGATGTTTTGTTGAAAGGGTGGCCTTTGTTGTTGTCTAGAGTCATACCTAATGTCCGGTTGATCCTTCCACCCTTGGTTATATATTGGATCAAACTTCTTTTGGAGATATGGTTGTTGTTGTTGTTGCTGATATGGTCTCCCTGGGAATACTGCTGCGCAATCCTCTATCTCTTGTAGTTGTGGGCAATAGTCAGTTGGGTGGCTTGTCTCGGTGAAAATACCACAAGGTCTTGAAGGAGGGGGTTGGGATGTCTTTTATGCCAAAGCAATTTGCCTCACCATAGTGGTCAATTATTCCAACTTAGTATCAATCAAATGAATTTCAAGAGAGGAAGGACTTACCAGATGTACTCCCCTGATATGTGGTGTACCTCTATCGCCAAATTGTTGGGAGTTTTGGGCCATTTTGTCAATCAATGCACATGCGATTGCTGGTGTCTTGTCCACCAATGCTCCTCTAACTGCAGCATCAACCATGCTCCTCTCCATGGGTGTGAGTCCTTCGTAGGAGTATTGGATGAGGAGTTGCTCACTGATTTGGTGATGCAGACAGAAATTAGAGGAGCATTGGTGGACAAGACACCAGCAATCGCATGTGCATTGATTGGTAGGATTTAGATGTGAAAAATTCTGAGGCTGAATGAGGAGGGCTTGACTTTTTTTGAAGAAAAATTGCATTAATCTAATTTTCACTTAAATATGGTCTTATCCTCAATCCCCATAGTATCAATTCAGCTCTATCATCATGAAAAGTCATGAAAGGTTTACACCATTCATCATTTCAGCATAAAAAATTTCAATCTTCTCAAACATGATTTTCTTGAAAGCTCCAGATGGGCACGACTTTCCACCTCAATTAGAAGCTCCAGAAAAGGCACAACTTTACTTGTCATGAAATCTCCAGAAAAGGCACAACTTTCAATATAATGACTTTATTCAGTAGAAAACACATCTCTTCATAATTTAATTTTCCACCCAAAGTATCACAGAATGTGGCGGCACAACACAAGATAGATTCCCCCACACTTAAGCTCAACTAGATTATGCAATTTCACTTCAAGAGTTGGTTGGATAGGGAAAATTGGCTTGTAATGTGGCTAACCTAACAGGCTGTTCATGGCTTCTAAGGGCTAAAAGGATTAAATATTCATGGTAGTCCATTATAAAAAAGGATTCTTTGAAATATGGGCTTTAATACCAAACAAATGCCTCAATCATTTAAACATAATTACCTCAAACCCTTAAGTTTTGACAGGAATAGATCAAATTCTGGTTAAATCAAGCATGGTTTGGTTCTCTAAAGAAGTGAGGTGAATGTAAATAATATGAAAATAATGGTTTAGAAGCCTCACAGTAAAGTGATTTCAAATATAAAGACAGTGAGATGTGGCATGGGATTCAAAATTCGGTGTACTTTCCATGAAATTACTAAATATTTGAACTTGAAACAAAGTCATTTCATCATTCATTTAAGCATAGTTTCAAGGGGTAAATTGTTTTACTTATTGATATGGATTTAAAAATGGTGATGAGAATCATTTTAGCTCAAAAGTTTCAAAAAAACAAATAAAATTGTAAAATAAACACACAAAATTTTTAAAACACACAATTTTTTTTGGTTTTTTTTAAACAGGAAAACAATTGAAATTACTAAACTAAAAGGTTCCCTCCCCCACACTTAAAATATTGAATTTTCCTCAATGTGAACCCATGAGATGATATATGCACATGAAATGCAGAATTTTTAAATAGGACAAATAATATAAAAGTAAAAGGGTTAGGAACAGCCTGATGTGATCAAGTGATGATGGGGTCATGCAGTGTGATAAAATCCACTGCATCAGTAGGAAGTCCCTCAATGTATCTCTTCAAACGTTGCCCATTGACTGTAAAGATCCTTCCAGTGTCCTCTTGTGTGATCTCCACTGCACCATAAGGAAAAACATTAGATATAATATAAGGACCTAACCATCTGGAACGCAAGTTACCAGGCATCAGCTTCAGTCGTGAACTGTAGAGAATGACTTTCTATCCAACATGAAAATCCCTTTGTTGGATCATTTTGTCATGAGATGCTTTTGATCTTTCCTTATAGAGCCTTGAGTTCTCATATGATGACAGTCGAATCTCCTCAAGCTCTTGAACTTGCAACTTCCTTTGAATTCTAGCTTGGGCCAAATCCATGTTGCATTTCTTTATAGCCCAATATGCCCGATGATCGACTTCCACCGGGAGATGACACGCTTTCCCAAAAACAATCCGAAATGGGGACATACCAATGGGGGGCTTGTATGCTGTTCTATAAGCCCACAATGCATCATCCAAGCGCTTGATCCAATCCTTCCTATTTGGCTGCACAGTTTTATCCAAAATTTGTTTCAACTCCCAATTTGATAGCTCAGCCTGGCCATTTGTTTGGGGGTGGTATGGTGTTGATGTTTTGTGTGTCACCCCATACTTTTGAAGGAGGGAAGCGAAATTCCTATTTCAAAAGTGTGTCCCTTGGTCACTGATGATGGCCTTTGGTACTCCAAACCTGTAGAAAATTTGAGCCTTTAAAAAATCCACTACAACACGAGAATCGTCAGTCCTGGTGGCCTTGGCCTCCACCCATTTACTCACATAATCAACAGCAACCAAAATATACAAAAATACAAATGAACTAGGAAAATGACCCATAAAATCAATTCCCCATACATCAAAAATCTCACAGAATAGTATGGGTTGTTGGGGCATCTCATGTCTCCTAGAAATGTTCCCAGTGTGTTGGAAACGAGAGCATGACTTACAAAACACACGGGAATCATGGAATAAGATAGGCCAATATAATCCAGAGTCCAAAACCTTCCTTACTGTCCGTTGGGGTCTAAAGTGTCCACCACAAGCAAGTGTATGACAAAAATGCAAAACAGACTCAAACTCATGATCAGGAACACACCTCCTAATGACTTGGTCACTACACATGCGCCAGAGGTAAGGATCATCCCACACATAAAACCTAGACCCACTTTTTAATTTTTGGACTTGATGTTTCTTTAAATTTGCAGGTATTTCAGAGGAAACAAGGTAGTTCACTAAATCAGCATACCAAGGATGCGTACCTGAGATGGAATAAAGATGCTCATCAGGAAAAGTGTCCCGAAGTGGTACCTGGTCCCAGGTGTCATCCTCTAGTGTGTGAGTAAGCCTACTCATGTGGTCTACCACCAAATTCTCTGACCCCTTCTTGTCCTTTATCTCAATGTCAAACTCTTGAAGAAGGATCATCCAACGGATAAGTCGTGGCTTTGCATCTGGATTCTTTAGGAGGTACCTCAAAGCTACATGGTCAGAAAAAACAACTACTTTAGAGCCCAATAAATATGAACGGAATTTATCTAAAGAAAATATGACATCAAGAAACTTCTTTTCTATGGTAGTGTAGTTTTATTGGGCTGAATCCAATGTCCTTGATGCATAGGCAATCACATGTGAACGTCCTTCCACCCTCTGAGATAAGACAACTCCAACCGCGAAGTTGGAGGCGTCACACATAAGATCAAAAGGAATCTCCCACCGTGGGGGCTGTATGATCGGTGGAGTGGTCATACAATTCTTTATCTCATTAAAGGAAGTCCTGCAAGAATCATCAAACACAAAATCAGAATCCTTTTGGAGTAATCGTGACATAGGAAGAGCAATCTTACTAAAATCTTTGATGAAGCACCGATAAAATCCATCATGCCCTAGGAAAGATCTAACATCACGCACACATGAAGGATATGGTAAGGATTAAATAATGTCTATATTAGATCTATCAACCTCTATCCCATGTTTTTACACTACATTCCCTAAGACAATGCCATGATCTACCATGAAATGATACTTTTCAAAGTTCAGGACTAGATTCTTCTCAATACAACGATTCAATACCTTTCCCAAACTCTTTAGACATTCATCAAATGAGGATCCATACACTATAAAATCATCCATAAATACCTCCATTCAGGTCTCAATAAAATCAGAAAAAATACTCACCATGCATCTTTGGAAGGTACCTGGGGCGTTGCAAAGTCCAAATGGCATCCTCCGGTAGAAAAATGTGCCAAAGGGACAGGTGAATGTAGTCTTCTCTTGATCCTCTGGAGCTATAGGAACCTGAAAATATCCAGAAAATCCATCCAAGAAACAATAGTATGTCTTCCCAGCTAGTCTCTCAAGCATATGATCAATAAATGGGAGGGGGAAATTGTCCTTGTGAGTGGACTGATTTAGTTTCCTATAATCAATACACACACGCCAACTGTTTTTCACCCTCATTGGAACTAACTCATCTTTCTCATTTTTAACAACAGTAACACCACTCTTCTTAGGCACAACCTGAATAGGACTTACCCACTGAGAATCTGAAATGGGAAATATTATACCTACCTCGAGCAATTTCTCAACTTCTTTTTTAACAACTTCCAGGAGGGTGGGATTGAGTCTCCTTTGTGGCTGTCTCACCGGTTTAGCCCCATACTCCAAGAGAATCCTATGCATGCAAATGGAGGGGCTAATACCTGATATGTCAGCCAAGTTCCACCCAATCACCCTGATGTTCTCCCTCAAAATATTCAAAAGCTTTTCTTTATGTTCAAAAGGGAGATTATTAGCAATGATAACTGGTAATCTCTCATCACTCAACAAGTATGAGTATTTCAGATTTGGTGGCAATGGCTTGAGTTCTAATGAAGGAGGGTGTAGTATGGATGGAGACATTGAAGGAACTGAAATATGTGCACAAAGAGCATTTGTATCAGAATAGACATCATCAAAATCAGAGAATAAAGCATCAAATCCATCAGTATACTCAACAGCAATGTCATAATCTGAGTGAACATGATCAAAATCAGAATATTAATCCACATCAAAATCAAATCCAAGAGAGGATTGTGTATCAGCAACATGCGTGTAAGTGCTCTTAGACATCAAACTCGAACCAATACTCATAATCTCTCTAAGCATTAGACAATCAAATTCTATGGAGTTTTTATTTGGTGGTTCAAAATGGGATATAAAAAAAGCAGAATGGTCCTATGAGGGGTACTTCATGGAATCCATAACATTAAATATCACAACTTCATCTCCAAGCTCCATGGAAAGTGTACCCTCATTGACATTTATGATAGTTTTTGTAGTCTTGAGGAAGGTCCTACCTAAGATAATGGGGGCATGAGAACTTACCTGATCATCCTCCATGTTAACCACATATAAGTCTGCTGGAAAGATCATGTCTCTTACCCGAACAAGTACATCCTCAAGGACTCCCGCTGGATATGCCGTAGCTCTATTCGCCAACTGCACCACTACTCTTATTGGCTTCAACTAACCAACCTGCAAGGAAGAGAATATAGAGTGAGGCATCACATTTATTGAAGCTCCTAAATCACAAAGAGCATCAGAGAAGTGAAACTCCCCTATGGTACATGGGATGGTGAATGTCCTGGGATCCTTGCACTTTTTTGGCATTTCTAGAGTTGGTGTAATGAGTGCTGAGACATTCCTTGCAAGGTTGATCCTCTCATTTCCCTTGATCCCTCTTCGATTGGTGCAGAGTTCTTTTAAGAATTTGTCATAACTTGGGATTTTATTAATGAATTCAAGTAGAGGAATGCCGATCTCCACACCCTTGAATGTGTCCAAAACATCCTTTTGTAGTGCTTCTTCAGCCATCTTATTTCTTTGAACAACCCTGTTTGTAAAAGGAAGGGGTTTAGGAGGAACATCATCAATCTTTTTCTTACCTTTAGATTTCTCCTTGGATTTCTCATCAGTTGGTATGGAATGCGGATTCTCTAGAGTAGAGGTGAATCCCGGTGGAATGGTAGGTACAGATGTATCGTTCATTTACTTCACAATTCTCAATGTGATGGCACTAACATTCCCCTTTGGATTTGGAGTGGGTTGGGAAGGTAGATTTCTGGAATTCTTACTTACAAGTTCATGGAGGCTGGTGACAATCTGGCTCATTTGAGTCTTCAACTCCCTCAACTCCGAACCTTGACTCTTCAGCTCATTCTGTTGATTAAGAATAATTTGCTTCAAAAGATCATCATTATTAGAATCTACCTTTGGTGGGGGATTCCCTTGTTATTGGATTGTTGATGCTTGGGCTTCAAATCTCCTTTGGGGTTGTTGGAAACCCTGCTGGTAAGGCGGAGGCTGTTGGATGTTTTGTTGAAAGGGTGGCCTTTGTTGTTGTCCAGAGCCATACCTCATGTCCGGTTGATCCTTCCACCCTTGGTTGTATGTTGGATCAAACTTCTTTTGGGGATATGGTTGTTGTTGTTGTTACTGATATGGTCTCCCTGGGAATACTACCGCGCAATCCTCTATCTCTTATAGTTGTGGGCAATAGTTAGTTGGGTGGCTTGTCTCGGTGCAAATACCACAAGGCCTTAAAGAAGGGGGTTGGGATGTCTTTTGTGCCAAAGAAATTTGCCTCACCATAGTGGTCAATTCTTCTAACTTGGTATCAATCAAATGACTTTCAAGAGAGGAAGGACTTACCTGATGTACTCCCCTGATATGTGGTGTACCTCTATCGCCAAATTGTTTGGAGTTTTGGGCCATTTTTTCAATCAATGCACGTGCGGCTGCTGGTGTCTTGTACACCAATGCTTCTCCAGCTGCAACATCAACCATGCTCCTCTCCATGGGTGTGAGTCCTTCGTAGAATTATTGGATGAGGAGTTGCTCACTGATTTGGTGATGTGGACAGCTTGCGCACAACTTCTTGAATCACTCCCAGTACTCATACATTGACTCTCTTTGGGCTTGCTTGATCCCCGACATCTCCTTTCGAATGGATGTGGTCCTTGATGCTGGAAAAAATCTTTGCAAGAAAAGACGTTTCAAATCATTCCAACATGTTACATCTTCAGGTTGCAAATAATACATCCAATCTTCTGCATCTCCATCAAGTGAGAATGGGAATGATCTTAATTTAATTTGATCTTCAGAAAAATTTATTGGTTTTAAATTTGATCAAACCACATTAAATTCCTTAAGGTGTTTGTTGGGATCCTCACCAGATAATCCATGAAACTTTGGAAGAAGGTGAATTAATCCAGATTTCAATTCAAAGTCCGATTCGAGGTTTGGGTATGCAATACAATTTTGTTGATAGTTAATATCCGGTTCAGCCAATTCTCGAATGGTTCTATTAAGTTCATTTCCATTATTTTTAGCCATTGGTTCCTCTTTTATGTTTGAAATTGAATTGCTTCCAATTTCAATGTTTCCATAAGAGAGTAATTCACCAACTGGTTGAATATTGAAACTTCCCGTAGACTGAGAATGTCTGATTCGAGCCCTAAGGCTACGTTCAATCTCAAGGTCAAGATCTAAGAGATCTTCGAGATTAGTTCATGTCATAAATCGAATAAAAATGAAAATAAAGTGAGTGGACCATAGTAAAATAAAAATTAGAAGTTGAGTTAATGGTCCAAAAAGAAAAGAAGAGGATGAAGAAAAAAAATAAAAACTTGAGAAAGGGGAAAGATGAAAGAGAGAGGTGAAGAAAATAATAAAATGAAAAATAAAATAAATACCTCTAAATGTTTGAATAAATTACTTGCCTCCCCGACAACGATGCCAATTTGATAGAGCGCTGTCGTAGGTGCCCTCAAATGATTAATGTGATTTTGGGGTTCTTAGGTGTAGCAGAGTGGCTGACCAAGGTCGTCTCTCAAAGGAGGAAGTGAATTTAACAACTTATTAAAGGTATTATAAAAAAAATAGAATAGAATAAAAACACTAATTGAAAGGATGGGTTTTGGTTATAGTTTATGAATCTAGAAGAATTTTTTTGGAAGAAGATTGAATTTTTCTTTGTTTTTAGTTTTGAAATGAAGTCTGATTAAAATGACACAACAAAAAGATATTTTTTTAGACAATATTTAAAAGATGTAATCGATCTAACTCTACCTCTTAATTTACTTATTAATAATCATAATTTAAATAAATATCCACTTAATTATGATCCCCTAATTTGTTAACCCTCGAACCCTACAAGAGTTAACTTAACCACAAAGATGAAATTACTTAAACCCTAGGCTAGCTTCGGAACACGCAATCGCAACACCCTGCTTTGATTGTTGTTCTAAGGTTAGATTATGTTCAGTGGTTAATTAGAGCACATATCCATTCTGGAAATGAGTATGAATTATGTTTAGGGATTATATTTAAACTCTACAAATTTATCCCGTGTGGTCTTGTATTACCGATTAAGATTGCGCTCTCACAATTTACACAAAATCCCGACCTCACGTGTTTTTGTATTAATTGTTCAATTGCTTGCTTAGTTTCTTACAATTTAAAAACACAATTCATGAATCATATTAAGTGAATTACATTAGCTCAATGATTCAAAATAATTAAATGAAGAGGTTAGAAGATAGATCGATTACTAAAAGACTACTCTTCCATGGGTGGCGTAATCATCGTAGAAGTGTTTTGCATGTGCAAAGGTTTATAATGGGTATAACCCAATAACGCTTCTACTCAATAATTCCAGCCTAAATCGGAAGATTAAGAGAATAATAAATTTAAACAAAACAGAATAAAAGAGAAGAAATAAAAGAAGAACAAAGAAGTTTATTACACAAACAAAATCATTACAACATGAAGGAGAAGAAGAAGGCTTCATCGAAGGGATCATTGCTTCAAGAGCTACCCTTATTGAAATGGTTGGATAATTGGAGTGGATCCACTTCTCCTATTACCTAAACTTACCAATGCACATCCCAACCTATCAAAATTAGAAAAACTCCAATTTATAGAGGGGAGGGGAGGATAGGTTACAAGTGGTTTCAAGTGTGAATGTGGAAATTCGGCCAAATATTTTATTCCAACTTTCACCGTCCGTTTGACCACCAAAACGCATTAATTGGCCGGCCTTACAGAAGGATAATATGTGCGGATATGGGTCCTATATCTCCTCTAAAATTTTGGGCTTAATCCATGCCCAGATTAAGGAGTTATGGCCGAAATACCAAAGCTTCTCCATTCTAGAGAGTCCAGATCAACTTTGACTTCATGGACCATTTTCAACAACCAAATGCACTTTTTAGCTCTAGTATCCTGAATAAAAGTTGTAGATAATTAAGTTAGGAACACTGTTAAAAAATTTAAAATTCAAATAATAAATATAATAATATTTATCTTCTCAATACTACAGTGAACTATAAAGGGTAAAACTGGAATTTTCATCAAATATTCAAATGAATGATCTAATCCCAAATAATTTCTAATTAAACATATTTAACACAATGTGAGGAAATTATATCATTTATTATCAATAAAATATTCAATAAAATAGTGTTTTATCAACCATTCTTGGATCTCTCTATCATCTCAACATCTGAGAATATTCCAAAATGTATTTTATTATTTGTTTACTTTGAATTTGATTCGCTTTCGTGTTTAATACTAAGAGTAGCAACTTATTTTTAGAGTCCCTCAACAGTATTGGACTTCTCCTCTAGTCTGGAGGTAAAGTCTTTGATGACCTTTTCCTGTTATTCAATTCTAAGCTTTAGTTCTACTACATCTTCTATGTTTCCAAGAGTTATTGACTGTTCTTTCACTACTTCTAGTCATTCAATTTCAGGTTCAAGATGATTAACATATTCAGATGATTCTTCCATAACTTCTTTACACTTTTTATATCTATTAATTTTAATCTCAATCCTACCAATATAATTATTTAGTTACAACTTGAGATCAGCATCAGTGGTCAACTGATTAACTATACGTTTATCTCTTGATGGTTTAGACTTTTCAAAGGTAGCCATCATGGAATTATGTGTTCTAGATTTAAATTATGGTTCTTATTCCTCAAATAATTCATTATCATCATATCCTTCTTCATATAAAAAACTCTTCCTATGTAATTTCATTCCAGATTTGAAGTCTCCCATTTTGAAAAACCTTTTTTGAGGCTTCTCTATGTTTCTAGCTTCACTTTCTTTATCATCGAGCTTTCTTGAGCATCAAGAGGCAATGTGACCAACTATTCCACAAAAAAACAATCCATAGGAAACTTAACTTCAAATTTCCCTTTCCCCTTCTTGAATTTCTTAGAAATGAGATAAAGACTTTCATTTTCCTCATTATCTTCATCAAAACTATCTCCTAAAATTTATAATTTTCCATGGATTTGAATGCCATTTCCTTTATCACTAGAGTCATTGCATCTTCAGGTTTGACTCTCATTTCATATTCCACTAGATTTATCAACAGATCATCCAAATAAAGTTTAGATAAATCTCTTTCCTCAAGGGTTGAAAAGTTTTCATTGTAGAGAGGTGTAAGCTTTCTCAATATTTTTTTCATAATGTAAATGTCTTTTATTTATTCACCAAGTCCACATATAGCTCCAAAAACTTTAGTAATTTGATTTAAAAGGGAATTTTAATTTTCATCAAAATGAATTTTTAAGTCATCAAACCTATTGTACAAGACTTGAAGTTTTTCTTCCTTCACTTTGTTGTCACCTTCCTAAATATTCTATAGTTTTTTCCACATAGACTTTTCTGAATTAAAACTCATCAACTTTAGATATATTTGATCAAAAAGAGATGCAGTGAAGGAATTATATGCTTTAACATCTATATCAAGCATTTTATTATCTAAATCAGTCATTGATAGCCCTATTGGATCAGTGACATGTAATCCTTGTGCAGCGGAAAAGAGTGATTCCATTCCAAGAGATCTTAGATGAGATATCATCCAGTTATTCCATATTTTAAAGTTACTTCCATCAAATATGGGGACTCTCCTGACATTAACTAGACTCTTCATGATAGAAAAGAAGGAAATATTTAACACTATAAAACTTTATGCTTTGATACCACTTGAAGGACCCCAAAACAACCTGAGAGGGGAGTGGTGAATAGGGGTGTCAATTTTTTCTTCCTAAAGTGAAATATATTGTTCCCACATTGGTAAGAACCAGTTAAAACTGTCTGATGGTAATGTGAAAAAATTAAAAAATTCACACGTAGCAAGACAAAACAACAACTTTTACTTGGTTCATCACTAAGGGCTAGTAAAAGGAGCATATGCCGACATATTGTAGGTCGTACCTAAATCCACTAATCATTACTAGATGTGAAATATAGAAGTTTTGACACAACCACTCTATTTTAAGTGCACTACCTTTATAATTTTTTAGGGATAACACACTGTGTCCCTTATATCACTTCTGTCGACTACCCTTAGCTCACTGCTTTGAGATAAGTCTAACTTGGTTTATTGACTTGAAGGTCGCTTCAATGGTTTGACATTAAATTCATTATCCTTGAATTAACATGAGACTATTCTAGAACTGTTGACCCAAGTTGATGCACTCTAAAATCACTATTCACTTAAAACCAAATGTTCAAAAATACCTTTTGTGAAGATCCTTCACAAATCTCCCTTCGAAAATCTCCCTTGCCTTCGTAAAATAAACTTCCTTCATGAAACACCCCTACCTTTGTGGAAAAAAATTCTTCACAAAGCTCATAAATTCAATGCAATAAACCCTATCATCATGAAGCACCATTTTCTCAAAATCATTGGCATCACTCAAGACTTTACAAGTATTTTTGTGATTATCAAGCTCGTATGGAATGTTAGTTTCATGGAGCTCCCTTAGCATCGTGAAATCATAGCGATTCCGGATTTTCCTTGAAAAAATTCATGTCAAGTGAAGAGGGATAACCTCTTATTTATAGGCTCAGTCATTCGAGAATCTCCACAACCTCCATCATTATTTTTAGATCTTTCAAAAACACCTTTGTGGTGCTTCTACCTTCATGATGCTCCAATGAAATTCACTGTTCACGATGCTCGTTGTAGTCACCAAGCCTTCCGTCAAAACATCGCATAGTCACGATGCTTATCTTCTCATAATCACAAAGAAACACCGTCTCTATTCAAGATACTCCTCATATTCTTGAACATAATCCTAGGATTTGAAAAATCCATGCCTTTACCATATTTATGAAATGTTGATTCCAAAAAACTACCTTTCACAATGCAAGCCAACTTCCAAATTTTGAACCCCAAAAATTTGGAAAACACTTGGAAACAACACCACCTTAAATACTATCGTCATATTGAACTATAATATCTCATTTAGTTCAATCTCCCTGATCTTCCATGTACTCCCTAATTGTCCATGTTGAGGATTGAAAACAAACACAAACCATACTCTATTTCCAGAAAAGAATATCATTGGTTCCAACACTATGTTAGAACACAAACAATCAAAGTTCTTTGACCTTGAAAAATACTAAATAAAAATATGTATCTATAAATAAATAAATAACCCAATTGATGTGGATGAGGACTTAGTTGGAAAATCGTAACGTGGAAGTGAAATTACTGCAACTTGTGTGTTGTGATAATAAAAGTGATATCAATTTATCAAGAAATCCCATATAGTATTCAAGATCAAAGCATATTTATATAAAATATACTTCATAAAAGATCATGTGGAATAGAATGTATTAAATCAATAATTTTTTCCTAAAAATAATAAAATAGCTGATGCGTTCACTAAAAAATTATTGAAGGATGCATTTCAAAAATTGAGTTTATTGATGGGAGTTCAACCTCAATCCTGTCAAGGATAAGGTATGATAAACCCATCCTATCTCTCTAATACTGTTCTTTGGATTTTTTTGTTAAAGTGGGATAAAAAGAAAATATAAATCTTTTTAATGTTTATTCCTTTATGAATTTATGAAGGGAGAGAAAACTATATTAGAGAGTATGAATTTTCAAAGGGGTAGAAAACTATTTTTGAGAGTATCCATTGATATGTGTTATTAACAAATGGGGGGAAAAAATATTTTTTAGGGGGATAATGTATTTAGAAAGAGATATTAAAATGTGAAATATTTGAGGTCAGCTTATTGGTGTAAGTGTTTTAATGATTTGTGGACTTTTCTAATATTTTTTGTGAGAATGAATGAAGAAAATTATGTTAATAGGTTCTATGAAAAGTTTATTAGGTCCCAAAGGGGTGATGAAAATGTATAAGAGTGGTGGGGGTGAATTGTATTTATTTTTAAAAACTAATTAGAGTTTAAAATTTAATAATAGAAAGAGAACATTCTAAATATTAAAAAATTCAACTATACTGATAAAAGAAAAGAATGATAAAATAAAATGCAAGAAAAATATGAACACAATAATTTTATAGTATTTTAGATATAAATGATCCTACATATACTCTTCACACACCAACCTGGTGTATGGAACCCACTAAGGTATTTCAATTTTCAAGGAGAGTGAAAACTCATTGCATCAGAATTTTTCATACATGGATCCTTAACTCGATTCCCTTGTGTTTTATAGGTTCATACAAAAACCTAGCCTTTTATAGGTGAAGACCCAACCTGTACTTTTATATACACAATCCTAACCTCTTTCATTTTTTCAAGTTTAGATAGAACTCAATACTTTATGAGTGGAAACCTAACCCAATATTTTAAAAGTGTAGATCTAATCTAAAATTTAAAAGGAAAAGTCTTATCATTTTCCATGTTATGGTTTAAGAGGAACCCGATATTATAAGGGGATAGACTAAACTCAAACTCTTATAGGAGCAGTCATTTCCTCTTTAGTTTTATAGGTTAAGTAGAAACTAGTTCTTTAAGGGGACAAACTAAACCTAGTCTTCTAAGGGGATGTAATAAACCTAGATGCACCTTTTTTTGGGGTATTATAACCTTGTGTAAGATTTACTAAGTGTGATGATACAGCAAAAATAGTTACAACACAAAGAAAAAAGTAAAACAATTTAAACAAGTGAATGATTGTTGATGAAGATGCTAGAGTTTGGATTAGGTAAGCTTAAACCCTTCATGATATTGAAACAATGAATCTCAGGTAACCAATAGTTTATATAATAAAGTAGTTGAATGATGAATCTCTATAAGTCAGTTGAAAACTATATAAAATAAAAGTATAAAGAAGAGTCACAATACTTGTCTTCACTGCATGGCTCAGTCTTTTTATATACAAACTAATGACTATTTCCTTCACTTTAAAATCCATGATTCTCCTTCATAAATACCAACAATAAAATATTTACATGGAAATATATTCTTATTATCTTCGATATACTGTAAAAATTAAAACCATGATATACAAAAAAATATATTAGAATAATAAATAAATAATTAATATAATAATAAATACATCTATACAAGCTGATAATAAATTCCTTAGAGTACTCCCATAACTCATATGAGAATAACTCTTCATATTACAAAAAAATTATAATTTAAAAATTTATATTTCTATACATTCATACTAGTCATGATTATTTCCTAGATAAATGTTTCATACACATTTTTCATAAAAGAGAGATAATTAATACCCACAAGACATCTCTCCTAATATTTTATAAAAAAAACTGTATAGTGGAAATTTTTATAAATTTAATACTATAAAAAATAATTTCATAATAATTATTATTAATGTTATTGGAAAAATACCTAAAAATATAGGAGATAAACTCTTAATATTTTAACCAGTTTGAATTTGAATATCTCTAGTTCCAAAATTTTCAGCGTGAATATCTATACACGATTAATCCCATGTGGATCTCATTTAATTCATCACAAAACAATATAAAACCTATTCACATGGATTCTAAATAATTAATGAGTAATTTTAGAACAAATAAAACACTAATAATATTTATAATAAACTTACAGAAAATAGAAATTTTAAATAATATGAAAAATAGAGCATAATTCATGGTTTTGTAAGTATATATCTCAAAGATCACATACGAGTTTCTAACACATAAAAAATGCATTTTTCTCTAAAATCATATCATGATACATATAAAAAAGATCAAAATAGTTTAGATCCTATGAAAAAATTGATTTAAATTGATTGAAATATTATTTTGAGAGATAATATATTTCACATAACTGAATTATATAATGTAAGAAAATTTATCTATGTAACTGATTTTCACGTAGCTTAATTCAAACATCCAAACAATTAATGTAGTTTAATTAAAATATAAAATATTCAACATATCTAAATTCATGTATTTAATATTGGATATAGAAAAATTCACATATCCAAACTATTCACGTAACCAAATTTATGTATCCAAAATTCTGAAATATGTAAACTGCTTGACTTATCAATTTTCAGACCTAATTCCTTATAAATGATAGAATTAGATTTTGGTATAGTTTAATTAATTTATAAAATTTAATTATATTTCTAAATAACCAATAATCACCTTAATTTGACTTTTATATCTCAATATGTCATTAAAATACTATAGAAAAACTATTCTGAAAAAATATAGAATTCATACTGAAAAAATGCAATAAATTATAACCTAATATCCGAAATTGTAAATATAGATTCATAATTTTAAGTCTTATAATTAAATTTATATAATTTTTTTAGCTTTCTTATTCAATAAGAATCACTAAATTTATATTTTTTAGTCTATGTTATGACTAAAATATAGAAGGTAACCAAATTTAAAAATTTGGCTATGTGGTTAACAATTAGGCTATGCAGATTTTTAGTTTTCTACACGTATTTTTAATTTGGATATGTGGGAATGATACTTTGGATATGTGGAAAAAATTAAAATCATGTATAAATGATATTTAAAGGTCTTAAATGACATTTTTATCCTAGTAGATCTTTATGAAACTTGTATAATTTTTTATAAAAAATCAAAACATGAAATCTAAAGATAGATTAAGGAATAAATAAAAAGATATAACCAAAAATAAGAATTATTTAAACAATACATAAGGTTATAATTATAGTTTCACAATTAAATGTATTAAGACTTTTAAATACTTATGTTAAAGGAAATAAAATAACTAAAACTTTGTAATTATCAAAACATAAAGTGGCCCAAGGAGATACTAAACATTATACCCCTTTTTAATAATTAAAAAAATAATTATAATTTCAAAACTTCTCCCCCATTTTGAAATTATCAAAAAGATAAAGTTTCAATTGAAAATTTTCTCTTTTAAATGATAATTTTTCTCCCCATTTTTAGCATAGTGTTACAATCCTAAATTTTGATAGTCATAAATTAACTCCCCCTAAATTTAAGCATTGAATATGAAACATGATTTTTCATTCTTAATCTATTTAAAATAGTTTTTTTAATTGAAAGATACACATGTTAATCATGCATAACTGATTATATTTAAAAATAAAACACTTAAAATATTCTTTGATTTATCATGCCATACACTAATGTACATATTTAATATTTTAGAATGCCCAAACAAAAATTCAAATAAGATTCCAACATGCTCAAAATAGACTTAATACAAGAACAATTTTCTAGGAAAATTTCATAATTGAAATAAGGTTTTATCCCCCTTAATTGATGCATTTTATATATCAATTAAAATAATATGAATTTTAAATGAAAAAATCCACCTCAATTACAACTACCTTATCTTGAATAAATAGACTAGTTTTTATATAAATTGAATTCTAACTTAGATAAAATAGTGAAGACATCTTTTAAATATACAAATTTAACTTGATAAATTAGATTTAGAATTAAAAAATATACATATTTGAATATTGAAAATAGATTCTAAAATTTAAAATATTTCACAATAAAAAAATATATTTTTTAAAAACAAATTAAATTTCTATAAATCGAATGTTTTAATAGTTAAAAAGTATAGAATAAATTTAAAAATAATAAATAAGTATTTCTTCCCCCTTAACATCAACTTTCTTCTTTCGAGAAAAACAAAACTAGTTCATGATAATTTTAAAAATTCAAAAATAAAATATACATATATTTGTTTTTTACACTTTTCTATAAAAATGAAAATATTATAGAAGTACAAGCATAATTTTAATTACAATAGTGAACACTCCACCAAAAACATACTTTAATATCATATGGAGCCAAGAAACATGTTATAATATATTAAAATAAATTTTAAAGTAACCAAATGATAATATCATACAATTAAAACAAAATTTACAACTAAAATAACATATTCATTATCCATATAAAAATAAAAATTCAAGAGAATAACATATAAACACAATTTTACTCACATTTTCTGACCAAAACAAAAGTTAAATATTGAAGTACATATTAGCATCCCAAAATTATACAAGGTATTCAAGCTTATCCAAAATGAAATACTAAATCTTATAATGATCATTCTGACATGTCAAGGATAAAACTATAATTTTATGTATGCTGGACATAAGAATCAAAAAATACATATTACTTGGGTATAAACAATAGATTAATTTCACATGAATTAGAATACATACCTTTAGGTACCTAAGAAATAGAAGGTTTAGACATTTTTTGTATTGAAATAAGATTTATACATAAAAATAATTTTATGACCAAAATATTGAGTGAACTTCAAAGGATAATCAAAAGCATAATGACCATAAGATACACATTTAAAACAATTAACTGAAAAAAATTCAGTAGATTTTCCCGTCAAAAAATTATTTTTAAGAATAATAGGAACAAAATAATAACAACAAAGTCTATTCTTTTTATCATAACATTTCTTGAAATAAGTAGTATTTAGAATATTGATATTTGAATCACATTTATTATAAATTGGTCTTTTTAAACATATCTTTTCATTTATAATGTTATTCAATTCACTTTATAACCTTTCATTTTATTTATGAACATATTCCAAATCAAAACAAACCTTTTAATGTGTGAAATAATATATGGTTCTAATCTTCTTATTTAACATCTAATTTTCTTCCTTAAGATTTAATTTTTTTGTTTTAACATTCTTTAATTATAAATATAATTTATTTTTATTTTTACAAACCATTTTATATTTTTATTTGAGTGAAACATGTATATAATTCCTTTATTTTATTTGATATACATATGAATCACACATTTCCTTTAGATCTTTAATAATTGTCTCATTATTTCCAAAATTAATAGAATCATGAGAATATGAATTAAGATATTTATTTTTTACTTATACTTTTCACAGAAATATTTATATATTTTCTAGCATATGAATTAATATCACTTGAAAAATAATGTGGAGGTGAATATCTTACCTTAGAATATATTTCCATAAATGAAACACTACCAAATTATTTTGTAATTTTTCCATATTTCATAATATTTTTGAATCAATCCAACTAGTCATAGATTTATTTTATTCCTTTTTGACCTTCCTCCAATTTTTGAGATTTTCACAATTTTTTTAATATATCATTTATTCCTACAACCATAAAAAATTATATTTTAATAATCTAAATTCAAATGTGAATTACCTTGAGTGATATCTCCTTTAGGAAAATAGTGACTTTCCTTTTTTCTTAGTTGGATGCTCTGTTTTCATGTGTCCATACTTTCTATAATTAAAGAAAATATATTTACCAAAATCTAATTATTCAAAGGTAGTTACTTAAAACTATTTCCAAATTTCATGAGCAGTGCTGAAATTTTAAATTTTTTCAAAAACATTTCTAGTAAAAGAAAAATAAAGATTATTCATGACCTTATAATTACGATCATATTAAACAACATCTTCTCCTTTAAAATCAGATAAATTAGATTTAGGTAAAAAATAATAATTAATTACAATATTTGAAAATAGAATATCAATACTATTTATATAAGCATCTATCTAGATATTTCACTAAGTATACTTACTAAAATTTAAATGTGCTAGCAATTTTGGATTCAAAACATTTTTATTCCTTAAGTTTGACATCACTAAAATAGATCTTTCCCTTAGTATTGTTAAATAATATGATAAGAAGTTAGAATCATTAATATACAAAATCAAATGAAATTCAATATTTCATCAATAGATTCAACCTTTGATACCAATTGTTAGGTATTAATAAAAGTGAGAACCTAACTTATCCTTAAAGGGTCGGTCTATGATACCAATTTTTAGGACTCAAAGGGGTGATGAAAATTGTCAATAGGGGGGTGAATTATATTTATTCTAAAAATCAATCATATTTTAAAATTTAAGAGTGGAAAGAGATTGGTATAAATATTAAATAATTTAACCACAATAATATAAGAAAATAAAGAGAAAATAAAATGCACAAAATTAAAATATGAACACAATAATTTTATAGTAGTTTGGATCTAAATGTTCTTATGTATACTCTTCAGACACCAACCCGGTGTATAGAACCCACTAAGGTATTTCAATTTTTAAGGAGGGTGAAAAATATTTACATCCACCTTTTTCACATATTCAGGATTAACCCAATTACATTATATTTAATAGGTTTAGAAAAATACTTAGTCTTTTACAGGTGAAAACCAATCCCAGATTTTTACAGGCTCAATCCTACCCTCTTGCCTTTGTTAGGTTTATATGGAACCTAATATTTTATGGGTGAAAAAATAACCAAATTTTTTAAAGGTGAGAAACCAATATATAATTTCAAAGTAAAATTAAAAACATCTTCTATGTTATAGGTCAAGAAGAAATTCATCTTATAAGGGTATAAACTAAAGCCTAACTCTTATTGGAGTGGTCCTTTCCTATGATGTTTTATGAGTTAAGTGAAAATATGTTTTCTATGGGGATATAATAAAACCATTATTCTAAGGGGATGAACTAAACTGAGATTTAACTTTTTTTAGGTTAGTATAACCCCATAAAAGATTCACCAAGTGTGATGATATAACACAAACAATATCAACACAAAGAAATAATAAAACGATTTAACCTAATGAATGATTTTCAATGAAGATGATGGATTTTGGATCAGGTAGTGCTCAGGTCCTTCAAGATATAAAACCATTGAATCTTTGGAAAAATAATAGTTTACATAATAAAGTAATTAAATGATGAATCTCTATGAATAAGTTGAAAACTATATAGCATGAAAGTATAAAGAAAAGTAATAATACTTTTCTTCACTGGATGCCTCGGTCTTTTATATACAAAATACCAATGGTTATTTTATTCACTTTAAAAGACATGATTCTACTTAATAAATTTAAAAAAAAATATTTATGAGGAAGATAATTTTAATTATATTTGATATACTGTAAAAATAAAAACTATGCTATACAAAAAAAATTATTAGAACAATAAATAAACAATTAATATAGAAGTAAATACAACCATAAAAGTTGATCATAAATTCTTTATAGTACTCCCATAACTCATAAAATACTAACTCTTCATATTCTAAAACATTTATAATTTTAACATTTCTCTTTCCATACATTCATACTATTCGTACTTATTTCCCAGATAAATGTTTCACACCTATTTTTCATAAGAGGGAGATAATTAATATCCACATGATATCTCTCTTGATATTCTTTAAAAAAATGTACAATGAAAATTTTTAGATATTTAATACAAAAAAAATAATTTCATAATAATGAGTATTAATGTTATTGGAAAACTCTCTAAAAATATATGGTACTATATCTTCATATTTCAACTGGTTTGATATTGAATATCTCAAGTTCCAAAATTCCATCATAAATATCTATACATGATTAATCTCATATGGATCTCATTTAATTCATAATAAAACAATATAAAACCTATTCAAATGGATTATATATAATTAATTATAAATTTTATAAAAAAACACTAATAATATTCATAATAAACTTGTAGAAAATAAAAATATGAAATAATATGAAAAGCAGATCATAATTCCATGTTTTTGTAAGTATATATCTCAAAGATCAAATACGAGTTTTTAACACATAATAAAATATATATTTATCCAAAATAATATCATGATACATATAAAAAAGATAAAAATACTTTATATCCTATGAAAACATTGATTTATAGTGATTGAAATATCATTTTAAAAGATAGTATATTTCACATAACTGAATTATACCATGTAAGAAAATTTATCTATGTAACCAATTTCACATAGATAAATTCATGTATACAAACTATTAACATATATGAATTCACATATCATATATTAGACATCTCTGAATCCATATATCCAATATTTCACATAGATTAATTCACATATCCAAGCTATTCACGCAACCGAATTCATATATCCAAAATTCTGAAATCTGTAAACCACTTGACTTATCAAATTTCACACCTAAATTAGACCTTCTAAATGAAATAATTATATTTGGGTCCAGATGAATTATATTTATAAAATTTCATTATATTTCAAAATAATAAATAATCCCCTTAATATGGTTTCTATATCTCAATTTATCATCAAAATACAATAGAAAAAAAGTTCTGAAAAAACTTTATAATTTAGACTGAAAAAATTTAGAGAATTATAACCTAATTTAGGACATGATAAATATAGATTCATAATTTTATGTCTTATAATTAAATATATATAATTTTATTATATTTAAAATTAAAAAATAATCACTCAATTTTAATCTTTTTAGCCCATGTTATGACTGAAATACTTAAGATAAGAAAATATAGAAATTTGGTTATGTAGTCAACAATTTGGCTACATGAATTTTCATTTGGCTATGTGTATTTTCAACTTTTCTATGTAGAAATAGTACTTTGCATATGTGAGAATAGTTAAAATAATATATAAATGATATTTTTAGGTCAAAGTGATGTTTTTATCCTAGAAAATATTCATGAAAATTTTAGAAAATGTTATAAAAAATAAAAACATGAAACCTCAAGATAAATTAAGTAAAGAATAAAAATATATAACCAAATTTAATAATTATTTATAAAATATATTAGATTATGATTATATTTATAAAATTAAAAGTATTAATACTTTTAAATAATTGTGTTAAAGTAAATAAAACAAATAAATATTTGTAATTATCAAAACATAAAGTGGTTCAAGTCTCCACTCAACATAGTTTTGATAATTAAAAAAAGATGATTATAAAATGGTATTTCAATGATGTATCAAGGATTGAGTAAAGTTGATGTTTTCAAATGGTATTAATAGGTTCAAAATCTATAAAGAGGTGAATTAAAATCACTATTTTTATAAACAACATGATTTTATTATACAATGTTCTTGTTTTCTACACCGAGTTCTCTTATGTAGGTTATAATTATTGGATGATGATTCATTTCTAAGTATATTGAGTTTTAAAGTGATTTATGTTTTGTGATTTAAAAAAAAATATAAAGGAAGATATTTTGGAGCCCATGATTTGTTTTGGAAGTTGTTGAGACTTTAGGGATATTGTTGAGATCCTAAGGTGAGTTTGTTATAATCTAAAATTGAAGAAGATTCCTACATTATTTGGTATTTTTTATAGAGAATAATATTTGAAGAATATTCAAAGTTTATATTTTTATTATGTTATATTTTTTTCAATACATAAATAATATTCAAACTCACATGATATAATGTTTACTATATGAGGTGAATTAATTTTTGGAAGTTCGTAGGAGTTTTAAGTAGGTCTAGAGTTGTTTTGAAATAACCTGGAAATGTTTTTGAAGTTGAATAAAAAAATCCTAAGGTTGGGCCTGGATAGTGGACTGAGAAATTTTAAAGGCTTGAAATTTGTAAATTTTATGTAAATCATTGTAAGGTTGATCCAAATGAGAAAAATGTAAAAGGTAAAAGTTTATAAGGTTCAGTTCAGTCTTTGTAAAGCATATGCAGGACTTCATAAGGTTTACCAAGAACTTCTTAAGGTTCATTACTTTTTGAAATATCTAAAAATATTGAAGAGTTCATAAGGTTCACTGGAAAGTTTTCAAGGTCTACCTAGATATAGAAAAATGGAAAAGTAAAAACTTTATAAGGTTCCTTTAGAGATCATAAGTTTCATAGACTTTGTAAGGTTGTCTATAGTATTTTGTAAGGTATATTATCAGACTTCATAAGGCTATTTACATACTTTCTAAGGTTCATTTGAAACTTCATAAGGTTAAGATAACACATTATAAGGTTGATAAAAAACTTCATATAGTTATAGACTTATGAAATTTTTTGGACTTCCTTGGGAATTCAAGCAGTTTAAAATGTGATTTTTGAAAACTTCCACTATGAAATCTAGATTATTATAATTAAATTAAATTATGATTAAACTGATTTTTAATGGATTAAAACATTATAAATGGAGTTTGTGATTCAAGATAATGAAGAAAATGGTTCTCATTGTAAATGATAAGGCTGAACCATAAAGGAGATAAGTAGTTATAAAATAATTATTTGGTCACACTGCAACATATGCTATTACACTATGATGAATTGGAATGAATTTAAAATAATAAAGAAAAAATGGGAAATTAAGGATAAATAGTTTATAGTAGTTTTATTTTCAAATTCAAAATTCAAATTTTGAGAGGGAAAATCACCACTATTAAAGAATATAATATTTACACTACTATGAAAATATTGTGTGCTCGATGATCAAGAAAATCATGAAATGAATAGATATATACATGAATTATCAAAGATAGATAAGTAAGAGGAATAAAAATATACTTAAAACTGTGAAATTAGAAAAAGAATAATAAGAACATATAAAAAAATGATAGATTGATGACAGTCTCATCTGAAAGAAGACTCTCCTATTAGTAAATTTTTTTATATCATTATACCTATGTGTGAAGAACATTTTTACCATATTGGGATACATTGGTGTAACATTATTTCATGGAAAGACCTTACTCATTATAATCCACATGTTGATACAATTGGACCATATGATCTCGAGGGAATCTGATTAATGGAAAGGATTAGTCTTCTCATTTTGAGAGGTGCACCTTGTAAAATTTGTTGCATCCTTTATGTGTGTGAATTTGGTTATGTGTGATAATGGTCAAAGTTATCACTTTAGTAGGTGGTGAAGTTTGGTTCTAAGATAAACATAAAAAGTATTTTTAAATCACCTATTCACCCCTCTCTTAGAGATTTCCACTAATCCACAAGTGCTTTTCAATTATAAAATGAAAATATTCACATCGATTTCAACTAAATTATAATAAAATCCTATAAATAAATTTAAATAATAATTTAAACCATTATATAATAATCAAAATTAAATTCTCCATATTAATATCAATAATAATCAGTATTTAAGACTTTTAAATACTCCTTGAAATCAAATGAAATAGATCCTTCAAAATTCAAACCATTCAAAATTTGAATATCTTAATACCATAATATCAATTGTAAATAGTGACTCATTATCAGTCATAAACAATGATATATAATCTCATGATAATAGGTGATAGATAATTCTCTATGACATAATAAAATTTTCCATGATTTGATTATTTGATAAAATGAAAAAATCCTATCTTTCAAAACTCATAACTACCGAAACTATTCCAAAAGCATCTTCACTGAATTCATAAAATTAATCTACTTAATATATGATCCATGAATAAAAGTAATATTAATAATTTTTTAATGATTTAGATCTTAAATTAAAAAAATACATCTTCTGAAATACTAACTATAATGTGTAAAAGTAATCTCCTTTTCTTCTAATTAATGAGTATGAGTATTCATCACAATATGTAAAATTATCTAACTTAGAGAAAGTCTACCTTTGATTAAATTATAATAATATGTAAAATTAAATCTATACTACATACATCATATATAAAGTTCATTTAATTTTCCAAAATATGATGCATTAAAGTATATATAAATCTCTCCCTATAAACATAATAGTTAATCACTTTATACTAAATTTCAACACTCTTAATACGTAAGAGTAAATATTTATAGAGTTAAGAAACATAAGAGTCATATACTTATCCAATTATTCATTTGATATCATGTATAAAAGTAATATCTCTATAATTTAAGAGTCAAATCTAGGAAACACTATAATAGTACAAACCTTTTTGGACCGTTACTTTGGAGATCTTGGTATTAGAGGTGTTAGGAAAAGTTTGGAGGGAGAAGAGTATTTTTGGAGATGAAATTTTATCTAGGAGTAAGTGGTCATGGTGTAGACATTTAGTCCATGACATGAGAGGGTTGGAAAGTAGTATATGTGGGGTTATGATATTCTTGGTAATGGTGCAATGAGGTATGTCACGATGCAATGGGTTCAAAGGTGGATTTGGTAAAGTGTGAAACATTATGATGTTTTAATGAACCTTACATAGGTTTTGTTTATCCTTATAAAGATTCTATTACTGATTCCTTAGTCATGGTATGATGGATGAGTTTGAATCATGAGAGAGTCTTGGGAGATTTGTGAGATTTTCCATGAGATGAGATTCATGATACAACCCTAAGTCATGGTGTGAGAGCTTGAAGATCAAGATTTGGTGGTTCTATTTTGGATGGCTTCATAGTGTGGCAATTTGGGTCATTTCATGACTCTTTCCTTGGTTATATCAATTTTAAAAGTTGAAAAATTCTTTAATGAGGGATATATATGATCATTCATAACATAAATCCCAAGATCAGTTCGATTATACAAAATCGTGTCATGACTATGTCTTATGAAAACATGATAGTTTATTTTTTTAGCCAAATACAAATTGGAAGCCCCTTCAGTTTTGGTCCATTTTATTTAAAATTATTTCAAACTGTTAGTGTCCATAGATGTGTTTTTGGAGACTCTATACCCCCCTTTAATGAACTTTGATCCTTGTCTTCTTAGATCAATTATTCCTCTATCTAAGGTGAGTGACCCCCCCTTTAACCTTGGTTTATTTCTTATTTATTATTTGAGGAAATATATTCCAATAGTAGTAGTTGGTTTGGGTTTAGCACTATTTTGAGATTATTATAGTGTATTTTTATGATCTAGGTTTATTGATAGTTCTATTATGAAGTTGTGGCCTTTCCGTTATCTCTTAATCTTGCTCAACAGATTATGAGGCATCAGTAGAGGTAGGGGATTCAAAAAAACCTCCTTTATTCTTTATAAATTGTTAGGGTTTCATGCTTTTATTTTACTTGGATAAGGATTATGGATTGGACTAATAAATATAATATACTAGACCTAATGAAATTGATGGTAAGGGAGTGATTCACATGTGTTTACCCACTCTGATGATTTTTACTTCATAATCGATTCATATTGCTGCTATTACTAAATATTATTATTTTTGTTGTGATTTATGGAAACTTGCTATATTTTTTTGTTGGAATCACCTTCATAAAAGGTTAATAGCATAAATAAAACAATAGATTGTTTGGATGGAAAATATGAATTAACATGAAAACATGTTTTTTATAAGGAATAATGGAAGGTGTTGTATGTTTAAATCTATTGTTTTGTGTTGTTTAATTTATTATTGTAGTAGATGTGATTGTGTGGTTAATGGGGGGTTGTTATGGGGTGATTTTTATGGATAGGTTCAGCTGTATTGGTTGGCATGTGTGGGGAAGTGGGGCTACATTGGTTATCATGTGTTGGGAAGTGGGGATGCATTCATTGGTATTTGTTGGGAAATGAGGTTGTTATTGTTTATCATGGGATACATTGTGGGATAGTTTTGTAGTGTCCAATTGATGATAGTTGGGTTTTTAGTGTGGGTTATGCAGTGGGGATATGGTTTCCTTAGTTCCATTAGCAAGAGGGAACACATAGATTCTCCTGGGAAAATGGAATGGCTGGTTATTGTGGGTTGTCTTTGTAGTAATTCAGTAGTAGTAAAATATAACCGGTAATGATAACCTTGGTATTGGGTGTGGGATGAAATTGTATGAATAATGGGGTATGAATTAAATATTCATAAATTTTAATGAATTAGAAATGGATGGAATTAGTGTAGGTGTTGAATGGAAGTCTTTTTTCTTTATGTATAGAATTTAATGTATTGATGAACTTAATATAGATGGTAATGATAAATCTAGAAATGAATATATATTATGATTAAAATTTATTTTTGGGAATTTTTTTAGTTGTTTTTTTATTTAGGAAAGTGGTCCAGGTCATAGTATTATAGTTGTAGTAGTGGTAGTGTACGATGATGGTAGTATGGTGATGGTTGTGGGTGTTTATGGTGTTATATTGATGTGTAACCTTTATAATGATCTTTTGTATGGAACACATATACATATGTTTTATTTTTTTGTGATTTATTTATGCACCCCACCCAAGTCAGATTACTTTACTGATGCCCAAATGTTTTGGGTTTTGGGTGTTTTTTTCCAATATCTAGATTGTCATGTATGGATGGATTATACCTCAAATTTCCTTATCTCCCTAATATGTGTGGTATAGTGTATTTTATATTTGTATGATGTGATTATATATGTTGGGTATCATTCATGGTATGAAGGGGGCACAAGGTTGATGTCCTTCATGTTCACGATACCCTATTTTACTGGATATGTGATGTGTGGATGAGATATGATACATGGAAATGGATATGGGATGATGATGATGATGTGGCTATATATTTTTATATTAAAGTGGTTATTTCATGGATGGTGTAACACTCTGATATTTTATTAAATATATATTTTTAAAATAAATGTAATTTCTTTGATAGTTTGCATTACACGGAACACCAAGTTTTAACGAACCATAATATAGTATACCTTTATAACCTAGCCATTAAATTTGTGGGTATGAATAGTAATAACTATATATGGTTGAAACATGTATAAAATAAATTCATTGTTCATTAGTTGATTATAAATGAAAATAAGAATCATTTGTAAGCAAAAGATTTTTTTGAAAAACTGTTTTTATGAATGCAATGTATTTTTATCTTAATAATTAAAATTAGTCTCTAATGGTGAATTATTTTAATTAAATTTATATATTATATATTATATCAAATTTTTTTTATCATTCATATAATATTTTTTAGGCATTGTATGAGAATAAATACATTTTTATGCTTAAAAACTGTATTTTTCTAAAAAGAAGTTTCGCTATGTTTTGTGCACTTAATTTAAAATTAATTTTTAAAATTTTTATAAAATTTATTTTAAAAAAATAACTTAATTTATAAAAAAAACTTTAAGTTATTTTAGAGTGTTTTTTATAATTTTTTGAAAAGATTAATTTTTCAATGAAAAGTGAAAAATACTAATTTTTATTAAAAATTATCTTTTTCATTTAAAAACTTTAATTTTATTTTAAAATGGTTTTAAAAGTAAAATTAGTTCAATTATACAAGTATAATTTCTATTTATATAACTGGAATCAATTTTATGTTCAATTTTCATATAATTTTTTTTATACTTATAAAAACCTTTTCTTTAGAAGACAACTTTTTCATCGCATCTACATGATTAATTTTAAATTAAATTATTTCACTACTATGAATTGAATTTGGTAAAATAGATTCCATATTTTCAATAATAATAATTAATATTAGGTAATAATTTCAACTTAATTTTTGGCCAAAATGAATAGTAAAAATAGTAAAAATTAACTACAATGTTTAAGGTTAAAATAGGTTTAGCGGGGGGGGGGGGGGGGTAAACCAAAATATAAAGGTAATTATTCCAATTAAACTTGTAAAAATACTATTATATAAAAAATATTTAGACCTTATAATATCCTATATTATAATATAAGGTCACTTGGAAACATTTTTATTGGGAATTACTTTATCATTGTGTATTATTTAATGAAATTTCCAAGTGGTTTACAAGTGGGCCCTCTCCCCCACTTATAAAAGGACACCTCCTATCCTCTCCTATACACACTTAAAAATACTTTTAGTTTGAATAATAACTAGAAAAAACCCTTCCTTACATCCATTACCATATCCTATAGGCCTTTTTTTGATTAAGATATGCTCCTAAGAAATATTTTGCTGCAAACCTAAAGAGGTTTTCTGAAGAAGAGGTATCATTCTTAATCGAGAAGTTTCATTTTATTCATTCTTCCACATCCTTAAAATATTATCCAAATATTATTAAATAGTAAAAAAATTATCTTACATATACTTATATTATATTATATTAATGTCTTAACTTATATCTATCTCCTCCACCATCAAATGAGAAATGAAATCGTCGATTGTGTGTACGGGAGACTACCGCCTCATGAACTGATGTAATTCATTTTCTATCACTGCTTGTCACAGCTAGATATAATGATGGATTTAACACACACATATATATTATATTTATTACATAATTATACATTTTTAATTATAATATCACATCTACTTTCTTACCTTCAAATCTGATGGAAAACGATAACGCCGCTCCTGCGTACATGTGGACTACCGCCTCCATGAAGTAACATGATTAGTTTTTCATTTATTTTTACATGGATGGTAATAATGGTATATTTAATGAATATATATGATATAATAATTATTTTTTAAAGTATAATTATTATTTACCTTTCTTTCGTTCCATTCTTCAAAAAATGAAAACAACGTTCATGCATATATACGACCTACCATCTCCGTGAATGACATAATTCATTTTTCCATCAATAAATTTTATGGATGAATATAAATAAATATATATAATGAATATATATTATATTTAAATCACTAATAAAATTCTTGATATGATGTAACCATGATCAAAGCACAAGGAACAAAACCACCGAACCAAAATATACATGAAAAACAAAGTAGTTATTACCCAAAAAAATGTTTTTTAAAAAATAATTATTAATGAACGGGTGATAAAAGGTTACAAGTAAATCATATATGGTAGGATATATATGAATATAGTTTTATAATATATTTATAATAAACTTATATTTATTATATATGAGGTTTGAACATGTATGAGTAAATTCAAGACTTGAGGTAAAGGATTTTCATTTCACATTTATTTCTGTGAGACAGTTGCCATATTCACCACTTATTTCTTTTGTGTGATGTATATAATTTACATGAATGTATTTTATGATTCTTATTATTAAATTTATAGGTATTTAAATTTATATATAATTTTCTTTCTTTCATGGGGATCATGATTAAAAAATTATTAAAATGGTAAGGGTTTTATGCTACAGTCTCATTGTTTATCGAGATTGTTTATAATTATTCTTCAGATGATGAAATTTTATGATATAACCCTCAATAATATTATGATGTTTATTATAATTTGGTTAATCCTATAAATTAAATTTTTTAATTTCATTTTCATATCTTTATGTACTCAAGGTTCCAAAATATTTTTTTTAAGGAAAACCGACATTATTTATCTTTTCAGTTGAAAATCCTTTTTCCTTCCATATCTGTGTTCTAAAAAAATATTTTAAATAATGTTTTTAATATTTATATATGATTGTTTAAAGTAATTTTTATCCATGTTTTAATCTTTAAAAAATGGTTTAAAATATTCTTCTTTCTATTTTCTGAACAAGGCATTTCTGAACTTTTACCGAAAATGTGAAAGAAATATTTGTTTTAATGTACACGACATAATTTTTTTTTCATATCATGAACACTCAATTATTTTAATATTCCTTTACAAGTTTCCAAGGTTATTTTCAAATTAAATTATTTATTTAATATTTGGTGAATTTTTATATTTTAAATAAGTTATTTTAAAGTGAAAATAATATTTTCCTCAATAAATGTTCCAAGTGATATTTTAAAATAATTTTTCATCTAAGATGACATCCTTTGATGTCTCATAATATTTATTGTAGATATGATTCAATTATATCATATTTATTATTTCTATTTATGTTTTATTATTATGATGGTAATATTTTTATGAAACCCATTCCTTTTTCCATGAGTTATTCTATAATGAATTGATGAAATGATTGTGAAACTTATTTCTTTTCTACAGGTTATGCCATGATTAAATTATTAGTAAACCCATTTATTTTTCATGGTTTATGATATGATGAATATTTTATGATATTATGCTACACATATATATGATTTTAATTGTGTTATGGGTGGGCCCAGAATTATATATTCCTCTAATGCATTAGGTAAATATTGATATCTCATGAGATAAACAAGACTGGAATGGGGAGTGGATCCAATTAAGTAAGGGGATTTGTCTACAATGATAGTATTAGGAGTGATATTTTACAACTATTATGTTTTGGGGAGTGAACCCATTTCACTATGATATCCTTGGAAATTATCCTTGAATACTAAGAAAATGATTTATATCTTATGCGCATGAAAAAAATCTACGTCTTATACCAATGTTATGATCTCATGGATCATTTTATTTTATTCATTTGTGATTAATTTAATATTAAATACCATTATTTATTCTATGTATCAATATTATGATATTTTATACATAAGGTAATATTTTCAAATGTTAAGATATTGTTCTTATACCCTTATGTTCATATTATGCTTACAAGATCATTGATATCTCCCTTGTTTACCCTTACCAATCATCTGAGATTTCCATTTCTTATGTTTATTTTACACAGGTTATGAAGAAAGATAATATATATGATATGTTTAAGAAGGAATATATTTATAAAGAACATATTTGGAGATGATGTAGTTCACTTGTGAACTAGTTGTTTATATATCCAAGTTTCTGAATACACTAAACCTTTACAGTCTTCATGTAATATTTTTGTAAAATGAAATGAATATTCATATGTAATATATATGTATGAAAAGTATGGGTCACTAAAGATGTACTGATACTAGCACAAGATGCTAGACCCTATGGGAGGTTGGGTAGGTAGGGTTGCGACCTGACCCACATCTATGTTGGAGGGATGTAGCATTTGATGTTTGACATTAGGGTGCAGGAGTAGAAAAATAATGGATAAGTGGTTAAATTATTCCTATTTTTTTATATTATTGATATTATTTTATCATTATTGTATGTGATACTTGATGAGTGAGCCTCAATGAGTCTGGGTGGTAGTTGAATTGATAGGAGTTGTTTGATTCTACTATTTTTTCATGATAGAATTAATATAATTCTTCCACATTTACATAATAGGTATTGGGTATGATGCTACTGAGTATACATTTTATGCTCACCAATATATATATAAACCATTTTTCATCTTTCTAGGGAAAGTTTGTCAACTGAGCTGGATAGTACTTGCTTAGAGATTGGGATTGTCCATAAAGTTTATACATAGGAATTTATTGTTATTTTATCTTGGGATTTGTATTTTTTTGACATATTCATAAATTGTGGGATTATTTTGGATCTTGGTTTATCTATAAATTGGCATTTATTGATGGTTTATTCATGTATTCCTATGTTATATGAGGGTAATGCATCCCATTTTTATGTTTTATACCCTTAGTGATAGTCGCAAACCTAGGGCCTATTGGAGGCAAATCTTAGGGAAAACTTTTATCTTCACTATATTCCTAGGGGGTTTGGTGGAGGGTCGGGATAAAGTAGAATCATATCTTTTTGATGGGTGTTATGATAAATTTTAGAGTTAGGAATTGGTGAGGATTGCATGAGTTGGGAGGGAAACCAAAATAGTAGAACTTAGTCCATAATGTAAGCAAAGGAGACCAGCTAGGATGCATGATTTTAGACCCCTCTATGATCTGATGTAAGGACCTTAAGATTACTAAATTTTCATATTTGAATTGGTTCTTATTGTAGGATAGAGACCTAGAATAGGCATATGAATTATTCTTGATTAAACTTGTGCTTGAAATGGGGTAATGTTGGGAAATTAAAATAAATTTTATTAAATGAAACTGATTAAATAAATTCCATGATATTAGGTTGGTTCCTTATTTAAAAATTTATTGGATAGTCTTTATCCATACATGGTCTAGGTTGGTGAGATTCAGTAGGCTAACTCGGTTGACCGTAGGAGGGTTGATCCAACCAAGGAGGATGAGCTCTAGAGGAAGATGATGTGTGAGTTTCAGCATTAGGGTATGATTAAGTATTAGGGGAGAACCATTGATCATGGGAAATAGTTAGAGATAGAGAATATTGAGATTAATTTCAGTCCAATATATTCTTGGGATGAGTATTGGGTTCTATTGGACACTAGTCAAATGCAAGGAGTGGTGCAGTAGTGGTGGATCATACATCTTGAGGAGCAGATAGAGGTAGGTTTTTATTAGATTATTTTTAAAGAAAGTTTCATGTGGATTTAAGATCTTTGAAGATGAGGGAAGTGAAGAGGAAAGGGATTATCTCTCTTCAGTAGGAGAGAATAAGTGTGCGAGAGCTCAATAGTAGGTTTAAATACTTACTTTGCTTTTCTCCTAGTATTTTTCCATATGAGATGTAAAGACCCGAAAATTTGGTGGAAATTTTTTTCATAAATTAATGGGAATTTTACGAGTCCACAGTTTCTGACGGTGCTTAATTCCGAGGCCCGGTGTGCCCGGAATCAATTTATGAAGTTTTGTTAAGCTTAAATTAACGCACGTAAGCAGTTTTCCTGAAAAAGTGGAATAAATCTTAAACATTTACTCAAATCAGAAATCCAAGGGCACCATTGCACTCAGGATGATGGTTTTACCCTAGGCGCGACTTAAGTTTAGTCAGCGCGAGCCTCCTGTGAGAAATCCCAAAAATGGCATAACCGTAAATAAAATAATTAAATAAATTATTTTATTTTTCAAATGATTATAACTCACAAATGGTATCTTGGATTAAAAATCCGAGACCACTGTTGAACTTGTGAGGGCATGCTTTATTTAAGCAGATACTAACTTTGGCCGGCGCGGGCCACCAGAAAAAGTTAGTTTTTGGCCGCAAATAAAATAATTAAGTGACAATTATTTTATTATAAAATTCATAACTTCTAAATGATAACTCGGATTGAAAAATTGAGAGTACCGTTGGGTTCTTTGGGGTGTGTTTCACCTAGGTAGAGCCTAACCTCGACCGTAGTGGGTCGAGGGTGACTGATAATAATTTTCCAAACATTTTTTCAGGTACATTCAGTAAACGCACGAGCGACGTTTTGTAACTTTTGAACCGGTGCTTGGAATTAAAATATGAGGGCACCGTTGAACTCGTAGCGCCATTATTCACTTATGGAGACCTTTACCGCAGTTGTGTTTCATCGTGGATGGAAGTTATAAATTTGGGTTGCTAATTAAAATTTAAAGATTAAATAAAAATGTGTGTGTGTAACACATTTCTATTCAGAGTGGTGGTTATTATCTCCAAAGGGAAGTTGGGGTGGGGACCACCCCCCCACATAACCTCCCATGGGAGGATATTGTGTGGTGGAGCCCACACGAACACCAAACCCCTTAAACTCCCCTTTAACTCCATGAACTCCCAATTAAGAAGGATGTTAACTTTCCACGTCCCTCCCATTAATGTGCCTATTCACTTAATGGATTAATTGAATTCTTCACCTTCTGCCCCCTAATTAAATAAGACAACTTCACCCATTAATGTAGTGAAGTGGCTTAATTTATTTTGAAATCTTTTGAATTCCATTGGGAATGCATGACAACAAATAAATAATAGAGAAGCTATTATTTTTGTGGTTGGTGATTCTCTTTGGGGAGCTTTGGAGTTTTGGAGAAAGAACACGAAGAACGTGGAGACGCCGGCGATGACGCTTCTTCCTAGGATCCTTCCTCGGAACCCCCTCTTCTGACGTGGAATCTCTCCGACGACTCTTCTTACTTCCTCTTCGTCATCAGCGGACCAACGCACGATCTCGGAAGTGGAAGCATACGACGAACGATGACAACATCGTCATCCCCCGTGACGAACGCCCGACAATTAAAAAGGTAGGGGTGTGTTTTAAGTTGTTTAACACTTCATCTTCTCTCGTTAAATCAACTTGATGAGCTGCTTTCTATCATTCTAACATGGATGGTTCGGGCCAAACGAACACGGCCCAACCGCTCTGCAACCTTTGTGGTTTCAGAACCTTGAGTTGACGACCATGTAACGACGACATGAAAATGAGGCGACGACGATGAAGGTGAAAAACAAAGGCTGCGCTATCCGCGACCTCCCTGAACTACGCCGCCCCTGCAGCGCCCCGGTGCTCTACCTGCACCCCCGCGTTCCAGGCACAGCCCGGCCTGCCCGCGCCCCGCGGCGCGCTGCCTGGCCTGCCCGGTGCACTCCGGCGCCCCCGCGGCGCCCCCGCGGCGCCCTGCCCAGCTTGCCCGCGCCTTGCTGCGCACAGCCCAGCCTGGCCGGCGCACTCCGGCACCCCCGCAGTGCCATGCCCGGCCTTCCCGCGCCCCATGGCGCTCTGCCCGGCCTGCCCGCGCCTCCGACACGCTGCCCGGTGCACTCCGAGGCCCCCCGTGATGCCCTGCCCGCGCCGCCGGTGCCCTTGCGGCGCCCTTCCCGGCACCCCGCGGCGCCCTGCCGCCCTTCCTGGCACCCTCGGTGCCCTGCCGTGCTAACCAACGTGCCCCTGCGCGCTGCTCGGCGCCCGACACCCTGCCCGGCACCCGCGCGCGCTGCCCGACGCACCCGCGCCCTACCGGGTGCACTCGCGGCCTGCCCGGAGTCCAGCTGGACCACTCGCGCCCCGCACGGCCTTCTCACTGGCCTCCCGGCCATTGGCCTGCTGAACCGGCCCGCGGTGCCCCCGCGGTATCGCTGGTCGAACCGGCCCGGTCTCCCGGGCCGAGTTACTGAGTCGTCTACGTGGCGACTATCAGGTTGAACCACCCTCGAGGTCCGCTGGGCCGGGCCCAGCAGACCGGGTCGAAACTTAGCGGGCTGACCCGCCCAATGGACTGGGTCAGACCCAGTGAGTCTGACCTGGTCGACCCAGACCAGGTCGGCCCAGACTGGGTTGGGCCGAGTCGGTCCGACCGGGTCGGACCGGACTTGGGCCCATTACTGACCCTTTACCTTCTTGGGCCATATCTTTGGCACTAGACGTCTGTTTGACGAACCGTCAGCAGCGCTGGTATTCTTGGAGCATAGCCATCCCTTTGAGTAAACCCCACTAGAGTTCGGGGTATAGTTGAGTCACAGTCAGGTTGGTTCGTAGACAAATCCAACCGGGCCCCCGAGACTAAAATTCTAATAACTCACAGACCGGACATCTGATTGACGCACCGTCTGTTGCGTTGAGACCCCTATGATGTGGCGATCATTTGATATACTTCCACCTAAGAATTAGTGGGACTTGTAGTATCGACCAGTAGCTCTTGGAGCGGATCCTCCCAAAGACAAGCAGACAGAGAGCGGAGACCTAGTAGTTGTAGACCTGACGACTGCTTGACCGATTCGACTCGGAGTGATTCGACTAGCCCAGTGGATGAAGCGCCTGGTTTGGAGGCAGACCCACAGTGGACAGAGCGCCTAGATTTCCAGCAGACCTGCGGTACTCGACAAGAGAAGTACCTCTGACGACTATTAGGGGTAGCGCTCGGTTTGGAAGTAGACCCACAGCGGACGAAGTGCCCGGTTTGGCAGCAGACCCGTGACACTCGACAGGAGGAGTACCTCAGTAGTCTAAGTTTAGTGAGTAGTGCCTCAGAGTCACAACAGGGCCACTGTACTCAACAGAGGAGGAGTTCTCCAGCAGCAGTGGTTTCGATAATGAAAAATCCTGGTTTGAGCTGAGTCAATAAACTTTGTGTTTTCCTCATGATTGAGACGGGTTACTTGATAATTTAGGTATATGTATGGGTATATACCTAAGTAATGGTTATTTATTTAAATAATACTTTGTGGTTTATCCTTGTTGGATTTTTTGAGACCTTGAGGGTCTCGGGGTCCCTACTAAGTATCTTTATACTCACCCCTGCACGAGCTATACCCGCACCTCATTGTGTTGGATGCAGACGACGGACATCACTGACCGAGGAAGAGTGTACGAGGACTGGACGGTACCCGGAGGTGGACCACACGACGAGACGGTACCCAGAGGAGACAGACGGGCGTGGAGCACTGAGGAGGCTTTCTGTACCTACCCTATAGGTAGGATCCGTGGTGGACAACCCAAGAGCTGCTAGACACCTTCAAACTGTTTGTCTTTTTGGTTGTACTTTTTTGTCCATTCCTTGTACTTTACTATTGGGCTTTTATTCTAGCCCCCCTTTACTTTCAGCACACTTGTTACTCAGTTTTTACTTAGTGTTTTCTTCCTCTTGTACTCTGGTTGGGTATTTTTACATTTTATAAAGGCAATGCCTTCCCAATATTAGGGAATTATGCCTTTGGTGCTAGTCACCAGCCCTTGGCCTATGGAAGGAGGGCTTGGGGTAGTCACGATACGGGCCCCGGGGGACGGGTCATGAAAAATTGATATCATAGGAGTCGGTTCTACCGCAGAAATTAGGACTCTGATATTTTCTTTCTGTGAAGCAATAGTGGTAAGGGTATTGAGTGTGCTTTTCAGTTCAGGGATTCTAGTGTTGTTGCGGTGGCCGACCTATCCATACACCAAAACCCTGACTACTGATTTCCGACTTAGTACACGAAAACACTGATTGCGTGTGTGTTTTCAAAAGTTTTCTTTAAGTCAGCTCAAACGAGGTTAGATCACCAGGTATAAATCGTTTGACCGTGTCGCATCTTTTCAGGATACCTCCATGCAGTCAGTCAGTTGGAGTTCCAAGAGAGTACCCGATGACGGCCCACCGAGCGATGAGGCTCCGATGCAGGGCCCTCTTACTATGTTGGCACCTTTGGGTGGTGTACCAACAGCACCACCACCCATTGGGAAGCAGATGCCACCATCCATACTGGAGGACAGTGAATGCCGACTGAGCGCGTTGCACGAGTTCCAGCGGTAGAGGCCTTCGAGGTTACAAGGCGAGACAGATTCCCAAGCAGCAGAGGAATGGATGGAGGCGATTACTGGAGTTTTCCACCTAGTTGAGACACTAGTAGAGAAGATGGTGATCTTAGATACTAGTGTTTCCCAGTGAGTGACCATGAGGTTGGGCCGCATAGTGATGAGGTTCCGGTACTTGGACCATTTTCTGAGATTGTACCTTCAGGTAGTGTGTCAGCTATATCACTGCCTGTTGGTCAGGAGTTTCAACCGGCGGTACCGGTTGATGACACATGTAGGCTTAGTTCCTTACACATGTTTCAGCATCAGATACCCCTCAGGTTCTGAGGCGAGCCTGACTTATAGGTAGTTGAGGACTGGCCTGAGGAGGTGGCTGAGAGTTCTCTAGAACTTCTACAGCTTCGGAAGGACGACATGTCAGTAGATGAGTATTCATCGAGGCGTACCGATCGTTCCTGGTACTCGATGAATAAGATACGATCAGTGCTTCAGATCATGGACCTCCGAGTGAGATGTGTTTAGGTACATCAGAGCTAGCACTTTCTATTTCCTCTGTGCATTCCTACCTATGTTAGGATGATAGATAGAACCTTTGCGGTTGAATGTTCTTTGGCTGAGCGGATACAACCAGTGAATGTTAGAAGTGGGAAAGTAGGAAACTAGTGCCAGTCTCAGAGACTTGGGCGTGTAAACTGTTTCAGAAAGAGGATGTAACAGGGATAAATGAATTTGCAGGGCAGCAGACGTGGAAGTAGAGCTAGGAGAGCAGCATGAGGTGGTGTATATTTTGACATGTTACAACCACCCACCTTTATAGTCCCCGCCAGGCTCAGGGAGCTGGAGAGCAGAGGAAGAGAATAGCTGCATGCAGTCAAGGAGTGTGACCCAAGGGCTCTAGGAATGATTTGAGGTATGGACTGTGTCTACTACTAGCTGCCATATCAATAGACATAAGTACCAATCATTCCTTCCTTCCACAAATCTTCTCCCAGACTTAGAGTTTCCGGTTAAACCGTTGACTTGACCCTCACGTCTGGAGATACATTTAGGAGGAGACTCGATAATCACACTTACGCTGACAGTGTGATCTGACCCTCGAGGTGAGAGTTTCAGTCAGAACCTCTTGGTGGTAGCGTCGAGGCCTTACGACGTTGTTTTGGGTATGGATTGGACATTCACAGTTCATACACAGATTGACTGTATTAGGAAACAAGGTTGTGGTTTATCTACAACTTTGGATTAAGGTTTTCCTTGGTCGGCGAAAAAGGAAACCCAGGCAGCATAGGATCAGCTCATGCATAGGAGGGTGCAGCCGATCACTCTTGAGTCGGCCAGACTTACCCTCTTGGCAGTAGGAATTTTGAGTTTTCAGTTCCTCCAGGACTATGACTTCGAGATAATCTATACTCTTGGGAAGGGGAACATTGTAGCCGATGATCTCAGTAGGAGATCAGACATTCAACTATTTAGAGAGGCGACGAAGCAGCTGGATGCATTGCAGATATACTTTGTGGATAGAGATGGAGAAACCTTTCTACAGTCTCTTAAAGTAACTTCCCCACTTCTTCAGCAAGTCGGGGAGGCACAACATGGGGACGCTGACTGCGAGACACAGCAGGCTCAGATATCCTCATGGCAAGCACCCAAATAATTTTTTGAAGGTGGGGAGCACATCATTCTTTTCAGAGGATGTACCATGGTACCGGAAGGATTGGTTCAGCCTTTAGAGGTCTCAAAGTGGAGGAGGAATGAGATATCCATGGGATTCGTGATGGGTATTCCATGTACTTCCAGGGGACATGACTCGATTTGGGTTATCATCGACCGAATTACCATGTCGGCCAACTTCCTCCTGACCAGAGACGGTACGAGCCACCATGGAGGAGGTGCAGGTCATTCAGGAGCGGGTCCTGTGTGGACGGTCGATTCCTCTGGTGTGCATTCACTGGTATCATGAGAACCTCTAGGAGAGCACATGGGAGTGGGAGGCTCAGATGTGTACTCAGTACCCCCAATTATTCTCCTTAGTGTGAGTTGTAGCTTATGGGGACGTAAAGCCCTAAGGTGGAGAGAATGTAAAGACCCGGAAATTCAATGGAATTTTTTTTCATAAATTAATGGTAATTTTATGAGTCTGTGTTTTCTGACGATGCTTGATTCCGAGGCCCGGTGTGCCCGGAATCAATTTCTGAAGTTTTGTTATGATTAAATTAACACGTGTAAGCAGTTTTCCTGAAAAAGTGGAATAACTCTTAAACGATTACTCAGATCATAAATCCAAGGGCACCGTTGCACTCAGGATGACAGGTTTACCCTAGGCGTGACTTAAGTTTAGTCGGCACGGGCCTCCTGTGAGAAATCCCAAAAATGACATAACCGTAAATAAAATAATTAAATAAATTATTTTATTTTTCAAATGCTTATAACTCACAAACGGTAGCTCGGATTAAAAATCCGAGACCACCACTGAACTTTTGAGGGCATGCTTTATTTAAGAAGATACTAACTTTGGCTCGCACGGGCCACCAGAAAAAGTTAGTTTTTGGCCGCAAATAAAATAATTAAGTGACAATTATTTTATTGTAAAATTCATAACTTCTAAACGGTAACTCGGATTGAAAATCTGAGAGTACCGTTGGTTTATTTGGAGTGTGTTTCACCTAGGAAGATCCTAACATTGACCGTAGTGGGTCGAGGGTGACTGATAATAATTTTCCAAACTTTTTTTCAGGTACGTTCAGTAAACGCACGAGCGGTGTTTTATAAATTTTGAACCGGTGCTTGGAATTGAAATCAGAGGGCACCGTTGAACTCATAGCGCCGGTATTCGCTTGAGGGGACCTTTACCGCAGTTGCGTTTCATCGTGGATGGAAGTTATAAATTTGGGTTGCTAATTAAAATTTAAAGTTTAAATAAAAATGTGTGTGTGTAACACATTTTTATTCAGAGTGGAGGTTATTATCTCCAAAGGGAAGTTGGGGTGGGGCCCACCCCCCACTTAACCTCCCATGGGAGGATATTGTGTGGTGGAGCCCACACGAACACCAAACCCCTTAAACTCCCCTTTAACTCCATGAACTCCCAATTAAGGAGGATGTTAACTTTCCACCTCCCTCTAATTAATGTGCCTATTCACTTAATGGATTAATTGAATTCTTCACCTTCTGCCCCCTAATTAATTAAGATAACTTCACCCATTAATGTAGTGAAGTGGATTAATTTATTTTGAAATATTTTGAATTCCATTGGGAATGCATGGCAAGAAATAAATAATAGAGAAGATATTATTTTTGTGGTTGGTGATTCTCTTTGGTGAGCTTTGGAGTTTTGGAGAAAGAAAATGAAGAATGCGGAGACGCTGGTGACGACACTTCTTCCTCAGCTCCTTCCTCGGAACCCCCTCTTCCGACATGGAATCTCTCTGACGACTCTTCTTCCTTCCTATTCGTCGTCAGCGGACTGACGCACGAGCTCGGAAGTGGAAGAATACGGCGAACGACGACAACATAGTCATCCCCCATGACATACGCCCGACAATTAAAAAGGTTGGGGTGTGTTTTAAGTTGTTTAACGCTTCATCTTCTCTTGTTAAACCAACTTCGTGAGCTGCTTGCTATCGTTCTAACGTGGAGGGTTCGGGCCAAACGAACATGGCCCGACCCCTCCGCAAACTTTGTGGTTTTGGAACCTTGAGTCGACGACCATGTAACGACAACATAGAAATGAGGTGACAAAGACGAAGGCGGCGAAAAAAGGTTGCACTACCTGTGGCCTCCGTGAACTACTCCACCCCCAAAGCGCCCCGGTGCACTACCCGGCTTGCCCGCGCCCCGCGACGCGTAGCCCGGCCTGCCCGGTGCCCTCCGGTGCCCCTGTGGTGCCCTGCCCGGCCTGCCCGGCGCACTCTGGTGCCCCCACAGCGCCCTTCTCGGCCTGCCCGCGCCCCCTGGCGCGCTGCCCTGCCCGCCCACGCCCCCGGTGCGCTGCCCGTCCTGCCCGGTGCATTCCGTCGCCCCTACAGCACCCTGCCCGCGCTGCTGGCTCCCCCGCGATGACCTGCCCGGCACCCTGTGGTTCCCTGCTGCGCTGCCCGGTGCGGCCCCGCGAGCTGACCGATGTCCGACACCCTGCCCGACGCACCCACGCCCTGCCGGGTGCACCCGAGGCCTGCCCGGTGTCCAGCCAGCCCACCCGCACCCCGCGCGGCCTGCTCGCTGGCCTCCTGGCCATCGGCCTGCTGAACCGGCCCGCGACGCCCCCACTGTATCATTAATCGAACCGACCCGGTCTCTCAGACCGAGTTACCGAGCCATCTACGTGGCGACTATTGGGTTGAACCGCCCTCGTGGTCCGCTGGGCCGGGCCTAGCAGAATGGGTCGAAACTTAGCGGCTGACCTGCCCAATGGGCCAGGTCAGACCCAACGAGTCTGACTGGGTCGACCCAGACTGGGTTGGGCCGAGTCGGTCCGACCGGGTTGGATCGGACTCGGGCCCATTACTGACCCTTTACCTTCTTGGGCCATATCTTTGGCACCGGATGTCCGTTTGACGAATCGTCAACAGAGCTGATATTCTTGGAGCATATCCGTCCTTTTGAGTAAACCCCACCAGAGTTCGGGGTATAGTTGAGTCATGGTCAGGTTGGTTTGTACACGAATCCAACCGGGCCCCCGGGACTAAAATGCTAATAACTCACAGACCAGAAGTCCAATTGACACGCCGTCTGTTGTGTTGAGACCCCTATGACGTGGCGGTCTTTTGAGATACTTCCACCTGAGACTTCATGACACTTTTAGTATCGACCAGTAGCTTGTGGAGCGGATCCTCCCAGAGACGAGCAGATAGAGAGCGGAGACCTAGTAGCTGTAGACCTGATGACTGCTTGACCGATTCGAATCAGAGTGATTCGACTAGCCCAGTGGATGGAGCACCCGGTTTGGTGGCAGACCCATGGCAGACGGAGCGCCTAGCTTGGCAGCAGACCTACAGTACTCGATAGGAGAAGTACCTCTGACGGCTATTAGGGGGAGTGCCCGGTTTGGCGGCAGACCCACAGCGGACAGAGCGCCCGGTTTGGCAGCAGACCCGCGATACTCGACAGGGGAGTACCTTAGCGGTCTAAGGTTAGTGAGTAGTGCCTCAGAGTCGCGACAGGGCCACTTTACTCGACAGAGGAGGAGTTCTCCAGTAGTAGTGGTTTCGATAATGAAAAATCCTGGTTTGAGCTGATTCAATGACCTTTGTGTTTTCCTCATGATTGAGATGGGTTACTTGATAATTTAGGTATTTGTATGGGCATATACCTAAGTAATGGTTATACATTGAAATCACACTTTGTGGTTTATCCTTGTTGGATTTTGTGAGACCTTGAGGGTCTCGGGGTCCCTACTGAGTATCGTTATACTCACCCCTGCACGGGCTATGCCCGCACCTCGTTGTATTGGATGCATACGACAGACAGCGCTGACCAAGGCAGAGTGTATGAGGACTGGATGATACCTGGAGGTGGACCTCACGACGAGACAGTACCCGGAGGAGACGGACGGGCGTGGAGAACTGAGAAGGCTTTCTGTACCTACCCTATAGGTAAGATCCGTGGTGGACGACCCAAGAGCTGCTAGACACCTTCCAACTGTTTTTCTTTTTGGTTGTACTTGTTTTTCCATTCCTTTTACTTTACTGTTGGGCTTGTATTTTGGCCCCCCTTTACTTTTAGCACACTTTTTACTCAGTTTTTACTTAGTGTTTGCTTCCGCTTGTACTCTGGTTGGGTATGTTTATGTTTTATAAAGGAAATGCCTTCCCAGTGTTAGGGAATTACGCCTTTGGTTCTAGTCGCCAGCCCCTGGCCTATGGAAGGCGGGTTTGTGGTAGTCACGATACAGGCCCCGGGGGACGCGTCATGACATGAGAAGTCTAGGGATTGATTCTTGGAGGAGGAGTAACATCTCATTAGTTGATATGTAGTCACACCATTTGTGTTTATTATGTATTTGGAGGTGAATAAGAAGGATGATGTGATTGAGAGGATTCATGCTCAACCAAGGTTTTCTTGAGATGGATTTCATCATAGTTCCTTAAGGAGTAGGGCTATTGGTGGTAGATCACATGCTTCTAGAAAGATGAGGTTCCTTGATGGGAGTCAGCCTTAGTTGTTTTCTTCCTCCCATTTATCCTGGGTCAATGGTTCCTATACCTCTACCAAGATGTTCTCCCTATTGTTATTTGACTGTGGATTCTATACCTATCAACATTATCAGTGTATAACCATTCTTGGGGCTTAGTATAGTGGAGGTGTCTAGGTATCTTATAATCCCCAACAATAGTAGCTACATTAGAGGTGGTATCACCAATAGGGGTAGCAGGATTATGTTTCTCTATGAGTAGGTGGATATAGCGGAAGTTATCCCTATGATTTCCACCCCCTTAGGGACATAGATCTGAGGAAAACCATGTAGGTGGTCATTAGTAGTGAGGCAGTGAAGCCAGACATGGAAAACTTCATGTTATAGATGTGCTAGCACCAGAGGTGACAAATATCATCTAGGGTACCATATGTTTATCAATTCATATGTATTTTTTTATTCTATAGTGTTACCCTACTTTATTGTTCTCACCTTGGTCCATGCACTGAGACTCAAGGTGTAGAGGCTTCTAGTTCCCATGTTGTTGACTACGCTAGTTGGAGGTCAGTTGAGTTTTCATGATGTGTGATGGGGATTTGAGATGATGATGGGGTGACATTATTCATCTTGAGATTTATTTATAATTTTTATACATATATATATAATGACATTTTTAGCCTTGATTTTTTGTATTCTATGTGCACAATTATTGAATTCTTTAGGAGGAGAGTTTCATTCTATGACGAGGAGGGACAACATGTGGTATTCTATAGTGAGTGAGATCATGAAATGGGTCAAAGATGTTTGGAACCATTATTGTCTCAGCTAGAATTTATTTTCTTGGATTTAGTGGAGGCACATGAGGTAGAGTTTCCTAGATTTTTAGAGGAGTTTATTGAATTTTTTCCCAAAAAAGTTGTGGATTTACCCCCTCATCATGACATCAAGTTTGGGTAGAGTTTTATCTTGTTGTATATTTGATTTTAATGGATCATTATCAGATAAAACCTTCCGAGCTATAGGAGTTGAGGATTCAGATTGACGAAATGATATAGAATGGTTTATTTAGTCCAACATTTCATCATTGGGTGCTTTTATGTTATTATCTAAGAAGGTATAGGGTGGTTTACAATTGTGTATAGACTATCGATAGTTGAACTAGGTGAAGATCAAGAACCATTACCATATTTTGAGGATAGATAATTTTTTTGACTAGTTGAAGGGGGAAACTAGTTTTCAATGATTTATTTGTGGTTTGGATATCACCAAATGAGGGTGAAGGATGAAAATATACCAAAGCCTTATTTTTGATGTGGATATGGTCACTTTGAGTTCATGGTCATGCTTTTTGGTGTCACAAACACTGTAATTGTGTTCATGGGACTCATGAACCCCATGTTCAATGAGTTTTATGACCAGTTTATGGTTATTTTCATTGATGAAATCCTTAACTACTCGAGATCATATGAGAAGCATACTGAGAAAATTAGAGCCATTTTATAGGTCCTTCAACACCATCATATTATTGGGAATATTTCCAAGTGAAAGTTTTTTAATGTGAGTGGTGAACTTCCTTTGACATGTAGTGTATCAATAAGGGGTGTTACTAGATACATTAAAGATTGTGGAAATTTTTTCTTGGGAAATACCCTAGAATGTTATTGAGGTTCATAGTTTCATTAGTCTCATTGGATATTATTAGATATTCATTTCCGATTTATCTTAGGTCGTGACCCCATTGATAACCATGGATAGGAAGGACCAAGATTTCTTATGGACCAATTAGTGTGAGGTAGATTTTGACTACCTAAAGTAGAGGTTGATCACTGCTCACATGCTTTGATTTCCAAAGGAGGGGGGGGGGTGATGTTTGAGGTGTTATATGATGCATCCCATATCATTTTGGTCTGTGTAATGATGTAATGGGTATAAGAGTCTTAATGGGGGGACTTAAAGGTATAGGTGATGTGGTACCTTGTTCATCATGGTGATGCTCTAGAAGGATATTTGAAGAATGACCAATATTAGATGATGTTTTAGAGGAGGCTTTTTGTTTCATCAATGGCGCATAAGGAGTTTCTTCACAAGTTTCACAATTCAATAGTGGCTGAGGATCCTAGTTTTTCCAAGATATATCATTCCTTGAGGGGTCAACTTTGGTGGAACATGATAAAGTGGTCAGTGGTGGAGTTCGTATTGTGGTGTCTAGCCTTCCAATTAGTGAAGGCAGAGAATCATGTTCTAGGTGGTTTATCGTAGTTGTTGAATGTCCTCGAGTGAAAATGGGAGGTCATACTGATGGATTTTATAACTAGTCTTCCATAATACCAAGGATGATGTGATGCTACTTAGGTGATAGTGGAATGATTGATGAAGTTATATCACTTCATAGTAAGTAGGAAGTCTAGAACTATGAAGGTTCTAGAGAGGCTGTATATAGATGTGGTGGTATGACTTCATAAGCCACTGAGGACCATTATTTTGGATCAGGATCCTCATTTCACCTCATGATCCTAGAGAGGATTTTATTATGATTTGGGATCCCAGTTTAACCTTATCACTTAATTCTATTCTCAGAAGGATGGTCAGACTGAGTGAAACATCTAGATGTTAGAGGATATATTGTGGGATTGAGTTCTATATTTTGGTGGATCTTGGGTGAGGCAATTTCCCTTGGTTGAGTTTTATTATAAAAAGTTTATAACTCTTCCATTATCATGACCCAATTTGAGGCATTGTATGGTAAACATTTTCATTCTTTGTTGTGCTAGAAAATATTTGGGGAGTTAACAATCCTTGGGCCATATGTGGTGTAAAGAATAATAGAGATGATCCGAGAGCTAATGAAGGTAGAAAATGACCATTATAAATCTTATGAGGATCAATAGAGGTGACCTATAGAGTTTAAGGTTGGTGACCACACATTCTTTAGATTTCCCCCTCATTATGGGTACTGGAGGTTTGGCCTGGGGAGTACGATCACTCCCCACTTTATTAGTTTTTTCAAGGTTTTGTAATACATTTTTAGGGTTTTATATCAGTTATTACTTCCTTCATAGTTGTACATGATGCATGATATCTTTAATCATCACAACTTCGACAATATCTTCATGGAGATTCTTGTATCATTTATTGGGGATATTTTGATATCAAGGATGATGAGATGTTCATATAGCAGACAATCATGGTTCAAGATTTAAAATTTTAAGTGTTGTATGGGCATGCTATCATTTTGGTTCTCATTCTCTAGAGGCATGGTGAAATATATGAGAGTACTCGGGAGTGAGATTCTCAGATTCATCATCAGTATCCATAAATGTTTTATTTTTTTATTTTTCCTTTTTGATGATATGTTTAATTTTTTATTCAATTGTATGGGATGGTTGATATGTATATTTTGATAAGTTTTTTATCTCAGTGTTAGTTTATGATTAATTGATGTGTTTTTATATTTGAGAGGTATCTCCTGAGGGTTCTTGTTTGGCGATGTTTTTGGTTTCTTCACTTTTAGGTTTGGTTTTAATTATCAAGGAAAAGAATTATTTTAGGGGTATATAATGTAACGGTCTAGAAATTTATAGCCTATTCCTATCACGACCTAACCCATGACGGGGATCAAGCTGCAACTACCCCAAGCCCACCTCCATAGGCTACGGGGTGATAACATGCGACGAAGGAAAAAAAAACTTGGGGAGGAATTTTCCTAAGAACTTGCACACACACACACAACTAACTTAATTAAAAAGTGCATAGGAAAAGGGAAAAAAGATAAAACACTGCTATAAAATTAAACCAAACATGCATTGAACTCTAATCAGTACAAATATAGAAATTTAAACTGAAAGGGGAAGAGAAAAAAATACATGACCAAACAAATTTTTTTCACAACCTAATGATTAGACACTGTAAGAGGCTAATATTCGTTGCTAATATATGTAGTTTTCATGTTCCTTGCTATTCATAAATACCATTTTAGTGCATTTTACATTTTGAACACCCATTCTCATCATTTGTGCACTTCATGCCCAATGTGCACCAATTTAGGCCCAAAGTTTCATCTGATTTTAAAGAATGTAACTATCCATGTTTTAATTTGACATTTTTGGAAATGGATATTAACTTAATTATGAACATTTTTTATTCAGGGATCAATGGATTATTAATAAAGTATGATGGAGATATTTGGCAATTAAAGGAAAAAATTCTGAAGAAGGCAGATTGGATATCATCCCACTGATCGGACTATGGGGCCCACAATACAGGCCCAATGAAGCCCAAAATTTATGGAAGGATAGAAGACATATAGGGAAACAAATCATTCTTCTAGAGCCAGTGCTAATTCGTTCTCAATGGGGGCTGTTAGGGGACATCTGGGGATTCATTTAAGTCTTCTAGGGCCCACTCAAATTCAGCCTTCTAGAAGGTCCTTTTGGCGCGTCTTTCCGGTGGATGCAAGCTGGCTGCAACTTCGGGGCAAGAAGTGGAAAAGTCTCTTATCATTAATGTTCCACCCACCTTTTCCCAACATAATTAATTCAAGACACATGGGATGTTGGGGGCTCGGCCAAGGCTTCATTTTTTTCCTATTTAAGGCAGTAGTGGTGATGGATTTGGGGAGTTTGGGTGCTTTCTTTTCATTGTAATGTTATTATGCCAATTTGCCTTTGTAATGTTCTTCCTTCTCATGTAAGTTGTTCGAATCACCTTAGTCTTCAATAAAAGTTCTTTCTATTCTCTTGTTCTGTTCTTATCCTTATCACCTTGATACCGTTGCCTCAAGGTGTGAATTTATTCACACCAAACCTTGTGATTTTGTTCACACAACGGTGGAGTGATTGTTATTTTTGTTGTTTTTACTTCTTCAATTCCACCCTCATAAGTCTACTTTCCGCTTCCATTGAGAACTTGTAATCAATGGAGGGCTAGCTCTTTTATGGGTTGATCCAAGGGAGTAGCAAGGGGCTGGATTGAATGTTATTTCTCATGCCCTAAATGTTATTAATTTCTTTTAATTGAGTTTCTTTCATTCAATTATTTTTATTCTTCCTCTTCCTTATTGAATTTATTCACCCCACTTTCATGTGCTAATTACATCCTTTACCTTGGAGTGCTCATGAAAATGATCCTACAAGTGTATAGGTGATTATCATATGTTTTTAAGGTGTTTAATCAGTAAGTGATGAGGTTAGTTTGAATTCATTCCATGAATCCTTCTCGAGTTAATGAAATTAAAATCGTAAAAAAAAGAATTCATTCAATCCACCCCGAGCCATAACCTAGGATCAACTCATTTTCTCTTAATTTTAATTCACATAGATCTTTTAGTGCTCTTTCAAAACAATCTAAAATCAACCCAAGTTGGCCACTTCATAGCCAAAAATCCATCTCTTTTTATTGAGTGTCTAAAGGTTCTTCTTAGGTCTCTGAGGATTCGACAATCCAAGCTACACTACAAGCGACCGCTTGACCCTTAAAACTTGGGTAAATTTGGGCAAGACCAAATTTTGGCGCCGTTGCTGGGGACCAAGTAAGTTCCTTAGACAAAAACCTTCTTTCCTCACCCCCATTCTTCTACTCTCACCCAGGATCTCTTATCTTGTCCCTTTCTCGCTTTTTTTTGGCGCATGTCCACCTACACCCGCGATTTCTCAAACAGACTAGTTAGGGTGGATAGTCCTAGGATAGGGGAGTCAAGTGAACCTAGGGGATTGTTTAAATCAGATCCAAATATTCTTGAAACCCCAAAGTCAGAACTTGAAACAAGTCCAATGGAGGGTCATCCACAGAATCAAATTTTAAACCCTGGGGGGAATCAAATGGGAAACCAAAACCAAGAAGCTCCAAACTTAGGGAATGTAGTTGATCAAACCATGAACGACTACCTCACTCCTACTTGGACCAATGCCCCCTCATGCATTAGACACAATTCCATAGGAGACACCAACTACATATTCAAACCCCATGTCCTAAACCACCTTCCAACCTTTCATGGGATGGAGTCAGAAATGCCATACCTTCATGTCAAAGAGTTCAACGACATTGTTGAAACCATGTGTCCCCCACATCAACTAGAATCTGCTAAGATGAGGCTCTTTCCTTTTTCATTAAAGGATCGATCTAAAAATTGGCTAAACAACTTGAGACCTGCATCAATCCACTCTTGGGACCAACTGCAAAGAGAATTCTACAAAAAATACTTCCCTCATCACAAAACAATTGCACTTAAAAAGAGCATCCAAAACTTTTTTGAAAAAGAGGGAGAGTCATTTTATGAAACATGGGAGAGGTTTAAAGACACCCTAAACATGGTTCCACACCATGGTTTTTCTATTCCTGAACAAGTAAGAATTTTCTATGAAGGTTTGGGCCCAGGTAACAAACAATTCATTGACATGATGTGTAATGGGACCTTTAAAAACAAATCCCCAAATGATGCTTACGAGTATCTAGAAATCCTTGCTGAACAAAACCAAACATGGGGAACATCACCTTATTCTGAAAAGCCTCAAAGAACTACTGGAATGCATATACTTAGGGAAGAGGAAAGCCTTAGGGCGAAACTTGCAGCACTCTCTAGGAAGGTTGAAGAGATAGACCATAGGAAAATCAATGAAATCCAAACTGTAGACCTTGTTTGCACAATCTGTGACAAAAATGACCACAAAACGGACAACTGCCCAACCATTCCATCCATCAAGGATGTTCTTTTAGGAGGACCACCTGCCGAAGTCAATGCCCTAAACTTTCAAAAGCCTCAATACCCAAACACATTCAACCCAAGGTATAATGACCACCCAGGATTCCGATGGAAAGATAACCAACAACCTAGCCAACCACAAGGACCAAACCCCTACCCTACAAAAACTTTTCAAAACCATAACCAATTACAACCACAACCAGTCCAATACCAACATCCTCTAGTCCAATACCAACAACCCATCCAACAACCAAAGTATCCCCCTAGGATAACCCAACCAACACAAACCCCTTCCCAATCTGTCCCTCTCCCAATCCTTGAACAACTGTGCAAACAAATGGAAAGGATGAACTCAGAAGTCTCGTCCCTTAAACAAGAACTTCAAACCATAAAAACTGGAAAGTCACCCATGCCCACACAGGCCATTCCACAAAAAAACATCAAGGGGGGAGACAAGTTGCACTCAAATAACTCATGAACAACTAAAGGCTGTGAAAGTTTTGAGAAGTGGGAAATCAATTGAGAAACCTGGACAAATAGTTCAAACCCCACCTGAAGATTCAAACTCTAATGAAAATTCAAATGAAACACATGAACAAACTGATGATACTAATAAAAATGTTAAGGAAACAACTCTTCAAAAAACAACCCCACAACCTGCCCCATTTCCTCAACGCATGAGGGGGAAAACCAAGCCTGAATTGAGTGAAACATTGAGGGAAATATTCTCACAAGTCAAGTTGAACATTCCACTCCTCGATGCCATTCAAACCATTCCTGCATACTCAAAATACCTTAAGGACCTCTGCACATTTAAACGGAAATTCTCACATAAGAACCAAGTCCTTCTGGCAGCAAATGTTAGCACAACAATCCAAGGAACCCTTCCTCCAAAGATGAAAGACCCGGGATGCCCTTACATAAATGTTGAACTAGGAGAGAACAAAGTTGTAAAAGCCTTGTGTGATCTCGGAGCCAGTGTGAACCTCATTCCTTATGCTATGTATTGTCAGTTAGGGCTCAAAGAAATCCAACCCACATCTGTCACTCTTTAACTTGCTGATCGTAGTATTCGAGTTCCAAAGGGGATCTTAAAGGATGTTTTGGTGAAAGTTGAAAATTTCATTTACCCAGCTGACTTCATTGTTCTTGACAATCACCCAAGCTTAGGTCCTAGGGAGCAAACCCCAATCATCCTTGGTCATCCCTTACTTGCAACAATCAAATCTGTTATCCGAGTCCGAAATGGGAACATGACCATCACCTTTGGAAACATGAGTCTAGACTTGAACATCTACAATGCAAACTCTCAAATTGGGGATGATGAAGAGATCCATGAGGTTAATTGGATGGGTAGTGTTGATAGTGAACTCAAGGAACACCAAGGAATTACCGAAGGATTTTTAAGTCAAGAAGAGATTGATTTTCTTTGTTCACATGAGGGAAATTTGTCTCCTTGGCTTGAATCTCTTTCAGATTGCTCTATTGATGATTTTCTAGAATCACCAATCAATGATACCATGAGTGAAATCAATAACATCGAGTCCATATCCCTTCATGAAACTACTCTAGCTAATTTATTGGATGAAAATTCTCTTCACAAGGAACCAATTTTGTCAAGAAATGTAAACAAAGAAACTGAGTTCAATACAAAGTCTCATCCTTTCTTGGAAAGTGATAACCACTCTGATCTTGAATTTAAGGTTTTACCTTCATCACTCAAGTATGCGTTCTTAGGGGACAATCAATCCTTTCCTGTTGTCATTTCTTCCTCTCTTGAAGCCAATCATGAGAGGATGCTTCTAGATGTCCTTAGGAGACACAAGAAAGCCATTGGATGGACCCTATCAGATATTCCTGGGATTAGCCCACTTATCGGGACTCATAGAATTGTTCTAGAATCCGATTCAAAGCCATGTCGTCAACCTCAGCGACGACTCAATCCTAATCTCATGGAATTAGTGAGAAAAGAACTTTTGAAATTGTTAAAAGCTGGTATCATCTATCCTATAGCTGAGAGTGAGTGGGTTAACCCAATCCATGTGGTTCCAAAGAAGGCTGGAATCACAGTAATAACCAATAATGATGGAGAGATGCTTCCAACAAGGGTTAGTAGTGGATGGAGAGTCTGTATTGACTATAGGAAGCTCAACTCTTGTACCAAGAAAGACCATTTCCCCTTGCCCTTTATTGATCAAGTCCTCGAGCGTGTGGCGGGTCATCAATTCTACTGCTTCCTAGATGGATTCTCAGGGTATAATCAAATCGAAGTCTCTTTAGAGGATCAAGGAAAAACAACCTTCACTTGTCCATTCGGCACTTTTGCCTTCAAGCGCATGCCCTTTGGGTTATGTAATGCCCCTGGTACCTTCCAGCGGTGCATGATGGGAATCTTCTCGGACATGGTGGGGGATTGTTTAGAGGTCTTCATGGATGATTTCTCCATCTTTGGGGATACTTTTGAGGGATGCCTTATAAATGTTGAAAAGGTTTTGTCAAGGTGTGAGGATAAGAATCTCATACTAAATTGGGAAAAATGCCATTTCATGGTAAGGGAAGGACATGTTCTAGGTCATCTGGTATCTGGTAGAGGGATTGAAGTTGATAAAGATAAGGTTGACATCATTCGTCACCTTCCCTCTCCTAAAACTGTTAAGGAAGTGAGGTCCTTCTTAGGACATGCTGGTTTTTATAGGAGGTTCATTAGGAATTTCAACTCTATTTCTCGACCACTTTGTGCTCTATTGGTAAAAGATGCTCCATTTTTATGGACAGAAAGCTGTGAGGAATCATTCTCTACACTCAAGTCAACTCTTATATCTCCACCTATCATGCAATCTCCAAATTGGAAACTTCCTTTCGAGCTCATGTGTGATGCAAGTGACTTCACTGTAGGAGCAGTCTTAGGACAACGGTGTGAGAAAACTCCATGTGTCATTACTTATGCAAGCAAATCTTTAAATGATGCACAAATAAACTACACCACTATTGAGAAAGAGCTGCTTGCTGTTGTCTTTGCTTTAGAGAAATTCAGGTCTTATCTCTTAGGATCACCCATCATTGTCTTCACTGACCATTCAGCCCTAAAATACCTTTTCCAAAAACAAGATGCCAAGGCTAGATTGATTAGGTGGGTCCTTCTTCTTCAAGAGTTCGATTTAACCATTAAGGATAAAAAGGGTGTTGAAAATGTTGTAGCTGATCACCTCTCTAGGATGGAATTCAAAGACAACTCACACCACCTCTCTGTGTCTGATTCATTTCCCGATGAGCACCTCTATTCAGTGAGTGATTGACCTTGGTATGCTGACATAGCAAACCATTTGGTGACGGGTGACATTCCAAAATTCCTGGGGACCCATGCTAAGAGGAAATTTCTTTCTGATGTCAAAAACTACGTGTTTGATGATCCTTACCTCTTCAAGTTCTGTCCAGATCAAATCATCAGGAGATGTGTTCCCGAGTCTGAGCAAGAGTCCATTCTAAAATTTTGTCATGGAGAGGCATGTGGAGGGAACTTTTCTACAAAGAAAACCACTGCAAAGGTCCTCCAAAGTGGTTTATACTGGCCGAACCTCACTAAGGATTCCTTCCAATACTGCAAAAGTTGTCCTCAGTGTCAGCAATTAGGATCCATTTCCAAAAGAAATCAAATGCCCCTCACTCCCATTCTAGTAGTTGAAATCTTTGATTGTTGGGGAATTGATTTCATGGGACCCTTTCCAAACTCTAAGGGATACCTCTACATCCTCTTAGCTGTTGATTATGTCTCAAAATGGGTTGAGGCCATTCCCACCAAGACTAATGATCATCAAGTTGTGATCCGATTCCTAAAAGAGCATATCTTTTCTAGATTTGGAATTCCGAGGGCTATAATCAGTGATCGTGGAACCCATTTCTGTAATCGCCCATTCTCTTCACTCATGTCTAAGTATGGAATTTCTCATAAAGTTTCCACTGCCTACCATCCTCAAACCAATGGTCAAGCTGAGTTAGCAAATAGGGAGATTAAGCAAATTCTTGAAAAAACTGTCAACCCCTCTAGGAAAGATTGGTCTGAGAAACTCTTGGATGCTCTTTGGGCATATCGTACAGCATTCAAAACCATCCTAGGAATGTCCCCATATAGGTTGGTTTATGGAAAAGCATTCCATTTACCTGTTGAAATTGAGCATAAGGCATTTTGGGCAATCAAGAAAATGAATTTCGACATTTCTTTAGCTGAAGAAAAGAGGAAGTTAGATCTTAATGAACTTGAGGAACTTAGGATGGAGGCGTATGAAAATTCAAGGATAAATAAAGCTAGAGTTCAAGCCTATAAATCTAGGAATATCAAAGTCAAGCAATTTGAACTGGGAAAACCTGTACTCTTGTATAGTTCAAAACTTCATTTACACCCGGGAAAGTTAAGGTCTAGATGGTCAGGTCCATTCATAGTGCATCATGTGTACCCTCATAGGGCTGTAGAGATTCAGGATCCCACAAGTGGTAACATTTTTAAGGTCAATGGTCATAGGTTAAAACCATTCATTGAATCATTCAATAAACAGGAAATAGAGGTAGAGTTAACAGAGGCAACCTATGAACCAGGAAAAAATTGATAGATTTAGGATCCATGTCGGGCTAACGACGTTAAACAAAAGCGCTTCACGGGAGGCAACCCGTGGTCTTCATCTTTCTAATCTTTGTGACTCGTTTTTTCCTTCTTCTGCATTTTGTTATTTAAAAAAAAAATATAGACTGTTGACCTGATCTTCTTTTATGAGTAAGGATGGGTATGAAAGGGGAGCACCGTATTCATCCGTGTCACGCGGTGCGATCCCTGAGTAATACCTTACCCAGAAAATATAAAGAAGACAATGTATCATCAGTTTATTTTATTTTATTTTATTTTTATCTTTTTTGTAGGTATTTAAAAAAAAATAGATTGTTGACATGTTCTTCTTTTATGAGTAAGGATGGGTATGAAAGGGGAGCACCGTATTAATCCATGTCACGCGGTGTAATCCCTGAGTAATACCTTACCCAGAAATTTAAGAGAAGACAATGTATCATCAATTTATGTTTTTATACTTTTTTTTAGGTTAAAAAAAAATACGAAAAATATATATATTAAAAAAAAAATTTAAGGCATGTCATAGGTCATTGGGAAAAGCTATTCACAACTGTCCAAGCCATTGGGAGACAAACCATAATTGAAGGGAGACATGTGAATGCGTTTTCAACATCAACCACTAGGTGACTTCATTCCATAATTTTCATTTTCAATGTCTTCGTTGAACTTCTATCCTACCCCTTCTATATTTCAATTCTTTAAACACTGAGGACAGTGTTATTCTAATTTGGGGGGTGGAGATGAAAATCTGTGGAAGGAAAAATGTCATTAAACTTGAACATGATAACACACATTCCAAACTCTGAAATTGGATATCAAATAATTTTGCATGCCTTGATTCTGATTTTAAAGCAAGTTTATGTTCATGTGCATAGTTATTGGAAAGTGCGGTTGTCCGATGTGATTTTTCACTGTTATATTTTTCATCCATTTAAAAAAAACACAATGCACATCCTCTAGATTTTGGGGTTTTAGTTTGAGTTCTTGGGGACCCATAATAAATAGCATAGGATTGGCGATCATTTTAATTTTAACATGAGTATTCAAAAAAAAAAAAAAAAATTTGCGCGTAGAGCAATGAATTGACCTAATGTGTGGCTTTCGGCACTTGGGGATCGCGACTCCATAGTTGTCTGGCCTAGAGTTGGGCATTTTATCTCTATTTGTGGTAATTTTAATTTGTTTTTGATTGAGTTAGCTCGAGATGATGCCCGAGTATGTGAGCTTCACTTGGTGCCCTAAGGTCTTTGAGCCTGGGAGTCATCGGCAAAGTCTTGCTACATGGGTTGACTCGATTGAGTTCAATTTCAATTACCATGGCAAAATTGCAAAAAAAAAAAAAACCAAAAAAAAAAATAAAAAATAAAAAATGAGTACTCATCTTATTATTAAAATTTGATTGCTCCTAGCGCTTCCATCTTTTATCCCTCGAATGAAAATGAACCCCCATGTCTATTGTGACACACAACACTTCATCATGCTTAATTGAATTTGGATGAAATATGGCAATGAATTTGAACAAAGGAATGGGCTTGGGCTTGGGATATGCTTATGGACATAGCTTGTTTTAAATGATTTTGATGGGTTTCATAATTGTTTGGTATGTGATCTTTGGGTGAGAAATGTGTATTAAAATGTTTTTGGAAAATGGCATTCGAATTTCATTTTTGTGAGATATATTTTGCTCGGGACTAGCAAAACTCAAGTTGGGGGGTGTGATTAGCCACTGTAAGAGGCTAATATTTGTTGCTAATATATGTAGTTTTCATGTTCCTTTCTATTCATAAATACCATTTTAGTGCATTTTACATTTTGAACACCCATTCTCATCATTTGTGCACTTCATGCCCAATGTGCACCAATTTAGGCCCAAAGTTTCATCTGATTTTAAAGAATGTAACTATCCATGTTTTAATTTGACATTTTTGGAAATGGATATTCACTTAATTATGAACATTTTTTATTCAGGGATCAATGGATTATTAATAAAGTATGATGGAGATATTTGGCGATTAAAGGAAACAATTCTGAAGAAGGCAGATTGGATATCATCCCACTGATCGGACTATGGGGCCCATAATACAGGCCCAATGAAGCCCAAAATTTATGGAAGGATAGAAGACATATAGGGAAACAAATCATTCTTCTGGAGCCAGTGCTAATTCGTTCTCAATGGGGGCTGTTAGGGGACATCCGGGGCTTCATTTAAGTCTTCTAGGGCCCACTCAAATTCGGCCTTCTAGAAGGTCCTTTTGGCGCGTCTTTCCAGTGGATGCAAGCTGGCTGCAACTTCGGGGAAAGAAGTGGAAAAGTCTCTTATCATTAATGTTCCACCCACCTTTTCCCAACATAATTAATTCAAGACACATGGGATGTTGGGGGCTCGTCCAAGGCTTCATTTTTTTCCTATTTAAGGCAGTAGTGGTGATGGATTTGGGGAGTTTGGGTGCTTTCTTTTCATTGTAATGTTATTATGCCAATTTGCCTTTGTAATGTTCTTCCTTCTCATGTAAGTTGTTCGAATCACCTTAGTCTTCAATAAAAGTTCTTTCTATTCTCTTGTTCTGTTCTTATCCTTATCACCTTGATACCGTTGCCTCAAGGTGTGAATTTATTCACACCAAACCTTGTGATTTTGTTCACACAACGGTGGAGTGATTGTTATTTTTGTTGTTTTTACTTCTTCAATTCCACCCTCATAAGTCTAATTTCCGCTTCCATTGAGAACTTGTAATCAATGGAGGGCTAGCTCTTTTATGGGTTGATCTAAGGGAGTAGCAAGGGGCTGGATTGAATGTTATTTCTCATGCCCTAAATGTTATTAATTTCTTTTAATTGAGTTTCTTTCATTCAATGATTTTTATTCTTCCTCTTCCTTATTGAATTTATTCACCCCACTTTGATGTGCTAATTACATCCTTTACCTTGGAGTGCTCATGAAAATGATCCTACAAGTGTATAGGTGATTATCATATGTTTTGAAGGTGTTTAATCAGTAAGTGATGAGGTTAGTTTGAATTCATTGCATGAATCCTTCTCGAGTTAATGAAATTAAAATCGTAAAAAAAAGAATTCATTCAATCCACCCCGAGCCATAACCTAGGATCAACTCATTTTCACTTAATTTGAATTCACATAGATCTTTTAGTGCTCTTTCAAAACAATCTAAAATCAACCCAAGTTGGCCACTTCATAGCCAAAAATCCATCTCTTTTTATTGAGTGTCTAAAGGTTCTTCTTAGGTCTCTGAGGATTCGACAACCCAAGCTACACTACAAGCGACCGCTTGACCCTTAAAACTTGGGTAAATTTGGGCGAGACCACCTAACAAAAATTAGAAAAGTAAAAAAGCTGAGAGATCCCCGCTCCTGGATCCCAAGATATGACTACTGTATGCGGTCCAAGAACCCCATATCTCTAAGCTCCTCATAAGTCATGATCAACCTATTTTTCATCTGCATATGGCATGATACATGTGGGCAATGCCCATGTAGGGGTGAGTATCAACATACTCAATAGGACGCCCTGAAAAGGAGAAGGGAGAGTATTTAGAGATACAACTAAAGAGGAAAGCAGTAGATAGAACAAGGTATATAGAAAAAGTATAGCTCAACCCAAAAATATAGTGAAAGAAAATTCATCCAAATACAAGGAGATCAAAACGGTGAGAAAATGAACTTCTCGTTGAGTCTTCACTAAATATAGTAGGAGAGTAGAATCGTCTAACCACGAGAATCTATACATGGAAAGCACGTGGCATACCCCACACATATTCACCTCTCCTGGAAGGAGAGTATCCAAAACCCAAGGAGTGGGTACTGAAACAGAGTGTATATATATGCTCAATCAAAGAATCCCAAATGAGAGAGTAAGGGGATCTCCATATCAAAACTCAACCTAAGAAGAAGAGTCACCAAAAGTTAAAGAAGTATCCATTAACGATTCCTATCAACACACACGTCTACCTTGAACACACAAGTCAAAGGGGCTCAATCACCACACCATGATACTATCCACTTTGGGAAGAACTAACTTGCACTCACAGTTTTAGGTCACATTATAAGGATGCATCTTGTTGGGGGAAAGATTACCTCTTCCTTGTGATTATAAAGGTACGTCAAAACACATCTCTTCAATAATCCACATAGTCAGATGGTGCAAACTTGAAGTAGAGGACCCACACCCTAGTACATCAGGGGGATTCCACTCTAGTAGTAGTCGTAGAGGACCTGCACCCTAGTGCGTTAGGGGGATTCCACTCTAGCCATTAAGGATCCATGCACTAGTGCATCAAGGGGATCAACACCCAGGAGTTGATGGGGACCCACTACCCAACCCCACTGAAGGGTAATACTCTAGAGGGTACTGCCTGACAAGTAGCTATAGAGGACTCATGCCCCAGTTCGTCAGGGGGATTCCACTATAGTCATCGAGGATCCACACCCTACCTGGTAGGGGTATTTTACTCGGAAGTAACTATAGAAGACCCACACCTATACCGATGGTGGGTTCCACTTTGATATCATCGAGGACCTACACCCTAGACATTAGGGGGATGCCACTTGGAAGGCATCAAGGAACTACACTAGGCATCCCTAATGAATGGTATCTCTCAGAAAGCATCGAGGAACTACACTGTCCATCCCTACTGGATGGTACCTCTCATAAATAATCAAGGAACACCGCTACCCAACCCATATAGAGGGTAAGCTCATAAATATACGATAAACCTACCTAATTATAACCTTTGTTGGACATCACCTAAAAAGGAGTCATGCCTAGAAAATCTCGCATCATATCTATAAATCCACTATAGAGGGCATCATCTTATTCACACATGGAAAAAACACTCAGGAAAGGCTACTCGTAGGAAAAAAATATGATTCCAAAAGAAAGAGATATGAGAGGTAGAAGATTCATAATGTGGTACACGACATGTGTGGGGACCACACGACATGTGACTCCACCTCATTTCCTGGCTGTGTACCTAGACATACTCGAGTACTAAACTATGAACTAGAACCCCTAAGCAGACACTTCACTCCCAGAGTACATGGCACATCCGGTCGAAAGGTTGATGAGCACAGGATGCTCGTCGCTGGTCCAAAATGGAGAAAATGTAACTTAATAACTTTCCTCTTCATACAGACTCAGATAACTTAATGGATCACACCATCATGATCCTTGTAGAAAAATTCATAGGATCAACTATTAATTTTCCTAAACTAGACTCCCGGTGAAGAAGATTCATCTCTCATCATCGTATATGGATCAAACCATTACGATCCTCATGAAAAAACACATGGATCAACTATTCATTCGTCTATAAAGGACACCCGATGAAAAAGAAACATTTCACCACAAACACCCAAACCAGGACTCATGGGGTCCACACCATGATTTTGGTTTAAGTGCCCAAAATTAGTCTTGAAACATTTGCTTCAATTTTAAGGTTGATGCGCCGCTAACGGCGTGTCAATTGGACGTCGTATGCAGGAAGTACATCAGAAATAATATTTCTCAATAATAATAATTATATTATTATTATTATATTTAGGATTTTTGTGAAATATATTCACAATCCATAATCCTTAAATATCTAAAATGGCCTCAAAAGGGTCGTCTCGATAGTAGGATCACATCACCGCAGATGACACATAAAACAGACGCTCTGTTTAGAAGATATGGGGGTTTTAGTCTGCAGCCCACAGACTCATCCGACCTACTCAGCCCAGTCACCCCTCCTCGGACCACCTAGACCATTCAATTGCACCTTGTCATGCTAGCCTGCTCAGCTCGGCTCAGCCTCAACCCACCTTGCTTCGGCCAAACCCGCTCCGACCCAACCCGCTTGCTTGGGTGGCCCGTTGGCCTGGGCGACCTACTGGACCTCCGATGTGCACCTGTACATGCCCCACTCCCTACCTTTCTCCATCCAAGATGGTTCAACATAGCCATTCCCATGTTTTTTGGTGCCTTCCATCACCCAGGTCCCGCTGTCTGCCCGAGTTCCGTTGTTCTCCCAACACTCTGCCATCCACTGCGATCCGACCTACCATGCGGCTCCGCCGTGACCCACGACCTTTGCTCACCGACCACCTACACCACCTCGCTTCTCTAGTTCCATGCCACCATCATCGCTCTATGAATCTTGACCACCTCACACACCCCAGTGCTGCCATTCCACATGGCCCGTCACCACTGTCGCGACCTACCCTCGCCAGCCACCGCCTTGCCAGAGCTACACCACCGCCTCCTTCCACACACTGTATCGACTCTGATCCAAATCAAAATGAAGAAAAAAACATAGATATAGGATAATCAGGTTGAAATCTTTACAGACTTAAGCCCCACTTGAAAATCCATTGATGATTTGACGTGTCTGAAAGTTATCAGTGATTTCATGAAGAATGAATAAAGAACACAACCAAAAAGTGATTCAAAACTTAGATCAGTTGATGGATGTGTTTTTTTGACCATTTATATTGATATTAAAAGTATATAATTCAATAAAAGAGTAATTATACTTCAATAATTTCAATCGGGGATGCGAGAATCCAAAAGAATAATACTACCTAGATTTTTGGATTCATCATTGCGTTCACTGCGCTCTAATATGATCGAATCTAAAATCTCATTGCGATTTGCCAAAAGTTAGATGTCAATTATCCAACAAGAGGAGAAGAAGAGCTCCAACGACCATGAGAGGAAATGAGCCGAACCCTTTCTCATTTCCTTAAACACTTATTTATAGCATTTAGCAAGTCTCTCGCCAATAGTCGCTGAATCCGAACCTCCTGAGCCCTCTTACCTGAGGTCGTGGCTAGGGTAAAAACCACACTATAAACTAAACAGTGGTCTTAGATTTTCAATATGAGTACCTGTTCATAAGTTATTTGAAGTATATTCCAAATAAAATAAATTTATTTAATAATTTTATTTACGGTTACGTCCTCAATAACTTTTTTTGCAGAAGGCCTGCACCGAAAAAATTTATACACCACATAGGGTAAATGCCACATTCCAGACTCAAATATGGCCTCATATTTCTAATATGATCTTCTAGTTAAGATATATCCTGTTTCCTCTATGTTCATAGTAAAAAAAATTAATATTTTTATAAAATTAATTATGGGAACACCAGGCCTTAGAATCACATGACGTTTCAACGCCTAGATCTGGAAATATATGTAGAAATATTCCAAAGTATTACAAGGAAAAAATTGGGTCTCTACATCATTATGTCCTCCAATATTTTCATCCTTAAAAATAAAAACTAGGGAAACAACTTAGAATATTGATCTCACACCTGTCTCTCCTGTTCCTAGGAACTCTCCTGCACGTTTTCGTGATTTCACAACACACGAACCAAGGGGATGGACCATCCTCTTAAGGTCCACTCATTTAGATAACATGCATAGGATCAAAAATGTATCTCCTTAGCTTTGACACATGGAAAATGTTGTGCACCCTCTCTAATTATGGGGTAGCTCAAGGTGGTAGGAAACCTTTCCAACCCTCTTCACGATCTCGAAAGGCCCGATGAACTTCAAGGATAGCTTGCCTCCCTAGCTAAAAACTAACACACAATCCCTCGGTATATCCTCCAACACCTGGATAGTGTGATCGATATTTCCATCATTCTAGGGTAAAAGGCTATACTCATCCACATCTGGGTCCCAAACGCCTCCTGTAGGCCTCTCCACAATCTTGATGTAAACCATGCATCACGATCAGAGGCAAATGTCAAGGGAACCTTGTGAAGGTAGGTGATCTTTCATACGTAAAAATGCCCCAAACTATCTACCGAACTCTAATACCTAAAAGTAAGGAAGTAATCCAAATCTATGAGTCAATATAATATCACTCATATGGAATCATGGCCCTTCGCTATGCATGAAATCCTTATAGTGAAGTCCATGGATATGCCATCCCATTTCCACTCTGGGATTTCAAGATATTGCAACAACCCACTGAAACTCGATGCTCAGCCTTCATCCATTGACAGGTGAGGCATCGTGAGACAAACTCAAATATGATTCATCTCATACCAGACCACCAAAAACGCCATAGAAGATCCGTGTACATCTTCCCCACATTGGGATGTACAACTACGAGATAAGTGTGGAACTCTCACATCACCTCTTCCCGCATCGCAACCAGAACCAATATTTTTCTCTAGAATAAGGTCTTGTGATTCCCTCATTTAGAATATCAATATGGTTCATTGCCTATGGATATATGATTCATGAAATATCTCTCTATCAATGTCTCACAACAGGGACTCTCTTACACACTTGATAAGAAAAGGAGTCAATGCCATCGACAGAAGAAAAACTATACCCTCCTGTTCTACTATGGTAAATTTCAAGGAAACTAACTGCTATGAAACTTCACACAATAGGTGAGCCTGGGAATTCTTTCTAATGGGATCTACTAAAAAATTTTCCTTTCACAGAGTATAGAATATCTCAAATTCATAGTCATGTAGGAAGTTCAACAAGCATTGCTGCCTCAGGTTTAGGTCTCTTTGAGTGAAGACATACCTGAGACTTTGGTGGTTAGAATAAACTACAAAGCACTCTACCAAAAGGTAGTGTCTCCAAAATCATCAAATATAAGACTACCACTTCCATCACCAGGTAGTGAGTCACATAGTCCTATTCATGGGGTCTCTATCACATTTAACTATACTTGATAACTGTTATATCAAGGTTGACATTGAGCACACAAAGGTACCAACGAATAGGGTAGGTGAGTAAACTCATCCAACCATAAGAATCTATACATGGAAAGCACGTATCATACACCACACATATTCTCTTCTCTTGTAAGAAGAGTGTAATTCTAAAAAAAAGTAGGTCAAGTAAGAAAAATCCACTGGAAATGCTGGGACTTTCTCTGAAACACCACTGCACAACCCCGCCATGAACACACAAGTTATAGGGAATCATCCACTACAACTTGATACTATCCGCTTTGGGAAACACTAAATCTACCTCAAATTTTTTCTCATGTCACAAAAACGTTTATTGGTGGGGGAAGGACCCCTATTCCTCATAGATTCAATGCTACATTGAACAACACCGACACAGGGTTACATCGATGCCCTGCTTCACCCTGGTAAAACCTCAAGCAAGAAGATGGGAGGAAAGAGTAACTCACAAAGTGTCTAACAATTTCTTCTACAAAAAGTATATGAGACACAAAGTGTACCTATTATTATATTACACACTATAGGTTCGTAGAAATCCAAAGCTTTCAGTTGTCCGCATCCCCAACTGCCATCTCCCTGAGCCTGACATGGGCCACTCGGTGGTAGTGGTGAAAAGATCTCATAGAGCTATCCACCACCCAAATATCCTCCTATTCTTATTCTAGCACCGCCTCCCTAGGGACCACCCTATACCACCTAGGGGATACCTAATCACGGTGTGATCTCTGCTATGGTGGTGCATCTGCTATCTACTAGAGATGCTTAGAAAGTCTGATTGGGCAGTCTCATGCCATGTGACCACACCCATCACAAGCATAACACCGACCCTCTATGGGATATCCTAGTTCCCTATGCTGCCTCTGACTATATGTCTGAGTTTGATCATTGGAAGGCCTCCTGCGTCGAGGCCTTGCCAAGTGACGTCTTCTAGTTATGGTAGATGTCTCATCTCTAACATGACCACTGCCAATACTAGATAACTGGAGCCCTATGATGTCTTAGCTCTGATGTATGCTAGGTAGGGATGCACAAGGGTACTTAACTAGCACGAATCTCTCTGTGGAGTCCCTACTCAAACTTTTGGACTTTTAATTAACCATCGTGGATCATGTCCAGAGAGTACCGAGTAAGGTCTGTGAACCTAGTAGCATACTCATCCACCATCATCCCTCCCCAATGAAGCTCCATAATCTCCTTGAATCTGAATGGAGCATAAGCAGGAGGGGTATCAATCCTCATAGAATAGCTTCTATAAGTCATCCCATGAGAGTGAAAACTCATCATGCATCTGAGTAGCCAGGCTCCACCAATGCCTAGCTATTCCATAAAAAAGAATGGCTGCCAAAGACACCATATAATTTTTCGGTGTCCGAACAATCATGAAGAGGTGGTACACCAATTCTAGCCAAACCTATACTACATAAAGATATGGATCAACATGGAACCTCAATAGTCTCTAACGCTGGAACTCACAGAGTGTGCTTAGACTTTGCACATCCTCAGCCTGATCTGTTGGGACTATCTGCTACTTAACAGGTGAAGGTGCTACTACCTACCCACCTAGAGGAGGGAGATCATATGATGGAACCTAAACTGAGGCCTCTTCGCTCATAGGGTCATCGTCACGAACCAAAGCAGGTATCCTAGATGGATGTCATCACGAAGGCATATTGAAACTTATTAATGAGTACCACAGTTAAATGAGAATATATATATATATATCAACCACAATGGGGTGATGAATCAATACGTATAGTCAAAGACTCAATCTTATATGATGTTTGTACCATTGACCCCTGTAATAATGTCTTAGGGTACTGAGTCAGCAAGAAGGTATTCGGGGTCCTGGTGAATGGCTACGTCAGCCACCGCACCATCACTGGACTCCTTGGCTAGAGATCCTCACTTGAGACACATTGAAACTATTTCCCTAAACCTATACAATTCCTTTTTTAGGTAATGTACGAACAAAATCCAAAGGAATGAACCACCTATGATACCACCTTTTCACAACCCAACTCATGTTGAGGCTCAATCCATAACTACCCCAAGCCTGCCTCCATAGTTCAGGGGGTGTCAATAAGCACCGAAGGCACAAAAAACTTGGGGAGGAATTTTATTAAGTACTTTTACACATGAAAATATCCAACTCAATGAAAAATTGAATAGGAAAAGGAAACAAAGTTACAAAACTACTATAAAACGAAACCAAACATGCATTGCAATCTGATCAGTATAAGTACATAAATGTAAACTAAAAGGGGAAGGGAAAAAATATACACCCAACCAAAAAAGTTTCACAACCTTACAACAACTTGAAAATTAAAATAGAAGAGAGAGCCCCACTCATGGATCCCAAGATATGACCACCATACGCGGTTCAAGAACCTTGTATCACTAAGCTCCTATGAAGTCATGATCAACTTATCTATTGTCTGCATATGTCACAATACATGCGGTCAAGGCCCATGCCAGGGTGAGTATAAACATGCTCATTAGGACACCTCAAAAAGGTGAAGGAGGAGAAGTAAGACATAAAACTAAAGAGGAAAGTAGTATATAGAAGAAGGTACGGTGAAAGAGTAAAACTCAACCCAACAAGATAGTGAAAGAAAACTCATCCAAACACAAAGAGCTCAAAATGGTGAGAAGATGAATTTATTTTTGAGTATTTTTTACCTATAGTAGGAGAGTATACTTTTTTAACCATGATAATCTAGACACAGAAGGCACATGGCATACCCTGTGTGTATTCACCTCTCCTGGAAGGAAAGTATCCAAAACCCAAGGAGTGGGTACTGAAACATGGTGTATATATATATGCTCAGTAAAAGAATCCCAAATTAGAGAGTAAGTAGATGTGCATATCATAGCCCAGCCTAATAAGAAGAGTCACCAATAGTTCCAGAAGTATCCATCATTGATGCCCAACATCCCACACATTCGTCCTGAACACACAAGTCAAAGGGGATCAATCACCAAACCTTGATACTATCCGCTTTGGGAAACATTGATTCACCCTCATGGTTTTAGGTCATGTCATAAGGAAGTTTCTCAGTGGGGAAAGAGTACCTCTTCCTCATGAGTCTAAAGTTACGTCAAACCACATCTCTCCACTAACCCGCATAGTCGGATGGTGTAAACTTGAAGTAGAGGACCCACTCCCTAGTACATCAGGTAGATTATACTATAGTAGTATCCATAGAGGCCTTGTGACCTAGTGCATCAGAAGGATTCCAATCTAGTCATTAAGGATTCATTATCTAGTGTGTCAAGGGGATCAACACTTGGGAGTCAAAGGGCACACACTGCCCAACCCCGCCGAAGGGTAATACACTGGAGGGTACTTCTTGACAAGTATCTACAAAGGACCCACGCCCTATTGAATCAGGGGGATTCCACTATGGTCATAGAGGACTTATGACCTACTCTATAGGGGTATTCTACTCGAAAGTAACTATAGAGGACCCATTCCCATGCCAATTGAGGGTTCAAATCTGATATCATTGAGGAACCTTGCCCTAGCTGGTAGGGGGATGCCACTCGGAAGGCATCGAGGAACTACACTAGCCATACCTGCTGGATGGTAACTCTTGGAAATTATCAAGGAAATACACTGGCCATCCCTGCTGAACAATACCTCTAAGAAAGTATAGAGAAATCCCACCGCCTAGCCCAACTGAAGGGTAAGATCAGAAATCTCTGATAAACCTTCTTGATCACAGCCATCTTCAAACATCGCCTAAAAAGGCATAACACCCACAATATCTTTCATCATATCTCGAAATCCACTATAGAGGTCACCATAACATTCTATACAGAAAAACAATCAGTATAGGCTACTCATGGTCCAAAAATTTGAGCCCAAAATAAGGAGATACGAGAGGTGGAAGATTCATAATGTGATACACAATGTGTGTGGGTCCTAAACAATGTGTGACTTCGCCTCATCACCTGGACATGTACCCAACCATACTCGGGTACTAAACTGTGTAATAGTACCCCTATGAATTCTAATGCACTCCCAGATTACATGGAACATCCAGCCGAAAGGCCAACGAGCACACGATGCTCATCGTTGGTCTAAAAGGGAGAAAATGTAACTTAATAAATTTCCTCCTTAGATGGACCCGAATAAACAAAAAGATCACACCGTCGTGATATTTATAGAAAAATGAATAGGATCAACTATTAATTCACCCAAAACAGACTCCTAGAAAAGAAACTGCATCTCTCAACATCGTACACAAACAGTGCTTCATGGGGCCTGCACCTTGATCTCGGAACACATCATTTGGATCACACCATTTTGATCATGATGAAAAACACATGAGATCATCTATTCATTCATCCAAAATGGATACCCAGTGAAAAAGTCACATTTCACTGCAAACACTCAAACCGAGCCTCATGGGGCCCACACCTTGATTTCAGTTTAAGCACCAAAAATTAGTCTTGAAACTTTCGCCTCAAATTGAGAGTCAAGACACCACTGATGACGCGTCAATTAGACATAGTATTTAGGAGTTACGTCAGAAAAATTATTTCTCAATAACAATAATGATATTATTATTATTATTATATTTAAGAATTTTATGCAACTGAACCATGAGCCTGAATATTTAAATATGAAAAATAGCCTAAAAAGTACTATCTCGATATTATGATCATGTCTCCACAGACATCACGTAAAATGGACGCCCCGTTTTGGAGATATAGGGGTTTTAGTCCGCAGCCCGTAGACTCGCCAGGCTGGCTCGGACCATTCGGCCCACCTGGCCCATTAAAATACACCTCTATCCACTGGCCAGCTTAGTCTGCTGGCCAGCTCAGACTGCCTCAGCCTCGGTTCGCCTCGCTTCGACCCGGTCCGCTGGCTTGGGCGGCCCACTTTGCCGACCCGTTGGCCTGGGCAGCCTGCTTTGCCGACCCAGTGTCCCTCCAACACACACCTGGATGCACCTCATGCCCCACCTTACTCCATCCATCATGGGTCAACATGGCTTCCCCTACATTTCGTGGTGCCTGTCACTATCCGGGTCCCACTGTCCTCCCGGCACCCCACCGTCCGTTACGCTCTGGCCTACCATGCAGCTCCACCGCGACTCATGACCTCTGCTTGTCGACTGCCTACACCACCTCACTGCCCCCATTCCATTCCACCTACATTGTTTCATGACTCTCGACCACCTCACACACCCCAATACCACCATTCCACATAGCCTGCCGCCGCTCCCACGACCCGCCGCTGCTGACCGCCGCCTTACTAGACCCGCACTACTGCCTCCTTCTACACACCATACCAACTCCGATCCAACTCGAAATGAAGAAAAAAAATAGATCCAAGATCCTTAGGTCAATATCTTTATATAATTAAGCCATGCTCGACAATATGTTTATGATTCAACATGTTTGAAAGTTATCGGTGATTTCAAGAAGAATGGATGAAGTACATGAACCAAAAGGGATTCAAAATGTAGATCTGTCGATGGTCGTGTTTTTTTGGCCACCACAATGTAAGGGTTGGTGTCCTTAGAACCAACTGTTTTGTACTTTTATTAAATAAATGTTCACTTATTATATATTATTCATTGTTCTTCATGACTATAATATAATAATGTCTTGGAATATTTGTTGCATTAATAAGGTCATAGCAGATCCCCGCTATGATAAGAACCTTGAAATGCTATAACAATATTCTTAAATAAAGTTCTGCGGTTGGATGACATACTATGATAGGACACATAGTATATAGACCGTCATGTGCGAGTACTCGTAAGAAGACGAGACTCTCTCTCATGGAGTTCGCACTTGGTAATCTCCAAGATGGGAGATTATGAGAACAGACCCGCCAGTAGTAATTCCGCATGTCTTGGTGTCATCGGATATTGCTATCTGCGAGCGTGTGTAATGGTCCTTAGACTGAAAGATTATCATTAACTCATGTCATGACTCGCACACTTAGATTTACTGCCAAAAACCGTCACGCAGACAGTTGGCGGGAAGTAGGGTACGTTGGGTGCGTCACGAGTGACATGTTGTTAATGGATAAGTCAAGGAAGGATTTGTCCCTTCCATTTATGGAAGTTGATATCTTGTCCCTTTGATTGAAATAGAACTGTCACATTAAATTCCATGGCCATGGTGTAAACGACGAGTTTATTTCAGGTAGTAAAAGAACGACATATCAAACATATAGGTTTATGACACTGCCATGAAACCTGCTTGATGAGATATTGAGACAAAGGGATTAAATTACATAGTAAGCGTTCGTATGAGGTGATACGTCAATGCGGCGTCAACTTCTTTCTCTTGGGTGCCTTGACCCGTTGCTAGATAGTAATCTTGGACTTTAGGAAAGCCCACCTAATGCCAACAAGAAAGAGGCCTAGAGGGTCACACACTAAGTGTATCCAAGTATCTCAATTTGAATAAAGATTATTCCCGTACGTGGTTTAATAATTTTTCAAGGAAGACTAAGTTGTTTTAAATGATGGAAGAAAAAGAAAAAGAAAATAAAACAAGTACACACCGTGTATTATTAAATGTACACGACGTGTAGTTTTATTTTGGAAAGGAAATGAATAAATGAAAACAAGATATACACGCTATGTTCATTTAATGTACACGTTGTGTAGTTTTCAATGAAAAACAAGTACACGCCGTGTATTTATTATTACACGCTGTGTAGTTTTTCCAGTCGGTATTTTGAGGATATAATATTGTTTTAAATGATATTTATTATAATCAGCGTGAGCGCATGTCAAGGAATTAATTATTCGACATGGGGGTTTTCAATAAGAGTTAATGAAATAAATGAAACGCGTAACGCGTTTATTTATTGTCATAACTATACAAACTCAAACTCGATTATAAATATCCTCACAACCCAACTCTTTTCTTACACAAGAGAATCGTTGTGCACAATATCTCTGGAGAATTATTTCAAGACCGAAAGAACCTCTTCCTCCAAGAACGCTCTCAAGACCGAGAGATATCCTCTTCCATCGGATCAAGACGATCTAAGGCGGACAACGCAAGCAAAGGCTTCTCCATGCTAGCACCCATAGAATCCTTTGGCGACGTCTAGAGATACAAGGTACATGTGTGGATCACCGCTAGAGGGAGTCTACACTTGGCTTCTATGACACAACGACAGATCACATCGACAACGTGATCGAGAACATCAACAAAGAAAGAACACCCAAAAGGCATTTCTTTATAATTAATTAAATTAACTATAATCAACCTGTAATGATCCTTGTTTGTGGTTCCGGGAAAAACCATCTTCTTTGTCTTTTTCTGTGATTTGATCTGTGGAGACTGACGTTTAACGTCGTATTGATCCCGGATTGATCATTGCTAATGAAAAAAAGCCAAGTGGGCACATCCACCCACGCGCTTCCGCTGCGCTCGGAACCTTCAAATGGTATCAGAGCGAGGTTACAACGTTGATTATAGTTATTTAATTTTCATTGATAATTTACGCATTCATATTTGATTCAATTCGAAATAAATCATTCTATAAATCTGAATTAACGAGATCTATTCTTCCTCCTTCGTTTCTTGATTCATATCACAAAAAAGACCTTTTAATTTTAATTTTGATTAAAATAAAAATGAGGAACTCATCCGGAGGAGCCGCTATTTCTGTCTGTACAACACGGGATTACACAACGTGTAATTAAAACTACACGCCGTGTACTTAGGTTCAACGAACCGGCACTGGTCCGCCAAACCATGCCGTGTGAATTGATTATGCCTAAGTTTTAATCACGCCATGTTGACCAGAATAGAACGGTGCGTGGAAACCAGAATACACAGCGTGTATGTTGGAACAACACCCCGTGTAGTCCGTTCCAACCCAGGTGAAACCGTGTACAAAGATAAGCCGCGTACCGCGTACACGGGATCGCCAGGTCGGTTACCGCGTAACAAGGAAGTACATGCTGTGTATGATTCATCTACACGCCGTGTACTCTAAAATTTTCAAAGTACAGAAAACACGCCAAAGCCCCGACGTGTACTTTGGATAAAGGGTGAAAAGAAAAATACACGCCGTGTAATTATAAACTACACGCCGTGTACTTTCCAGAAATGGAATTTCACCAGGTTTCCTCCAATGTACAAAGACCCGTACAAGGAATATGGATGAGAAGAATCTCAAGGAAATTCAGAAAGGAATTTAAGATAAATAATTTATTAATTATAAGATCATAATTAATTGAATTCGAGCATGTCTTATCTTAAATAGAAGAACGATTGAAAGAATTTGAATTCTAAATATGTGTAAATATCGTTGCATACTATGGATGATCATGAGCTAGACCAAATACCCTTTGTATGTGTATGGTTTCATTTAAATTTATTTAATTTAAATTTGTTGGCCTGCGAGCCTTCTTCCAATAAAATGTTGGGCATGCGTTCCCATGGTTTCTTTAATGTAAACCCATGTAATGAAGGATCTACCAAGCTAGAGGAGACGGTTCAAATCCCGAAGCCGAGGTGAAACCGACACAAGAAGATACAAAGGTGGACAGGTGGGAGCTGCAAAACACGAACCATCAGGTTCAAGGTGTTTTCCCTAGGTCAGGTTTAGCTTATCAAAACCGCTAGATAAGATAACCAAATAGAAGCTCATGATCATGCCATCTTATTTTATTTCTGTCTGATTGCATGGTTTATTTATTATGTATGTGTTGTTGCGATCACATAATTAATAAAATGAACAAGCATGCAAAGATGGAAGAAAATAAAAACCGGACTATGCGTAAACATTATTGGAACATGGTTAATCACTTAAGCAAGCATCACTTAATATTAACAAGCATGTGATAATGCAAAGATACACATAAAGAATAAAATCCCTCAAATACCATATTAAGTCAGACCAAGCCTTTCGTTACTTGGTTAAGGGAAAGACTCAATAAAACTATGTGTTTGACCAACCCTTGTTGGGACACTTACTTTTATAAAGGAAGCCCTTATGAAAGGTTTCAGGTTGACTTAACCATACTACATCAAGAGAAGTAGCCCTTGCTAGACTTGATGTAATATTGGAGGCAAGAGTTGAGGAAATCCAAGTCAGGATTTCAGGATTGGGGAGTCCACTCAACAGATCAAGGAAATGTAAGCTCACAGTTGGCAAAGACCTGCCTACCTAAATACCTTCAAATAGCTTGACCAACCCTTGTTGGGGTTATGCGAAGGGGAATATGGATCCTTGCCACTAGAATGTCAAAGCAACTGGATATTCTGAGTTCAATGGTGAGGGCCATTGGGACTTGATAAAATAGTGGGAGAATTAATAAAATTTATTATTTCTCATAAAAATGTAATCAAGAAAGTACTAATAAATTTTCTCTTTTAAATTGTAGAATCAAGATGACAAACTCTTCAACCACATTTTCTCTGCGATCAATACTGGATAAAGACAATATCCTCACCGACAGTAACTTTCAGGAATGGTTTAGGCACCTTCAGGTTATCCTATTCCATGAACGAAAGTTTTACATGCTGGAGTCCTCAATTCCTGATTCCCCTGCCCCAGGGGCGAGTGATGAAGATTTCCTAGTCTATGATCAACATTTGAACGGCGCTATCGACGTTCAATGTTTGATGCTGTCATCTATGTCTAGTGAGCTCATGAAGTCTCATGAAGACATGGATGCCTACAGCATGCTCGAGCACCTACGTGGTCTGTACCAGGAGAGAGCAAGACAGGAAAGGTTTGAGATCTCCAAGGCTCTATTTCAGATCAAGCTTGGAGAGGGTGACCCAGCTGGGCCTCATGTAGTCAAGCTCATTGGCTACATTGAGTGCTTGGAGGTTCTAGGGTTTAAACTCCCTAAAGAAATGGGTACCGATCTCATTCTCGCATCACTCCCCTAGAGCTTCTCAAACTTTGTTGTTAATTTCAACATGAACAATATTGAGAAGTCTCTATCTGATCTTCTTATCCTTTTTCTCCAAGTGGACAATGACATGAAGCGTGAAAATCCTTCTATCCTTATGGTGAATAAAAGGAAAGGGAAGGCGAAGAGATTTAAGCCAAAAGCTTCTTCAAGGCCTTCCAAGAAAAGGAAGATCAAAGGGGAGGCAAAGGAACAAGATGCTGTTTGTTTCGCATGTGGCAAGAAGGGCCACTGGAAGAAAAACTGCACCCAGCCAAGGAAGCAAGGGGAAGCTTCAAGTGCGTTTGTTATTGAACGCAATCTAACTATTTCTACTAATTGGGTATTAGATACTGCTTGTGGTGCTCACATATGTATCCAAATACAGGAACCAAGTAGATTTAGGAAGATTGATTGAGGGGAGGTAGATCTACGAGCAGCCAACGGAGCCAGACTCGCTGTTGTAGCTGTCAGAGACTACCACCTCACATTGCCTACTAGGATGGTCTTGGTTTTGAAAGGTTATTATTATGTGCCTTCTGTTACTAAAAAAATTATTTCAGTATCCAGATTAGATACTGATGGATTCATATTCAAGTTTGGAAATGAATGTTGCTACTTTTATAAAGATAGCATTTGTTTTGGTAGGGAACATTTATATAACGACCTTTATGTGTTAGACTACACAAACCAAGTAATGGAAATCGATAACAAAGTTAATTCACATGACTCATACCACACCCAACTTTGGCATCGCCGGCTAGGTCATGTCAATGAGAAACGTTTGACAAAATTACATCAAGATGGGTATTTAGATTCTTTCGAACTAAAACCACTTGGTGTATGTCATGCATGTCTACAAGGCCAAATGACCAAAGCCCCATTTAGTGGGAAAGGTGTATGTCATGCATGTCTACACACACAGATGTGTGTGGATCATTTCCAGTTGAAGCAAGGGGTGGGTTCTCATACTTCATAACTTTTACTAATGATTTTAGTAGATATGGATATATCTATTTAATGAGGTATAAGTCACATTCTTTTGATCGGTTCAAACAATAAAAGAATGAAGTTGATAACCAGCTTGGTAAGAAGATTAAGAAACTCCACTCAGACAGAGGAGGAGAATATCTTAATCAAGACTTCATTGATTTCTTACGGGAGTTTGGGATTCTATCTCAAATCACTCCTCCTTACACACTACAGTGGAATGGTGTAAGTGAAAGGAGGAAACGCACCCTGTTGGACATGGTGAGATCAATGATGATTCATGTGAGTCTTCCATTATCCTTTTGGGGATATGAATTACAAACAGCAGTGCACATACTAAACCAAGTACCAACTAAATCGATAAATGGTATTCCATACGAATTATGGAGTGGACACAAAGCCATGTTATCAAATTTACATGTGTGGGGTAGTGAAGCATTTGTTAAGGCCTCTTCAGGTAACAAACTTGCACCCCGAGGCACAAAGTGTATCTTTATAGGATATCCCAAGGAAAAAATGGGATATTACCCATACAACCCCTCAGAAAAAAAGGTTACAGTGGCAAGACACGCCATATTCCTTGAGAGGGAGCACATCTCCAAAAGAGATAGTGGGAGCGAGATAGACTTCGATGAAGTTGAGGCTCAAGATACACATGAGTTGGTACAAGAACGGATTCCACAAAGCCCTGTGGAAGAACAATCTGTTCCAGAGACACAAGAACTGCGTAGGAGCACGAGAGAGGTGAGAGAACCAGAACGATATGGTTTTCTTGTCACCAAGGATGGTGACTCATTATTGGTTGACAATGATGATCCTCTTACCTACAAGGAAGCAGTTGAAGGCACAGATGTTGCCAAGTGGCAAGAAGCCATGAATTCTGAAATGGATTCCATGTACCAAAACCAAGTCTGGATTTTGGTAGATCCTCTAGTTTATGTAAAGCCTATTGGTAATAAATGGGTATTCAAGAAGAAACTGGACATGGAGGGGAAAGTCAGCACCTACAAGGCATGACTAGTTGCAACAGGTTTTAGACAGCGTCAAGGAATTGACTATGATGAAACCTTTTCACCGGTTGCAATGCTGAAGTCCATCAGAATCCTATTGACCATTGCTGCTTACCATAACTATGAAATTTGGAAAATGGATGTCAAAATAGCTTTCCATAATGGGAACCTCCAGGAAGATGTCTACATGACACAACATTAAGGGTTTGTGACTCCAAAGGATGCCAACAAGGTATGCAAGTTACAGAAATCCATTTATGGATTAAAGCAAGCATCAAGGTCATGGAACATTCATTTTGATGAAGCTGTTAGAGAATTTGGCTTTGTTAAGAATGAATGTGATCCTTGTGTCTACAAAAGGTTTAGTGGAAGTGCAGTCGTTTTCCTAATAGTATATGTTGATGACATATTGCTAATTGGAAACGAAGTACCTGTCTTACAGTCAGTTAAGGCATGGTTGCATAAATGCTTCTCCATGAAAGACTTGGGTGAGGTGGCATATATTCTTGGGATCAAGATCCATCATGATAGATCCAAGATAATGCTGGGCCTGAGTCAAAGTACATACATTGACAAGATACTGAAGAGATTCAGTATGGAATAGTCCAAGAGAGGATTGATGCCAGTGTCACATGGCATTCATCTTTCCAAGAAAATGTGTCCTCAGAAACATAAGGAAAGAAAGAGGATGGCAAGGATCCCTTACGCATCTGTGATTGGGTCAGTCATGTATGCTATGCTATGTACGAGGCTAGATGTTTCTTACGCATTAAGTGCGGTAGGCAGATATCAAGCTGATCCAAGAGACCGCCATTGGATGGCAGTCAAGACTATCCTTAAGTATCTGAGGCGTACTAAGGATCTGTTCCTAGTTTATGGAGGAGATGAGGAACTAGTCATCAGAGGACATGTAGATGCTAGTTTCCAGACTGATCAAGATGACATGAAGTCGCAGTCTGGATACATCTTCAGTTTGAATGGAGGTGCAGTGAGCTGGAAGAGCTCAAAACAAAGTGTGTTGGTAGATTCTACAGCAGAGTCCGAGTATATCCTAGCTTCTGAGGCAGCTAAAGAAGTAGTATGGATGCGAAGCTTCGTCCAAGAGCTGGATGTAGTACCGAGCAGTAAAGATCCTATCACACTCTATTGTGATAATACTACAGCGGTGGCACTTGCAAAAGAGCCAAGGTCACATCAGTGGACAAAGCACATACTTCGAAAGTATCATCTCTTGAGGGATTTTTCTCAGAGAGGTGAAGTTGCAGTGAGCAGTATTTCCACGGAAGACAACGTGGCGGACCCATTGACTAAAGCCTTGACTCAGCAGAAACATGATCATCATGTGAGGTCTAGCGGACTAAAAGTCGTAGGCAGTTGGCTCTAGTCCAAGTGGGAGTTTGTAAGGGTTTTTATCCTCAGAACCAACTGTTTTATACTTTTATTACATAAATGTTCACTTATTATATATTGTTCATTGTTATGCATGACTATAATATAATAATGTCTTGGAATATTTGTTGCATTAATAAGGTCATTGCAGATCCCCGCTATGATGAGAACCTTGAAATGCTATAAAAATATTCTTAAATAAAGTTCTGCGGTTGGATGACATACTATGACAGGACACATAGTATACAGACCGTCATGTGCGAGTACTCGCAAGAAGACGAGACTCTCTCTCATGGAGTTCACACTTGGTAATCTCCAAGATGGGAGATTATGAGAACAAACCCGCCAGTAGTAATTCCACATGTCTTGGTGTAATCGGATATTTCTATCTGCGAGCGTGTGTAATGGTCCTTAGACTGAAAGATTATCATTAACTCATGTCATGAATCGCGCACTTAGATTTACTGATGAAAACTGTCACACAGACAGTTGGTGGGAAGTAGGGTACGTTGGGTGCGTCATGAGTGACATGTTGTTTAATGGATAAGTCGAGGAAGGATTTTTACCTTCCATTTATGGAAGTTGATATCTCGGCCCTTTGATTGAAATAGAACTGTCACATTAAATTCCATGGCCATGGTGTAAACAATGAGTTTATTTCAGGTAGTCAAAGAACGAAATATCAAACATATAGGTTTATGACACTGCCATGAAACCTGCTTGATGAGATATTGAGACAAAGGGATTAAATTACACAGTAAGCGTTCGTATGTGGTGATACGTCAATGCGGCATCAACTTCTTTCTCTTGGGTGCCTTGACCCGTTGCTAGACAGTAATCTTTGACTTTAGGCAAGCCCGCCTAATTCCAACGAGAAAGAGGCCTAGAGGGTCACACACTAAGTGTATCCAAGTATCTCAATTTGAATAAAGATTATTCCCGTACGTGGTTTAATAATTATTCAAGGAAGCCTAAGTTTTTTTAAATGATGGAAGAAAAAGAAAAATAAAATAAAACAAGTACACACCATGTATTATTAAATGTACACGCCGTGTAGTTTTATTTTGGAAAGGAAACGAATAAATGAAAATAAGATGTACACGTTGTGTACATTTAATGTACACACCATTTAGTTTTCAATGAAAAACAAGTACACGCCGTATATTATTACACACCGTGTAGTTTTTCCAGTCGGGATTTTGAGGATATAATATTGTTTTAAATGATATTTATTATAATCAGTGTGAGCACATGTCAAGGAATTAATTATTCGACATGGGGGTTTTCAATAAGAGTTAATGAAATAAATGAAATGCATAACGCGTTTATATATTGTCATAACTCTACAAACTCAAACTCAATTATAAATATCCTCACAACCCAACTCTTTTCCTACACAAGAGAATCGTTGTGCACAAGATCTCTAGAGAATTATTTCAAGACCTAAAGAACCTCTTCCTCTAAGAACGCTCTCAAGACCGAGAGAGATCCTCTTCCATCGGATCAAGACGATCTAAGACGGACAACGCAAGCAAAGGCTTCTCCACACTAGCACCCGGAGAATCCTTTGGCGATGTCCAGAGATACAAGGTACACGTGCGGATCACCGATAGAGGGAGTCTACACTTGTCTTCTACGAAGCAACGACAAATCACATCGACAACGTGATCGAGAACATCAACGAAGAAAGAACACCCAAAAGGTATTTCTTTATAATTAATTAAATTAACTATAATCAACCTGTAACGATCCTTGTTTGTGGTTTTGGGACAAACCATCTTCTTTGTCTTTTTCTATGATTCGATCCATGGAGACTGACATTTAACGTCGTATTGATCCCAGATTCATCATTGCTAATGACAAAAATCCAAGTGGGCACATCCACCCACGCGCTTCCGCTGCGCCAGGAACCTTCACACCATTGATATTTGAAGAATAGAATTCAAAAACGAAGCAATTATACTTCAATATTTTCAATTGGGGATGAAAGAATCCAAAATAATAATCCTACATGGATTTTAGATTCATCATTACATTTTTCACGCTCTGATATGCTCGGATCTGCAATCTCATCTCTATCTTCCAAAATTTTGGCACCAATTCTCCAATGGGAGGAGAGTAGGAGCTCCACCATCCATGGGGGGAAATGATCCATACCCTTTATCATTTAATTAAACACATATTTATAGGATTTAGAAATTCTCCCACCAAAATTTGTGGAATCCAAACCTTCCATTCCCTATCACTTGAGGCCGTGCCTAGGGTAAACACCACACTATAAACATAACGATAGTCTCATATTTCCAATCTGAGTCCTCCTTTAAAATTTATTCGAAGTAGCATCTAAATAAAATAATTTTATTTAATAATTTTATTTATGGTTACATCCTCGATAACTTTTTCTACAAAAGGAATGCACTGACAAAAGTTATACCTCACCTAGGGTAAACGCCACATTCTAGACTCAACCATGGCCTTGAATTTTTGATCCAAGATTCCATTTAATAGATATCATGTTTCTTCCATGTGCGTAGTAAAAAAAATATTTTTATAAAATTAATTCTAGGCACACCGGGGCTCAGAATCATAGGTTGTCTTAGTACTTAGCTCTTGAAATATATTTAGAAATATTCCAAATTATTAAAAGAAAAAAATGGGCCTCTAAAATTACATTATGAGATATGGGTGTTGGTGGTGTTGGGAAAAGTTTGTTGGGAGAAGTGTGTTTTTGGAGTTGAAATTTCAAATAGGATAAGGTGGTCATATTGTGGTTATTTAGGTCATTATGTGAGAGGGTTGGTAGTAGTAAATGTGTGTATTTTCTGTTCTTGGTTGCAACGTGGTGGGGTGTGTCATGGATCGATGGTTTTGTTGGTGGATTTGGTAAAGTGTGGAACCTTATGGTGTTTTGATGAACCTTACACAAGATTTATTTATCCTTATGAATAATAACTTTCCAATTCCTCATTCACAACATGATGAAAAAATTTACAACCTGATGGATTCCTGAGAGATTCATTGATTTTCTATGAGACGAGATTCATGGAATAACCCTAATTCATGGAATCAGATCATAAAGGTCAAGATTTAGTGGTCCTATTTTGGATAGATTCATGATGTGATGATGTGGGTTACAATGAGACTCTTTCCTTAGATATACTGATTTGAAATGATGATCGAGTGTTGGATGAGGGAGACATGGGAGGATTTACGGCATGAATCTTGGGAGCAGTTTGATTCAACCTAGTTATGGAACAACCATGTTTTTCACACCATGACAGTATGTTTCTATATCCAGATATAAATTGGTATCCCCTTTGATTTAGATATATTTTAATTTGAATTATCTTAAAAAACTAGTGACCAAGGTCATATTTTTGGAGAATCTTGATCCCCCTTCAGTGAATTTTGATCCTTGGATTCATATATTTAGAATTACTCCATCTAAGGTGAGTTCCCCCCCTTTCTCCATACTTTATTCCTTATTTTTTGTCTAGGAAAAACTATGACATTGATAGTGGTTAGTTTTGAGTATCACTGTGATGTGATTTTTATTGTTTTTTTATATAGGTTGTTTGAGGGTTCCCTTGTGCATCTATGGTCTTTCCATAATCTCTTCCTCTTTCATAGAATACTGTGAGGCACTAGTTATGGTAGGGGATTTGAGAACCCTACTTTATTATGTGTAAATTATTGGGGCTGTATTATTTTTTTCTTAGTATAAGGAGTTTGGATTTGAATAATAAAGACAATGAACCAGACCAATTGAAATTTACGGGAAGGGAGTGTTTCACATGTGTTTACCTTCTCTCATGATTTTTACTATATACTTGATGTTTTTACTTCTATTAATGAAAATTATTATTTTCACTATGATTTATGGAACCTTATGGTGATTTTTTTGTTAGAACCAACTTCATAAAAGGTCAATTAATTAAATATAATAATTAACTGGTTGTTTACTAAAAGGTAATTGGCATGAAATCATGTTTTTTATATAGAAGAATAGAAAGAGATAGATACTAAAATATATTATTGTGTGGTGTTGAATTTCTTTTTGTTGTGGCTATTATTGTGTGGTTAATATGGTTCTGTTATGAGGTGATTTATATGGATGTGTTCCTATGTGTTTGTTGGAATGTGTGTGTTAGAAGGGATACATTGGTCGACATGTGTTTGTTAGTATGGTTGCATTGTTTGGTATGTATTGGGTAGTGGGGATACAATTGGTTAGAATGGAATGTGTTATGGGATGGTTTTACAATTTTTTTTGATCATGGTTGGGATGTTAGTGTGGGTCATGCATTGGGGTGGTGGTTTACTTGCTTTGGTTATAAAGAGGGAATGAGAAGATTGTTTTAGGGTGATGGAATAACTGATTGTTGTGGGATGGATTTGTAGTCAGTCGATAATAGTGGAATATAACCAATAATGATAAACCAAGTAATGGGTGTGGGATGGAATTGGATGAATAATAGACTATGAATGAAATATTAATAAATTTTAATAAAGTGGAAATGTATGGAATTAATGTGTGTGCTAGTTGGAAGTGCTTTGTCTTTAAGTATGGAATAAAATAACATAATGAATGTAACATGGACGATAATGATGAATCAAGAAATGTATTATTGGTATGATTACCTAGGATTTTGTGAATGATTATAGAGGCTATTCTGTATGGAAAAATGTGTGGGTTTATAGTGTTATAGTTGGAATCAGTGGAGGTGTGAAAAAATAGTAATGTGGTGATGGTTGTGGCTAGTGATGGTGTTGTATCAGCATGGACCCTTTAAACTAGGCTTGTGTGTGGAATATATATATATATATATATATATGATTTATTTTCTTATGATTTCTTTATTCACCCCACTCGAGTCTCATGAACTTACCAACACCCAAGTGTTTTGAGTTCTAGGGGTTTCACAAGCATCTAATTTGGTGAGGATGGAAGGCCAACTATCCTATATTTCACACTCTCTCTTATGTGTGTGGTATACTAGATTGGATATGTGGATAATGTGATGAGATATGGTGAGATTCATTCCTGGTAGGAGGAGTGAATGAGGTTTATGTCCTTTATGTTCATGATACCTTACTGTATTGGATATGCGATGTATGTATGAGACGTGATATGTGGAAGTGGATATAGGATTATGATTATGATATGGTTGTGGATTATGATATGGTAATGTTTATAGTATAGATGGTCTAATTATAGCATAGGATGATGGACCCTGTAGGAGGTTTGGGTAGGTAGGTATGTGACCCGAACCACATTTGTGTTGGAGGGATTGATATTTTTTTTGATGTTGGGGTGTGAGACTAGAAAATTAAAGGGGAATTGGTTTCAGGATGCTTATTTTTATATATTCTTGATATTATGTTATAATTCTTGGATGTGATACATGGTGAGTGAGCCTTGGTGAGGTTGGTTGGTAGTTGAATTGATCTATGCTAATTGATTCTATTGTTTATTCACTGGAGAATTAATATGTTTTTTCTACATTTTCATGAGAGGTATTTAGTATGATCCTACTGAGTATACATGTTATGCTCACCTCTCTCTATATAAACTATTTTCAGGTTTCCAAGGTGAGTTTGCTGACCAAACTAGACAGTACTAGCTTGGAGCTTGGGATTGGCTGTGGATTTTCTTCCTAAAACTTTATTGATATTTTATATTGGGATTTGTATTTTTCTGAAATATTTATGCATTGTGGGATTACTTTGTATCTTGGTTTATTTATATTATGGTGTTGATAAATGGTTTATTTATGTATTCCTGGGTTATATGAGGGCAATTCCTCCCATTCGCATGTTTTATACCCTCAGTGCTAGTCACCAACTTAGGGCCTATTGGATGTGGGCATTGGAGGCCACTCTCATCTTCATTGAAAGGATATGAGGGGTTCTTAATGGGGGTGGGTCATAAAAAACATTGTAATGTGTAAGGGTAAAAAACTGATAAAATTATAGTCTTCTCTAATATATAAAGGTCAATTCCAGTGTCCACTGGAATTCGTAAGAGTGAGATACTTAGCCAAAATCCCCAATGAAAAGGTAACTTCTCCATGCATAAGAGTCCCTTTCTTAGAAATATATTTCAACACAGAATTTGAGAACAAAATAATATTAATAAATAATAATAATAATGGATAAATAATAAAAAAATTCCATTAAAGTCAAAACCATTGTTTTCTTCTATAATAAGTGCAAGATTCAAATATAAATTTGAGAATAATAGAATAATAATAATAAATAATAAATAAACAATGAATAATAAATAAATTAAAAATAAATATAGATAATAATAAATAAGTGATGAGAGAGAAAATTAATTATCAAAATATAATGAATAAAGCAGAAAGGATCTGCTCAATATTCTCCCCCTATTTGATAATTACAAAAATAATCAAACATCTCATACTAGAACATTTCTCCCCTTTTTATAATAATAAAAAATAGAATAAAATACCAATAAAATCATGTAAAAATGAAAGTAACAATAACATGCCATATAATGTAAATAAAATAATAAACATCTAATATCTTTACTCTAATAATGTATAAAACAAAACAATAAGAATATCCACCTATATTTAAATGATAACACATAGTAAATAAATATATATTGATGGTTAAATAGAATATAAAAAAAATATACAACATGATCAAGAAATATAAACCACTATAAACATATCTTTCCAAACTAAAATATAAATAGATAATAAGAATAAATACCTCTAAATTAAATCATAATAAAAAATGATAAACCACATGTTAAAATAAAAAATATCAATATAATATTTCCTTAATCCAAGCTTCTCTCTCCTGAATAATTTAGCAGTGCATGAAAATCATCAAAAGGAAAATTTTTGAGCCCCTCCTATATAGAAACAAGTAAAAATATAAGATACCATGAAAACATGTTAATTATATTCTAATAATTAGTAAGTATATGAAATTAATTAAAATTTAACCAACAGTTAATGCATATGCTAGTAAAAAAATGGAAAAAATGGAAAGATGTTCACTAAATAAATATTAAATTAAAAATTACAAGATAATATCATACTATAGTAAAGATCCAATAATATCATCCATGGTATATTCAACAAAGTTATTTGTTTCTTTAATTAATTCCTTTTAGGAATTCCACTTCTTAAGCAGTGGTCAAAGAATTATTTCAATCAAAACTTCATTCTTTATATACTCACCAATAGCATTTATACAATTCACAATCTAAGTAAACCTAGTATACATCTCACTCACACTTACAATCTTAAACATTTGTAATTATTAAAATTTATCCCTATTAATACCAATCTTGGTTCATTTTTTTTCAATGCCTTGATGAGTTTATTTTAAAGTCTCCTAAATGTTAGAATTTATTTTACAAGTAGAAATATGACTATAAACACTTATAATAACATAAAAATAAATATACTCATGACTATAAAATTAAAAACATATTTAGCATCTTGAATACCAACTAAAGTATCATGTTCAACTTCTAGTAACTTGTAAGGTATATTCATGATGGGTCATTACTCAATACCTATATTTTTTAAAAACACCTTCATTACATCCTTTCAATAGTCAAAGTCATTACCATTTAAATTTTGTGGTATTAGAGAATTCACATTATCAACCTCATGAATTATTATAACTAAAAATAGATCTTTTCCATAAACTATTAAGTCTAGGATACAAGTTAGAAACATAAATATATTCAAAATGTCCAATGATCTGATACAATTGTCAAGTCCCAACTTTGGTGATGGAAAGGAAAGAAGGTGGGGGTGGGGTGGGGGGTGAATTTTATATCTTTAAATAATCAAATTTATTTTAAAAAAACATTAATAATTTATTGGATAATAATGATAAACAATCCAAGCATTAAAAAGAGGTGTAGTGGAAGTGTTAAGTGTATAAGAAACAAATTTAAACAAGAGAAAACAAGTAATTTTATAGAAGTTAGGATCCAAATGATATTATGTATACTCTTCACACTCTCAAACTGAATATTACAATTATCCACTATATATATAGCCTTTTAAAATGGGTGTAGACTAAACCTATACTTTTACAAAGGGATCAACCCAAACCTAATATTTTACATGGGAGAATATCTAACTCAAGACTTAGTAACCCATAACCTATACCAATCCTTTTAATAGTTTCAAGAATAACCTATTAAAAGTTACTTTTGGTTAGGTGGAATAACCAATAACACCTTTTAATAGTGGTATAACCAATGTGTGTGACATATGAATAAGACTATTCAGTGTAGAAAACTCCAGTAAAAATAACTAACAAAAAAATCATTGGTAGTTGTAAAGGAGGTACTGACATATAAAAGTGATCCCTAACAATTCAAGATGATCTAAATATATATATATCAGGAATTAAAAGAGTGTAATTGTGTAACATCAAAGTTATTTGAATTTTTTTCACATTATAATGTTTAATATATCCTCATAGTCACTATCTATATTCTTTTTTTTATAGAATTTTCAATGAATATAATCTTCTCGAATAGTCTCGATGAGTTTCCTTATTAATTATAAAGTGATAATATTCACATATATGTCACCTTAATTATCACAACATCCTATAAAACAATTCAAATAAAAATTTAAACAATTATTTAATAATCAATATTAAATTATCCATAATAATATCTATAACTATATGTATTTAAGACTTTTAAATACTCTATGAAATCACATAGAACATATATTTCTAAATTAAAACCATTAAAAATTTTAATATCAAAATCCTAAATTATAAATCACAAATATTGATTCACTATCAATCATAAATAAGGATATACAATCCTATCATAAGAGGTGATAAATAATTCTCTAAGATGTAATGAATTTTTCTACGGTGTGATTACTTGATAAAATAAAAAAGTCTATCTTCTAAAAACATATCCTATGAAAATCTATCTTCCAAAAACATATTTAATGAATGCATAAAAATAACAACCTTAACATATAATCTATGTATAAAGGTAATACTAATAATTTATGAATGATTTATAATGTAACTTCTGAAAATATAACTCCTTAAATACCAACTAAAATGCATTAAAGTAAACTCCTTTCCTTATAATCAATACGTAAGAGTCTTTTTATCAATATGTTAAATTATACAACATAGAGAAAATCCAACTATGATTAAATTTAGATAATATATTAAAGTAAATCTACACTACATGTAGTATATGTAAAGGTTATACAATTTCCATTAATATAACATGTAAAAGTAAATCTAAAATTATCTATATATACATAAGATTCAATCACTTTACTTAATTTATGAACTCTCAATATGAAATATTCAATATTATTAGAGTGAATATTATGTAAGAGTTATATGCTTAGAAAATTATTCACATGACCTTATACCTAAAAGTAATATCTCTACAAAAAAGAGTTAAATCCATGAAACCCTGTAATTCATAAGGGTAAAAGAATAACCAAATTTCAAATTTCACCAATACATAAAGGTCAATTAAACTGTCCACAAGAATACGTAAGAGTCAAATACTTAACCAAATTCCCAAACAAGAAGGTAAATTCTCCATGTGTAAGATTCTTGTACTCAGAAAATGTGAGAAGAAAATAATATTAATAAAGAATAATAACAATGGATAAATAATAAACAAGTCCCCATTAATGTCAACATCATTATTTTATTCTACAATTAGTGCAGGCTGTAAACATAAATATGAGAATAATAAAATAATAATAAATAAAAAATAAATAAAAAATTAATTTTAAATAAATTATGAATAAATATAAACTATAATAAAAAAGAGATGAGAGAGGAATGTAACTATCAAAACATAATAAATAATATGGAAAAGATAAATTTAATAAAAATAAGGTAAACTTTACTAGATATGTTTTTTGAGATTTATGCACCATTTCTCTCAAAAAATGAATAAAATAAATTTCTATCCTCATGGAAGGTTGATCAAAATTCTCTTAGATAAGAAACGGTCTGGGTTGAATGAATTAAAAACTTTAAAATTTCATCAATAAAACTCAATGTAAGCTAGTGTGTTGAAAAATATTGGTTACATATAGAGTCCACCCTTAAAAAAATGGTGGCTATTAAGTAAAATAAAGATGGATCTAATGAAGAATAAGTACCTACTATTCCTAAGGGGGAGAAATTTAGAGAATATATTGGTGTGGAGATGACCATAACTATTAGTCCTATGGATGAAAATCAATTTTAAGTACCTATGGATAGAATTGAATCTATTAAAGATCTATCTATTACCCTTGGAAAAGTTTTAGCTAAAGAAAAAAGTGACCAAAATGACGAAGTTAAAGATCAACATGAATATTGAATGTTGGAACTATAGTTTTCAATGAAGGTGTAATTTTTGATATTAGTGAATATATAAATGTTGGTATGGAATTTGATACTATATAAACTACTGGTGATGGAGTTAATTTTGAGAAATATATTGGATAAAATGAGTAAGTAGACAAGGAACCAATTGAGGATGCTAAGAATAAAAGTGGTGATCAAGATAAAAATAAATATTCAGAGGAATAAGGGAATAAGAATTTTAATGTTCTAAAGGATATATCAATTATCATAAGGAATAAAGTGGTAGTGGATTAGGAAATATCTTTACCTATAAGTAAGGAAGAAAAAGAACATGAATTTAATAAAGATATTAACTAGATCAAAATTGGTATATTACATAAATTTAATATACTATAGGATTAAATTAATTATTTTAAAAACAAGTTTAAATGAATCCAGAGAAGAGTTGAAAATATGGAAAGATAATTTTGTTTTAAAATTAAAATTTAAAGATTTGAAGTCTTAGATGGTTTCCATAACATATTTTGATGAGTTAAAAGAGTTATTGAAGGATCAAATAGAAATGATGAATAATTATCAACCTATTTAGATAAGAATTGAATAATTATTCAAGAATAATCTTAGAGATATATTAAAATCTCAATCTAAAATACTGAAAGAGAAGTAGACTATTCAGAGAGGCTTGTGTGAATCTTTAAAAAATGATATGAAGGAAATTTTCAAATCTCAAGATGAATTAATAAAGTGATAATAATCTATTTAGATATATGTTTCTAAATTTTTTATAGAGGAATTAAATTCAATCAAAGAGAATATAGATTCTGTTAGCTCAAATTTATATTTAAAAATTATGAATGAAAGAATTACTAGTTTATAATGTGATATAATTACTATAGATAACTTTCAAGATTTTAAGGAGTTTATTATCTAAGCTACAAAAATAAGATCTAAAAATTTAAATATTGAGGATAATGTATGTATTACAGAAAGTATAGTTGTGTTTGTGAAATTCCAAATTCAAATTCATTAGAAGATTGCTAAAAATTATGAGGATTTAAAAGATATCAATTTTTTCTTGAATTATTTTTCCATAATGGTTGAATTTTTTTTCAATATTGATGTATTATTTATTAAAAAAATATTAGAGTCACATGATGAAAATATTTTGATATAGTGGGAAGGACATTTAAATTCAGTTTTTTAGTTTTCATAAGAGGATAAAAAAATATTCTTGAGAATATTGAAGATCTTTTTTGTTTATAATTTTATTCATTTTAAGAAGAAACTAAGTCATCTTGATCTAAAAAGGTACAAGTATCTGTAAAAGGAAAGGAATTTTTTTTTATATATCATCTTCAATTAATACAACTACTATTGTTACAACTAAAGTGTATAAGAACACTCCAAATATAATGAAGTAATTTTTTGAAGAACTTACAAGTTCTTTAAAAAATGGTTGATTGTAGAGAAATCATGGTGAATAAAAAGTCAGTGAAAATATTCATTAACACAATGTATCATCAATATGAGATGATTTTAGATGATTCAATGGAAAATATTTCAAATAGATGGGAATGAAATATAGATTAGTTCTATGTTTATTATGTTGTAAGAGAAGACACGAGGGAAAAAAATAAGTCTTAGGGATAATTTTTGAGATAATGATATGAAATTGTGCTTGAATATATTAAGGATGAAATTGTATCATGACTATAAGACTTTTGAAAATATTTATCTGAACTTACAGAAAAGAAACATGGAGAAATACCCTTAAAAAATTGGATGCATCTAAAACTCAGTTGCAAAATGTTTTTGGATCTCATAAATCACATCATGAAAGAGAAATGGATGATCCTAATTATCAATAAAGAAGAGTTGTGAAAAAATATTGAAACCCTCTAAAATATAATGATGAATTACCATCCATGACTACTATTATACCAAATCCCACTTTAATCTCTAATTATTCTCAATCTAAAAGGATTTTATCTAGAGAAGATAATTACACCTTAGTGAAAATATAGAAAAGTGACCATATTATTAAAAAATTGAGAAAATAATATGGAGGTTTACTGCTAAAATTCGTGTTATTTTAATTTATAAGAAGCAATATGGTTATTAAATATCTACAACTCAACCATCTACCCAAGCTACATACCTTTTAAGGAGAAATAAAACCCTATGATTCTAATAAACTAGGATTCAAATCCACTTGATTAATGTTTTTCTTCTTTTGACTATTTATTTCTCTGTTTCATTAAACAATGAATTTTAGTTGTTATTTATTAACACAAGTGACTACCAGATTCATATCCTATTCAGTTTTATATCCTAATAGTTTTCATTCTAGTGTGAAATATTGACTATGTTATACCCTATCATTAAATTTATTTTTGATATCATAAAAAGGTAGATAACAATAAAATAATGTGAAAACAACAAAATTTTATTTTGTTAATTAATATTAATTTTAATATTATTGATAGTTGTGTAATATTTAAAATTTTATGTTTTGATTTTATAGGTTTCATGATCATAAAAAAGGGGGAGATTGTTATATAGTTGAAGTATATAAGGACCCGAACTTAAAACATTACATAATCTTAAATTAAATGAATAATTCACATTGAGGATAATTTTAGGTTTAGAGTTTTATAGAATTAGGACATAACTATTACATATCAACTTGAAAATTACATATATACACTACTAATCAGTATCCATTTTTTTTCATAAAATAAAAACTCTTAAAAAGAAACATGTCTAGTTCCAAGTTTTATACAACATGACTTTTCCTGGATCCCATCCTTGACCCTATTCATCTTTAAGTCCTATGGAAAACATTTCAAAAACTTGGGATGAGTATAAAAAGCTTAGTAATGGTTATAAAATAAGGAAATGAGACATTAACCCATCAATAAATACAAATCAATGAAACCATACTTTTCAATCATAACATACCTTATGAAATCATAAGATTTATGAATAACACACAAAAATCACAAATCATAAAGTTAACTTACGGCATACATAACATAATTATATTGTATCTTTCACAGCTACGTAGGGAGTTACGTTTGGAATACCCATCATATTATATTCCCTAAACATATTAGGAGAAAAATTAACATTTACCTCTGTCACGTTACCCAATGCATTGGAGAGCTATCTCGGGCTCACCCACCCTGGGTTTATCACGAAACCACCTGTATACATAAACAATGCCCAATAACCATAACATAATAATAACGCATAATAGAAGAATAAAGAAAAGATAACATTTCCACATTCCAATCAAAATATATCATATCAAGATATTGAAATAAACAATGATTTATAAAACCATTTTCAAAACCATTTAAAACATTTAATAAAGAGATTTTTGAATCAAAGTGTCCCATACCACTTTGAAAATTTTAAAGGTATTAAAATTTTAAAACAATAATTTCCATATAAATAAATCCTTAAAACCATTTTTAAAACATGGACATTAATGATAAATATTTATAAGAATAAATCTTTAAAACATTTAAAATGATATTTTAGTTAAAGAGTTCCTAACCAAATGAGAGACACTAGAATACAAATAATTGAGGAATAAAATTAATAAAAGCTTATAATAACATGATAATAAGGAGATTAATGATATAATATGTCAAAGGTAAGTATATACACCATATAAAAGTGAATTGGATCATAACAACAAGGAATCCTCACTGGAATGTAAATTGAGACGAAATACCTTATAAAGACGGTATCCTTAGATTAAGGATAAATCAATTATATAATTATGTGTGACAAATATAAATACACTAAATATGATTTTATATTCAGTGTAAAAAAATCATAGGTCATTCACACATATTCATAGCACGACATACTCAACAAGTAGAAGTTTAACCCCAAATAATTGAAATCGGGTGAAGAAGTTACCTTATAGAAATTCGATAGCCTAGCGACGTCACTTTAAAATTAAGAAAATAATTTGATGAGAGAAAAAGGGTCTCTAATAACACGGATATAAAATTTATAGCAAAAAATATATAGAATAATATATCCCAACATAATAAGATGTAAATTAAAAGACATAACAAAAATAAGTCTTTTAAAAAGAGGAGGGTGAAAGGTTCTCCTACCGATTTGGTAACTTACGAAACATACACCCAATGAAAGAAGGATCATAAAATTAAGATTTAAACACCAATAAATTAAATTATATTACACAAATAATAAAATCATATTAAGTACATACACCACACAAAAGGGAATATTGGAAAATATAGCATAAATCTCACGGAAATAAAAAGTGAGATGAAAACCCCTTACCACATTGTAATCAATTGAGTCGTATGAAAAAAAGTTAATAACCACCAAATGAATCAAAAAATACCATGAATATAAATATAATCATGATAATATATATAAAATTTTTGTACATAATACACTACATGAAATAAATAAGTGGTGAATAATGGAAATCTCACGGAATTAAAAGTGAGATAAGAAACCGCTTACCTCGTGTCTGAATTGACTCGATCATTATTTAATCTCATAAATAATAAAATAAAGTTAATTTATAATTAATTAATAAACTTTTTAAAGTTTATTATTCCTTTTATATTAATTATTACTTTGATTTAACAATTAGTTAATTATTTGAGTTCATATCAGACATTTTGTCAATGTTCAAAACTTGAGTTAAAAATGAACTTGTTATAATTATAAATTGTCCATGTGGTAAAAATTACATTATCTACAGAATTATATTCATGATTTAGATATCATATATATCATATATATCCAGTATATATATATGTATTTATAATGGTACATAGAATTTGGAGATAATAAATGAAATGCACCGTTCATGGACACGGTAAGCCGTACGTACGCATGAACACTGCTTTCATTTCTATTTCATATTTAATGGAATGAAAATTTAATTATAAATAGTTATATTATAATTAAAGTATAATATAATATATAATTTAATTATATTCATCCTTTATACATTCCACGCATGGCATGAACGAGTCATATCACTTTGATGGGGTGGTAGTCCGCACTTCCTCAAATGAAATTATCGTATTTACCCACTATAGAAACCATAAAGTTATTATATAAAAGAAAAATATAGAATCATAGAAACAAAATAAATATAATTTATATCACATATAAATAAAATTCCATCTTAATGTTCACCATAATAGGTGGTAGGATAAGATTGAACAATCATCATTTCATGAGGCAGTAGTTCACCATCCACAGAAATAGTATGTTCTTTACCCATTAGATGAAGGTGTGTGTAAGTTTAGTTAGAATAATTATCATAAAAACAACATATTATATTTATTATACTGATTTTGTTATAAAATAAAGTAATAAAAAGAGTTTATGGGGTTGGAGATGTAAAATAAAAAAAAAGAACTTAAGAGAAGACGTTACCTTTAAATCGAGTATCTCCCTTTGGTTTGAACCAAAAAGTTTAATTGAATTTTCTTATGCCTAGAGGAAGTATTCTAGGAGGAGGAGAGGGATGTAGGGAGGTAAATTGGGTAGAGTTTGGATGAGACAAGGGGCTTGAGAAGTGTGAGTAATGGGTTATAAGTGAGGGGTTTTTATAAGGGGGAGGAGGGGCTCTTTAGGAATGTTTAAGAATATTATTTTATTATATAATGATTGTTTCTAAAGGCCAAAAACTTATTAAAATTGAAGATAAGATGACTCATGTAAGAAATAAAATCATCCAATAATAATTTTACAGGTTTTGGATATTTTTTAATCATTATAATCTTATTTATTTAAATCATTCATTAATGAGGTAAACACTGCATCATTATTGTGTCATAAATATTTTTATTTATTTGATGTATAAAAATTATAAACAAATATCATGATGTAGGAAATATTTTTAACTTTTAAATGAATATTTATAGTCTAAGAGATAACTTATATAACTACATGTAATAATTGATTTACTAAAAGATATATGTTTGTGTCATTTTTGTCTTTACTTTAAATTAATTAATATAAAGTGTCATTATCACTCCCATGTGGCTCCATGGGGTCCCAAAATAAACCCAAGGATGACCATGGTCGGAAATATATCAAACAATAGGATTATGACACATTTTAGTGTAAATTAATATTATTATAATAATATTTTGTTACCCTTATTTACCAGATTTACCCTTTAACCATGGTAAATAAATTTTTTACTGAAGTAAATATTCATATTGTCTAAAAATAAAAGTTACCTATTTAAAAAATTTGGAACTCCTGATTCCAAATATGGAATCCATTTTTAAAAATTCAAAACACATAAGTGGAAAAAATTAATTTAAAATTATTTCCCACTGTCAAAACAAAAAGCGTGTTTTTAATAAATAATAATTATCAAAGGATTGGCACTTATTTATGTCTAATTTCAAAGTGAAATTACTTCCAATGACCAAAATTGGATTGAATGGTAAAATAATAATATAATTACACTTTAAAACCAAATAAAAAGATAATGTAACCTTATAAATAAATTATATTAAATGGTAGTTTTGAATTAAAATATATTATTTTTCACTATTCATTAAAAAATTAATTTTATCAGAAAAATACCAAAAATTTACCCAAAGTAAATTTTGATGTCCCGATTTTAAAGAATAATTTTATTTTGTAAAATAGAACATTTAAAAGTGTCTAAAAATATATTTAAAGAGGGTTCACCATCAAAAGGTGGTAAATCTACCTTTTAATGAATATTAAAGTATTTATGATTAAAATTAGATTCATTCACATTTTAAGCCTCTAAATTTTATTGGATAAATGTAAAAACATTAAAAAAACATGTATAATCATATTTTAGTTTTTTATATTCATTCTCATCAATAAAATGACTATGTTTTCACTACCATTTAAAATAATAATATTATTATATTATTTTTCAGTATAACTCAACATTGTGTGCAACATAAGATTTCAAAGAAACTTGTTGTTGTGTATCGGGTACACCATCAAAAATAGAATCCCCTTTAAGGTAAAATTAATATTTAATTCAAAAATATTAGTAAATATTAAAATTTTATATTCTTTATTTACCTGGGATGTTACATCCTTCCCCCCTTTTAGAAATTTTATCCTTGCAATTTTAAAATTGGGCTTGAAAACTTCTTTGAAAGTCCCACATCGGAAAAAGAGTCAACAAAAATATCACTTTAAAAGAAAGTGAAATACAAAGGTCACCCGAGATAACCCATACTAGGATTCTATATAGGAAAACATGGATATGGAAGAGAAACAAACCATCAAGGTTTGATGGAGGGTGGTAAAAAACACGATTAGGAGAAAGTTAACCACCAAAAAATCAAAAACTTGTGATGGGTTAAACAATCTTTGATTCCCCAATAGGAAAATTTAACGGGAAAAGTTTTTGTTTTAAGTTACTTTTCATAAATTTGAGGAATTTATTTAAGATCTTGAATAAGAATATAAGAAAACATACTTACTTTTCATGTAAACATTCATCCTTTACTAGATTTCTACCACAAAATCATTTTTCTCCAAATGATGAGTATTTAAGATGACTTGTTCACATTGAAAGTGCTATAATCAACTTCTAGATAATAACATAATCCAAAAAAGATGAACTATATTTTTTCCATGTCTTTATACATTAACCAAAACCAAAATGGTTAGTACAAGATCAGATAATTCCCAAAAAGGATAATCTTTTACAAAAATAAAAACTACTCTTAATCTCTAAAATTTGTCAAACAATACCCAAAGTTCAACAAAGACCATTTAATAAACAACTGTCTATAAAATTATTCAAAGTAATCCAAACTAATATTGAAACCCAAATATCAGAAGGATTTAATCACATAGTCTTCTAAGATAAATCTTAACATTTATCTCCAAATAACACTAGTTACTCTTAAAGGATCTTATTAAAAAGTAACTAACCTAATCATATATTCTATATGATAGGTTATTCATTTCCTTAAATAACCCAAAACATAAAATCCCACTATTACTCATAAATTTAAATCCCAAAGTATTCTATTTTTTATAAGAATATAGTGTTTCCCCAAAATAGAGAACATCTTCCAAAATAACCTTTATCACTTAATCACCAAATCATTTTCCTATATTAAGGATACCCATTTGATAAAACATAAGTTCCCAAAATCAACTTATTCTTGATCCATAAAATCATTTAACTTAAAAGAATAAGTTATACTAACCAGGGAATTCATGTAGGATAGTGGTAGGGGATATGCCCTTGTCGACCTTTAGTTGTGGGGTTGATTTCTACGGCCTTTCCGGACGCAACGGTTTGTCACCAATCTTATGGGTTGTCCTTTTTGTAAAACTCAAAAATAACCCTAATATGTTTTAACCTCAAAGGTTTTATTATACCTTTCATTAAGACCTCAACATCTCATATATTGTCATTTTTTCACCTCCATATGATAAAATAAAACTATTCCCAATATAAATAACATCATACCTTGATCATGGTGTCCATATGGTTTCATCATCATCTTGTTCACGTAGGTAGAAGGTCCATGAATTGAAAAAATGATTTAGATATCCTTAAAAATCATTTTATTCCTTCATCCAAATACACCTTGTACAACTTGGGTCATATGGGTGTTCGTAGAAAAACAGTTTCAGAAAATAATCATGTATGACATATAATTTCAAAACATTTGATAAAACATGATTTCTTTAAAATAGTCGGACCGAATTTGAGATGAAAATTTCAATCAATGGTCCTTTTAAAATACCATAAGTATGTTCTAAGAGACTATATTGTAAAATTATATATAAATATGTAGCGCAACAGTATCCTTCTTCAGAACCTTTTTCAAAATCATAATATATTTCAAAATATTGTGATAAGGAAAAATATTTGAAAATTCCTTGATAATATTTACCTTTCTTGAAAATATGAGAATAATGAGAAAATAGGATTTGATTAAATACAACCCATGACCCACGATGATATTGAGGTATAATGGAGGTGTTTGAAATCTTAAACAACTTCTTTCAAGTGAGTTGTATGCTAGAAAAAGTTTCGCCATCATCCGAACATGACTTTGAAATAATTATTGTAAGCATGTCATTAGGAAGAGATAGGAATGTCATTTGAGGTCCTCCTCTTTTCATTTGTAACCGACTTTACTTGATCTAAAAAATTTATAAAACAAGGATTTAACTGAAATAATAGATGTAGGGACTAACCATATTTTTAATAAAATCTCATAATCCCTAAAGTTGTCTAAACCGACCTCTGATACCAACTATAAGGACCCGACCTTAAAACATTACATAATCTTAAATTAAATGAATAATTCACATTGATGATCTTTTCAGGTTTAGAGTTTTAGAGAATTAGGCCATAACAATTACATATCAACTTGAAAATTACATGTAGACACTACTACTCAGTATCCATTTTTTTCATAAAATATAAACTCTTAAAAAGAAACATGTCTAGTTCCAAGTTTTAGACAACATGACTTTTCCTTGATCCAATACTTGACCCTATTCATCTTTAAGTCCTATGAAAAACATTTCAAAAACATAGGATGAGAATAAAAAGCTCAGTAATGGTTATAAAATAAGGAAAGGAAACATTAACCCATCAATAAATACAAATTAATGGAACCATACTTTTCAATCATAACATTCCTTATGAAATCATAAGATTTATGAATAACACACATAAATCATAAATCATAAAGGTAACTTATGTCATACATAAAATGCTTACATTTTATCTTTCACAGCTATGTAGGGAGTTACATTTGGAATACCCATCACATTATATTCCCTAAATCTCTTAGGAGAAACATTAACATTTATCTCCATCACATTACCCAATGCATTGGAGAGCTATCTCGGGCTCACCTGCCCTAGGTTTATCACGGAACCACCCATATATGTAAAAAATTCCCAATAACCATAACATAATCATAAAACATAACACAATCATAAAGTACATATAAAATTTCCATATTCCAATCACAATATATCATATCAAGATATTAAAATAAACAATGCTTTATCAAACCATTTTCAAAACCATTTAAAACATTTAATAAAGAGATTTTTGAATCAAAGTGTCCCATACCACTTTGAAACTTTTAAAGGTATTAATATTTTTAAAAAATAATGTCCATATAAATAAATCCTTAAAACCATTTTTAAAACATGTACATTAATGAGAAATATTTAAAAGAATAAATCTTTAAATCATTTAAAATGATATTTTAGTTAAAGAGTTCCTAAACAAATGAGAGACTCTTGAATACAAATAATTGAGGAATAACATTAATAAAAGATTATAATATCATGATAATAATGATATTAATGATATAATATGTAAAAGGGAAGTATATACACCATATAAAAGTGAATTGGTGCATAAAAACAATGAAGTCTCAATGGAATGTAAATTGAGACGAAATCCCTTATAAAGACGGTATCCTTAGATTAAGGATAAATAAATTATATAATCATGTGTGAAAAATATAAATACACTCAATATGATTTGATATTTAGGGTAAAACAATCATAGGTCATTCACACATATTCATAGTAGGAAATAATCAACAAGTATAAGTTTAACCCCAAAGAATTAAAATTGGGTGAAGAAGTTCCCTTACAGAAATTCGAGAGCCTAATATGGTCACTTTAGAATTTAGAAAATAATTTGATGAGAGAAAAAGGGTCTCTCATAAAATAGACATAAAATTTATAGCAATAAGTATATATAATAACATATCCCAATATAATAAGATATAAATTAAAAGACTTAACAAAAAGAAGTCTTTTAAAAAGAGGAGGGTGAAAGGTTCCCCAACTGATTTGGTAACTTACAAAACATACACCACATGAAAGAAGGATAACACAATGAATATTTAAATAAAAATAAATTAAATTATATTACATCAAGAATACAATCATGGGTAGTACATACACCACACAAAAGTTAATAGTGGAAAATATAGCATAAATCTCACGGGAATAAAAAGTGAGATGAAAACCCCTTACCACGTTGTAATCAATTGAGTCGTATGAAAAAAAGTTAATAACAACCAAATGAATCATGAAATACCATGAATATAAATATAATCATGATAATATATATCAAATTTTAGTACACAATACACCACATGAAATAAATAAGTGGTGAACAATGGAGATCTCACAAAATTAAAAGTGAGATAAGAAACCGCTTACCTCATGTCTGACTTGACTCGATCGTTATTTAATCTCATAAATAATAAAATAAAATAAATTTATAATTTATTAAGAACATTTTTCAAGTTTGTTATTCCTTTTATATCAATTATTACCTTTCTATAAAAATTAGCTAATTATTTGAGTTCATATCAGACATTTTGTCGATGTTCGGAACTTGAGTTAAAAATGAACTTGTTATAATTATAAATTGTCCATGTGGTAGAAATTAAATTATATATAGAATGATATTAATGATTTATATATCATATATATCATATATATTTAGTATATATATTTATTTGTAATAGTACATAACATTTTGAGATAAGAAATGAAATGCACCGTTTATGGAGACGGTAAGCCGTACGTACACATGAATGATACTTTCATGTATATTTCTGATTTAATGGAATGAAAATTTAATGATAAATAGGTATATTATAATTCCAGTATAATATCATATATAATTTAATTATCTCCATCCTTTATATGTTCCACGTATGGCAAGAACGAGTTATATCACTTTGAGGGGGCGGTAGTCCGCACTTCCTCAAATGAAATTATCATATTTACCCACTATAGAAACCATAAAGGTATTCTATAAATTAAAAATACAGAAGAATAGAAATAATATAATTATAATTTATATAAAATATATATATAGTTCCATATTAATGGCCACCATAAGAGGTGGTAGGAGAATATTGAACAATCATCATTTCATGAGGCAGTAGTTCTCAATCCACAGAAACAGTATGTTCTTTACCCATTAGATGGAGGTGTGTGTAAGTTTAGTTCTAATAATTCTAATAAAAAAAATATAGTATATTTAGGATACTGGTTTTATTATAAAATAAAGTAATAAAAAGAGTTTAGGAGGTTGGAGAAATAAAATAAAACAAAAGAACTTAAGAGAAGATGTTGCCATTAAATCGAGTATCTCTATTTGGTTTGAACCAAAAAGTTTAATTGAATTTCCTTATGCCTAAGGGAGTGATTCTTAGAGGAGGATAGGGATTTAGGGAGATAAATTGGGCAGAGTTTGGATGAGATAAGGGGCTTTAGAAGTGTCACGAACCAGCCTGAGTCGACCCTGAACCGGTCACCCAGGCCAGCCAGCGACAAGTCCCGAGAGGCGTTCCCGATCCTCCCGGGATGGTGACAAGCACCAATGGAATCAATAGAGTACACAAGGGAACGATTTCACCCATATATAGACAATCAAACAAACAGCGGAAATAAACGGACATCCCAAAATGAATTTATATAAAAATTGAACAAAATAATTTTTTTTATACAAGAAACTAAAGGTAGAACAAAAACAAAAACTCAAATGAACAATCCCAATGACCAACTAACTCCATGTGACAATTCTGGTCACTCTCCAACACAATGATCAAAAGTCTCCCAAGGTGATCGAACTAAAGATGAAACCTGCACAAGGGCTAAAAAAATAAGAAGAATATAGGCGTGAGTATTAAAACTCAGTAGGTTAGCCCGATATTCTATTCCCAATGCACATTACTTTAAAATAAAAGAAACATCAATTTATAGTTTTAAATTAAAGATTTGAAAGTATGGTTTTCAAATAAGGTTCCATGCTATAATAATTATCAGACAAAAACATGCATGTTTAATAAACAAAAATGCAAGTAACAATTATTTTCAAAGAGGTGAAACTTCAAAATGAAAATAGTTTTCAAGAGGGATGCTTTAAAGAATTTTAACATTCAAATAAATAACACATACTACTGAATTTACCAACCAAACACACCGTATGCCGACGGTGAGTACAAAATAGCCAATGAGCACTAGTCATGGGAATACCCCTAGGAACTAGTTAGTTGTGAGTCCCAGGTACCTCGTATCTCGGTGAAAGTAACCATAATAAATATCCGTTCTCGTGAACGAGACACTAGTAGGGAACATAACCATAACCTAGTGGTCCCCAATCATCATCATCATCATAGTTTAGTTAGTGTTTTCATCGTCAAACTTGCTACGTGAAACAGGGGCCAACCCCCACAGAATCACTAGCATACTAGTACACGTCCGCCCACCTAGATACCCGGGATTCCCTTTAGTGCTCAATCAAGTTAAACATATTATCAAATACACATTTCATATCCACATTCCATTACAAACCCATAAAAACACAAACAACCCATAATCTTTATTCACATTTCTTACACTAATCAACAAACCGCTAAATATTTTGGTAAAACAATTTCATGAAGTGTATTGAGGCTTTGCACGTAAAACTCTTTCAAAATCACTCTTTCAATTATAAAAACACATCAAAACCAAACCAAATAATATTTGGAATCCCAATAAACATTTAATAAATTCATTTAATGGACCATAAAACAATCCCAATTTCACAACTTGTTATATACAAGTAAAACACTCCTTCATTTCTAGGAAATGCCAAACGGGCCTTTAAACATTTTCTCAAAACTAACCTTTGAGGAAGGTATGCATTTTAATTTTATTAAGGATCTGTATAAACACCATTTAAAAAAGAAAACCACATTCATAAATCTCTTATAATACTCAGGTTACATATTCAAAACACAACCATTTTCATAAAGATGTGAAACAGTCCATTTTTGGGCAACTCGGGCCAAAATATGTTGTAAATCAAAACCCACTTGATTGTAAAAAAAAATACAAATAGGAAATACATATAAGTACCCAAAAATAACATTTATCATTATTACAATTCCTTTATAAATCCAAACAAATAACTTTTAAATCACACATCACACATAAGAGCCAACCAGGCAATTTACCGAACACATGTCATGCCCTTTTTAAACAAAACAATTTATTTTAAGTACATGAAAAGGAATAAAACACCAATTGAATGTCATATTTTCATTTAAGATACTGTAACATGTTAAAAATACCCTAAACTATATTATAAACCTCACAAAATATTTTCAAAGATAATGGAACATTTAAACAAACACTTGTTGATTACTTTCATGACAAAACAACACTACCTTTCACATAACAGAGATTAAACAACGACTTTGCACACCAAGAAAATTATTAAAAGGATTTAAAACAATAATATACATTTATATCAGTGTAGGATAATATTAAAATGATGAAACTTCTATGATAAAAGCATGTACAAGGGATATCCTACCTCAAATCTTTGGCGTAATTGAAACGCACACCCGAAATCACCCGTCGCGGGTTTATAAACCATAAAACTGTAAATACCAGACCTAAACAAACATAAAACCCATCAAAAAAACATTGTATAACAAAACCCTAGGTCGATCAAGACTAGGGTACAATATAAAACCAAGAAATAATGAAAGGAGGGGGAAGAGGAAGAAGAAAGGAGAAGGAATCTCACCTTTCATCCTAGAAAACTCTTCGTATTCCATTAGATCTAAAGCCCTAGAGAAAATGGAATGGATTGAAAATACTTGGAGAGACTCCTAAGATCTGGAAGAACCAGGGGAAGAAGATTTGTGGCTAAAAGATTAGGAATTGATTTATTTATGAATGATAAAACTTACCTTGTAAATTCTGGGCGAATTGAGGTTCCCTGAGAATATTCACCCTAATCCGCGACCCACATGAGCTCCAAAGAGGTAAAAACGATATTGGGGATGAGGATAGGGATATTGGATTCGGGTGGGAGGTGGAATCACCGAACAATATTAAAAAATGAAAAATATATAAACGAAACAAATTATTTTTTTTAAAAACAGGAAATGGGCCCATGGGCTGGCCCGATACCTAAATAAGTAACCCAAATTCACCCGGATTATGAATTTCTAATGGGTCCAAAGGGATAAATAAATTTTAATATATCAGTATAGGAAAAGTGGGAAGTTTATTGGGTGAAAAAGGATGAAAAACAAAAGAGTTATAAAAGAAACAAATTCAGTTTTTAAAACTGGGAATGGGCTCACGGTTGGCCCAAATCATGAAGTAACCACCCTTTCTTCAAAAACTCCTAAACAAGCAATGGGGATCCCAAATTATGGTGGTTAGACATATATGAAACTTCAAAACTCAAGATTCATCTCATCAAATACCCATGAAAAGGATTGGTATTTCTAATGGGTCGGATCAATACAAAGACAGAAAAAAAACCGTGTGTGACAATTCTCCCCACCATTAAAGCTTTCCGCCCCCGGAAAGCCATAACACTTTCCGGCTGAAAAAAAACAACACCTAAGGATTCCAGAATGTACTCCCCACCATTAATAATCAACTATAACTAGGAATGTTCTTAGGATGAAAATCCAGGAGACCCATGGTGGGTCTCCCCATCATTAGAAACCCACTGGCAATGAATAGACAAGAATTGAACATGAGCTAGAGTTGTGACTCACTCACACAAGCCCAAAAAAACCCTCCTACAAAAAACTACTATACCAAGTTAATAGAGTTACAACATGAACATATAAACCACCCACTCCCGAATGGAGGGGACAATAACTTGGTCGACACATTCAGCACAATTCTGGACCCCCGTCACTTGGGGATGGGAGGGAAGGGGACCCAATAATTTGGCCACTTAAACAACAAAAGAAACAAAGAAACTACCCAAAACTCTCCCTCTATGAATAGGTAACACCAAGACTGCATCTGATTTTTATAGGCGGTCCACACAGGGCCATTGATTGAAAACCCACATCCATGAAGGAATAACCATAGACACTGTGTGAGGGGTTAAGTCCACCACGCTTATTGCGACAAAGGGAAATTCATAAAAATGAAGAACCAAAACATTTACATAGAAAATAACTTAACAAAACAGAGGAGTAAGGGTCATAATCGAGAACTCCACACCTCTGTTGATTTTCTGACTGCGTGAAAAGCTTCACTCCAAGGCCTATGGCTGGAGCCCTGATTCTTGAAGCATTTGCTGCACCGTAGTCAGGTGATAAGGATCACACCACTCAAAAAAAACCACACTTTATCACCGAACAAAAACCTTAATCTAAATAGGAACTCATAGATACATGTCAAAATTATATCTCACTCCAAACGAGGGGAAGAATGGACAAGGAATACGACGAAACACATCAACATCACCGAACACAACTTCTCTGTCCAAAAGAATTATCATGACCTAGATTCACTTTTAATAGATCCCAAACAGCTCTCTATTCCAACAAAAAAGTTGAGGCATCATCAAAAGAGGTGGATTTAAAATTTGAAAGGAATCCTTAGGTTGATCATCAGGAAATATTTCCAATGCAGAACTATCCATGGCCACATCACAACATCAAACACATTTTTAGAAACCCAATGAAAATTACTCCAAAACCAAGTCACCAACAAGATCTCATCACTAGATAGAACAAGAGTATGAATTCTAGATCACGTGGAAGCTAACCAAATAAAAAACTCTTCTAAGACATAGAAAAATAAATCCACATAACCATTGGTTTTTAAAAAAAGGCCACAATTTTCAGCTCAAAACAATTTTGAAAAATCAAACTAACTTGGTGGGTTTCCACATTCACCAATGGTGTTTCATCAAGTCTCACCAACATGCACATTTCCATGCCACCCCTGACACCCAACCACCATACCATATAGGCCATACTTCCAAATATAAATAAAACCATGCATGTGAGCACCCATGAAAACACCAAAGGCTAAAATTAAACTTCATAATTCAAAAAAAAAAACAATTTACCTTCAAAAGGAACACCAACCACCAAGTCAAAAAAACATTTTCATGTTTCACAAAAAAAAACCACAATTAATTAAGAACCATTTTCTTGAAAACCTACCCCTTTTCATTTTTAAAAACTTTTTAAATAACCAGGACACTCTAAAAAACCCCTTCACATTATTTTTAAAAAAAAATCAGCAATGTATATTTTCATAATCCGAGGTCCATTGAGACCAATAACGTTTCTAGTAAAACACCAACTGATCAAAAATAATTTCCAAAACTAATTTATCCGATTCAAAAACTTTTTAACATCCTAAAATAACCCATTTAAAAAAAATATCCAGAATCACTTTAAAATGATTCACAATTTCAAAACATTTTATTTCAACAAACCACAAGTTTAGATTATGGATAATCCAATCCCTTTAAATCATTTCTACTTCCCTCCATTTTTTTTCACAAAAACACAACCTTCCAAAACCATAATTATATTTAATTATTGAAAACCCCATTTTTTCACTTTTAAAAATATAATCCTTACATTAAAACCCATTTCCACAATTCTCACACAAGGATATTAAAAACAAAAATTCAGAATTCAAGAAAGGTTTAAGAGACCCAAGAAAAAGGGAACTAGTGTCGGTGGGTGACTTGACCATATGGTTGGCGACCATATGCCAAACACAACACCAACACAGAGAGACTTATTAGGACCATTCCCTAGCTCCACATGGCTTGCCAGGCCCTGTGAGCTCACGAAGGACATTGGTCAGACTCCCCTTGTCATATCCCAATACCAAACAATCAACTAGAACAAAGGACACTAATAAAACCAGACTTCCATGGAAACCTGAGGATTAGAAAAAGAAAGAGTTCGCGATGCTCTTCTTGCACTTACCCCTCAAGTCCCAACAATCCTACTCCATCTACCTTGACATCCCCAAAATAACAAGGGCGCTCTAAAAAGAAAGGTCCACTAATAGCCGACCTCCTTTGATACCATTTTGTCACGAACCAGCCTGAGTCGACCCTGAACCGGTCACCCAGTCCAGCCAGCGACAAGTCCCGAGAGGCGTTCCCGATCCTCCCGGGATGGTGACAAGCACCAAGGGAATCAATAGAGTACACAAGGGAACGATTTCACCCATATATAGACAATCAAACAAACAACGGAAATAAACGGACATCCCAAAATGAATTTATATAAAAATTGAACAAAATAATTTTTTTATACAAGAAACTAAAGGTAGAACAAAAACAAAAACTCAAATGAACAATCCCAATGACCAACTAACTCCATGTGACAATTCTGGTCACTCTCCAACACAATGATCAAAAGTCTCCCAAGGTGATCGAACTAAAGATGAAACCTGCACAAGGGCTAAAAAAAGAAGAAGACTATAGGCGTGAGTATTAAAACTCAGTAGGTTAGCCCGATATTCTATTCCCAATGCACATTACTTTAAAATAAAAGAAACATCAATTTATAGTTTTAAATTCAAGATTTGAAAGTATGGTTTTCAAATGAGGTTCCATGCTATAATAATTATCAGACAAAAACATTCATGTTTAATAAACAAAAATGCAAGTAACAATTATTTTCAAAGAGGTGAAACTTCAAAATGAAAATAGTTTTCAAGAGGGATGCTTTAAAGAATTTTAACATTCAAATAAATAACACATACTACTGAATTTACCAACCAAACACACCGTATGCCGACGGTGAGTACAAAATAGCCAATGAGCACTAGTCATGGGAATACCCCTAGGCACTAGTTAGTTGTGAGTCTCAGGTACCCCGTATCTCGGTGAAAGTAACCATAATAAATATCCGTTCTCGTGCACAAGACACTAGTAGGGAACATACCCATAACCTAGTGGTCCCCAATCATCATCATCTCTATTTGTTTTGAACCAAAAAGTTTTATTGAATTTCCTTATGCCTAAGGGAATGATTCTTAGAGGAGGATAGGGATTTAGGGAGATAAATTGGGCAGAGTTTGGATGAGATAAGGGGCTTTAGAAGTGTGAGTAATGGGTTAGAATTGAGGGCTTTTTATTAGGGGGAGGAGGGGCTCTTTAGTAATGTATAAAAATATTATTTTATTATATAATGATTTTCAGTTTATAAAGGTCCAAAACATATTAAAGTAAAATATAACATGACTCATGTTTGAAATAAAATAATACCATTAGAATTGGATAGGTTTTGTATATTGTTTTAATCTTTATAATCTTCTTTATTTATAATCTTATTTATTTAAATCATTCATTAATGTGTTAAACACTACATCGTTATTGTGTCATAATATTTTTATTTATTTAATGTCTAAAAATTATAAAAATATATCATTATGTAGGAAATATTCATAGGTTTGAAATTAATATTTATAGTTTAAGAGATAAATTATATAATCCCATGTAATAATTTATTTACTAAAAGATATTTGTTTGTGTCATTTTTGTCTTTACTTTAAATTAATTAATATAAAGTGTCATTATCACTCCCATGTGGATCCATGAGGTCCCAAAATCGACCCAAGGATGACCATGGTCATACATGTATCAAAAAATAGGATTAGGACACATGTTATAGCAATTTATTATTATTATTATAATAATATTTTGTTACCTTTATTTACCAGATTTACCCTTTAACCATGGTAAATAAAATTTTTACTAAAGTAAATATTCATATTGTCTAAAAATAAAAGTTACCTATTTACACAATTTGGACCTCCTGATTCCAAATATGGAATCCATTTTTACAAATTCAAAACACATAAGTAGCAGAAATTAATTTAAGATTAATTCCCATTGTCAAAACAAAAAGCATGTTTTTAAGAAATAATAACTATCAAAGGATTGACACTTATTTATGTCCAATTTCAAAGTGAAATAACTTCCAATAACCAAAATTATATTAAGTGGTAAAAAAATAATATAATTACACTTTAAAACTAATTAAAAAGATAATCTAACCTTATAAATAAATTATATTAAAAGGCAGTTTTGAATTAAAATATAGTATTTTTCACTATTCATTAAAAAATGAATTTTATTAGAAAAATACAAAAAAATTACCCAAAGTAAATCTTGATGTCCCTATTTTAAATAAGAATTTTATTTTTTCAAATAGAAAATTTAAAAGTGACAAAAACTATATTTAAAGAGGGTTTCCATCAAAATGCGGTAAATCTACCGTTTAATGAATATTAGAGTATTTATGATTAAAATTAGATTCATTCACATTTTAGGCCTCTAAATTTTATTGGATAAATGTAAAATTTTTTAACAAACATATATAATCATATTTTAGTTATTTATATTAATTTTCTCTAATACAATGGCTATGTGTTATCTACAATTTAAAATAATAATAATAATATATTATTTTTCACTATAACTCAATGTTGTGTGAAACGTAAGATTTCAAAGAAACCCGTTGTTTCATATTGGGTACACCATAAAACATAACATCCCATTTAAGGTAAAATCAATATTTAATTCAAAAATATTAATAAATATGAAGATTTTATATTCTTTATTTACCTGGGATGTTACAAAGTATACCAACATACTCTCATATATTCTATGTTTTTATTCTTACAAAATCCATTTTTGTACCACTAATGATTTTAATTTAAGTGGATTTTAGGTTGTCTATTTATATATTAAAAGAGTTTATCAATATATCTTTAAGTTTTTATATTTTGTTTGAAAAGTTTTCAATGTATTAGATGTTATATATAGAGAAGTATTTCTTATGTATTCAGTGGAAACTATATTAAAATATTATATTCTTAAAATTTTTAAAGTATAAAAATTTATATATATAGTGGAAATTGGAAATTATCCTTATGTATTAGATATTTCATAGAGGAATAATCTTATGTATATAGATATTTATAATTCATATTTATCAAGAGTTATAATTTTTCTTCAGTATTATAAGTTTAAAAAGTATGGGATATTATGCATAGGAAAGTATAACTTATATATACATGATCAAGAATTTTTCATAATTATAAAAAATTCTGTGTTAATTTGAGATCCTATGCATTAAAGGAAATATATTATGAATTTAAGGGAAGATCTTAAATTTTGAATAAAATATCTTACATATTGAATTTGAGTATTATTCTTATGTTTTATAAGAATAATATCTTATCTATGATATCTACATCAAAGAAAATTCTATGTATGATGTAAAAATTCATATTTTATAGGTTTCAAATAATAATTAATCATTACTGTTTTAAAGGAGAATAATGGTCAAATTTGAAGTAGTTAATTTTTAAAGGGACATTTTAAAAATATTGTCTTAGTTTATTTCAAGATTTTATTTCTAGAAAGAAGGTCTGGAATGAATATAAGGATTATTTTTTTCAAGGATAAGACCATGGATCATTTTTTACTAAATTAATTTAAAGATATTATATATGCCATCTCAATAAGATATCAAATATAAACAATATATACACATATGAATTAATATAGAAGCTAAATACTTTGAAAAAAAATATTTATAAATTCACATGAAAATTTGTATTATTGTTGTTGTGAAATTTATTATTTCACTCCAAAAGTAATATAACTCCATATTAGTTGTTTGATTGAAAATAAATAAGTAAAATAAGATAATTCTAATTTTTTATGTAATCTTGAAGTTTTTAAATAGGGATAAACTTTGGATACATACACATTTCTATGAATCAGACTCTATTCTATTAGTTATACTTCAAAAATAACCTTGTGATGTAATTATTTTCAATGTATACATCCATTATATTTTTGATATAAGTGTAAATTTATTGAACTAAGTTCATAAGTGGGGTCGAGGATAGGTCTTGATAAGGATATCCTAGTAAAATATCCTATAACCCATATATATCAAGTATCAACTTATTTCAATTAACTTTGAGGCCCTAAGGTAAATGATCTGAAATAAAAATAACCATACCTTCCTTGGGTGTTAGTGGAATGACTAGGGAAAATTAATTATAGCCCTGTACCACTATAAAAATATACCGTGTCCTGCTCTTTTATATTATTTTATTTCTCCTATATATATGATTAAAATAGAAAGAAAAAATTAAATATTTTTGAAGAGGTATGTTTAAAAACTTGAAGTGTTTAGAAGGTTAAATTAAAAAACCCAATTCAAACCCTATTAATTCATTGTAAAAAAACTAGGATAACACATCATTGGGAATTATCTTATTACTACTAATTTATTTTTTCAAATGGCTATCATCTCAGTTATTATTATAATAGTGATATTAGACTCATTGAGCATGTCATGTAGATGATATTAATATTTAATAATTACAAGTTCCCAGTATTACACATGTGATTCAAAGGTAATGAATTTAAAATATATTATAAGGGTAAACCTTTCATATTTTTCAACTATTGAAAATATGACCACCTCTATAATTCTTAGGATTCATAGGAATAATTTCTTGTTTCTTTGTAGACAAATATAAAAGACCATGACTCACCACCCTTTATAAAATATGATAATGAGGTTGTTCCTCCTTAAGATATTTATGGACCATGGATGGTGGTGTGAAAATGATTTATAAAATTGAAACACATCAAAGGATGACCATTAGAAAGCCTTTTCTGTTCCAAATGGATAAACCTCAAGTGAAGATGAAATGAACTATTTAATTTTTTTTTAAAAAGTAAAAAACAAATGTAAGAAGAAGAAAAAAGTAAAATAAATTTAAAAACTCAAGTAATAAAAAATAAAATTTTCTATGAAAATCACTTCCATTAATTTAAATTTAAGTGCCATGAATTCAATTTTGACTTTTTAATTAACGTAAAAAAAATAAACATTTTGAAATATTTTTTTTATAGTTTCTCTTTTTTACTTATCGCCTTAATGATCATTTCTTTATATTAATTGGAATAAAAATAATATATTATATTAATGTAAATAATGATTTACTGAGGTTTAAATTAATTTAATCCTTAATCTTCCCTTATTTTCTTGATTCCTAGCCCTAAGGAGTTGTACTATGGTTAAAGATCATAATTTTTATCTTACAAAAAATTTTGGATATATTTTTTCCTTATAACCTAAAAAATAACACTAAGAAATAATTATTTCAATTAAAAAACCCTTAGTGAGTAAGCACTAATCACTTATTCCTAAAAATGAGTCCGAAAAGAATTTTTCAGTATAGAATTGTGATCTATGAAGACTTAATACCAATTTGAGAATAGATCACAATTAAAAAGGTAAAAAATATGGATGTTTAATTTTAGTACAATAAAGTATGGATTATAAAAATTAGTAAAATTTTAATGAATATAATTTATAGTGCTTTTTTAGACTTATTAATTCTATTAAGTGATTAGTAGCATGATCTTTGTTCAAGTATCATTTGCTGATTAGGTTTCCCTCCTTATATAGCCCTCTATAGGCATAATTGTTGAAACCAAAATATAAAATCCTTAATGAAGTTAGGGTTTTCAATCATACTACATTCAATCCAATTATTTGATAATTGTAATGTAAAAATATTTTAATATACACACAATACTATATTTTACTCCAATAATAACAAGTTTAGTTAAATGAATTAAAATATTAATTAAACTTTATCCATTTATATATTGAATGAAAAAATATAAAATTCAAAATATTAATTTATCTCTCAATAATTTGAAGGTTAATTTGATGTAGTCTCAAAAAATATAAAATCACTTCATGTTGACTTTGTGTGTTAATAACTTTTTTTCATAAAAAAATAATTTTTAACTTCTTCTTATACGTGTTATCTAAATATTTGGTTTCAAAAATCTTTATGAATTATTATCTAGGATAAAATTTTGAAATATAATATTTTAGTTTCAAATATTATTTAGTGTTGAAAATTAAAATTCCAATCCTTATCTATGAATTATTGACTAGATTTTATTATTGATGAATCTAGGTTAAGATAATTTCAAAAAATTTATTTTGGATGGTTATTTTATTTGATAAAATAAATTCTATAATAAATATTTTTATATAAATTAAATGAAATTAGTAATAAATAAAACATGTAAAGTGATTATAAAATACCAAGAGTGGTTATCTCTCTCTCTCACTAAGTGAAATTTTTTATTACCAAAGCCACTTTAAAGTAAGTGGGCACTTAAATAGAAACATAAAAATAATAAAATTAATAAAAATAATGCTAAGAGAATGTATAATCCTTTATTATAATATGAAAATAATTATTAGTTAAATATAAATAAATGACTTCTTCAAGTTTTTATATATTATCATGTCTGGGCTTGTTCTAGTGTATGTCCATAGTCATCCAGTAAAGTTCCCACTTCCTTTTATTTTTTATTCCTCCTACTTTTATTTCATTTATTTTATTATTCGTCTAATTATCTTTGATCTTCTACATCCATTATAATATAAAATTAGTTATTTAGATTAACTCAGATATTATATGGATTGAATATTCCTTGCAACTCATTATCCAAATTAGGATAACAAATTACCCCTGAAATCTTGATCCCACTAGAGCAGATCTCAAGTTCTACTTCTTCTCTCTAAAATAAATCATATTCTGATTCATATTATTACTAATTTATATACCAATAAAATAAATGGGATAAGATCCATATTTTTCCTCCTATGATACACCTTAAGTAGACATCCTCAGACTATCTAAGAACACCACTTATAAGGTATAGCCTAAACATATAAGAAAAAGTACAGGACCACGAGATTTGAGTCCTCTCATAAGTGGTCCTAGGGTGTCTTCTAAAATTTGGACCTAAGAATCATAACCATATTCCCCCTTTTTATCTTCCAGAGGATTCACATTTTCCTTAACAAGTTTCTTCTTTCTCTTTTTTGGGCCAACATTCTTATTATCCATTAATGGTCCCATACTAAATGAATTATATAGTCCCCTCCATGAATTGTGCATCCAAAAATATACCTGAGGTCCTACAATACTCACCAAAACTTAAATTCTCATGCAAATTATATCCCTATCCTTTAATATCTTCTCCGAGTCCTACCATAATATCAATAAAAATATGCTTTAAAGCATAAAAATAGATCAAATTCATGATATGTGTAAGATAAATCCACTATTACTTATTTAAACCATTCACTTGAATCATTTTATTAACTAAAAAATATTCAATTGATTCTTTATTATTGACCTCTTGATTGAGAATCCTTTACTTTAAACTTGGAGCCTCTTATACTTTCATAGGATGAGATTAATACAAGATAAATGTTTCTAAAACCCTTTCAAGATCTTAAAAACATCTCTTAACTTGATACTTTTGATCTTCAATAAGTCTTGTCACTATAAATTCATCAATATCCTTGTTATGGGTAGCCCATGCCTTAAAATTACTAATTTCATTAGTATTATAACCTCCCATTGATAAAATTTCAGAGAGGCCCCATTTAAATTTGTAAAGAGGATGACATTTTCTATTATACATGGAACAAAAATCTATCCCAAATTTTAAAACAATGGGTTAGTGATACTTATATTAATCATAAAAATTGATCCAAACCACTTTAGGTGGAGTAATCAGGAGGTACAATTACATATAGAGGTTATACATAATTGGATGCTTCAAGGTAGTCATCCTATGATCAATGCACAAAAAATGTTTGATTGAGCTACCTAAGATTCTAAGAATTCTTGGATTTTGTAACAATAGTGGGATAAATTAAAGATGAAACAAATGAAATTCATGGTGTGACCCTACCTAATGTGAAGATAAAAATTCTATCAAATAAGGTGTAATTGAAAGCCAACAATAGACCATGAATCCCTAGACTAGTCCAATGTCATATCCTCTTCAAAGGTGAACTAAATAAGGACCGAGAGAGGATTTGAGATACCAAAAAGAACTCAAGGTGATCACCCCAAATATTTATTCACATGCTTATCAAATAAATAAAAATTCAATCAATGTCACTAAAACTTCACAACCATGTTTTTAGAAACAAATTAAAAATTATTTAATAATTCCAAAGGAGATCTTAAAATTTTTGATTGATCTTCAAAAAACCCAGTGACATTTAGGGACATATTTATGATAAAGAAATCCATAAGAGAAGATACATTCATGAACAATATGAAACCATGATATGGAGATAAAAAATCTAGATGAAAATAAGTAGAAGATGAACCTTACCCTATCAAAGGTCAAGTGTTCATCAAAGATCCCATGATGATTAAAGAATCCATTTCTTTTAAGAGAGCTTAATTTCTAGATCCTATCTCAGAGAGTAGGTGGTTAATGAACCAAAAATGTCTCCATTTTTTATGATAAAAATACACATAATTGAAATGATTTTTTTTCAAAATATTAGATCAAATTATGAAATTTTAGTATAGAATAACATAAAATTTAAATAATTATACTAGATATATATAAGAAGAATAAAAAAATATTAAATATAATTAATCCTGGTTAATTTTTTGAAAAAAATTTAATCCTTAATATATATTTTCCCCTTTATTTTTATATTGATGAAAATTCAAAGTTTTTATTTTACTTATAATTAAGATAACTACTGATTTAATCTCCCTTTGTTATTATTAATGAGAAAATAGATTAAGGATACATTTATAAAATTCATAAGAAACAAATTATTTTTATTAATAGAAAAAAAGGTTATGAAGTACAATATATAAATACATAAATATAGTAACACTCAATCCTAATATCATGTTAAATAATTATATAAATAAAGTTTTAAATTATAGATTGCTTCCAAAAATAATATCATGGAATTCATAAATATGCTTGAATCTTCCTAGGATGAAATATTAAAATATATCTAGAGAATCTATGTGAAGATATACTAGAGGAGTAAGGTAAGGAATAGATGGAGTAGGATAAGGATACCGTGACTTAGAATTCAACACATCTAATTATTATTCTATTATATTAGGAAATGTGGGAGTAATGGTATTAATAATAGAGTTAATGTTATCAAGTGAACTTAGAGTTGTTGTTGTAATGGTTATAACTCAGTGGGAAATTATTCAACAATTTTACAAATATTATGGAACTTTAAAATCAAAAAATTATAGGATAAGGTTATATTTATGTAAGGATCACAAAAATATTGACCTTAATTCATCCAATGTGTTATGAAATTCAATCCTCCATCGAGTTCAAAAAAACCAAATTATGAACAAATAAATTTTCCTAAAATTTCATTGGTTTTTTATTTTATTTTCAATGTTGAAAATAAAATGAAATAAAAATGAAATATGCAGTTATAGGTATTGGTATTTTTTGATCCATATCTTTTTAAAATTCATCAGAGCCCAAAAAATCATAAGAAGATAGTGTAAGGATATTGGATAAAGTTTTTTCCTGAGAAAGTAAAGAGACATAGATAATGAGAGTAGTGGACATAAAAATCAATCATGTAAAAAAAGTGAGTGTACTAAAAAATTAAAATGATTATATAAGAACAAAAGAAATAAAAGAAAAATATGTAATACCCATAATTTTAGTATTTTATTAATTAATTTTATTTATTTAAATAAATATTTTATATTCTAAAATTTAGAATGAGTTTTTAAAAACTTTAATTATATAATTATTTAAAATTTATTCCATTATTTTTTATCTTTATGTAAAATTTTATTATAAATGAAAGTACACTCTAATCAATTAAAAGTTTTCTAGTGAGTTTTTAATGAAAAATTATATATTTGATCAGGTGGTGAATTAATTGATCAGAATTATGGGATATTGTTTTTGGATATTTAGTTGATATAAAGTCACTATTCAAAGGTTTTTTAGTTATTATTAGTTATTATTTATTATATATTAATATTAAATTTAATTTTGTTTAAAATAATAGTGTTATATGAAAAACATGGTTATCCAACAAGATTTAAGTGACTGTGTGTCTAACTATGTTTTTTCCATTTCTTGTGAAAATTAAAAAAAACATGGTTTGTATAACCATGTTTATTAACTGTGTAATAAACCATTATCATCTTAAAATAAGCCTTATTTTTAATATTTTAAAATTAAAAATAGATGGAAGATACCCCTTATTTGGTTCCTTCCCTTATATGAATAGGAGGGCTCCTTCCCCTCTATCTCATAATCCTTTTCTTCTTCTCTCTTCCCTCTCCCATGGATGTATGATCTGCTATCCCAAGAGAAGGAAATTTACCCTTTTATTCTCTTTTTTCCCCTTCTATTCTCCCTTATCATCTCTCATACATATTTAGAGTTCTCTATTAACAGTTTTTTTTTAAATTTTAAGGTTTCCTTAGGTTTTTTCATTTAGATGATTGGGGAAGGTTTGTTCCCCATCGATCAATTAGATTTGGTTTATTTATTTATATAAAGGTTTATGGTATTTAAATTAATTCTTAATGTGTATGTTTTCATTTAGTTACATGTTATTGTGAGGGGGGGTTAGATTTTAAGATAGGTAACTTTTTTTCATGGATCATACTAAGGTTTTCTTAGAGGTAGATATTAACACAAAGGGATTAAAATATATCTATCTAAGAAATATGTGATTTTATAATAATTAATGATATGTAAATGGTTATTATAAAGATAAATAATTATTTAAATATTATATATAGTATAATAAAAATATTATACCCTGCAGGTGCTTGATGGAATTCTTAAGGGGGGATATTTTATTATTTTTGTGTGATATAATTAATACCTTATTATAATCAGTTCATGAATAGATAATTGAAGTGGTTTTAGGATTTAATGGATTTATATTATTTATATAATTTAATTAAAAATAATATAATTCACTTGGTTATTTCATTTTGGGTGTTTAATATCATTGGGGGTTAGTCGGTTTGATTTCATTAGGAAATCACTTTTTTAATAACTTATAATTAAAATTTTAGATATTACATTAAAATGAACTTATTAGTTAGGAAAGGGGACTCTATTTTATGACCAATTACTAAATTAAAAATCAATTTAAGTGTATTTTATAACCTTAAAGTTCATTCTAGTTGAGTTAGTTCGGTTTTGGTTATTGATCAGGGTTAACCAAGTATAAATCAGGTAATACCTAAGCATGGTTTCTTATTTGAGGGTTTTTTTGGATTACTAAACCCTTTATATTTTTCAAACCACTTAGGTGTGGATTCATATTGAGTTATTTATTAAATGGTATTCTAGTATGGGTGAAGGGAATATATGTATTTATTGTGTGGGCACATGATGCTCTCATACTTCAAATTTGTACTTAAGAATATCCATAAATTTTATATTGGTTGTTGAACCAATGCATTGGGTTAGATCATCACTTGATTACTTGGGTTAATGAACTATTAGGTGAAGTATTTTAACCACCATTGAGTTTATTAATCATGGTGTGGGTCCACATAGGAATTTTTACTTGGGATATTATTACACAGGACCACCCTTATTATTACATATTCCCTTTTAATGATATTTTTGTTTAACTAATTTGTGTTAATACCTCATTAAAGTTAGGTATTATTGGATATTATTTATTATTTTAGTTAGGTATACCTAATTAATTTATTAATTATCATATTTGGGTAAACTTTGTGTTATATGTTCTTTAGGCTAATGATTGTGATGATTGGTTTGGATACATATTGTGTTATTAATCATTTTGATTCCATTGATTGATTTTTTAAATTTATTTTTATTCATTTTATTTGGTATGTGGGATTCTTATGAAAAATAATTATGAAAACTGGTTCATTCATACATAATATACACTTCTATGATGGGATATATGAGTTATTATAAAAATACTACTAGTCATTGTGCTCAACCTTTACATAAACACACCATGTGGGTGAATTCATGTATGTACTTATAGATACTGTTTTATTGTAAAATTTTGGAGATACTACATGGGTGGGACCTGGTGTAGGAAAATAAGATTCATAATATCAATGGTGGTCATGGGGTGAGATGACTACCATATTTTAAAATTTAACCCTTTTATCCATTATTATTATGTTAGTTGATGCAACCCTTTTTATATGATTCTCCTATTATATTATCAAGACACCCTATTCTTGTTAAATTACACACACACACACACATATATATTATGATAAGGTTAATGATATTCCAGTTGTGGACTCATGCTTATTTTCATTTGTAAATTTTATTTTTGCGAATGCATAAATTATCTATGGGCCATGCTAATTTTCTATAAAAATACGATGTGTGACTTTAAAGAGGGTTATTAGTGGGAAATAATTCACTAAAAAGTTAAATAAACCCTTGATTCTCACCATTAGATTTTTATGATCGAGGGAGTGTGCTATAGGTTGGTGGTGATTTAGTCCATGATTATGGGTATTCTAAGACATGGAATTATAAATGGAGAAAAGGAATACACTAATAGAGTTAGAGACCTAGTAGAAAGTAGAGAAGAGGAAGAAGTGAATATAACCAAATACTGTGAAGTGGTGTATGTTGAAGAGGATAAATGAGAAAAAGGAAGTTCATATGAAATTTGGTTAGATATTATAGGTTTTTAAGAAATATATTTGGTTGGATGAGTGGTGTAAGGATACTCCTAAAGCGAGGGACAATAAATAATACACTCATCCAAATCATTTGAATAATGACTAGATTCCTATTTTTCTTCCCTAAAAATTAAAGGACTAATGTAAAGATCATCCTTATACAATAATGTTGAATAAGAGATAATGTATTTTCTCCTGTTTATAGAAACCTATTATTCAGAGGCAACTGTGAAACCCTTTGATTTGGTATCTTCAGGCACTTTAATTTTCAATATAAAACAAAAAATACTAGTTGTTTTCTTTTTTACATTTTCCTTCTCAAAATTTTCCTATGTTACTTTAATAACTTTATAACACCTTGAATTTAATTAATTAATCATTATAAAAACAATATTTTAGTTATATTTTAAAATTTTAGAAAAATTTCAAGGATGATAGTCTTATACCATAATTTTTAAACCATATCACAAACCATTTCAACCCTATTTATTTTAAAATGATTTTAATTTTTTTATTCCATGCCAAAATTTATTTTAAATCATTAAAATAGTTATAATGGGATGTTATTATTGGTTAAGTGTTTATCTTGGATTTAAAGAACATATTTTGGGAGTTTTATCGGCCATTATAAGTGGAAGTGAGTTATAATAATAATAATAATATTATTATTATTATTTCCATTATTGTAGTTTTTATTAATTTAAATGTCTTTGAAACATAAGGAGAGACCTCCCTATTTTTACCTTATCTTGCTTGAGACACCCAAGGAGGTAGCCCCTCCATCGGGTTCATTATCCTATCATGAAGATCTCTTCTCTCCTATTACCATGGTGGATATTCATTGATCAAAGATAATATCCCCATTTTTCTTATTCTACCTCTTATTACCCCTACTACTTTTATTGAATCCATGGTTGTTTATTTTGATTTTATAGATCTCGTATTTTTTCTAGGTGAAACCTCCAATCATTATAGGAATTTTATTATCAGGTTTAAGCATATTCTTAGGGTAGTTGATTCAAGTAAAATAGAAACTTTTAAATCACTATTTAGCTACTGATGAATGACTATTTATTTTGGTCACTTTGTAACCCTTCATTTTATGTTTTTAATTTATAGATTAATTTATTATAGATCAATAGGGATTTATAGATTAAACTATGGCCAGGAGACCCATTGATTTATTTTATGTTAATTCCTAAAGGTAAATGAATCCTTAATTTTTTCCATTCTTTAATTAAATTTTTTTGTTAAGTTATTTTGGTATAAATAGATTAAATTGTTCCTTGAAATTATAATAAGGTGCTTGATGTTTTTTTATATGTAATATCCCATGAAACAATGGGGTGATTTTTTAGTAAATTTCTCTTTAAATCCATTTAATATAATTCTTTGGCATGTGTTTTTCATGATGAAAATATATAAAAGAGATTATTATTTTGTAAGTGATGTCATGGATATTTTTTAAACATGATTTTTTAATAAAATTTCATTTGTGTGAGATAAAGTTTTCACGTAATCTGGATCATAATTTTTAATCAAATTTTAAAGGTGTTTGGGTGTGATGTATTTGAAATAATTTTGTTTTGGTGAAATTTAATTTTTGAATCATATGGTGAATTTATCAGGCATGAACAATAACTATTGTACATTAAGAGAATTATCCCATGTTGATATAGGGTGTAAGATTATGGTGTAGGTTTGGATTTCCATGTTAATAGACTAAACTAAGTGCCTCTAAGTGACACCTTATGTTTTAGTGGGTATAAGGTATCCTTTTGAGGGTTTTGACCTAGTTTTTAATTCTTATTACTTATCAAGGTTTCATTTTATCATTCCTAAGTTGGGATATTAATTTTAACCATGGTTTTTTCTTATTCAGTTTGGTTAATTGAATTTATTTATTTTTATTGGGACTTGACTAGATTGTAAGGAAAAAGATTATTTCTATTAATATTTTATACAATATTTAAATGTTTTTATTCAATATATCTACATGGGTGTGTGGGTGTTATAATATCATAAAAGGATATTTAAAAAAATGTTTTCATTTGAAGTATTTTTATAAGATATTTGATTCATGTCTGCATGAGAATATTCGGGAACCCTTTTGGGGAAATCCAACTGGGTATATTGATATAAACATTAATAAAACATGTGTTGTAATCCACATGAATTTGTATTTCTAAATTTTGTTTCATATGAGATGGGTTGGTGATTCAGTTCCTCTTATGTATTTTGGAGAGGCCAATAAGAAATATTCATCGTTGGAGTCCATATCAACCATTTAAGCCTTTAAATTTTGTATCGTTTTAAATTAATTTTCTTTTGATAACATTTTTTTATTGGTTATATTGGATGGTGAGACACCTGAACTATTTTTTATGTATGATATGAACCTCTAATTAGTGTATATATATTTTTATTTTAAAATAAATTATAGAGGAAAATTATCCCTCCATTGAACGCATTCATCCCTTACCACGTTTTGACATCCTTTGATAATTTAGGGGAACATGTAAGAGGTCAGTGGAGATTCAATTTGGGTTCATGGTGATCTGGTGTAATGACATGAGATTTTATGATATGTTTTCTGCTAATTAAGTCAAATATATTTGATAGATTGCTCCACACAAAACACCAAATTAAAATAAAACCAATATATATATATACACACACAACTGAAAATTGAAGCATTTGCGATGGGGTCCTGTAAAAAATGATTAGTTGCAGAAAAGGACATCGCAAATAGTATAACCATGTTTTTTAAAAACACTTTTTTGTAGCAGGATTAACCACCCGTTGCAAAAAACATAAAAAATTAAAAAATTTAATATTAATAAAATTTAATAAAATAATAATAATAAATATAATAATAATAAAATAATAAAAATTAAAAAAATTAAAAAAATTAATAAAATTAATAAAAATATAATTAAAAATATAGAAAAAAATAAAAAATTAAAAAAAATTAAAAAAATAATAAAAATAATAAAAAATAATAAAAAATAATAAAAATATAATTAAAATTATAAAATAAAAAAATAAAAAAAATAAAAAAGTCAAAATCATAATATTCACAATAATATTAAAAATTAATAATAATAAATAAATAATAAAAAAAATAAAATAATAAAATAACAACATAATAAAATAATAAATAAATAAATAAATAATAAAATAATAAAAGAAATAAGAAATTAAGAAAATAATAAAAAACACAATATGCACAATAATAGAAGAAACACACTCTATAGAAATGTAAATATATGTATTAATAAAAATATTTTAATTTTTTTTACTTTCAAATGTTTATCAGAAAAATTATATAAATCACTAAGGGGGAGGGTCATCTAGAGTAACTGGGGGAGGGAACTCTATCCCTAAACTATGGGTCAAACGTCGCATGTACTTAATATTCTACTCATGCTGCTATTACTTCCATCAACACATCTCCTCCCCCTACTGCTGCTGATGTCGATAGAGCTCTTCCTGCTCCCTACACATTGTCTCTATAAGCTTAACCTGATCTCACAGTTGCTCCTTATACTATGCAGCAGATGTTGATGACTCTCCACGATCTCCTCTTGATCTACATATTGACATTGCATCGGTACCATAATAAATCCCATATGTTAGTTGAGAGTCGATACCAACAAATCAATATTTCTTGAAGGTATACTGAGCTGCCTGCATCCATGTTGCATCATCAAATCCTACTACACTATAGGAATGATCCTCAGTCTTGGCCTGACTCTCAACCTATGTATGAGACATCACAACCTCATATGACTCCTTCAATTTAAATTCAAAATTAAAATAGTTAAAATATTATTTGCAGTTAATTTTAAAAGTTAAAAAGAAATTATACTGACCACAATATGACACTGGTGATTACCTCTAATCTCTCCAGTGAAAGGATCATTATACATCCTCCTATAAACATCAAAATCCATAATATTAGGTTGTTCTATTGCTTATATGAGTATAAAATAAATAGTTTATATTTAATGTTATATAAATTATTAAAGAAAAGTACTTACCAAATGTTGCTGATGCATACTGAATGCACAACTACCAGCTCGATGCATCACCTCTTATCTCCCCCGGTACCATTGACCTAATATTCTATCCTTTAAAAATTATCTCTCATCCAATATGAATATAATCCATACCAAAACTGAGATGAGATGCAATCTGGTTGTTGGGCGCAGCAAGACTGATCAAAATCTATTACTCCTGCTTTCTGCATTGCTGTCCTCCTTAGATTGTGAAACAATTAATGAAAAAAGTCACACATACAACCCTCCAATACCTTCCAGTTAGACTCTCACATAATATAATTAATGGGATACCATAAATCCAACAAATAATTAATAATATCAAGTTATTAATTAAATAAATTTTAAAATAACTATTATTTATTTACGTACCATATAATGATCAAACATGTGGTGCTGAACATAAATGAGAATATGATCCCATGTAACCCATGCTCTAGATAAATAATTCTTCAATATATCATTTCCCACTCCAACTACTATATGATAAAATCTATGAAAAAAAGGAAAAAATAATCAAACAATTAATATATAAATAAATTAATGAAAAATTAATGAAAACTAACTAAAATACACAACTGAACAGACCTCTACATGTGTGGATCGAAGTCAAGACATGAACATCGCTCAGGGATAGGGTCAAGAATCATTAATCTAACAAGACCACAACCCCTCTGAGTCATTGTTAAACCACCAGTAGTCTGAGGGTCAGATGATGCAATATCATACTCGTCACTAGGTAGACCAGCCTCCCCCAAATCACGAAATAGATCTGATTCCATTTAAAACACAAAATGACTATTGTTAGAAAATAGTTAAAAACAACTATTATATATAGATATATATTATATATGATTATAACCAGCATTTATCTATGTCAATATTTATCTCCATCCTCATCTTCATATATGATGGTGTTAATATCTTTACATTCATCCTCAGTATCATCAATTTCCATAGAAGTTTTAGTTTCATTATATCTTTCCATTTAAAATTCATTTGTTACATCAATAACATCATCATCACCATCAAACCTTAATTATGGGTTTTCATCATCGATATTTGTGTCTCTTCGTGGAAAATATGGATTTGGAGTAGTCTCTTGAAAAATTTCAATTCCTTACAATTTAGTAGAACCACATTCACTTTGAATAAACTGATTTTCCTGATATTTCATTTTTATTATTCTCCACCAATGACTTAACACTCTTAAAGGAGCACAATAATTTGCATAATAAATTTTATGTCTTTGATAATATAATAAAAATGGTTCATTTACTCCAATAAGGCTTTTTATATTTAATATCAATGATTCCATGGTGCAGATGAACACAAAATCCTCTCTCAGTATCCAACCACTGGCATTTAAACAAGGTTATGTAATTCTGTCCCAAATAACACAATTTAATTATTTCTTCCAGCATGACATAAAATTTGACTTCACTTTCTATATGATGAGATCCTCTCAAACAAACACCACTATTCATTTTTTGATTCTCCATATACACGTGTATGAAATTGAAAACCATTCACCACATATGAATTATAATATTTAACCATTTTGGATGGTGGGTTACTAAATACACACAATCAATTATAAATTTTATCAGCATGTTGAGATACCTAAAAAATTATAAAACAATTATCAATTTAAAAATTAATAAATTTATTTTATATGTTAAATGATAAACAATTTATCTTACCAGTTTTTGAAACCAGTAAGAAAATTTATTTTGCTGACATTCTTCAAGAGCAGCTGCTGTAATTTGTGGAAACTATTTTATGATATTATTATCATATAATCTACAAATAAAATAATATTAATTTACTATAATAAATATTATAGAATAAGTTATTGGAGAACTCATAGTATAAATGGTTTCATTTCTTCATATATGAGTAGAACATATGTATGATCTATGTGATGTTCATCATCTAAAATCCATTGTTCATAAACTCCACCAAAGCCAAGTTTGGGATGATTAAAAACTGATAATTGATTTTTCATTTCATCATCAACATTTCCTTCATTACGGACCATGTAGTTAGATTTTGAGAGATATTCAGATTGAAAGTAATGAGATCGGAAAAAAATTCCTCCTATAAATAAGCTTCCATAATTAATCCTTTAACCAATGCTTTGTTACGTACCTTTTTCTTCAATTTTTGCATGTATATCTAGAATGGGTACATCCATAAGAACTATACCAGACCTCTACATTTTGCTTCATGCAGAAAATGTAATATAAAATGTTTCATTGAATCAAAGGAATCCCAAGGGAATAATTTTTTTTCTTATTTATGTAAAATTGAAATAACATTTTCTTGCAGTACACTTAGTATATCATAGTCTATTTTCACTACAAAAATGTCTCAAAAAAATATATGATATTTCTGTTAGTGCATCCAAAATCATAGAATTAAACAAACCTCTAAATCCAATATGTAAAGACCTGAAATTTTCATGTAATTTTTTTTAATTAAATGGGAATTTTACGAGTCCGCAAAAATTGACGGCATGTGATTATGAGGCCCGGAGTGCCCATAATGAATTTCTAAACTTTTTTTTGGGTACGTTCAGTAAACTTACGAGTGGGTTTTTTTAACTTTTGTATTGGGGCTCAAAATTGAAATCTGAGAGCACCATTGACTAGCAGTGCCAATATTCGCTTAAGGAGACCTTCACCTCAACCATAGTAGGTCATGGGTGAAAGATAGAATTTGGATTTTCCTGAAAGAATAAAATAAAATAAAATTGTGTAACATTTTATTTTCTTTGGAACTCCCATGTGGATGTTGAGAGGTGAGGACCAACAAAACTAAACCTCCCATGTGAGGTTATGGTGGTGGGGACCACCCGAGATGAAAACCCCCTTGAACTTCCTCTTAATGAGAGATAATCCATGGACTCCCTCCAACTTTGAATTTTTCCAACACCATTCATTAATTGGTACAATTAATTATGCCAATGTGCCAACATAATTAATCTACTTAATTTAATTATATAGGCACCTCTTTGTTTGGGAGGATTTTTGGTTGGCAAAGAAGTTCCTTGGAGGGAGAATGTTCTCCAATGAAGAATGCCATCGAAGAACCTTCTTCAGAAATCAAGAAAGAGGACGATGTTCGAGCCCATCATCGAAGCATGGTTTTAGAAGCAACGATAGTTGGCACACCCCTCCGCCTTCTTCGACTTCTTTCTCATGCCAACATCAACGAACAATCGAGGTAGGGGTTATTATTGAATTCATGAAATTTCTCGATTAAATTCCTCGTTCTTGGAAAGCATGGTGAATGCGGATCAACCAAAACAAGTTGATCCACGAATCAAATGAAATTTTAGATTTTGAAATTCTTGATTCATGATTTTTGTTGAGCTGCTAGCTACCGCCCTAACGCAGAGGGTGCAGGCCAAACAAACATGGCCCAAACCCTATGTCGTTATTCTATATTGGTGTGTTCTTCATGATTGTGATGAAGTCTGGTGCCAGCGTTTGGCACCAGTGGAACTAGAGAACGTCGACTGACACCACCGCCATCCGCGACGAAGGTGATGGTGCAACGACGCCGCCCCACGACCTCCACCGTCTGTGGCCTCCTCCGCCCGTGGCCTCCACCATCCACGGACAGCGCCGTCCCGCGACCTCCGCTGTCCGAGGATATCACCACCCATAGCCTCACCATACTGCGGTCCCATGTAACCCGCGACCTCCACCGTCCACGACCTTTGCACCACCCCGCAGCTTCGCCGCCCCGCGGCCCTCAGCGCTGCCCCGCAGGCTCGTCGCTCCGCGACCATCTGCGCCGCCCCGCGAGCTCGCCACCTCACGGACCTCCGAGCCACCTCGTGGCCTCACCGTCCTCACGACCTTGTTCCTCTCTGCGGATTTGGGCCACTCCACGGCCTCCGCCGCCCCACAGGCCGCTGCCCAGGCCGAGCCGCCAGGCCTGGCCACCCAGTGCGGGCCGGGCCACCCAGCGCAGGCCGGGCTGGACCCAGTGGGCCGGGCTGCCCAGAGTGGGCTAGGCCAGACCCAACGGGTTGGGTCAGGTCGATACGAACCTGGTTGGCCCAGGCCGGGTCGGGATGGGTCGGTCCGAATGGGTCAGATCGGACCCAGACCCACTTCAACCCATTTACGCACTTTCGGCCATATAGTTGGCACCGAGCATCCGCTTGATGAACCGTCTGCGGCGCCGAAAACCTTGGAGCGAGGCGGTCCATTTGGTATAACCCACTAAATATTTTTATAAAGTTTGGGAATGGTTGGGTTGGATCGAGCACGAATCCAACCGGGCCCTCGAGACAAAAAGACTAATAACTTACAGACCGAGCATCCTATTGACGCATCGTCTGTTGAGTTGAGACCCCTATGGCATGGAGGTCCTTTGAGATAATTCTTTGTGAGACTTAATGGTAGTTGGAGTATCGACCAGAGGCTTGTGGAGTGAACCATCCTAGAGAAAAGTGAGCGTAGTGCGGGAACCCTGAAGCTGGCTGTGACGTGAAGAATGAAGAGTGATCTTGTGTGGGTCGGCACCGAGCGATCCTGTGTGGGTCAGCACCTAGCGATCCTATGTGGGTCACCACTGAGCGATCCTGTGTGGTTCAGCACCTAGCGATCCTGTGTGGGTCAGCACCTAACGATCATGTGTGGGTCAGCACCGAGCGATCCTGTGTGGGTCAGCACCGAGCGATTCTGTGTGGGTATGCCTCTTAACAAAGTAAGATGATTCCGTAGTTACATCTAATCATCTATACTATTGTACTTAAGTTATACCTAGTGTGAGTTGATTCTATACCTGTGTGGTAATTTCCATCATGGTAATACCTTGGTGGTATTCTTCTGTGTGGCATACCTGTGTGGTACTTGCTTTCGTGGTATTTCTTCCTTTGTGGAACTGTTGAGCTTGGGGATTTGGAGTTGGACTCTGTGTTTTTCTCATGATTGAGATGAGTTTACATGATAACTTAGGTATATGTATGGGCATATAACTAAGTAGGGTTATCAGTTGTTTCCTTCCTTTTTGGTTTATCCTTTGTGGATTTTGTGATACCTTGAGGGTCTCAGGGTCCCTACTGAGTATCGTTATACTCACCTCTGCATGGGATATACCCGCACTTAGTTGTTTTTGGTGCAGACAATAGACAACGCTGACTGAGGACGAGGGTACCAGGACTATAGGTAGCTCAGAAGTGGATGTTAGACAAGGCGAACCACAGAGACGACAGTTTATGAGATGTACCTACCCTTCAGGTAGGATCCGTGGTGGATGATCCATGAGCCTCTTTTCACCTATTAGCTATCTTTTACTTTCCAGTTTCCATTGTACTTTCCAATTGGGCCTGTATTCTATCCCCCTTTTACTTTCTATACTCACTCTGTTTACTATTCATTTTACTTGAGTTCGTATCTTGCTATGTGCTTTGTTGTGTGTGTTACAAGTTATAAAGGCAATGCCTTCCCAATTTTAGGGAATACGCCTTCAGTGCTAGTCGCCAGCCCCTGGAATATGGAAGGCGGGCTTGGGGTAGTCACGATACGGGACCCGGGGGATGGGTCATGACAAATTGGTATCAGAGGTGGTTGGTTATACTGTAGAACACATGACTATGATTTTTATTTTAAACGGTAATAGTGTTAAGTGTAGTGAGTGTGGTTATCAGTTTAGGGAATCCAGTGTTGGTGCGGCAGCCGACGTATCCATACACCAGGACCTTGACTTCTGATTTCTGACTCAGTGCATGAAAACACTGATTGCGTGTGTGTTTCCAAGAGTTTTCTTTGTGATCTCTTTGAGTCAGATCACCAGGTATAACTTATTGACCGTGGAACACCTATTTCTTTTTTAGGATGCCTCCATGCAGATAGCCATCTAGGGTTCCGAGAGTTTTACTCACTGATATCCCACTGAGTGACGAGGCCTTGGTGTAGGGCCCACTTCTAGTAGAGGCACCAACAGAGGCACCAGCAGTACCATTACCCATTGGGCCACCGATTCCACCATCCCCAGCAGCAGATGGTGCACGCCGCTTGAGCGCATTTCACGAGTTCCAGCGCTAAAGGCCACCCAGGTTCAGTGAAGAGATGGACCCACAGGCTATTGAGGATTGGATGGAGGTTGTGGTGAGAGTTTTCCGACTGGTAGGGACACCAGCTGATCTCATGGTGGTCCTTGTTTCTAGCCTTCTACAGGCAGCAGTAGGCAGATGGTGGAGCTTGATGCTCTAGGTTCACAATGAGGTGACGCTTCTTTAGAAAGAATTCGAGAGCCTGTTTTGAGTAGAGTTTGTCCCAAAGACTCTTCACGTAGTGCGCATTCAGGAGCTACTTCATCTGAAGCAGGGAAACATGATTGTGGATCAGTACACAGCGAGGTTCACTGAACTCTTGTGCTACTCCACTGATATGGTGCGAGACCCATTCTTCAAGTCCCAAACTTTTGAGTAGGGACTCAGACTGGAGATCAGGGATTCAATTATTTCTCTTAGCATCCCGACACAAGCGGGGGTGTTAGAGATATCCCTCTTATTGGAGAGTTTCTTTGCTGAGAAGTCACCAGCAGTGAGACCCACCACCAGTCATCACGTATCAGAGTCTTCTGTAGCTGGTAGCATATAGATGTCGTAGAGGTACAAGAGAGCCAGACCTATAGGTGGATAACCATAGGATTCAGGTTCGGTTGTGCGGGGCACCCGAGGTAGAGCCAGTCATGCCAGGAGCGGGCAGTGTTACACATGCGACGGGCATGGTCACATGGATCCTGACTGTCCGACCCGCCATATGAATGATCAGAAGACAATCTAGGGAACACCCAAGTAGAGATAGAGGTTCGACCAAGGAGGTCCGCAACGAGTAGGTGGACGTGGTAGAGGATCTGACCATGCAACTGGCGATGGGCGATGATTTGAGATGTTACTGTCACCACCACTAGGTGGTCCACCCCGACTATAGGGAGAAGGAGGATAGGGGCGAGCTCAGCTCCAGGAAGCTGAGGCCTATGATCACGGTGCTCCAGAGATAATATGATGTACGATTTGTGTCTACTCCACCTTAGCTACAGTACTTATAGACACAGGTACCAATCATTATTTTATTTTAATTTCCCTAGTTCGGAGCTCAAAGATTCCAATGGAGCCATTGGTTCGATCCTTATGGCTAGAGACTCTTACAGGAGCGGATTCGACAATTACATACTGGTGCCGGTAGTGCGAGCTTACTCTAGGAGGTGAGCGCTTCGGCTAGGATCTCCTAGTAGCAGTGTTGAGGCCTTATGAAGTCATCTTGGGTATGGACTGGTTATCTACAGTCCATGATCAGATCTACTGTATTAGGTACAAAGTGCAGTGTGTCCGCACGGATGGGACCAGGTTTACCTTCACTGACAAGAAGGGAGCCTTTGCAGCACATGATGGACTTACCTGGAGGAGAGTGCAGTCGATCACTCATCAGTTGGCTAGCCTTACCCTCAGATCAGTTGATGTGGAGAGTCCGAGTTATCCTATAGTGGTGGACCAGTATGCAGATGTCTTCCCTAATGATGTTCAGGGTCTACCTCCTTGCAGAGAGGTGGAATTTTACATTGACTTGTACCCTGTGACAACAACGATATCTACACCAGCATATCAGATGGATCCTACGGAGCTTCGTGATCTGTGGGTACATTTAGAGGACTTACAGGGGAAAGGGTTCATTCGACCTAGTGTTTATCCTTGGGCAGCCCCGATTTTGTTCGCCAAGAAGGTGGATGAGAGTTTGATTCTTTTTGTTGACTATCGGCGCCTGAACCAGGTGACCGTAAAGAACAAGTACCCACTTCCAAGGATTGAAGACCTCTTTGATTAGCTGAAGGGAGCACGGTGGTTCTTGAAGATAGACCTTAGATCAGGCTATCACCAGCTCAGAGTATGAGATGAGGATGTACAAAAGACGACTTTTAGGTGTCGGTACGACCATTAATAGTTCTTGGTTATGCCATTCAGTGTAACCAATGCTCTAGAAGTGTTCATGGGAATCATAAACAGGATCTTTCAGGCATACCTTGATCACTTTTTAGTAGTTTTCATCGATGAAATTCTGATCTAATTGGATACTGGGGAGGAGCATGCCTATCATTTGCAGGTAGTACTGGACACACTTCGAGAGCACCGAATTTATGGTAAGCTCTCGATGTTCCAATTTTGGATCCAAGAGGTCCACTTTTCGGGACATGTCATATTAGAGGTAGGAGTTGTAGTGGATCCAGTGAAGATTGAGGTGGTAATTTCTTGGGAGCCACCCAGGAGTGTGACAGAGGTACATAGTTTCTTGGGTTTGGCTGGATACTACTGAAGATTTGTGCCAGATTTCTCCAGAGTTGCAGCACCTCTATCAGTGTTGACGAAGAAGGGGCAACCCTTAGTGTGGTCAGATAGATGCTAGTAGAGTTTTCAGAAGCTGAGGCAGAGGCTGACTAGTGCCCCCATTTTGAGGATTCCAGAGGAGGGTGTAGGGTATGTAGTATACTGTGACGCATCAGGGACTGGGCTTGGATGTGTCCTGATGAAGGAGCGAGCAGTTATTGCATATAGTTCTCGACAGCTGATACAACATGAGTAGAACTACGCTACCATGACCTGAAGTTAGCAGCAATGGTCTTCTCCTTGAAGATGCGACAACATTACTTGATGGGCGAGCAGTTTATAGTGTACTCTGATCATAAGAGTCTCAGGTATATCTTCAATTAGAAAGACCTGAACCTGAGACAACGACGTTGGCTTGAGTTCCTCTAGGACTATGACTTCGAGATAGACTATACTCCTGGGAAGAGGAATGTTGTAGCAGATGCACTCTGCTGGAGATCTGGTATACGACTGCTAGGTGAGGCGATAGAGCAGCTGTCCGCTTTGTAGATATCCATTGTGGATTGAGATGGAGCAGCTTTTCTTCAGTATTTTACCATCACTCCTCCACTTCTTTAGTGAGTCAGGGAGGCGCAGCGTGGGGACACTAACTGTGAGACACGACGTGCTCAGATATCCACAGGGCAAATACCTGATGGATTTTCTGAAGGTGGGGAGCACATCATCCTCTTCAGAGGGCATACTATGGTACCAGTGTCACTTCGGGAGGAAGTGATGATGGAGTTCCACACATCCCTTCTAGCGGTACATCCAGAAGTGGAAAAGATGTACCAGGATCTCCGACGACATCACTGGTGATTGGGAATGAAGAAAAAAGTACCCGAGTTTGTCTATTGGTGCCTCACTTGTCAGCAAGTGAAGGCATAGTATGTCACAAACCAACCCGGGTCGACCTTGAACCAGTCACCCGAGCCGGACCATGACATGACCCGAGAGGTGTTCCCGATCCTCCCGGGTTGGCGACAAACACCAGGGAATCAACAAAGAGCAAGTGGGAATGATTTTTCCCAAAATAAATAAAGCATCAGAAATAATACAGAGCATCGCAGAATAAATAAACCAAATAAAAGGCTAAACAGGAACAAAAGAAAATAAAACTAACCAAACTCGACGCCCGAACTAACTCCGTGTGACCCCGCGGGTCACTCTCCAACACAATGATCAAGCGTCGCCCAGGGCGAATGCACCCAAGCTGTAGCCTGCACAAACATTAAAAACAAAAAATAACTATAGGTGTGAGTATTCAAACTCAGTAGGCTATCCCAATATCTATTCTCAATGCACTACCTTTAAATAAACAAATTTACTAATTCCAGGTTTGGACTAAATTATATAAAATATTAGTTTCCACACACACTTTTATTTCTAAAACAAGTATAAGTCCATTTCCCTTTTTAATTTAAAAAAAAGTTTAATGTTTTAAAGGCATATGTATATTTATTTTTAATACATTTTCTGCAAACCATTTAGAAATCCAAACTTCAGTTATTATCCAAAAAGGAGAAACCACACATAATACACAACACACACCAAGGACAATAGAAAAAGTGGCACACAAGGGCCAGCAACCAAACTAGACCTCTCAATCGTCCACCACATACAAATAAACACTAAAGGAAATATGGGTTGAACCTAGGAGATCTTGAACAATCCAGAACGTACTATACATGTGACTCATCCTGAAAGCATGCTCTAACTCAATGACGTCATAATGACCTAACAACCGGTATAGCCCTTCATAGCCTAACCGAGGGGCCCAATCCCCATAGCAGCAATAAGTTAGTATTCCCCTGCTATGGGGCCACTAGCCAGTTCATAATCTAAACTAGTCCAGCAATTGTTCTCAGAATATTCACTCAATATAACAGGTTCCCATGTCAACACATGTAATAAAAAGGGGTGTTTCCACAATGTAAATCAATCAGTCACGAGGCACAAATATCACACACAACTCACGCAATCAATGCACACCAACGATCACCCCTGAGTAACCCCAAAGTGAGTTTTTCAAAAATAATTTATTTTATTAAATTGCCAAACGGGCCTTCACCAACTTTAAAGAAAAACAACATTCCTAAAGAAAACCCAAAACACTTATTCAGAAGAAATCATTTATCATTTAAACCAAAACTACATTTTAAATTCCGTGAATTATGTTTAAAATCCAAACAGGCATTCTCCCACTACTGGGTGTCCGTTCATCAAGAAAGTATTACAAGTGTCATGTATAAAATAAATGTCTCTTTTTTTACACCAAATAATCATTTAAAAATTAATTTTCTCATATTATTTCTCATTTATTAAAATTAATAAAACATCAAACAATTAATAAATTCTAAATTTAAAGGTGAGTGTAGTGGGGGACCTACCTTGAGACCGATATGAAATGGAAGATGCACGTCCGACACCACATAGTAAGGTCCAACGTACTGCAAGAAAAAACACTAAGAACTCAAAACACAACCAAAAAACCCAATTAAAGTATGCGAAACCAAGCGGCGGGAAGAAAACCTCACCTCGAAACTGAAGCACGATGACAATGCAAACTCAGAAACAAAGTGCGGTGATGGCGCTCACTTAGAAACGCCCCACACGGGTCCTAAAAAGTCAAACTTACACAAATAAAATTTAATTAATAAAAAATTATAATCAAACCAGAGTAAATATAAATATATATATATAATAAAAATATCAAACGGAGCATAAAATAAATAGGTACCAACGGGGGGGGGGGGGGGGTCGCGACTGGAAATGGACCACCGGAGGGCATCGTGCCGGAACAACGGATGGCATCCGCGCGGCTAGACGTGGTCCGACCGGGGGGTGAGGCAAGGGCCACCGGACAACGGCATTGCAAGATAGCTGATGGGAAGGGTGAGAGTGAGCTGGGTAGTGGCGGGAGCCGGGGCCAAGCAGGGGTGCCGAGCAGCTACGGTGCAAGGCGACGCTACAAGGGGGAGGCCGAGGGCCGATCGGCTGGAGCAGGGAGGTCTGAGGAGGGCAGGTCATCGGTGGGCTGCTCGAGCACAGGCAAGGTAGTGCTGCTGAGGCTGGATCACGGAAGGGGGCTTCGGAGGGCATGCAATAGGGTGGTTGAGCGGGGCACGTGACAGAGATAGCCAACCCGAAGGATGGGGCGGCTGGAATGAGGCCAGACCGGAGTAGAAAGAGGGTGGCGAGGGGTCCCAAAAAGGGAGGAAAAGAGGTCGGGACACGAGTGCACTGTCGAGGGTGAACCAGAGCTGGAAGAGGCCTGGTGAAGGTGAGCGTACTGGAGGCGCGACTGGTGGACAACGGATAGAGGAGGGAGCACTGAGCTACTGTGAACTCGTAGGGTAAGGCGGAGCCAGATGGGTCGGCTGGTCTGGTGCGCCGAGGAGGCTAGATTGGTAGGGGTTGTTGTACGCTGGCAGACGAAGGGGAGGCTGTTCTAGGCAGAGCTCAAGAACCGGGTGCGCTGTCAAGGGTGATCCAGAGCCGACGAAGGGCTAACGGAGGCTGGCAGAGTGCTGGACGCGGGTGAGGCAGAGAATGCAGAAGGGGAGCGCATGGGAGGCACTGTGCAGGGGCATGGTGTGACTGGGAATCAGGAATCATAGGGGGGGATCAGAAGAGGGCAGCGAGGAGACCAAGAACTGGATAGGGAGGCTGGGAGGCTGGCGCTGCAGGAGGGCGGAGCCGGACAAGGAGGCTGGGGTGAGGTCGGCGCTGCAGGAGGGCGCTGCTGCAAGAGGCCGGACATGAGGGATGGCGGGCTGCTGGCGGAGGGCTGTCGGGCGACCAACACATGACTGGGGCGAGGTTGGAAGGCCGAAAGCAGGAGACTGCAGTGGCTTCATGCGAGGAGGAGAAGCAGGGGATCGAGCTGCTGGGGTGAACAGAGTGGTGAGCAGGAGAGGGCGTCATGTCACAATGGAGAAGAAGAGGTAGGGGAGAACATCCACGTGGAAAAAAATAAAAGAAGAATGAAATAAGAAGGAAAGATAGAAAGATAAAATAAAATAAAAATAAGAGTAAATAAATAATAGAAAATAACAATAAAATCTGACTAATAATAATAATAATAACAACAACAACAACAATATTATAAATTATTGTTATTATTATTATTAAACATTTTATAAAATTCCTTTTAATTTAATTTATTCTTTTAATATTATTATTTATCTAAATAGTTGGGAAACCGTGCACTCACCAGGTCCGAGCGCACAATCGAACCGAATGCACGGTGACTGTGCACCAACCTGGACCGAATGCGCAGTGACCGATATTAGTACGGTGACTGCGCACTGGCCCGAGACCCACCGAAAACATCAAATCTTCAAAAATTCAAACCCGGACCCAGACCCGACTCTACCCAGAGTCGCAAGACCGAGAAAATAATAAAAGCATATGCGTCTGTGGTTGGGGTGTGACAATTATCCCCACCACAGACACTTTATGCCCCAAGAAAGTCACTAAGCCAACAGTTGACACAACTTGAGTTCATTACCAGACAAAATCATAGAGAACCAAGATCTTCGGGGTAACCATTCCCAACAAACATCACACCCAACCAATTCAAGAAAAAACACTGCCCGAGATTGAGGGGAGAACATGAGAGGGTTCTCCCCACCACAAAATTCACTAATAAAAAAAACCCTTGAAACCCGAACAAACCATCCCCTGGGGGGGGGGGAACACGAGAACTACAAAACCAAACTCATTCATTTTCCCCACATGGACTGGACAACACACCTGAGACTTTGACGGAAAGCTTGATAGAGAACAATCCAGCAACTTGAGGATAAGAAATTAACTCAACACCTCCCATCAACTTTGCGAAATGAATATTCCTCTATCGAACACAGCTAGGACCCACTCAAAAACAGAACATGTCCATTTATTAACGGGACCACACCATTCAGAGAGACCAAACAACTTAAGAATCACACTGAGAGTAGATAAGACCGCCTGAATTGTGGGGGAATGAGCTCATCATGCCACCACAACAAGGATTAGATTACGAAAATGATGAGAATAGAACAAGGGAAAATTTTGGATATTTCCATTCTAAAGCCAAAGACATTATATGGGCCGAGGTTCCACACACCCTTGGTAACTCCTGACTATGCACGAGCTTCACCCCGAGACCTGTGGCTGGGGCCCTGATGGCTAAAGCGTCTCCTACCTCACAGTTAGGCATTTTTATCTTCTAGTTTCTAACTCCTTCCGTTCGATGATTCCAACAACCACGATGGTCATACATTTTCAAAGGGATGCAACATGACAACTTAGAATTTCCGGACAGGCCATACTGGTGGCACACAAGAGAGCGGTCCGACGAACTAGGAGCTGGTACTGACGAGGATAGTTTCTTGGAGACAGGTTCCACCGGCCCGCACTCCTTGACAGGTGGGAAACCTTTGCGGAAGTCGACCACCATTAATCACACCCAAAACTCCAATGATGATGAGACATCTCATATTTACTAGTCCAAAACTGAACCCTCAAAGAACTATAGGGAGGTACGAACCTTAACTATCCTGGGAGTTCCCAACAACCCAAAGACACACTATCTTTCAGAATGATACAAATACCTCTAATAGACTTCGATTACCTCGAAAAGAATGCAACACACAAAAGAAACTTAGAACTGAGCATAACTCATTAACAACTTTTGGAGGCTTTCTGGGTGGCATACTCATGTCAACACGAAAAACACCATCAAAACCGGCATCAAGCCTAAACTCAATCAAGGCAACAACACAAGCCAAGGGCAATAGGCCCATAAGCCAAAAATATACAACACAAGGAGAAATATCTTTTCCAAAACTGTTATTTCTTTTCAATTTTAAAAACTCACCTATGACACTTTATGAACTATCACATGTGCGTTTATTCAATCCCGCTCACATCACATGTGAACAAGTTCCCCCACACACTTCCATACATACCCACGCACGTGTGACCCTCCATAAGGAGTGATAAGGTTCAAACACTTCTTTTCCTTACTAAATCCAAACACATACCAAGTTTTTCCAAAACGATACACTTTCTCTTTAGAAACCCACTTTAGTAATTTCAAAAACAATTTTGAAGAAACACTTTTCCATTTAAAAACCAATTTCACTTTTAACGCACACTCAAATCAACTGAGACTAAAACAAAACACAAGCAGTAATAACCCATTGGAATGAAAAACTAGTGCATATTTATGACCCAGTAACATGGTGGTGATCCATGCCCTAAGTACAGAATAACACTAAGATGACCTTAAACCGGGCACTTGGACTCAACATGGGTCACCACCCCATGTGAGGCTGCAATGTGAACCGATTCGCCTCCAATGTCATCCCTCAATCCGAAAAGACCAAGTACAAGTGACTCAAATCCCGAACCAACCCTGGTAACTCAGGTCTCATCACGAGCGGTGGTGATCAGGCACTGACCCATAACCTACCTCCTAAGAACCAACAATCCTAATCTCCATCTACTGGACATCCCAAATAACAAAGGGAACCCTGAAAAGTGAGGTCTGCTAAGGGCCAACCTCCTCTAATACCATTTTGTCACAAACCAACCATAGTTGACCCTGAACCGGTCTCCCGAGCCGGTTTGCGACATGACCCGAGAGGCGTTCCTGATCCTCCCAGGCTGGCGACAAGCACTAGGGCATCAACAGAGAGCAAGTGGGAACGATTTTGCCCAAAATAAATAAAGCAGTAGAAATAATACAGAGTAGTGTAGAATAAATAAACCAAATAAAAGGCTAAACAGGAATAAAATAAAATAAAACTAACCAAACTCGATGCCCGAACTAACTCCGTGTGACCCCGAAGGTCACTCTCCGACACAACGATCAAGCGTCACCCAAGGCGAACACGCCCAAACTATAGCCTGCATAAACACTAAAAACAGAAAAGAACTATAGGCGTGAGTATTCAAACTCAGTAGGCTAGCCCGATATCTATTCCCAATGCACTACCTTTAAATAAAGAAATTTACTAATTACAGGTTTGGACTAAATTATATAAAATATAAGTTTCCACACACACTTTCACCTCTAAAACAAGTATCAGTCCATTGACCTTTTTAATTTAAAAACAAGTTTAATGTTTGAAAGGAATATGTATATTTCTTTTTAAAACATTTTCTGCGAACCATTTGGAAATCCAAACTTCAATTATTAGACAAAAATGAGAAACCACACATAATACACAACACACACCAAGGACAATGGAAAAAGTGGCACACAGGGTCCAGCAACCGAACTAGACCTCTCAATCGTCCACCACATAAAAATAAACACTAAAGGAAACATGGGTTAAACCTAGAAGATCGTGAACAATCCAGAACGTACTATACATGTGACTCATTCTGAAAGAATGCTCCAACTCGATGACGTCATAATGACCTAATGCCCGGTATAGCCCTTCATGGCCTAACTGAGGGGCCCAATCCCCATAGTAGTAATAACTCAGTATTCCCCTGCTATGGGGCCACTAGCCAGTGTGTAATCTAAACTAGTGCAGCAATCGTTCTCAGAAGATTCACTCAATAATCCAGGTTCCCATGTCAACACATGCAATAAAAAGGGGTGTGTCCACAATGTAAATTAATTAGTCACGAGGCACAAATATCACACACAACTCACACAATCAATGCACACCAACGATCACCCCTGAGTAACCCCAAAGTGATTTTTTCCAAAATACTTTATTATATTAAAGTGCCAAATGGGCCTTCACCAACTTTAAAGAAAAACATCATTCCTCAAGAAAACCCAAAACACTTATGCAGAAGAAATTATTTATCATTTAAACCAAAACTACTTTTTAAATTCTGTGAATTATGTTTAAAATCCAAATGGGCATTCTCCCACTACTGGGTGTCCGTTCGTCAAGAAAGTATTCCAAGTGTCGTGTATAAAATAAACGGTTATTTTTACCCCAAATAATCATTTAAAAATTAATTATCTTATATTATTTCTCATTTATTAAAATTAATATAACATCAAGAAATTAATAAATTCTAAATTTAAAGGTGAGTGCGGTGGGGGACCTACCTCGAGAACGAGATGAAATGGAAGACGCACATCCGACACCACACAGTAAGGTCCAATGTACTACAAACAAAACACTAAAAACTCAAAACACAATAAAAACCCCCAATTAAAGTATGTGAAACCAAGCGGAAGGAAGAAAAACTTACCTCGGACCTGAAGCGCGATGACGATGCAAACTCAGAAACAAAGCGCGGTGATGGCGCTCACTCGGAAACGCCCCGTGCGGGTCCTAGAAAGTCAAAACGACCCAAATAAAATTTAATTAATAAAAAATTCTAATCAAACCAGGGTGTATATATATATCAAATAAAAATATCAAATAAAAATATCAAATGGAGCATAAAATAAATAGGTACCAATGGGGGGGGGGGGTCGCGACTGGAAATGGACCGCCGGAGGGCGTCGCGCCGGAACAGCAGAAGGCATCTGCGCGGCTGGACGCGGTCCGACCAGGGGGTACGACAAGGGCCGCCGGACAACGGCGATGGGAGACAGCTGATGGGAAGGGTGTGAGTGAGCCGGGCAGCGGTGGGTAGCAGTGGGAGCCGGGGCTGAGTAGCTGCGGTGCAAGGCGATGCTACAAGGGGGAGGACGAGGGCCTATCGGCTGGAGCAGGGAGGTCCGAGGAGGGCAGGTCATCGGCGGGCTGCTCAAGCATAGGCAAGGTAGTGCCGCTGGGGTTGGATCGCAGCAGGGGGTTGCGAAGGGTGCACAACGGGGCGGATGAACGGGGCGTGCGATAGAGACAACCAACCCGAAGGAGGGGGCGGCTGGAATGAGGCCGGACCGGAGTATAAAGAGGGTGGTGTGGGGTCCTAAACAGGGATGCATCGAGGTTGGGGCCATCGAGGGTGAGCTAGAGCTGTCGGAGGCTTGGAAAAGGTGATCGGGCTGGAGGTGCGGATGGCAGACAACAGACAGAGGAGGGATCACTAGGTTGCTGTGAACCCGCAGGGCGAGGCGGAGCTGGCTGGGTTTGATAGTCTGGTGCGCCGAGGAGGCTAGATCGGTAGGGGTTTCTGCACGATGGCAGATGAAGGGGAGGCTGCGCTAGGTAGAGCCTGGGAACCGAGTGCGCCGTTGAGGGCGATCCAGAGCCGGCAGAGGGCTAACGGAGGCTGGCGGAGGGTTGGATGTGGGTGAGGCAGAGAATGCAGGAGGGGAGCGCATGGGAGGCACTGTACAGGGGCGTGGCACAGCTGGCAATTGGGACTCGCAGGGGGGGGGGGGATGAGCGGACGAGGGTGGATAGAAGACCGGGAACCGGACAAGGAGGCTGGGAGGCTGGCACTACAGGAGGGCGGATACGGACAAGGAGTATGGGGCGAGGTCGACACTGCAGGAGGGCACTGCTGCAAGAGGTCGGACAGGAGAGGTGGCGGGCTGTTGGCAGAGGGCTGTCGGGTGACCAGCACACGGCTGGGGCGAGGTTGGCAGGCCGGGAGCAGGAGACTGCAACGACTTCATGTGGGGAGGAGAAGCAGGGGGATGTGGGCTGCTGGGGCGAACATAGCGGTGAGCATGAGAGGGCGCCGGGTCACAAGGTAGAATAAGAGGTAGAGGGAAAATCCACGTGAAAAAATAGAAAAGAAGAAAGAAAGAAGAAGGAAAGATAAAAAGATAAAATAAAATAAAAAGAAGAGTAAATAAATAATAGAAAATAATAATAAAAATCTGACTAATAATAATAATAATAACAACAACAATATTATAAATTATTGTTATTATTATTATTAAACATTTTATAAAATTCATTTTAATTTAATTTATTCTTTTAATATTATTATTTATCTAAACAGTTGGGAAACCGCGCACTCACCACGTTCGAGCGCACGATCGAACTAAATGCGCGGTGACCGCGCACCCACCCAGACTGAATGCGTGGTGACCGCTAGCAGTACGGTGACTGTGCACTGGCCCAAGACCCACCAAAAACATCAAAGATTCAAAAATTCAAACCCGGACCCAAACTGGACTCTACCCAGAGTCACAAGACAGAGAAAGGAATAAAAACATAGGCATCCGTGGTCGGGGTGTGACAGAGCATCAGGTACCAACAGGCTTGGTTCAGCCTTTAGAGGTCCCAAAGTAGAAGTTGGATGGGATATCCATGGACTTCGTTATAGGACTTACACATACATACAAGGTTCATGGTTCTATCTAGGTGATTGTCGACCGACTCACCAAGTCAGATCACTTCCTACCGATCAGAGAGCATGGTTCGGTAGAGAGCTTGGGACGCCTCTATGTGTAGAAGATTGTGCAGATACATGGAGTACCCTTGACGATTGTCTTCAATCATGATACACGTTTCATTTCCCAGCTATGAAAGGGGTTGCAGAAGGCTTTCAGAACGCAGCTTCTTTTGAGCACCACCTTCCATCCTCAGACGGATGGTCAGACTGAGCGGACCATTCAGACCCTCGAGGACATGATACGTGCTTGTGTCCTTGACTTCAGTCTAGCTAGGAGGATCACTTGCCTTTGGTGGAGTTTTCATACAAAAAAAACTATCACTCCACCATTGGGATGACACCTTTTGAGGCATTGTACGAGTGACCTTGCAGATCACCTTTGTGCTAGACTAACCCAGGGGAGTTGGCACTCATGGGACCAGAGATGGTTCGGGCTACCATAGAGAAGGTGAAGATCATCCAGGAGTGGATGAATACTCCACAGAGCAGAAAGAAGTCATATGCCGACAGGAGACGGAGACCTATGGAGTTCGAGGATGGAGACCACGTCTTTCTACAGGTCTCACCTCGATGAGGTTTACAGAGATTTGGACGGGGTGGCAAGTTATCTCTGAGGTTCATTAAACCCTTCCAGGTTCTTAGAAGAGTTTCCGAGGTGTCTTACCGCTTAGCTCTTCCACATCAGTTGCACCGTGTGCGTGACATCTTCCACGTATCCCAGCTGAGGAGATACTTTCACGACCCTTATCACATCATCGATCACGGCGAGCTGAACATTGACGATGGGGCGACTTTTACAGAGGTTCCAGTAGAGATTGAGGATCGACAGGAGCGGATACTTTGTGTGAGGTCGATACCTCTGGTGCGTGTTTTTTGGAAACATGGTAACCTCCAGGAGTGCACATTGGAGTGGTAGGCTCAGATACATGCTCAGTACCTCTACTTGTTTTCCTAGTTTTGTGATATGGCTTATGAGGATGTAAAGCTCTGAGGTGGGGAGAATGTAAAGACTAGTAATTTCAATGTAGTTTTTTAAGTTAAATGGGAATTTTATGAGTCCGTGAAAATTGATGACATGTGATTCTGAGGCCCAGAGTTCCCAGAATGAATTTTTGAACTTTTTTTCTGGTACATTCAGTAAACGTATGAGCGGATTTTTGTAACTTTTGGACCGGTGCTCAGAATTGAAATCTGAGGGAACCGTTGAACTCGCAACACCAATATTTACTTAAGGGTACCTTCACCTTGACTGTAGTAGGTCGAGGGTGAAAGATTGAATTTGGGTTTTTGTGAAAGAATTAAATAAAATAAAATTGTGTAACATTTTATTTTCTTTGGAACTCCCATGTGGATGTTGAGAGGTGGGGACCACTAGAACTAAACCTCCCATGCGAGGTTATAGTGGTGGGGACCACCTGAGACTAAAACCCCCTTGAACTCCCTCTTAATGAGAGATAACCCATGGACTCCCTCCAACTTTGAATTTTTCCAACACCATTCATTAATTGGGCCAATTAATTATGCCAATGTGCCAACATAATTAATCTACTTAATTTAATTATATTGGAACCTCTTTGTTTGGGAGGATTTTTAGTTGGAAAAGAAGTTCCTTGGTTGGAGAAAGTTCTCCAACGAAGAACGCCATCAAATAACGTTCTTAGGAAATCAAGGAAGAGGATGACGTTTGAGCCCATCATCGAACCCTGGTTTCAGAAGCAACAATCATTGGAACACCCCCCGCCTTCTTTGAATTCTTTCTCATGACAACTTCAACAAACAATCGATGTAGGGTTTGTTACTGAGTTCATGAAATTTCTTGATTAAATTCCTTATTCTTGGAAAGCATTGCGAACGTGAATCAACCAAAATGAGTTGATCCATGAATCGTATGAAATTGTAGAGTTTGAAATTATTGATTAATGATTTTTGAGCTGCTTGCTACTGCCCTAATGCAGAGGGTGCATACGAAACAAACATGGCCTAACCCCTCTACTATTCTTCTTTATTGGTGTGTTCTTCGTGATGGTGATGATGACCGGTGCTGGTGTTTATCACCGGTGGAATCCGAGAACGACGACCCGCACCACTGCCGACCACGACGAAGGCGACGATGCCACCTCACGGCCTCCTCCATCCATGGCCACCACTACCCGCGACCTCCACTATCCGCAGCCAGCGCCATCCTGAGGCCTCCACCGTCCGCGACCACCACCACCCGCGGCCTCGCCGCCCCATGGCCCCGCGCCGCCTATGGCCTCCACTGTCCGTGGTCTCCACGTTACCCTGCAGCAGCGCCGTCCCGCGACTTCGCCGCCCCATGGTCCTTCTCGTCGCCACATGGCTTCGCCACCCCGTGGCCCTCCACACCACCCCACGGCCCTCCGCGCTGCCCTGCAGCCCCCCGCGTGGCCCCACGCTGCCCTACGACCCTCCGCACGGCCCCACAACCCTCCGCAATTCCCCGCAGCTATAGATACCCGAAGCTTGACGTACATTTACATTACATTACATTTGCGGAATACTTAGTACATAACAAAAACACACACACAAGGATCGTAATAGTTTAGTGTCTTTGGAAACTCGGAATATAATCTTCTAATCCTGGTGAAAGATCTTCAACATCTCCCATAAATATCATCCTCTTTTTTATACCTAAAACCTTTCTTTATATCCTGGGGAAAATAAAAAATAAAAGGGTGAGCTCAAATGCTCAGTAATGGTAAACAAAAGAAATATCAATCACATCATATACAAAAGCACATAACTTTTGGAAATCTTAACCTGCAAAAGAGATCATAATTTCATAACATGGGATAAATCATGGCAGTGAAATGTAATCAAAATAATCATAATTTAAAACATGAAACTTTGTGTCATACACACATAATCATAGAGAATCATATCTTGTTAGTCAAGACTCATTACCAAGACTATCTTAGTGGACAAAGTCCCTTTCTGAACCGAGTTCACTCCTCGTTTCAGTCCTGTTTCACTGAACCGGTATAACCTACCGTTCCAGCCATGTCTATCTCATGAGTTATAAAATCTTTACCCAATGCATTGGAGGGATATATAGGTCCCACCCATCTCATAATGATACCATTCTTATGTGTGCCACAAAATCATAAACCATACATCATTGCATAACCCATGTAATAAAAATGGGAATCTTAAACATCATGACATCATAAAAAAATTCATATACGATAAAGGAATTCATAAAAATAATTCCATCACAACATAATCAAATCAATGTAATAATAGGGATAAAAACAAAACCCTTTATTATCTTAGATGGAAAATAATTTTGATAAAACACTTGAACTTCATTCTTGAGGAAAATATCCTTTCTACTTCAAAAACACTTTTCCTTCCTTAACATGTCATAAAATTTTAAACTAAAATAAGTTGATTAAATATAAAATTGAAAACTTGTAAAGGAAGATTCTTGGAAATAATGTTTTAAAAATCCATTCATGCCGTATAAGTTAAAAAAAACATTCTTCGTACTTTTGTCGGAAAAGTCAAAAAGTACCTCGTACGAAAAACGACAAAATATTCCTTTCATATCTTTTACAAAAAACTCACCGAAGGTTAAAATTGGATATAAACTATTGTAGAAGGATGGAAATAATATTAAATATTGAGGGAACATGGATGTGGATGATAAAATACACCCTAGTAATTACCCAAGTAAAAACAATCTCGGATAAAAGTGAGATTGTGATATTTCCCTTACCTTATGTCCGATATGCTTTGTACGTATCTGAACCTCCTGTATAATGATTTAAATAATGTCATTAACTTATTACAGAATCATATTCATTGTTATGATATCATATATGGTTCACTTATGACTTTATATTACCCGTTATTTTGTAAATTCCATGTTAAAGAAGCGTTTTGGGTAAAATCGTTTCATTTATCGTAGGTGTTTGGACATGTTGTTCTTGAAATTATTATTACTTATATCATGATTTAATTACTTACAGAATATAAAATATGATTTATATATCATATATATTCAGTATATATATATATATAATAGATAGATAAATGAAATGAAACACACCGTTCATGGAGACGGTAGTCCGTACGTACGCATGAACGCTGTTTTCCTTTCCTTATTGTCTTGAATGGAAGTAAGTAGATGAAATATATATATACATAAATACAGTAGATTTACCATGTCATATATTTCATTATTATTCATTATATATACTTTATAATCATTCTGTAATGGTTAACATGGATAATGAATCTCATCGCGTCGTGGAGACGGTAGTCCGTACGTACGCACGAGCGATGATATCGTTCCCATGGTCGTGGAATTGTGTTGAAGTATATGTATACTATTTCAGTATCAATATCACTTTATAATAATCATATATAGTTACTCATTACACCATTATACCCATCCAATTAAGGTGGTGGCGGAAAATAGATTACACCACGGCGTGGAGACGGTATTCCGTACGTACGCACGCACGGTGATTTCCTTTTTCCGTAGGATGGATAGAAGGTTAATTAGAGTTGTTTCATATTTATAATAACATATCAGTATATGAGTGATACTTATTTTATTACTTCATAATGAAACAACCTAAGAAGAAGAAGTGGAAGACGAAATAAAGGTGAAAGAATCGGTAACAGAAATTACCTCTTCTTTGAAGCGCCTCTTTGAGACCTCCTCTTAGGGCACTAAAATTGGTCTTTGAGGAAGACCAGAACCTCTATGATGTTTCTAGGGAAGTATAGAAGAGAATTTGGCAGGTGTTGGCCGAGCTTTAAGGCTCAAAGTTGTGTGAGGAAGAGAGGGAGGAGGTGCCCTTTTATAAGGGAGGAGAGGGGCACCTTAGAAAAATCTCAAAATATTATTTTATATTAAGGTCAAATTCGGTTTATAATGGTTACAAAGGGTATTATTTCTAAGATAAAGTGGGGATGGGTCGAAATAATCTCATCCAATAGGATTTAGACAAGTTTAGGTTATTATTTTAACCTTATCAATTAGATTTAACTCTAAGTTAAATAATTTAACTTTTACCGTGTCTTTTTGTTTTCTTACAATATATGGTTAATAAACTTACCATAACAAGCCAAACGAACCCCAAGTTGTTTATTATTAATATATATATTCTTATATAAGTCATTTGGACAAACCTTAGATTTTTAGGAATTAAATAACAATTAATAATATAATATTTTTTTTTAAAAACTAATTTCTGTCAATTTTGACACTATTTGGTACATGATTTTTATGAAATTCATAACAGAATGATAAGTTCGAACCAAGTTACTTATATCAACAATAACATGTCATATTAACCTATAAAATTAATGTAAGTCATAAAAAGTCTCAAATTACATTTATTTGGTCATTTATAACATCAATTATGTCAATATTTCATTAATAAGACAATTACTGCATCATCTTTGTGTCATAATAAATGATAATTATTTAATCCCTAAAAATTATAAATAAATTCCTATGATGTAGTTAATTGTATTATATTTCTGAATACTATTAATGTTCTAAGTTTCATGAAGTTTATCACTAGATTAAAATTATCATACTTATAATATTTAAGAAAGTGACATGTTGTCACATTCTTTGGTTTTAATAATTATTAAATTATTTTCATTGAAAAAATTTAATTAAATAAATATAATCCGACCCTTAGGTTATATGGGTCGACTTTTAGTCATCCAATAGGATTTTTCAAAGTGTTAGGGTAATTTTATAATCTTATATTTACCCTTAATTACCCGATTGACCTTTAACTATAGTAAATAAAATTTACCGTAGTTACTATTCACAATGCCCAAAAATAAAAAGTAGATTATTAACATAATTTGGACCCACTAATTCCAAATATGGAATCCATTTTTCCAAATTCAATACACAAAAGTTTCATAAATTAAATTAAAATTAATCTCGTTGTCGAAAGAAAACGGGTTTTTCTTTAAAACATTGCAAAAGATTGAATTGATTTATCCTACGAATTCAAGGTAGAATCAATGCTAATGACATACATTATATTAAATGGTAAAAATATATTCTATTTATACTTTAAAACCCTTAAATATTATAATTTAACCACATAATATATTACGATGAAAAAAGTTGTTTTTAATTAAAATATAGCGTGTTTTTACTATTCATTAAAATATGAAAGTCATCAGAATAAAATGAAAAATTTATCCAAAGTAAATTTTTATTTCTTGATTCCAAAGAATAATTTTATTTTGTCAAATGGAACTTATAAACATGTCAAAAACTATATTTAAAGTGGGTGCACCATCAAAAGGCGGCGAAACTGCATTTTTTGAAAAATACTTATTTTACCCGAAAAATTTATTTTGTTCTTATAAAATGTTCTATAAAATGTGTAAGATGAATAATAATGTTATAAAATTCAAAATTTAGTTAACACTATTCATAACGGCTAGTTCAAAACAATATTATAATAATATATAATTGTTTAGTAAATCCCGGTATTGCGTACAACACATGCTATCGAGGAAGGTCGCGATTGCGTGTAATGAAAGCCATGTCAGGGTTGCGTGTTGTGAAAGAATCCTCCGTTGTTTCTTATAACAGAATCCAACCATATTTCATTTATACATTGAATATATACATATATATATATATATATATATATACTCAATGTTGCGTAGAATAACTATTATCAAAATTGTGTGTAACACGATCCAAGAATAGTGTTGCGTATACTGCAAGCTAATACAGTGTTGCGTATAGCGCAAGGTAATCTTGGTGTAGAATACAACACATGACATTAATGAAATTAAAAGAATATTTTTCATAAAATCTCGGGGTGTTACATTCTACCCCCCTTAAAATGAATTTCGCCCTCAAAATTCGTCGGGGTTATAAATGGTTTACTACCTGAAAGTTTGTTTAATAGAAACCCACATCGTAAAAAGGAATACCAAAACATGGATTTTAAAAACTAAAGTAATAAATGTAACGGTTACCCAAATTAACTCATCACGGGGTTTCCACGTAGGAGAACATAGGTGAAAATATGGATATGGGAGAAAAAAATCTAACCATCAAGTTCTGATGGAGAGTGGTAGAGAACATAGCTATGAAAAAGCCAAAAATCACAAAGCTATTGATTTGTGATGATCTAAGGTACCATCTGATTCATCGGATATAAGGGAACTTGGACAACATTTTTGGTTTTCAAGATAATTTCCCTAAAGTTGATGAATACTTGTATGATTTTGGTAAAATCTCACTGTTGTTCGTGAATTGAACAATTTCCACTTCATCCCTTAAAGAAATGAAGTTGAATTTGTTATTCGTGATGTGTTAGCAGATCATGTGATAGAATGATGGGTCATTCCATCTCTTTCAAACAAAAGGTTGGAAAAAGTTATAAGTCCATCTTATGGTTAGATTAATCGTATATGGTTCCAAAAATGAACTTATACTTTATATATCATACCGCTTAATAAAATAAAACTAGTTTATACTAACCAGGGACTTCCTGTAGGCCAGTGGTAGGCGATAAAGGCCAGTCGCATTTCGGTTGTGGGTTCGATTCCCACAGCCTTGTCCGACGCGATGGGCTGTTTCCCATCCTGCAGGTTGTCCTTTTTTTAAAACTATATTACTATAACATCCCATCAATAATATCAAAAAAACTTCTATCCTTAAACAATACTAACTTATGTCCAACATAATCCATTCCAATCTTTAGGCTTACCCATAATACTGCAGTCCACTCTCATAATATAGTGAAAACAATTACCAGAGATTTAATACCATCGTTGATCCCCATATATCATAAGATATGTCTTGTTGGTCACATTCTAAACATTCAAAGTACTTAATCATGTATTCTCTTGAATACCCATTGAACCTTAGTGAAAACATGAATGTAGTTAAAAGTTAACACTTTCCACATACCAAAATCATCAAAATTATATATACTCAAACCATGATATCACTTAGTCCTTATATCAATCATGAGCTCATGAATACTGTGAAATATTTAATTTTCTCCTTATCCCTTCATTATGCGCATATCATCTACATTCCAAAAATATCTGAATAACCTTTCATGGATAGTGGTACCATTAATCATACACTTTCAAAACTCAAGGAAAGACAACAGTGTAACAATCCTTAGATGTCTCTTTATTCCATAGTACCATGAGATTACTTATACAACATTACACATGATAAACATGTAATCATTCCACTACATTCTTAAACCATTGACCGAGCTTCAACAATTCTTTCATCTCACATATCATTTGTAGTATCTTCATCATCATCAACATAAATACTACCCATACGACCATACTGATTCTCTTCATGAGACTTTCCCTTAGGGCATTGGTTTGCATAATGCCCGTACATTCCACATTTAAAACATTTAACCATTTTTGATGTCGTAGCAATACCATTATCCTCATCCCTGGTGTTAACTGAACCTTTTCCTTTGCACTTACTGGCTTTGTGTCCTTCTTTTCCACACCCAAAGAATCTTCCAGTTCCTTTGAAACATTCTCCTTGATGCCTCTTCCCACATGATTTACATAGGGGAAATTGAACTTTCTTTCCTCTATGATCATCATGAAAATCCATCTTTCTCTTATTAGCCGAGTCAGGAAACTTACCAAATTTGAGTTTATTGATCATATTATGAGATTTCTGATTCGGTATAATAATGATGGTTGGACTTCCAAATCTCATTTCATTTGGTTTCTCATGAAGAATATCATTCCATTGTCCATAATATCCTCCATTATCGTGAATCATCTTGTTTCTAGCCATTTTCTAAAACCCAAAAAGAATAGTGTTAGAGGAAAAAATAATAATAAAGGGGGAGTAACTTCAATATCTAACATCTTAGGTTAAATTCTAAGATCATTACCATAGTTCTAGGACTAAATCCTATACGTATACTTATCCTTAGGGACATCCCTAGACATACCTTAGAAATATCTCTAGGGATCTTACTAACATTTTCGCATCCTAGTCTCCAAAGGTTGACTAAACTTTTCCTCTGATACCAATCATAGAGACCCGAAGCTTGACGTATATTGACATTACATTACATTTGCGGAATACTTAGTACATAACAAAAACACACACACAAGGATCGTAATAGTTTAGTGTCTTTGGAAACTCGGAATATAATCTTCTAATCCTGGTGAAAGATCTTCAACATCTCCCATAAAGATCATCCTTTTTTTTATACCTAAAACATTTATTTATATCCTGGGGAAAAGAAAACATAAAAGGGTGATCTCAAATGCTCAGTAAGGGTAAACAAAAGAAATATCAATCACATCATATACAAAATCACATAACTTTTGGAAATCTTAACCTGCAAAAGAGATCATAATTTCATAACATGGGATAAATCATGGCAGTGAAATGTAATCACAATAATCATAATTTAAAACATGAAACTTTGTGTCATACACACATAATCATAGAGAATCATATCTTATTAGTCAAGACTCATTTTCAAGACTATCTTAGTGGACAAAGTCCCTTTCTGAACCGAGTTCACTCCTCGTTTCAGTCCCATTTCACTGAACCGGTATAACCTACCGTTCCAGCCATGTCTATCTCACGAGATATAAAATCTTTACCCAATTCATTAGAGGGAGATATAGGTCCCACCCATCTCATAATGATACCATTCTTATGTGTGCCACAAAATCATAAACCATACATCATTGCATAACCCATGTAATAAAAATGGGAATCTTAAACATCATGACATCATAAAACAATTCATATACGATAAAGGAATTCATAAAAATAATTCCATCACAACATAATCAAATCAATGTAATAATAGGGATAAAAACAGAACCCTTTATTATCTTAGATGGAAAATAATTTTGATAAAACACTTGAACTTCATTCTTGAGGAAAATATCCTTTCTACTTCAAAAACACTTTTCCTTCCTTAACATGTCATACAATTTTAAACTAAAAGAATTTGATTAAAAATAAACTTGAAAACTTGTAAAGGAAGATTCTTGGAAATAATGTTTTAAAAATCCATTCATGCCGTATAAGTTAAAAAACATTCTTCGTACTTTTGTCGGAAAAGTCAAAAAGTACCTCGTACGAAAAACGACAAAAGAATCCTTTCATATCTTTTACAAAAAACTCACCAAAGGGTAAAATTGGATATAAACTATTGTAGAAGGATGGAAATAATATTACATATTGAGGGAACATGGATGTGTATGATAAAATACACCCCAGTAATTACCAAAGTAAAAACAATCTCGGATAAAAGTGAGATTGTGATATTTCCCTTACCTTATGTCCGATATGCTTTGTACGTATCCGAACCTCCTGTATAATGATTTAAATAATGTCATTAACTTATTACAGAATCATATTCATTGTTATGATATCATATATGGTTCACTTATGACTTTATATTACCCGTTCTTTTGTAAATTCCATGTTAAAGAAGCGTTTTGGGTAAAATCGTTTCATTTATCGTAGGTGTTTGGACATGTTGTTCTTGACATTATTATTACTTATATCATGATTTAATTACTTACAGAATATAAAATATGATTTATATATCATATATATTCAGTATATATATATATATATAATAGATAGATAAATGAAATGAAACACACCGTTCATGGAGACGGTAGTCCGTACGTACGCATGAACGCTGTTTTCCTTTCCTTATTGTCTTGAATGGAAGTAAGTAGATGAAATATATATATATACATAAATCCAGTAGATTTACCATGTCATATATTTCATTATTATTCATTATATATACTTTATAATCATTCTGGAATGGTTAACATGGATAATGAATCTCATCGCGTCGTGGAGACGGTAGTCCGTACGTACGCATGAGCGATGATATCGTTCCCATGGTCGTGGAATTGTGTTGAAGTATATGTATAATATTTAAGTATCAATATAACTTTATAATAATCATATATAGTTACTCATTACACCATTATACCCATCCAATTAAGGTGGTGGCGGAAAATAGATTACACCACGGCGTGGAGACGGTACTCCGTATGTACGCACGCGCGGTGATTTCCTTTTTCCGTAGGATGTATGGAAGGTTAATTAGAGTTGTTTCATATTTATAATAACATATCAGTATATGAGTTATACTGATTTTATTACTTCATAATGAAACAAACTAAGAAGAAGAAGTGGAAGAAGAAATAAAGGTGAAAGAATCGGTAACGGAAATTACCTCTTCTTTGAAGCGCCTCTTTGAGACCTCCTCTTAGGGCACTAAAATTGGTCTTTTAGGAAGACCAGAACCTCTAGGATGTTTCTAGGGAAGTGGAGAAGAGAATTTGTCAGGGTTTGGCCGAGCTTGAAGGCTCAAAGTTGTGTGAGGAAGAGAGGGAGGAGGTACCCTTTTATAAGGGAGGAGAGGGGCACCTTAGGAAAATCTCAAAATATTATTTTATATTAAGGTCAAATTCGGTTTATAATGGTTCAAAAGGGTCTTATTTAGAAGATAAAGTGGGGATGGGTCGAAATACTCTCATCAAATATGATTTAGACAAGTTTAGGTTATTATTTAAACCTTATCAATTAGATTTAACTCTAAGTTAAATAATTTAACTTTTACTGTGTCTTTTTGTTTTCTTACACTATATGGTTAATAAACTTACCATAACAAGACAAACGAACCCCAAGTTGTTTATTATTAATATATCTATTCTTATCTAAGTCATTTGGCCGAACCTTAGATTTTTAGGAATTAAATAACAATTAATAATATAATATTTGTTTTAAAAACTAATTTATGTCAATTTTGACACTATTTGGTACATGATTTTTATGAAATTCATAACAGAATGATAAGTTCGAACCAAGTTACTTATATCAACAATAACATGTCATATTAACCTATAAAATTAATGTAAGTCATAAAAAGTCTCTAATTACATTTATTTGGTCATTTATAACATCAATTATGTGAATATTTCATTAATAAGACAATTACTGCATCATCTTTGTGTCATAATAAATGATAATTATTTAATCCCTAAAAATTATAAATAAATTCCTATGATGTAGATAATTGTATTAGATTTCTGAAGACTATTCATGTTCTAAGTTTCATGAAGTTTATCACTAGATTAAAATTATTATACTTATAAGATTTAAGAAAGTGACATGTTGTCACATTCTTTGGTTTTAATAATTATTAAATTATTTTCATTGAAAAAATTTAATTAAATAAATATAATCCGACCCTTAGGTTATATGGGTAGACTTTTAGTCATCCAATAGGATTTTTCAAAGTGTTAGGGTAATTTTATAATCTTATATTTACCCTTAATTACCCGATTTACCTTTAACTATAGTAAATAAAATTTACCGTAGTTACTATTCACAATGCCCAAAAATAAAAAGTAGCTTATTAACATAATTTGGACCCACTGATTCCAAATATGGAATCCATTTTTTCAAATTCAATACACAAAAGTTTCAGAAACTAAATTAAAATTAATCCCGTTGTCGAAAGAAAACGGGTTTTTCTTTAAAACATTGCAAAAGATTGAATTGATTTATCCTACGAATTCAAGGTAGAATCAATGATAATGAAATAAATTATATTAAATGGTAAAAATATATTCAATTTATACTTTAAAACCATTCAATATTATAATTTAACCACATAAGATATTATGATGAAAAAAGTTGTTTTTAATTAAAATATAGCGTGTTTTTACTATTCATTAAAATATGAAAGTCATCAGAATAAAATGAAAAATTTATCCAAAGTAAATTTTTATTTCTTGATTCCAAAGAATAATTTTATTTTGTCAAATGGAACTTATAAACATGTAAAAAACTATATTTAAAGTGGGAGCGCCATCAAAAGGCGGCAAAACTGCATTTTTTGAAAAATACTTATTTTACCCGAAAAAATTATTTTGTTCTTATAAAATGTTCTATAAAATGTGTAAGATGAATAATAATGTTATAAAATTCAAAATTTAGTTAACAATATTCATAACGTCTAGTTCAAAACAATATTATAATAATATATCGTTGTTTAGTAAATCCCGGTATTGCGTACAACACACGCTATCGAGGAAGGTCGCGATTGCGTGTAATGCAAGCCATGTCAGGGTTGCGTGTTGTGAAAGAATCCTCCGTTGTTTCGTATAATAGAATCCAACCATATTTCATTTATACATTGAATATATATATATACTCAATGTTGCGTAGAATAACTATTATCAAAATTGTGTGTAACACGATCCAAGAATAGTGTTGCGTATACTGCAAGCTAATACGGTGTTGCGTATAGCGCAAGGTAATCTTGGTGTAGAATACAACACAAGACATTAATGAAATTAAAAGAATATTTTTCATAAAATCTCGGGGTGTTAAAGCGGCCCTCTGCGATGCCCCAGGGACTCGCGGCCTTCCCCGCCGCCCCGTGGGCTCATGGCCCTCCGCGCCGCTCCGCAGCCTCACCGCCCTCACGGCCTCACGCCGCTCCGCAGCCTCCGCCACCCTGTGGGCTGCTGCCCAGGTCGAGCTGCCAAGATGGGCTTCCAAGACGGGCCACCCAGCGTAGGCCGAGCTGCTCAACGCGGGCCAGGCCAGGTCGGTCCGACCGGGTCAGACCGGACCCGGACCCACTTCGACCCATTTACGCACTTTCAGCCATATATTTGGCACTGGGAATCCTCTTGAAAAACCTTCTATGGAACTGGGAACCTTGGAGAGAGACAGTCCCTTTGGTATACCCCACTGAAGATTTGGATAAAGTTGGGGAATGGTCGGGTTGGATCGAGCACGAATCCAACCGGGCCCTCGGGACAAAAAGGCTAATAACTTACAGACCGGGTGTCTGATTGACGTACCGTCTTTTGGGTTGAGACCCCTATGGCATGGCAGTCCTTTGAGATACTTCTTCATGAGAATTCATGGTAGTTGGAGTATTGACCAGAGATTTTTGGATCAGAACCTCCCGCAGACAAGCGAACGTAGTGCGGGAACCCTAAATATGGCTGTGACGTGAAGAATGAAGAGTGATCCTGTGTGGGTCAGCACCGAGTGATACTATGTGGGTTAAAACCGAGCAATCCTATGTGGGTCAGCACCGAGCGATCTTGTGTGGGTCAACACCCAGCGATTCTGTGTGGGTCAGCACCTAGCGATCCTGTGTGGGTTAGCACCTAGCGATCATGTGTGGGTCAGCACCGAGCGATCCTGTGCGGGTCAACACTGAGCGATCCTGTGTGGGTCTGCCTCTTAACAGAGTAAGATGATTTAGTAGTTACATATAATCATCTCTACTACTGTACTTAAGTTATACCTGGTGTGAGATGAGTCTGTACCTGTGTGGTACTTTCCTTCATGGTAATACCTTGGTGGTATTCTTCTGTGTGGCGTACCTATGTGGTACTTTCCTTCGTTGTATTTTTTCCTTTGTGGAACAGTTGAGCTTGGGGCTTTGGAGTTGGACTCTGTGTTTTCCTCATGATTGAAATGGGTTTACTTGATAAATTAGGTATATGTATGGACATATACCTAAGTAGGGTTATCAGTTGTTTCCTTCCTTTGTGGTTAATCCTTTATGGATTTTGTGAGAGCTTGAGGGTTTTGGGGTCCCTACTAAGAGTATCATTATACTCACCCCTATATGGGATATTCCTGCACTTCGTTGTGTTTGGTGTAGATGATGGACAACGCTGACTGAAGACGAGGGTACCAGGACTAGAGGTATCTCGGAGGTGTACTTTAGACGAGGCGAACCGTAGAGACGACCATTTGTGAGTTGTACCTACCCTTCAGGTAGGATCCGTGGTGGAAGATGCATGAGATACTTTTCACCTATCAGCTGTCTTGTACTTTACAGTTTTCCTTGTACTTTCTAATTGGGCTTGTATTATGGACCCTTTTTACTTGCTATACTCACTCTATTTACTATTTTGTTTACTTGAGTTCGTATCTTGTTGTGTTCTTGGTTGTGTGTGTTACAGGTTATAAAGGCAATGCCTTCCCCGTTTTAGGGAATACTCCTTCGGTGCTAGTCGCCAGCCCCTAGCCTATGAAAGGCGGGCTTGGGGTAGTCACGAAACGGGCCCCGGGGGACAGGTCGTGACACAATCAGTACAATTTTTTCCATTATTACATGGTAGTCATAAATTTTTTATCCAGTAATATGACCATTTCTGAAACATCTGGATAAATTGGAAACATAACCATCTAGAAGCCTCAAATCTATTATCCACTAACAAAATAATAAATGTTTTTCTTTGTAAACTATATACAACTCTTTTGGATTCATAAAATTCTTTGATCTGCCATTTTTAGATAGTTCAAGTTCTGGTCACTTTAAAACTAGGGAAATATCTAATCATGATTTTATATTATATTTGGTCTTACCAAGTGTGTCCAAAACTATATAAAATATATTATCAAAATAGTTATTTTCAATATGCATGACATCTAACATGTGACAGACCAACAAATCTGACCAATATAGAAGATCCCAAAAAGTGTTTTGTTTAATCCAATTGTGTTCTTTCCCAAAGCCATCTATTTTTTTGGTTTATAGTCGATCCAAAGGTAATGATAGGTAATGAAGTGATAATGATTTTAACTCAATACATGATATCGTTATTGGGGGTCCATCTCTTTCAATTGTAGTTTTTTTGAAATGATATCTGTTCCTTAGAAAATGATGATCGGTTGGAAGAAATCTTCAATTAAAGTTGAATAAACAAGGTTTTCTTCCATTGATGAGAGTAAAAACTTTTTTTCTCTCTCATACAGTATAAACATGATTTTAGACCAAGTTTACTCTATCTAGATAACATGCCATTTGTTGGGAATTCACTAATTTTACACACTAATTAATCTCTCAGTATGATTTTTTTTCGCAACAATATCATACATACTGACACCATTACTCCATAATAAATTTAACTCATCAATCAATGGCTTCAAATAAACATCGATATTATTTTTTGGATTTCTTGGAATTAATAAGGTCAAAAAGATATATGTCTCATTCATTAACATCCAAGGAGGTAAATTGTATGGAGTCATAAAGATGGGCCAATAAGAATATTGACTACCATAAGATCCAAATGGGAAGAAACCATATGTAGAAAGGCCCAATAATTCATTTTGATCTTCTGAAGCAAAAGACATATGTACTTGGTCAAAATGTTTCCATGAATTTCTATCAGTAGGATGATTTAAGCCTTTACCAGTTGAAATATTGGTTTTGTTCCATGACATCAATGACATTGTGTTCTGAGATATAAATAAATGCTAGAATCTAGGTGTAATCATGAAATAGATCAATTTTATTATAGTAATCAATCCATACTTTCCTAATTTAGGCTTTTTATACCTTGATTATCCTCATGTAGGACAACTAACTAATGACTCTTTTTCATCATAATATAAGATGAAATCATTTGAACATGCATGAATCTTCTGATAACCAATACCCAAATTACGAACAAGCCTCTTGCTCTTATAGAAATTTTTAGGCAACACATTTCCTTCAGGTAACAGTGTTTTAATCAAAGAGAATATATGATCAAAATAATTATTTTACATTTTGTTATCTAATTTAATAGACATAAATTTTTTAACCACTTCAAATTTTCTTATCTTGCAACTAGGATATAAGGCATCCTCAACAGAGTTCAACAACTCATAAAATTGGGATGGTTCTAACTCTATAGTTAAATAAATATCATTCTAAATTTCAGTTTATTGAAAATATGGACCAACAACATCATGTACTAAATTTTAAAACCATGATGGGTTTGGAACCAAATTATTAGTATCTTATCTAGAACTGTGTTCACTATATTGATACTAAAAAACATAATCATTTCAAAAACCAAATATCAATAGATAACCCTCATCGTTGTCAAATATGTCAAACCTCCTTAGATCACATTTCTTGCAAGGATACTTAATTGTCCCTTCTGAAACAACTTCTAGTTTTGATGATGAAAATGATAAAAAAGCTTCAACACCCTCAATATATACAGGGTTTATACCAGAACCATTTTGATTCCCATGATGATTTATCCAATCGTGATCATGTAATAAATATAGTTTTCATATTCCTTATTCTATATTTCTCTAAAAAATATTAAATAACAATTTTTTTAATGATTAATTTTATATAAGCAAAAAAATCCAAAAAAGAGTAGAAAATTAAAAAATTAGAATTGACTTGTAAATATTATAAATTTTATCTATTTAAAATTGTTTTCTTACTAATTATCGCTAATATTAACATATATTTTATAAATTAATAAAAATTATCATAAAATACTGTAAAGTAATAAAATATATTATAAATTACTAAAAAGGTGAAAATCATAGAATTTCCAATCATCAAGCCATGAGAAATGACTAATTTGTGTTAACCATGTATTTATAAATTTGTTGTTACTCATAACCAAAAAATTGATGACCTATTTAATTTTCACCTTTCTTGTAATTTATAATTATTTCTATTATTTCATAGTGATTTATAGTAAATTGTATACAATTAAACTAATATACACCAACTTATAATAATTTATACAAATTAACACTAATTATTAAAAATTACTACTAATTATTACTAAATACCACTAATCAGTAGTATCTTTTGTTATTTTATAACATTTTATACTAATTAATTTTAATGATTACTAATTAATATTAATTATTACTAATTATTACTAATTATAACTAATTTTTAATAATTTTTATTAGTTTATAACAAATTTTTACTAATTATGACTAATTTTTACTAATTATCACTAATTAATACTAATTATTGCTAATTAATACTAATTACCATTAAGTTTTACTAATTACCGTTAATTTTTACTAATTACCAATAATTTTTACTAATTACTGATAATTTTTACTAATTACTACTAATTATTTCTAATTACCGCTAATTATTACTAATTAACACTAATTATCACTAATTACTGCTAATTACTACTTATTATTACTATTTTTTATTAATTTATAACAATTTTTTACTAATTACACCTAATTATTTATAATTACTACTAATTATTACTAATTACTACTAATTACCACTTATTATAACAAATTTTTATTAGTTTATAACATTTTTCACTAATTACTGTTTTTTTAATAATTATATCTATTTATCACTAATTAATACTAACTATCACTAATTAATGCTAATCACCAATAATTTTTACTAATTACCACTAATTATTACTAATCACCACTAATTTTTAATAATTACAACTATTTTTTAATATTTATTACTATTTATTACTAATTATTACTAATTATTACAAATTATTACTAAATATTACTAATTATTACTAATTATTACTAATTATTAGTAATTATTAGTAATTATTACTACTTATTACTAATTATTACTATTTATTACCATTTATTACTAATTAGTTCTATTTATTACTAATTAGTACTATTTATTACAAATTACTACTATTTATTACAAATTACTACTATTTATTAACAATCACTACTATTTATTAACAATTATTACCAGTTATTAATAATTAATACTATTTATTACTATTATTACCATTTCTTATTAGTTTATAATAATATTTTACTAATTATTGTTAATTTTTACTAATTACCGCTAATTAATACTAATGACCCTTAATTAATAATAATTAACGTTATTTTTTACTAATTGTCGTTAACTTTTACTAATTACCCTTTATTTTTACTAATTACCGATAATTTTTACAAATTACCAACAATTTTTACTAATTACTGCTAATTATTACTAATTACCGCTAATTATTACTAATTATTGCTAATTATTACTAATTATTGCTAATTATTACTAATTATTGCTGATTATTACTAATTAATTCTAATTACCACTTATTATTACTAATTTTTATTAGTTTATAACATTTTTTTACTATTTGGCGCTAATTTTTACTAATTACTACTAATTATAAATAATTAAGGCTAATTATTAGTAATTACTGCTAATTAAAACTTATTATTACTATTTTTTATTAGTTTATAGTCAATTTTTACTAATTACCGCCAATTTTTAATAATTATATTGATTTATCGCTAATTAATACTAATTATTGCTAATTTTTACTAATTACTGCTAATTTTCGCAAATTATTACTATTTATTACTAATTATTTTAATTATTACTAATTATTACTAATTGTTACTAATTATTACTAATTATTACTAATTATTACTAATTATTACTAATTATTACTAATTATTACTAATTATTACTAATTATTACTAATTATTACTAATTATTACTAATTATTACTTATTATTACTAATTATTACTAATTATTACTAGTTATTACTAATTATTACTAATTATTACTAATTATTACTAATTATTACTAATTATTACTATTTACTACTATTTATTACTAATTAGTACTATTTATTACTAATTAGTACTATTTATTACTAATTACTACTATTTATTACTAATTACTACTATTTATTACTAATTACTACTATTTATTAGCAATTACTATTATTTATTACTAATTACTACTATTTATTACTAATTACTATTATTTATTACTAATTATTACGATTTATTACTAATCACTACTCTTTATTTCTAATTATTACTAATTATTACTAATTTTTATTAGTTTATAACAATTTTGTACAAATTATCACTAATTTTTTCTAGCTACCATTAATTTTTACTAATTATCGCTAATTAATACTAATTACTGCTATTTTTTTTACTAATATAGTTATTTTTTACTAATTACTGTTAATTTTTACTAATTACCGTTAATTTTTACTAATTATCGATAATTTTTACTAATTACCGATAATTTTTACTAATTACCGCTAATTATTACTAATTACCGCTAATTATGACTAATTACCACAAACTACCACTTATTATTACTAATTTTTATTAGTTTATAATATTTTTTTACTAATTACCCCGAATTTTTACTAGTTACCACTAATTATAAATAATTAATGATAATTATTACTAATTACTGCTAATTACCACTTATTATTACTATTTTTTATTAGTCCATAACACTTTTTTTTACTAATTACTGCTAATTTTTAATAATTATATTGATTTATCGCTAATTGATACTAATTACCGATAATTAATTCTAATTACCGCTAATTTTTACTAATTACCGCTAATTGTTACTATTTTTACTATTTATTCCTAATTATTACTAATTATTACTATTTATTACAAATTATTACTATTTATTACGAATTATTACTAATTATTACTATTTATTACTAATTACTACTAGTTATCACTAATTACTACTATTTATTAACTATTACAACAATTTATTACTAATTACTACTATTTATTAAAAATTACTACTAATTACTACTATTTATTACTATTTAGTACTATTTATTATTATTTATTACTAATAAAAAATAAAATGAATAAATACCTTTAAACTGAATCTTTCGTTGGATGCGAACATTGAAAATTGCTTCGTTGGGAAATCTGAAACTTTGAAAAAACTAAAGAGAAAAATATGAGAGCATAGAATGAGAGAATAGTTGAGAGAAAAGTGAAATGTGAAAAAATGGGAGGGGATATATATAAGTTAGCACATTTGAGATGGGACTCCTGTCACAAAAAGTTAAAAACCACAAATGCTATTTGCGACGAGGGATAATTCTCTGTTGTAAATACGTTTTTACAACCAACCATTTGTGACAGGAATAAGGACCCATCACAAATAGTTTTCAGCGATAGACTATTTGCAACGAGTCATCCACCCATCACAAATGACCCATCGCAAAAACACGTTTTTCTCGTAGTGATAAATATATATTATAAATATTAAATATGGCTGCTAACACTAGCGGTTGAATTATTAGGCATGAATAAAAGTAACTAAATTACAAAATATATTAATCTATATATAAAGGTTATTTTATACAAATTTACTTAATTCATTAATGTGTTTAGGAATCTATCTTTTTATGTGCTGCACGTTTTATAAAATAAAACTAAGTATATTATTGTTAAATGTTGATGTTAATAAAGTATAATATTTATTTATCAATTCTATCCTTATTAGTGTTTTATAGAAATTAAGAATAAGAACAACTAGCATTTTAAAAAGTTATTTTCCTATAAAAACATTTTTTTTGATATGCTTTATAATTTTATTTAAATGTTAAATTTATATATTTTAGAATGTTAAATTGAAAAAATAATCTTCCTTTTTGTATTCATTATAACTATATTATCTTGGGATAATTTTTGGGTATTTTTTTAGAAAGATTGATTTTAAGGTGAATGGTGCAATATACCATTTTCACCAATACAATTCCTTTTATCGAATTATTAGTCTATAAGTATGAATTGGAATTTTGTGAACCATATTCTTGAAAAAATATGTATTTTATAAGTAATATTATAAATTTATAAAATATTTAATTTGCTTTAAAAACCTTAAATTAACATTTTATAACATGAGTGTTATTCTTCGAAAAAAATGTTTTTAATACATTACACATTCAATATTTTTTTCACTTTTAGAAATTGAATTGAATAAAATTTATTTCAAATTTAAAATGAGTAGGTCTAAATTATGTAATAAGGCATATTTTATTTTTGGGCATAAAAGATAAGTTACCCTAGGTAAAAACTAGTTACCATGGTAAAAGCTAAAATTGGTAAAATCTAAAAATCTAATGGTAATGAGTTGATAAAATGTTTAAAACTTGTGTGGGAATGGGTGGATGAGGCTTATATCAAACTTATATATTCCCCTATCCATTATTTCTCAATGTTGGAGCCATTTTTATTGAGAGTGACTTCCCATTATTGAAAGGTTTTGGGTATTCACAAAAATGTCAGCCCTTTTCACTTGTAAAAGGGGCACTCCTCTCCTCACTTACTCTCATAAAAAACCCCATAATTAGGTCCAAAATCCACCCAAACTTATAATTAAAATTACTAGACACATTAAATAGATTATAGTATTAAAAAATTCCCATCCCTCAAAGTATTAACCCCCTTCGCAAAGGTTCTTATCCAAGAAGTGAGGTATAAGTTCATAACCTCTCTTTCTCATTTCTATTTATTTTTTTATACTCCTTCATATTCAAATTTCACTACATCATATTAAAATGATAACTTAAGTATCCTTATTATACTGATACATTATTATAATTATGGTACAATCATTAACCATCTTTCTCTTTTCCATTAAGAAAAATGAAAATATGAATCGTGCGTACGTGCAAACTACCACCTTCATGAAGTAACATGATCTTTTTTCTACACCACATAACTTGGATGGTTTAAAAATGAAATTTAATATATAATTATAATATTTATAACTTATTTAATATTTTGAAATGGTAAACCATATTACTCCTCTCTCCCGTTCTAAGGAAAACAAAAGCATCATCCATGCGTACGTGCAGACTACGGCCTCCATGGAACGATGTGTTCTGTTTTTCATTTATATCTTTCATGAATAGTTATAATAAGAATTTTAAAGGATAAATATGATTTTTATGATATTAATAAGGTTTTGTTAATAAAAATTTAATAACATACTAATGATACGAATGATAAAGAATCATTATAAAATTAACCGTCTTAAAAAAGCGACTAAGAAGGAAACACAATTTATTAATACAATGTAATTATTTTGTACCCATAAGTTATTTTAAAAATTGTTTATAATTTTGATATATCACACCAGGTAACATTAAATATTATCATTATGATATAGGTATAATGATATTGAAACTATAAAATCTCATAATCACCCATTAATCATTGTATGGTCAGGTTTGAGTTGGTCTAACCACCTACTTGAACAATGATATAAATTTATATCATGTATGACTATGAGAACTTAATAAATGGTATAATATGATTTAAATATGAAAATAATTAATTATTTTTTATTCTGGAAAGGTTATATTATAGAGATCCTACCCTTTTACACATATCATTACCTGATTTTAGGTATAGTAAAGCATCATATTATATGCCAAGGATCATAAAGTCTAGTGTCTTGGAAGACTTGGTGCATAAAACTTAAAACATGGGACTAAATATAACATTTATTTATTTAGAATTTATAAATAGCTCCTAACTTCCATTTTTCTCATACATCTTCATAGGATAACCTAGGGTATACATGAACAAAGGGATGAACTAAAAAGCCTAGTAAGGGAATAAACATAAGAATAAAGCTTTAGAACATGGGTTAGAAGGCATGACATAATGATATAAAAGGCATGAAACATGTGAAATAATAACATATAAACATGGGATCATATAAACATGGATTCTTAGTAATGTGGAAGCAATATAAAACATGAATTTAGCACAAGTCAAGGCTCATTGCACCTCGAGGAGCACAAATCAAGGTTAACCACCAAGACCGTTGCACATGGTAGCACGAGTCAAGGCTAACCGCCAAGACTGTTGCACATAATTTCTCATGAGACTAAACTTTACCCAATGCATTGGAGTGATATATGGTAACAACCATCATAACATGTTCATGAATATGCTTTCCACATATAGAATCATACATAATCAATCACACATAAACATAAAGGTTACCCATTGTAAGATTTGGGTATCACAATCATGTCATAAAGAATAAAAAATGGTATTATCATAAAAATGTCCATGAAGGTGATTAATTGATTATACATGTACAATAATAGGGTAGAATAGGCATATATAGTGAAAAGTTATGTCACTTGAAGTAATAACATGTAAAAAGAGTACTTAAGAAACTTTAGAATTAAAACATTTTAGTTAAAGAAAAATATCAAAGGTCATTTAAAAAATAAAAGGGAATAATATTTTATATAAAACTAGAAGTTAACCAAGAAGGTTTTAATAATAAAAATAGTGTTTTTTTAAAAATAAGGGTGGCTTAAAATCAGATTATATAGGCACTTGAAATTGGGTAAGAATTCGGAAAGTTCCCTTAAAATGGACTTCCTTATTTGGAATAATTGGTGAGGGAATAATTTTAAAACATGTATATCCCTGAAATATAATGATGAATGAATCTTTATACATGAGTTTGGAACATGTACACAAAATTTATAATATTTACATAAAAGAACATATAACTTCATTTGGGTAAAAAGAAAGGTAGAGAAACCCGAAGGAATAATGGAGGTTCAGGTAGAATCTCTTACCTTAAGTCTGATGGTGTCCTTCATTTGATATTAATGTCCTAAATAACCAAATTAAATTAAATTAATTAATATTTCCAGAACCTTTTATTTATGTAATTGATTTATTATAACCTTATTAAGTTCATTCATGACCATTTTGATGGCTTAATAGTTTCAATTTCATTGTTTGTTTCATAGGTTTTTAGGATTGGTTTACTTATATACATGTAAAGATAAAAATGTAAGATGAGGATGGTTTTCCATAATTGAAGTTGTATTTTATTAGTGAACATAAATAAGATTACATGGTTATAAAATTCATTTGGTTATTTTGAGTGAAGATGAATCATTATATAAAACTTTAATGATAACCGTTTTGGTTAATTGGCGGTTTTTTGATCACATCGAACACATTTTACTTTATAAATTAATATCATGTGTACAAATGATTATAGAAACTTAAATTATAAATAATAAATATATTATAGTTTTTTTTCAACCATAAAAATGGTTTCATGACCATAATTGAATACAGTAATATAAATTGAAAACCCATCGTCCTTGAATGTGAGAAATTAACACATCTCAGATGGTGTTTTCATTTATAGTATAAAAGGAGGGTAAATGAGAGATGATGATGAATTATTAAATTATCATAAAAAAAATTCCAGTACATATAAGGTACTAGAGTTATCATAACATTTTTAAGAAAGGATGTGAGGAAAGAAAAATAAAATAATGGAACTTGAAAGAAAATAAAAGAAATGAAAAGATGAATTTACCTCTTGAATATATCTTCCTTGAGAACCTATTTAAGTGAGAGGATTTGATATTTTGAAGAGACCAAGGGTTTATGTACGTGGGAGAGGGTATTAGGGAGGTATTTGAGTATAATTTTAAAGAGTAAAATTGATTGAGAGGAATGAAGAGAAGAGGTAGGTGAGGGTGGTTTTTATAGCGGAGGAGAGGAGGGGTTTCCCATTATTTTAATCATTAGTTTAATATTTTTTTTCAAGACCATGAATTGTCTTGATTTTTATTACCAAAAATAGTAATAAATTCATGTTATTTCGAACTAATTTCCATTTACATCATCCATGACTCATGCATGATGCAAAAATTCATTTATTTAGCATTTTTTGCAAATTATTGAATTTCACTATTCACAAAAAATTCAAGTATTTTAGAAAAATACCAAAAATTTACCCTAACCATTTTTAGATATGTGGAATCCAAAAATGAACTCAATTTTTCAAAACTAATTTTACAAATATTTTAAAATAAAATTTTAATTAAAATCATAATTTACTTGAAAAATACATATTTTAAAATTAAAACTGCTTTTTTAACACTTTGAAAAATTATTTAAGGTATCTTAAAATTATTATATAATAATAAGTCATCAAAATAATTATTTATGAATATATTTTATGAAAATAATTTTTATTTTAAATTATTAAATTAATCATAAATTTTTAATTAAATATACATGACTCATAAAAATACAAACATTATGATATAATTATATCATAGTGTCACTTATTGATAAATTTTATTTATACTTTAATTTGTAAGGTTATTTATTCACTTGGATGAATTACTATTCATAAGGGTTGTATTACTATTCATAAGGGCAACATTACTATTCATAAGGGTCAATTACTATTCACTAAAAATTATGTTTATCTTATTAGATTCCAAAAATCTTACTAATCGCAACCATGTATGTTATATTTTTGAAATTCAAATCACAAAAGTGAAAATATTATGTTTAAATTTCACATAATACTTAGTAGTTCATTGTGTTTTTATTTCACATGATTATACCACATGACATAATTATAAGAAGGGAATTTTCTATTGATTAAACTTTGGGTCGTTACATTATTCCCCCCTTATGAAATTTAACCCTCGAAATTTATTTTTACATTCTAAGCCGTAAATAGGTGTAGGTACTTTTCCTTCATTGCCTCATCTAGTTCCCATGTTGCCTCTTCATACTTATGGTTCTGCCATAGTACTTTGATCGGGTGAGTAGTCTTGTTGCATAGAACTTTATCTCTATGATCCAAGATCTTCATTGGATGTTCCTCATAATAAAGATCATTATCTAACTGTACCACCTCTAAAGATAGTATATGTGAAGGATATGGTATGTACTTCCTTGAGATGGATACATGGAAGACATCGTGTACTTTAGACATGGTAGGTGGAAGTGCTAGTCGATATCCATAGATTCAACACAATCAAGAATCTCGAAGGGGTTGATGTACCTGGGACATAGCTTTCCTTTCTTCCCAAATTTCATGACCTTCTTCCATGAAGATATGTAGAGGAATACCATGTCTCCAACTTTGAAATCAAGGTACCGTTGATGATTTTCCGCATAAATCTTCTATCTACTTTGGGCTACCATGATGTGATGCTAAATGGTTTTCACCTTATCCACTATTTCTTCAACCATTTCAGGTCCTAGAATCTTAAGCTCACCGAATTCATCCCAACATGCTTTTTTTCTTCAATGTTTCCCATAAAGGGATTCATATGGTTCCATTAGGATGCTTGAGTGGAAACTGTTGTTGTAGGAGAATTCAAAAAGTGGAAGATGTTGGTTCTATCATATTTTTAAGTTCATAGAACATGCTCTCAACATATCCTCTAATCTTTGAATATCTTTCTCAGATTATCCATCTGTTTGAGGATGATAGGCTATACTGAGGTTCAGTTCAGTGCTTAGAGCATGATGGAGATTTTTCCAAAACTTCAAGGTGAATCTTGGATATCTATCGAATATAGTAGATATTGGTAATCCATACAGCCTTACCACCTCTTTGATATATATCCGTGAAAGTTGATCCAATGATAATTCCTCTAAAATTGCGATAAAGTGATATATCTTTGTAATACAATCCATAATGACCCATATAGCATTGTTTCTTATGTATGTCCTTAGAACTCCAGTGACAAATTCCATGGTGATGTTCTCCCACTTCCATGTTGTTATAGGTAGTGGTTTCATCATACCCTTAGACTTATATCTTTCAGCCTTCACTTGTTGACATACTCTACACTTTGATGTATATTTAGTAATCTCCTTCTTCATATTATCCCACTAAAAGTTCTCTTAGATATCTCAATACATCTTTGTGCTCCCTGGGTGAATAGAGAAAGTTAAGATATGTGCGTCATTAAAAAGATCATTCTTTATATATGGATTAGATGGTATACATAATTGTGACCAAAATCTTAAAACTCCTTCCTTGTTAATCTTGAACTCAGATGATTTCCCATTTCTAATAGCTTCTACCCTTTTCATAAATTCAACATCTTTTCTTTGATCATCCTTTATTTTTTCCATGAGTGATGGTTGATCAATCATTTGATAAGGATTGATTATATTCCTCCCTTAATGATTCCCATGTCCATACTCTTAAAATCTAAGAATATCAGATGCTTTTCAATTCTCATCATTGATTAAGATACATTATCCTTTCTACTTAGAGAATTCTCCACCTTATTTTCCTTACCAGGATGGTAGTGGATTGAGAACTCGTAATCCTTGATGAGATCTAACTATCTTCACTGGTGTATATTAAGCTCTTTATGTGTGAATATATATTTTAGACTGTTGTGATCAGTATATATATCACACTTCCCCCCATAGAGATAATACCACCATATTTTCAATGCAAATATCACAACTACTAACTCCGAATCCTGCAAAAAATAGTTTTTCTCATGGAGTTTCAGCTACCTTATAGAATAAGCTATCACTTTATCATTTTACATCAGCACATAGCCTAAGACCTTATTTGAATCATCACTGAACACCACAAAGTGTTCTCCAATTGTTGGGAGTGTGAGTATTGACGCAATGATAAGCCTCTTTTTCAACTCCTTAAAACAGTCTTCACATTCTTGAGTCTAGGAAAACTTTACCCCCTTTCATGTTAGCTTGGTCATTATGTTCAAAAATTGTGAAAATTTCTTCACAAATCATCAATAATATCCAGCTAGACCCAAAAATTTGTAGACCTTCATTACAGACGTTGGCCTGGGCCACTCTTCAATTGCCTTTGTCTTGGAAGGGTCCACAGATATCCCTTTATTAGTGATAAAATTCACCAAGAATGATACTTCCTCCACCCGAAAATCACATTTACTATACTTTTCATATATCTTCTCCCTCCACAAAGTCTTTTTTATAGTATTCAAATGCTCCTCATGTTCCTCCTTTCTCTTGGAGTATATTAGAACATCATCGATAAAAATTACTAAAAATTTGTTGAGGTAATATCTAAAGACTCTATTCATTAAATCCATGAATATTGTCAGAGCATTAGTGAGTAGAAAGGGAATCACTATGAACTCCTAGTGTCCATAACTTGTCTGAAATATAGTCTTGGGAATATCTTCCTTCCTTAACTTTAATTGGTGATATCATAACCGAAGGTCCACCTAAGAGAAATAACTGGCCCCACAAAGCTGATCGAACAATTAAACTATCTATGGAAGAGGATACTTGTTCTTTATCATGATTTTATTGATATCATGATAATCAATGTAGAGGAACATTGATCCATCCTTCTTCTTGATGAAGATGACTAACACACCCCATGGTGAAGCACTCTCGCATATAAAACCCTTCTCCAGATTCTCCCATAACCGCTTCTTCAGATCTTCTAGCTCTACGGTGGCCATTCTATAAGGTGTGTTTGATATAGGCAGAGATACATGAATAATTTCAATTGAGAACTCAACCTATCGATCAGGAGGAAGATCAATCAATTCATCAGGGAATATATTAGTGTAATCCCACATGATGGGAATATCTTCGAGAAGTATCACTTCCTTTATCTCAATCATTTGAGCTAGACATGCTTGCTCATATGGTAGTAATATCCACACTTGAGTCAATGATTCTAAAAGTGATTCATCTTCCTCCTTACACTTGTAGAGAATTGGAGGATGCTTCGGGATGTGAAGAGTGATATCCCTTTCTAAAAAGTTGATGTTGAATTTGTATAAATATATCCAATCCATCACTAAGATATCATCGAACTACACTCAAGGAAGTATGATGAGATTTTCTGGGAGGTTCATTCCACAAATGTTAATCGGGGAGGAGTTAAATACTTTGGATGTAGTAATTTCCCCATTTCTTATTCTCACAGATAACTCAACCTCCAAATTTTGAGGTGGTGTTTTAATAGTTCTACTAAACTTGAAAGATATGAAATAATGAGTAGAACCAGAACCAAATAGTATATTCACTATTCTTGAATGAATAACTAGCATACCTATCACCATGTCTTTATTCAGATCCACCTTAGTAGTAGTGATAGAATAATACCTTCCTTATTTCCTTGGAGTTTATTGTTGATTTCCTACGATAAACCTTGGATTAGGGAAATTGTTCACATAATTCCCATTCTCCTTGAAGTTGTAACACTTCAATACATAATGAGAGTTGATCTAAACCTTCCTTTATTATTCCACATTAGTGGGATTATTCATATCCATTTGGTAATTCTTAGAAATATGTCCCATTATTCCACATTTGAAGCAGTTTCTGGTTCCCTTAATATAGTTCCCATGATGCTTCTTCCCACAATTTTGACATGTGGGATGTTCAATATTTTTTCAATCATGGGATTTATTTTCCAAACCACCCATATTAGACTCCATTTTCCACTTTTTGTCACTAGGCCCACAAGACCATTGAGAGTCTTCGATATCCATTTCAACCTTGAGGTCAAAATAGAAAATCTCTTCATAACTGTCGAAGTCATGAATTGCCAACAGTTTTAGTAGACTTGACTTTAGTATGCTAAATCGATCCACCTTACTTTTGGTGTTTATAAAAAATTCAGAGTCATATCTTGAAAGCCTTGTAAAGTTTTATTCATACACCCCGATGAACTCATCTTCATTATGCTTAAGTATGAGGGACTATCTTTCCATATTGAGATAGAGGGTTCATGCAAAATATTTATTGAAAAACATTTTCTTAAATTCATCCCAATCTATGGAACCAATTTCTTCCCAGGACTTCGTATTCTTGATCAGTGTCCACCACTGATCGTCTTCCCCATCAAAACAATAGACTGCTAGTAGGACTTAGTATTATTCAGAGCACCAGAGGATAGAGAATATATTTTAAATGGAGTTAATACATTATTCTATGAGAAGGGGATCAGAAGATCCACTAAACATGGGAGGCCTTTTATATATGAAGGATTCGATTATAACTTTCTCTTTCCTTTGAGGAGGATGGAGTTCCACATTATTCAAGTTATTATTCATAACTTGAGCCAGCTGAGCAAGTACTATCACGACGTTTTGAGCACTTATTTTCATAATATTTGGAATATCATTAGGGAAATATTCAAATTCCTTATCATATTGATTATTGGCACATGTTCTTTTATTTCCCTCCATTAACAAAGAAAAATAACATACAATTAGAGGGAAAGAATACTTAACTATCAAGCATAAAAAGGAAACTTTAAACAGAAAAGGATAAAATATTAAAGGAAAATACATACTAACTTATGATTACCTAGGTTTTAATATAGGTTATCCTTGATCTATTTATTAACTTATATTCTCATGGGATCTTTTTTATTCCCTTAATAATGTTTTGTACTATGATTCTGAATTTACCAAAGCATATCCCTCGGGAGTGTCAAACTAGGAGTACAGTAAGAATCATTGTCGTGCAACAGTTCCCATTAGAGTCTAGATCAAAGCACTATTTTCAGGTTTTACCCCTAGATACATTTATATCGGATCCACATCCACTTGTTCGTATCTAGACAGGGATGCATTTTTTTTTGATAAACCACTTACTCTATACTTACCAAAATTTATGGATGTTTTCTTATACTTAGTCTCATCCCTAAGGTTCATACTAAAGTTTTCTATTACTAATCTCCAAAAATAACTAGACCATCCTCCGATACCAACTATAGAGATCATATCCTTTTACACATATCATTACATGATTTTTATCATAGTAAATCATCATATTACAAACCAAGTATTGTAAAATCTAGTGTCTTGGAAGACTTGGTACATAAAACTTAAAACATGGGACTACATATAAAATTTCATTATTTAGTATTCATAAAGATCTCCTAACTTCTATTGTGCTCATACATCTTCATAGGATAACCTAGGGAATACATAAACAAAGGGATGAGTTAAAAACCCCAGTAATGGAATAAACATAAGAATAAAGCTTTATCACATGGGTTTGAATGCATGCCATAATGATTTAAAAAGGCATGGAACATGTGAAATCATAACATATAAACATGGGATTATATAAACATGGATTAATAGTAATGTGGAAGCAACATAAAACATAAATTTATCATGAGTCAAGGCTTGTTTCACATAGAGGAGAACAAGTGAAGGTTAACCATCAAGACCATTGTACATGGTAGCATGAGTCAAGGCTAACTAAAAAGACCATTGAACATAATATATCATGAAAATAAACTTTACCCAATACATTGGAGTTCTATCTAGGCACACCCATCATAAAATGTTCATGAATATGCTTTCCACATATATAATCATACGTAATCAATCATACATAAACATAAGGGTTACCCATTGTATGAATTGGGTATCATAGTTCTGTCCTAAAGAATAACAAATGGGAGTATTAAAAAAATGTCCATGAAGGAAATTAATTGATCATACATTGAAAATAATAGGGTATAATAGGCATATATCATGAAAATTGATGTCACTTGAAGTAGTAACATGTAAAGAGTACTTAAGAAACTTTATAATTAAAACATTTTAGTGCGGTTAAAGAAAAATATCAAAGGTAATTTAAAACATAAAAGGGAATAATATTTTATATAAAACCATAAGTTAACCAATAAGGTTTTCATAATAAAAATATTGGTTTCATAAAAATAATTGTGGCTTAAAAATAGATTATATAGCGCACTTGAAATTGGGTAAGAATTCAGAAAGTCCTCTTAAAACAGACTTATCAGAAATAATTGAGGAGGGAATCATTTTAAAGCATATATATCCCCAAAATAGAATAATGAATGGATATTGATACATCAGTTTTAAGAATGTACAAATAATTTAGAATATGTATATAAAATAATAGATAACTTTATTTGGGTAAAAATAAAGGTAGAGCAACATGAAGGAATAATGGAGGTTCGGGTAGAATCCCTTACCTTATGTCTGATGGTGTCCTTCACTTGATCTTAATGTCCTGGATAACCAAATTAAATTAATTAATTAATATTTCTAGAACCTATTATTTATGTATTTGTTTTATTATAACATTATTAAGTTCATTCATATCCCTTTTTATTGGTTAATAGGTTCAATTTCATTGTTTGTTTCATTGGTTTTCAAGATTGGTTTATATATATACATGTAAAGACAAACATGTAAGATGGGAATTGTTTTCCAAAATTTAAGTTTTATGTTATTAGGGAACATACATAATATTACATGGATATAAAATTCATTTGGTTATTTAGTGTGAAGATGACTCATTATATAAAACTTTAATGATAACTGTTTTTGTTAATTGGCGGGTTTTTGATCACATCGAACACATTTGGCTTTATAAATTAATATCATGTGTATAAAAGATTATAGAAACTTAAATTATAAATAATACATATATTATAGTCTAGTTAAATCATAAAAATGGTTTCATGACTATAATTTAAGACAATAATAGAAATTGAAAACCCGTCATCCTTGAATGTGAGAAATTAACACATCTTGGATGGTGTTTTCATTTCTAGTATAAAAGGAGGGGAAATGAGAGATGATGATGAATTATTCCATTATCAAAACAACATTCTAGTACATGTAAGGTACTGGATTTATCATAAAATTTGTATGAAAGTAGGTGGGGAAGTAAAAATAAAATAATGGAACTTGAAATAAAATAAAATAAATGAAAAGAGGAATTTACCTCTTGAATATATCTTCCCTGAGAACCTCTTTAAGGGAGAGGATTTGGGCTTTTGAAGAGACCAAGGGTTGATAGACGTGGGAGAGGGCCTTAGGGTGGTATTTGAGAAGAATTTGGAAAATTCACCAGGCTTGATAGGAGTGAAGAGAAGAGGGGGGTGAGGGTGGTTTTTATAGTGGAGGAGAAGAGGGGTTTCCCAATATTTTAGTCATTAGTTTAATATTTTCTCTCAAGACTATGAATAGTCTTGATTTTTTTTAAAGAGTCAGGACCCGGGTGAACCCGAACCTAAAATAGTCTTGATTATTATGACTAAAAATAGTAATAAGTTCATGTTAGTTCTAACCAATGGACATTTACCTAATTCATGACTCAAGCATGATGCATAAATTCACTTATTTAGCATTTTTCGTAAATTACCGAATTTCACTATTCACAAAAATTTAAGTATTTTAGAAAAATCTCAAAAATTAATCCTAATTTTTTTTGATGTTTATAATATAAAATTGAACTCAAATTTTCAAAAATAATTTTTTAAATATGTGAAATTAAATTTTTAATTAAAATCATAATTTACTTGAAAAGTACAAATTTTAAAATTAAAACTGCTTTTCTAACACTTTGAAAAATTAATTAAGGTATCTTAAAATTATGATATAATAATAAGTCATAAAAATACTTATTTATGAATATATTTTATGAAAATAACTTTTTTTTAAATTATTAAATTAATCATAAAATTTTAATTAAATATACATGACTCACAAAAATACCAACACTATGGTATAATTATATCATAGTGTCACTTAGGGATAAATTTTATTTATACTTTCATTGGTAAGGTTAATTATTCACTTGGATGATTTACTATTCATAAGGGTATTATTACTATTCATAAGGGTAACATTACTATTCATAAGGGTAACATTACTATTCATAAGGGTTAGTTACTATTCACCAAAAAATAATTTTGTCTTATCAAAATCCAAAAATCTTACTGATCGCAACCATGAAGGTTATATTTTCTAAATTAAAACCACTAAAGTGATAATATTATGTTTAAAGGTTACATAGTACTTAATAGTTCATTATGTTGTAATTTCACATGATTATAATATATGAAATAATTATAATATGGGAATTTCCATTGTTTAAACTTTGGGTCATTACATATATCAATATTTAACTCATTAATTAAGAGAATACCCTTCATTGGTTACAAATCACTAAAATATGATTCTTGCCGATTTCATCTTCAAGGATAAAGGATGAAAAAATAATGAAAGGAATTAAAAACTTCATAAATAACTATAATTCACCACTTATAGTAACTATAATGATATTATAATTATTAAATTTAGAATAATAATTAATATTGACACCACTTTTATAAAACTAGTTTGAAACGATCAAGAATACTTACACACGATATTAAAAAAATGTAGAAACCAAATATATATATATATATATCATGATTATAAATGAGGAGTATAAATGGGTATATTTATGAATTATGTTATTAGGTATGTGTTTAATAAACATAATTTAATTATTTAGGATGTTTTGTGCAAGTGTAGAATGAATCAGGACCAAGGTAATATTTTTCATCTCAAATTTCTCTCTTTGATACATGTGTTGTATTATGAACCTAATTTATTTTATATGGTGTAGATAATTACTAATTTAGATATTATATCCTGAAATAAATTTTATTCATGGAAATTTAATTTCAATTTAAATCTCTCTATTTCAAGATATTTTGATTTAAATTCTCCTCAAGTTGTAAGCATTTTTGTTAACTCAATTCTTATTCATTGAGTTATAATTGTTCTTCTTGAACATTATTCATATAAGTTGGTCAAATTATACCCTATTATTTTATTATGTATTATTTTATCTTTGAATTATGGGTACTTACATTTTTATCACATAAAACCCTTTTGAAAAGTTTCTTATTTCATGAACTATGTTGTCACTAAGAGACTTTGGTAACTCAAATATATTTCTTTGATTTATATGGTTTCTTTTGAAATTCCAAATTAAATATTATCTTTACCAATTTATTTACAGTTCTATATGATTTTATATTTTATATTTCTATGGAAAATTTCTCTTTTGAATCAAATATTCCTACTTGATTGATCTATCACCTAAAAGTATAATGTTATCAAGAAAAAACCTCAATATCTTAATTGGATCTTTGTTTCAAGTCCATATTTATCTTCCCACAAATATTCTACCATATTTTTGGGAAATATTATATGGATTATTTTATATTATTCTAATAATTTTATTTACCCCTTTTAAAAAAGGAAAATATAATACTCTTTTTATAATGTGGGTTTCCAAACAATGAAATTTAAAAATATTTCCATCCTTTCAAAATAAAATGTTTTATCTTTTTCCTCACATTTTCTTTGATAATATTTATAAAAATTCAAGAAATAATTTATTGAAATTTATTTTTCAAAGTGAATTGTTTTCAAAATATTTCACTTCATCTTTTTAAGAATAAAATTTGAAAGTGACATGGAACTTTTCCATTCTATGAACATATTGAAAATGATATATTTTAATGTTTTCCATGGGAATATATATTTCCACTACCATTGAAATTTTATTTGAAACTTTATATCAATGTTTTCATGGTTCATTAAAGAAATTAGTTTTCTCCTATATTTATAAAATATATATTTTAAAATGATTTCAAAAGATCAAGGATATTTCTATTTACAAATTGATTTTTTCAAAACTCCTTAATATTTTTATCTAAGTCATTATCCTTTGACATAAATTTTTCTTGATCAAGGATACATTTAAATTGTAACCATACTAATTATTTCTATATATGGATTATGAAATATCATTTTCTTTTAAGGAATTGATCTATCACTACCTTTATCTTACGTAATCATTTTTAGTGTATAATCGTATTTTTTTATTCCAATGCATTCCTCTATAAATAAAATATTTTTGATTCCTTTGATTTAAGGTCATACAACTAGATTCTATACATCAATTTATTATGGAAATTATTTTCTTAACCATATACACTTTATATATATATAGTGTAAATACCATATTATTTATTTTATTGATTGAATTATATTTACCTAGAGAATAACTTTATGTCATTCAATACCCATTTATTTTTCATGGGTTTATAATGTTACAATTATCAATGAAATTATGAATGATTTACTTATGTTAATCTATTTAAAATAGATATGAAGCACAATTTTTTTCTATAGGTTATTTTTGATGTGTTTAATGAAACCCATTTTCTCTCTATGAGTTATTTACACTTTAAAAAAGGTTAATTATTTTTATTAGAAAGTTTTATAAAACCCATTCTTCTTACTAGGTTTTAATGATGTAATAGTTAGGTGTTTTCTTATAGAAAACATGTGTATTGATAATATTTAAGTGACAAGTGTTCCCTATATATCCTTCAAATGTATTGGGAAAATATTTACATCTCATGAGATAATGGTGAAACAAGTAATGAGACTCAATCCAAAATTGAAAAAAATTTGTGATATTTGATCCACTATGGGAAATTGGTGATTGAAATCTAATACACTAAGGGAAAAAGGTAAGTGAAGCCTAATATACTAAGGAAAACAGGTTGTGATACCCGATCCACTATGTTATGTTTTCTATACTTATAGATGTGCCTTAAATCTCAAGTATGCATTGTATCTATGATATACAACATTTTCATGATTTATTATTATGTTATGATATGATTTATGATCTATGATTTGTTGGGTATAACTTTCTTATGTTTATTTTTACCAATTTTATGAAGACAAGAAAAGAATGAAACATCCATAAGAGTAACTTATATGGATAAGTAGTGGTAGATATGGAAGAATTGTTATATATTAATTAGTTTCTTATATAGTAGAAAAAATTTCCATTAGGTAAAAAGGAATGATTTTTTTAATGTTTTTACGTAATTATCTAAAAATCTAAACCTAAAAGGTATTGGCAATGTATTGTAATGAAATATTTGGTTTAAGTAATTTAAATTTTTGATCACATTTGTGGATTGTTATAGATTGTATCAGAGCAGAGTTTAGATAAATTTTGATATTAGGATGTTATCATTTGAGGAGAATTGCGAGTTGTAAATGTCATAAAAGTTTGATAAGTTATGGTTAATTATAATTATAAAGGTACATATAACCATTTAAAATGATTGAAACAATTTTATAAATATTAGGATAAGATATCTTTAGTGAAAATCCCAAGTATAAGTCTAAGTGATAAGTATAAGTAAAGGATAACAACCAAATGTTTTAGTAAAGTAGAAATTTTGTGATTATACTAGAAATTACATCCCTGTATTGATATAGTAATGTGGATGCAGCTGTGGAATATATAAAACTAGAGGTAATGACCCTGAAAAAGTATGGTTGAATATTGACTCTATCTTCACTCTGGTGAATAATGAGTTTTCCTAAGACTACACACCTAGCTAGACTCTCCTAAGGATATGTTTTGGTTAATCACATTATCTTTATGAACCATTATAAAAGATTTATTTACTAATTAATTTAATATATTAGCTTAATTAGTGGAAGAAAACATAACTTAAAGCAAAGTAGATTAAACTAGAAGTATCAAAGGATGAAATTAAGGTGTTATTAGAGAAGACATATTAGGATTGAGTTTTTATATTCATATGATCATTTAGTATGGTTATATTGGATATTATCTTAATAATTTTGGATTTAGTATTTGGTTGAAATAGGATTATGAAAATGAAGTTGAGAGACATATGTATCTAAAAACCCCTATGTCTTATAACTGAATAATGTAAAATACATAAATTGGTGATAATCATAGTATATTATCGTTATGATAGAAAAATTGAGTATCCTAGCATTACCTAAGGCAGTGAGGAAGATATCTTAATAGAAATTAATTCTTGATACTTTTAGATATTTTATTTAGATGATGATATTTATCAATGATATTCTTTTATATTTTAAAATTTATGAGGATCATTTGAGACATATAAGTATTATTAATCAATAGTTATACTTTAAAGGTTTGGAAACATATATTAAATGGCGTCAAAAACATTGAAAATAAATTTTATGATAAGATTATGTTTTTGGGGATAACTATTGAAGAACACATGATTGAGGGATGAATAAATCTTACATTTAATATATGCCTGATGTTTAGATAATAAAGGGTGGATTTATTTGTAAAATTAGGTTAGAAAATATTGGTAACCTTGGGATTGATAATTTATTCATGATATTTTTAGTGAAGTTCATTTAATTTTTGGTATTTTGGTATATATTGGTTGGTATGTTATTTTACACTATTTGAGGGTTAAAAATAGTGTTAATTCTTGGATGTATATATGGTTTTACTATGGTTTAATATATTATATATTCAAATTATTTTGGAAAAATATGCTATAGAGAATATATGATTAGGGTATATACATATTTGGGTATATGATTGTATACATGTGTAATGTTTTTTAAATAAATGCAAGTAACTTGATATATCCTAAGGGAGTAAGGTAGATGTAATATTAGAAGTTATATATTTAATTATGAATATGTTAAGAATACTATAACCTAATTTAATTAGTTATAAAAAATTAAATTTTTGAGGAAACAATTTATTTAAGTGGAGTATAATGCAATGATACAAGATTTTAATATATTTTTTCTGCTAATTAAGCCAAATATGTTCAATAAATTTCTCTATATGAAACAATAAACTAAAAAAAATTGATATATATATATATATTATAAATACTAAATATTTCCATTAAATATATACATTGAATTAGTATGTATGAATAGGTTTAACCAAATTATGAAATATATTAATATATAAAAAGTTTTGTTTATATAAATTTAATTAATTCATTATTGTGTTTAAGAATATTTTTTTTGCATTGCACTTTTTATAAAATAAAACTAATTATATTATTTTTAAATTATTATATTAATAAAATAAAATATTTATTGATTAATTCTAACCTTATCATTGTTTTATAGAAATTAAGAATAAGAACAACTTGTATTTAAAAAAATTATTTTCCTATAAAAAAAGTTTTTATCTAAACTTTATAATTTTATTTAAAGGTTCATTTTATTATATTTTATAATAATAAATTGAATAAATAAACTTTATTTTTTAATTCATAATAATAATTTTATCTTAAGATAAATTTTTGGTATTTTTCTAGGAAGATTGATTTTAAGGTGAAAAATGAAATACACCATTTTTACAAATACCATGCCTTTTATGGAATTACTAGTCTATAAGTATGATTTGAAAATTAATTAAAACCATTTTCTTGAAATTAATTATAAGTGAAATTATAAATCTAAAAATATTGAATTTGGTTTATAGATCTAGAATTAACATTTAGAATACGAGTGACATTTTTCTAAAAAAGAGTTTTTAATAAATTATACATTTAGTATTTTAAAATTAGTTTTTATCACTCTTAGAAATTTAATAAAATAAAATATATTTTAAAATTTTAATCATTATTTCCAAATTATTTAATAAGTTCCATTTTATTTTTGGTCATAAAGGATAAGTTATATTAGGTAAAAACTAGTTACCACGATCAAAGTTAAAATGACACAAGTGAGAAAAAATGGTAATGAGTTAAAAAATGTTTGGGAATGAGTGGTTGAGGCCTATATAGAAATTATACCTTACCTAATCAATTAGTTATCAATTTTTGAGTGAATAACCTTAAAAGTGACTTCCCATTTTTGAAAAGTTTTGGGTATTTACAAAAATACTATCCCTTTTCACTTATAAAAGAGGCACTTCTCTGCTCACATCCCCTCACACCAAAACCCACTAATTTAGACAAAAAATCTTCCAAACACTCTCCTAAGAATTTATATCTACCTTATATAGGTTATGGTATTCTTAAAATACTATCCCACAAAGGATTAACCCCCTTCGTAAAGAAGATAATCCAAGAAGTGAGGTATAAGTTCCTAACCTATCTTTCTCATTTTTATTTATTTTTGTGCACTCTTTATTAAAATTACACCAAAACATATTAAAATGATAAAATAAAAAATATTATGATACTTATATTTTATTATAATTATGGTACAAACATTAACCACCTTTCCTTTTTTCCATTTAGAAAAACAAAAATGTGAATCATGCGCACGTGTGGATTACCGCCTCCAAAAAGCAACATGTTTGTTTTCCTTCACTACTTAACATTGAGAGTTAAAAAAGGTAATTTAATATATAAATATTATATATATAACTTATTTAATATTATTAAATGACAAACCATATTAATCCTCTATCCCATTCTAAGGAAAATGAAATCAACATCCATGCATATGTGAAAACTATCACCTCCATGGAACGATGTGTTACATTTTTCATTACCTATTTTCATGGATGCTTATAAGAATTATTTAAAGGATAAATATAATTTTTATGATATTAAAAATTTTATGGTTATAAAAATTGAATAACTTATTAATGATATTAATGATGAATAATCATTATAAAATTAACCATCTTAAATATGTGAACTAAGAAGGACAAACAATTTATTCATACTATATAATTATTTCATATAAATCAATTATTCTAAAAATTATTTATAATTATAATATATGACACTAATTAAAACTAAATAGTATCATTATTATATTTTAATCATTATATTTCAACTATACCATATCAAAATCACCCATTAATCATTGTATGTTCATGTTTGGGTCAGTCTAGCCACTTACTTGAACAATTATAAGAATTTATATTATGTATGAATATGGGAACTTAATAACTGTTATAATTTGATATAAATATTTAAATAAATATTTATTTTTATTCTTTAATGTTATATCAATATTTAACTTGTTAATTAAGAAAACAACATTCATTTGTTAAGAATCACTGAAATATACTTGTTGTATATTTCATCTACAAGGATAAAGAATGAAACACTCATGAAAGGAAGTTAAAACTTAATAAATCATTATAATTCACACCTTAAATTAAATTTAATGATATTTTAATTATTATATTTTAAATAAGAATGAATATTGGCACTTCAATTACAAAATAATTTCGAAACGATCAGGATTACTTACACCAGATATTGAAAACAGGAAAAAATAACTATATATATATAGAATGATTATAAATGGGGATTAGAAATGGTTATATTAATTAATAATAATATTATGTATGTATTTAATAAAATTTATTTATTTATTTAAGATGTTTAGTAAAATTTCATAATGAATCAGGACCATGGTAAGAGTTTTTGTCTCAAATTCCTCTCTTTGAGACATGTTTAATATTATGTACATAATTTATTTTGTGTTGTGTATATGCTACCTAAATGATATATTATATCATGAAATAACTTTTATTCATTTAAATTTAATTTTAATTGAAATATCTATCTTTTAATAGGTTTTTATTTAAATTATTCTCAAGTTGTAAGAGTTTTTGTTAACTCAATTATCATTCATTGAGTTATAATTTTATTCTTGAACATATTTCATATAATCTAGGTAAATTATTCCATATTCTTATAATATGTGTTATTTTATCTTTTAATTGTAGTTATTTAAATTTTCACCACATAAACCCCTTTTAAAAAGTTTCTTACTTTAGGAACTATGTTGTTTGTAAGGGACTTTGGTCACTCAAATCCCTTTTTTTGTTATATGGTTTCTTTTAAACTTTAACCTTTAATATTCTATTTAATAATTGATTTCCCATTTTATATGATTTTATATTTTCTATTTATATAGATAACATATATTTTAATTCAAATCTTCCTACTTGATTATTCTATCATCAAAAAGTATAAAGTTATCAAGAATGAACCTCTATCTCTTAATTGGATATTTGTTTCAAGTCCATATTTTCCTTCCCGCCAATTTTCTACCCTATTTTTGGGAAAGATAATCTGAATTATTTTCTATGATTCTAATAATTATCTTTACCCATTTTCAAAAATGGAAAATCTAATACTCTTTTTACGATTGGGTTTCCAAAAAAGGTATTTCAAAATATTTTCCATCCTTTCAAAATCAACTATTTTATCTTCCACCCAATTTTACTTGGATAATATTTATAAATTTTAAAGGAATAATTTATTGTTTTTCTATTTTAAAACTTAAAATTTTTCTAAAGTTTTCACTTCATAATTTTTAAAATAACTTTTTAAAGTGACCCATAACTTCATCATTATATGAATATGTTGATCATGATATATTTTAACATTATCTATGAGAACACATACTTTTACTTCCATTAATGTTTTATTCAAAATATTTTTGATACATTTTAATTATTTATAAAATAAATTATCTTTCTCATAGATTTATAAAATATATCTTTTTAAATTTATTTTAAAAGATCAAGGATATTTCTTATTTCTAAAGTGATTTTTCCAAAACCCATTAAAAGTATTTTTCAATTAAGTCATTGTCATTTGACATATCTTATGCTTGATTAAGGATTTTTTTTTCAAATATAACCATTCATGTTCTATATCTAGATGGTTTTTTAATGTAATTTTCTTTTGGAGAAATGATACATAATTTCCTTCGTATTTCCTAATCGTTCTCAGTGTATAACCATATTTTTTTATAATGCCTTCCTCTATTAATACCCTATTTTTAATTAATTTTATTGAAGGGTGTTCACCTAGATTACATATATCAATTGATTGTATTAAATTATTATCTTTACGATATTATATTTATCTATATAGTGTAAATACCATATGCTGTATTTTCTTGATTGAATGGTATTTACCTAGAAATTCACTTGATGTTATTTAATACCCATTTATTTTCCATGGGTTTACCATGTTATTATTATTGATGCAATTTTGAATGATTTACTTATGTGAATCCATTTAAAAATTATATGAAACCCATTTTATTTCCATGAGTTCTTTATGATGTGTTGAATGAAACATATTTTCTCTCCTTAGGTTATTTACACTATAAAAATGGTGAATGATTTTATTTAGAAAATTTTATAAAACCCATCATTATTCTTAAGTTTTAATGATATGATGTTTATATGTTTTATTATTTAACACTTGTGTATAAATAATCTTTATGTGATAGGTGAGACATATATAACTCTCCAATTTATTAGGTAAATTTTTATATCTCATTATATAATAGTCAAATGAGTAGTGATTCTCAATCCAAAATGGGAAATAGGTTGTGATGTCTGATACACTATAGGAAAAGATGAGTGGAGACTAATCCAATAAGGTAAATAGGTGAGTGAAGTCTAATTTACTAAGGGAAAAAAGGTTGATAACTTATCCACTATGTTATGATTTTTATGATTATAAGGTGTACCAAAAATCTCAAGTATGAATTGTTTCTATGATATAAATAATTTTCATGATTTATGATGTATGCTTTGTTGGGTATAACTTTCTTATATATTCTAATTATACCCATATGATTATCTTATTCACACTTATCATCTTCTATTATTATCACTTATTTTTACCCTTACTTAGCATCTGAGATCATCCCTTTATTATGTTTATTTTTACTTATCTTATGAAGATAAGAAAATTATGAATCATCTATAAGAGTAAATTATATGGAGAACTAGTGGGTGATATTGAAGTCTTGTTATGGATTAAGAAGTGGATTATATATTGGAAAAAATGTACATTCATTAAAAAAGGCATGAGTTTTTTTAGTTAATGTTTTGTTATAATTATATAAAATTATAAACCTAAAAGGTCTTAGGAGTTTATTGTAATGAAATATTTGATTTAAGTTTGGTAAATTGATGATCACATCTGTAGGTTATTATATTTGGAAAAGGTTTTTATGCTTCAAATTACTGTAATTTATTTTTCCTAATGTTTTGTTTTAGTGGAGAAAAAACACATCAAATCAAAATGGAAATAAAAACTAAAACCCTTCTCTAAAAGTTTCAATCGTTGTTTTTATAAATAAAATAAAATAAATGAAGAATTAATATACCTCTATTCTTGTGAAGAAATTGAGCCTTTGTATTCACACATGGTTAAAGGATATCCCTCACAAGTTTCCAACACAATCCTTCCTACAAAGGTATCCGTGACTTGTATGAATATTTTAATGCTTAAGAAATATTTTTCTCACACTCATGGACTTTTATGACCTTTGATTTAAAGAGATAATAGAAATGAAAGCTACAACTTCATAGAGTTTCTTAGTTTGGAAATAAATCTGATTCTATATGGTTTTGGCCTCCTTTTTTAATAATTAAGGCCACTAATTGAAATTATATCATAACATTAAACATTTGATAAAAATTCAATTTTATGATATTTTTCATTATTTTAAACATTTACAATCAATTTATAAAACTTATCCAACTATGAATGAAAAATTCAACTCTTTAAATGCTTCACTAAACTCTTTAAATCACCATCACATGATGTAAACTAATATATGATATATTTCAATGAAATTTTATCAAGAGATTTTTTATCTCATAATGCATGAATTTTCATACATATAACAAAGATGAAGTGACATTAACTAAAATGTAGTTTTTTCAGAACAAAACAAGACTCGGTGACATTCATTATGTTTTAGTTTTGGTTTATTGCACAATTAATATGATATTCCATGTACACTAAATAATCATAGGCTTTTTTTACCTTCAACTTATTCCAGATCAATGTAATAACTTGTGGAATCATATTCGAAAATATTTTTTTTACATCATATAGGGTTCCTTTTATAAAATAAATCATTATAATCTATAAATATTTGTATGAAAAGTTTTTAATAAAACCTATCCTTATTCACAAAACCACTACATGTGACCCCATTAGGCTTTGTAAAATTGAAAAAAACTATGAATTATCTAATCCAACATTATAAGTATGGATTAACCTCAAGAAAATCACTGATTATACTCAATCTATAAAGGAATATTACATGATCTCAAGAAAACACATGTATCTCCATACCCATTTCTACTATATATATTTCATACATCATATATAATAATATAATCAATTTATAAAATATATCAAGTGTAACATCACTACAAAAACCATTTACTTGGGCCAAGTAATAGGTTTTACTAACTGTAAGTGACATTCCCCAGACACTAAATACTAGAAATAAATGCCAAAGGTGTAAAAAAAATAATAAGGGGGGGGGGGGGTGATTTACCCTATATAACACTCACAAAACCAACACAAGATAAAAAATAAATTAATAAACCAAATACAAACCTATAAATGATGCAAGTGAAAAAATAAAATAATAAAAAATGAATCAAATACCAACATCACAGTAATAGTGGAACAATATAAGGTAGAAAACTAAAACTCTAAAGAAGTAAAATACTTTTCACCAAGAAGGAACAAATCCAGACTAAGACAAATATCACTCTAATCTCTATCTCTACCATGATGACAACAACTATCTAGGTGATCCACTAGTGATGTTAGAAACCTACCCCATACCTCTATCAAGGAAAATAATATCTACACATGCAACAAAGTCCATATGAAATGGGTGAGTAATCATATCTAATAGTAAATCCCCAATATAATTTTACCTCATTCCACTAAGACTAAAAATAGGTTATCACACAATAATATAAAATAGGTATGGAGAATATCAAAAGAAAATGAAGAAGTTTCACAATATTCAATAAAGTAGATTAATATATTTTCCTAAATAAATAAAACTAATGGTAAGTTTTTCTTTTAATAGGAAAAAGGAGTTCATTTAATTCAATTTGGAATATCATTCATGTTTTCACACACCTACACAACTATGAATACTGAGTGACATCCCTATTTTTGTGAGTTGTGACAAATCCTCCACAAATACATAACTTTGTGGAAATCCGTCATGTGCCTTTACATTTGACACAAAACACCAATTATATTTAAATAAGGCCTCATATAATAAAAATCATGAACACACACCAACCATGTTCCATTCTATTCATCACCCACAACCTAGTTAAGCTAAGAACATGAGTCAAAACCAAATTTCTTTTAAGAAAGGTCTTTTCATAAATTTAACAAAAATGTTGCAGGAAACACCTAGAATATAGTTTATAAAATACAACCAGTAAGATAATCATCAATAGAGTCCCATCTTAATAACACCATAAAAAATTAGAAGATATTTTTTAAAAAAAAACCTAAGAGCCTTTGTGTTCTAATAAAAGTTAAAATGGGGAAAAACCACCTACCTAAAATGGTTAAAACGTGATTTTTTATCCTTCATGAATCCTTTTATTCCCATGGATCAATGGTTAAAGATCTCATAGAGTCATCCCAATAATGAATAGTTCCTCTAAAATCATCTAAGGGATAAATTTTGAGATAAAAAGAAAGATAGACTCATGAGAATCATAGGTAAAAGGAATTGAATAAAATTTCTAGACTCGACCTCATTCATGATGTGAATTAGAGATTCATTTAATAAATCTTCAAGTTTACACATACATTGAAAAACCAATCACTATATATTAAAATTTTGAAAACCATTTCACATCATGAATGGATATAAATTAATGAACCAACTCAACCTAGAAACCCATTCACACTTTTAATTAAATTCATGAAGTATTCCAAGAACCCATTAACATAGTGAATAACTATTCATGATGTAAAATATTCCTATATCAATATTTTATATTCCATTCTATTTACCATTATTAACTCCTCCATGAATTTATCCTAATGACTCCAAACCTAAAAGAAGAATCATAAAAATATAATGTACCTCAAACCAGTGGTGAGATGTTCTCCCCACCATTGGGTTTCTATCATCGGATAACTAATGTTATTTACTAACTTTAAAAATATCAAGCCACTTCTCCAATATAAAGTTCTTTATTTCCCAAGTTTCCTCTTGGATCAGACAATGCTTCCATAATACTCTTACAAAAGAAATAGATCTCCCTCACAATGTAATTTCCTCTCTATCTAGAATCCAAACCGGTTTACAAATAAATGCCACATTAGGCTTGAGAGTAACATGATACCAATTGATCACATGACCGAAATCTCTTTAATAATTATTAAGTTGAGAGACATGAAAGTCATTATATATAGAACTAAATATCGGCAGTAAGGATAACTGATATGTAACATTTCAAATATGTTCAACAATCTTGAATGGTCCAACATATGATGAATCCAATTTTTTTTATTCTCAAGTGCAGATAACCAATTCCCAATAACAATTTCAAGAATACGTGAGCACTCAAATTGAAATAAAAAGGCCAATTACTATGGTATGAATATGATTTTTATCATATTTGAGCTATGGACATCCACTTATAGATCATTTTAATATTCTTTATAGTATCATGGAATAAACTAGTCTTGAGCAGTGACATTTATCATTTTTACAAACAACATAGCAGAGAATGAAAATGATGATTTTATAATGACTTGAATGGGGATATATGTGTCATCCTCTACTAGCTATTATTATATGATAAGTGCACCAAAGGAATATGATCTTCCCATGAGACACCAAAATTAATGACACAAGCTCTGATCATATCTTACAATTTTTGAATTGTGTATTTTGACTAACCATAAATCTGAGGATGATATGTCATGCTCATGGTTAATTGATTTATGAGATCTTGTTGTAATAATCACTAGAATCTAGAGGTGCATCAAGGATCATTTTTAGAGATGATCAAATTTTAACTCCATGAAACCTGACCACTTCTCGAATATATAACTTTTCAAAATCTTCTACCATGTTAGACTCTCTGATTAGGAAAAATTTTACCAAATTTGTGAGTTGATCCAAAATAACCAAAATAACACTGGGTTTCTGAAGTTTCCTTGATAGAACTAGGAAAAATTATATGGAAATCAATTCTAAATTCTATTTAGGTATAGGCATAGATTACACCATATCAGCTAGTCATTGACACTCAAAATTTACCTAATAATAAGTTATACATCTCATAACATAATTTACAATCTTTTATTTCATACATGACCACCATAAAGTGATTTTATTACCTTGTAAATTTTCTGAATACCTGGATAAATAACCCATTTTAAGTGGCGATATGCCATAAGAATCTATTCCTAGTAAGATCGAGGGATCATAATTCTTTTATAAAAGTGTAAAAATGATTTTTAGTTATTTTTCCACCCATTAGAAGTATCCCAACCATTTAGGTTTGACCTAATGGTGAAATAGTCAGGATATTTTATTTGATCATATTTTACTAAATTCATCAAGTAAATAATAAGATTAATTGGAAAGAAAAATTCACTGTCATTCTATTTGGCATAGTCTAGATGTATGTTATTAGGGACACTAATCAACTATCATTGGTCATGATTCTCCTTGAACACTTTGCTATAATATTTTTGACTCAAATAATTTTCCATAGAATTCCATTTCCTATTGGTATACACCAAGTTGAAGATAAACATCTATATATACTCTATTAATTTTCATTTACTCAAGTTAAAGTCTCACTAAGAGAAGATATATTTCAAACTCTTATAATCAGTGAATATTGTGAACTTTTCTCCAAATAAGTAGAGACACTAGGTCTTTAATGCATGGAAAACTGTAGCTAATTATAGTTAATTCCTTATATAGTTTTTCTCATGATTTTGTAACTACCTCAAACAATAGTCCATAACACGATCTCTCTATATGATAACATAGTTGAGACCAGATCCAGATGCATCACAATATACCACATAGACCTGACCTAGTTCTAGAAATATTAGGATGGTTTCCAAAGTGAGATGAGATTTAATATCTTGAAAGTATTAATGTAAGTCATCATTATATATTAATGGAACAAACTTTCTCTTCAGATAGTTCATATGAGAAGTTAGCCTTGATAAATCTTGAACAAAGTAAAGATAATATCTTTCTAATCCAAGAAATCTCTGCATCTCAAAGATATTCTTTGGTGGATTCCAAGATATTACTTTTTAAATCTTCCCTAGGTCAATTTTTATTACCTCATCGTAAATGATGTTCCAAAATAAAAAAAATTATTTTATCTAGAATTCACACTTAGAAAACTTGTAATATAATTGGCTATCACACAATGCACTCAATACAATTTCCAACTGCTCCTCATGGTAATTCCTAATTTGACAGTGAACCAAAATATTATTAATAAATACTATAATAAAATAATTAAGGTACCTATAAAAGATATGGTTTATCAATTTTAGAAATACCATAGGTGAATTCATTATAACAAAGGGCATAATGATATATTCGTAATGGCCATAATGATTTTTTTGAAATATCCTCTATTCTGAATATGAGCTAATGATATCCTGATCGTAGATCAATTTTAGAGAACCACTTGGATGACTTTAATTGGTATAATAAATTATAAATTCAAGGAAGTGGTTAATATTTTTTTTAATTATAACATGATTTATTTTACTATATTCAACACATAATCAGAGAGAAATATCTACCTTATTCATGAATAAAACTTGTGTAGCCTAAGAAAATTTACTATGTCTGATAAAGCCTTTACTCTCCAATTATTATAATTGGACATTTAATTCCCCAAAACCCATCATATCCATTATATATTATGAGAGATAAATAGGGTTTTTTCCTGGGAGCAGATCAATATAAAATTATATTTCTTGCTCAGGTGGTACCATAGATAAATTTTTTGGAAAGAAATCCAGGTATCGATCCACTATAGAAGGAAAATTCCTATTTCCAGTTTCATCCATAACACCCAAGGTCATTGTTTCAAACTAAACAGAGATAGTTTCATCCACCAAGAATAAAGTTATTTCTATACTTATCTTTATATCCTAATCCCCCTTGAATACATGAGGAGTTTTATATGGGGATGTGAATGAAAATTTCTGAGTACAACAGTAAATATTGGCTTTAAATTCCACCAACCATTCCATTCCAAAGATCAGATAAAAGATATCCATTTCAAGCTCTGTAAAACCCCAGAGAAACTGCACTATATCAATGGTATTGTAACATGTTAGGAACTTTAATCCCATATTATTATGCTTTCTGAGGTGTATCTTGATACTCATGGCATGAGGCATCATTTCTATATATAATACCATTTTTTGGACCACATAAGAAGAAAGAAAAGAATGAGATACACCAATATCAAACAAGACATACATAAGAGTCTAGTTTAGAAGGATGGTACCTCACAATGTGGAGGTACCCAGTTTCTTAGTCAAGATAATCTACTCTGCTCCATATAATTAGGGATCCACTACCACTGAATAGATCATACATCCCTACCAAGGTGTTGAATGAACAAATAAAATTTTCTTGGAGGTATCACAATTAACTTGGGTATATGGCAGTGAACTAGTCTGATGGAATTATTTTATATGATAATAAAAATCTTGGGGATAAGTAAATACAACTCCACTTTCTTATTTCACATGTTTATGAAAATATTTCCTAAGATGCCATTTATAACCGCATTGATGGAAATTCCTTAGTGGAGCACTACATTACTTATTTCTGTGCATAAGTGAGATGCACTAAAAATAGATTATTTTATTTATATAAAGGGGTAGATATGGGACTAATCTATTGGATTGATTTTCTATTTCTATTCTAACCTATGGGTAACCCTTCCTATTGTGTTTATTCCCCAAACTGAAATTCCCATTAGTACCTGGATGGACAAAGGTGTACCCTCCACTTAGATTTCCTACAATTTATCTCTCTCTAACCAATTCCTTATTCACCTTTATATATATTCAATTATAAAAAAACATTACCAAATTTAAGTGAAACTCATGCCAAAGACCTACCTCAAAGATCCATGCTTTTAGTCTCTCACTAGTAGTTACATATGGTGCAATGTGGGAAAGGTGAGTAAATTTAATAGAATATTTAGTCACTGGCATGCTTCCTTGATCTAATTGATTTTTTTCTATTATCACTATTTTGAGGGTTTTTGGAAAGAATTTATTATTGAACAGTCTACATATCCTTTCTAAGTGTGGTCTCAATCCATCTTAGCTTGAATGACTAAGTTCCACCATGCTAGCATTAAGTCCTCAAGAACATACCTTTTTATATTGACCATAATTTCATTTAGAGTCCCCAATAAGTCAAAAATATTGGTTATCCCTCTCAAATATAACTTTTTATTCTCATTTACACATTCAAAGTGAAATGCTGGTGGGTTATACTTTAGAAATTCTTCCAAGTGATTTACCTGACATGGTTCCTCAACCCTATGTCCCTTGTAAACAACCTAAGAGGATTTCATGATACTCTAAACAAAATCCTAATTCACATGTGGTTTGGGTGAAACCACATTCTTAGATTCTCCCTCTCACTAGTTTCTCGTTCTTCTTACAGGTGACATTTTTATTCTACAAACAATTTCAAAAGTAAAAAATTTATCCCTTTTACCAGTAATCCTTTTTATGGTTATATTATATATATTATCAAAATAATCACAATATTAGAGTATGAAAATCATTTAAACATATGGATAATGTAATCTTAGTGGGAATTTTCATTGTTAATGCATGATACCTATCACTCACAAGATAAATCCACGATGATGAGTTAACGACACACCTATAAGTTCTTAACAACACTTTTTGTACCCACACTGACCTAGTTACTTGATGTTTAGTATAAAAAGGTTTCCTAAATATTTTTATGCTCTAAATTTCAAGTCCTGATGCAACCTATCACCTTATTACCATCCCTACTGATATTTTGGGACAAAAAAGTTATGATTTTTTAAGAAGAAGCTGAAGAAAAAAGGAAGATAATGAAAGGAGATTTTATTAAAGTGTTTTTTTCTGATATAAAACACCTTAATTTTTTAACTTTCTTTTAAAGGTGATTAAATGAAGTTTATCACAATGAGTGTATCATATAGGGTCCACCAAATCATGTTCATCAGAAATACACTACTGATTTGATGGGATCATCTAGAGTTTGGTGCTGAATGTTTTTACAAGAATTATTACAAGTTTAATTAGATAGATTTTTTGGTGAAGTAAATATGGTGATGATTTACTATTCTTATAGTTCCAAACATCATGACTACTGAAAGAGTTCATGATCTAAGATTATGTATAGATGGGGTTTTATGGTGTAGTTGTATAGAGATTATGCTACAAAGGGGTTCATAGTATGCTAGACTGAGGTTAATTATTTGAGTCTATGTTACAAAATTACATAATTAATATATTTATATTGTATTATAATCAAATTAAGTTTAAATAAGTGTGAAGTGGTGATATCTAAGAAATATCATCAAATAGAGGGCATCATATGGTTTTTCACACAGTCATCCAACATTTTGACCAGTTTGACATTATTTGTAAGTTATTTTCACAAAATATTGTGTGAAGGTTCATCGTATAGGAAAACTCAAAGTTATTTAATTGAGTGAATCAGATGAACCTTTTGAAATATCATTGAGTAGAAGATTTGTTTTGTTATACAAAGTTCAAGATGTGAAGTGAAGAAGTATCAGAATGATCAATCAGAAGCCTCTGAGTCATTGGAAATAAAGATACATTTGATGAGATCATATAGAGGAAACCATATGAGGTTTATTAGTAAGAAGTTTCCATATGAAGGAAGCATTTTAAGACTTCTGATTCAAATCATCAGGTGGATTAAGTGTCTGAAAAAATACTTCTAAGAAGTTCTTACAAAGTTGTACAGGAACACTAGTCAGATTTTTATTGGTTGGAAGAATTTTATGGAGATGTAACCTACAAAAGGATCCAAGGGATTTAAAAAATATTAAAAAATATATTAATTTTTTTGATGAAAATATGATCATTCAATGTTATAAATATCATGAAGTAAATATCCATTATTTTCACTGATATCTTAGGAAGGTTTGACAAAGTTGGTTAATGTTTGGTCTTAAGGAAAATTTCTAACATTCAAGAGAATTAAAATCAGTTAAACATTGAAATATTTTGAGAGTTATTTTCAAAGTTGAGTGGTATATTTTAATTTTATATACATTCCTCATCCTTAAATCTTGGATTAACTTTTCCTATATAAATTTGTTGATGCATATAGGAGTAAAAAAATATTGGTAGAAGGGTGAAGTACTGCTAAAGTGGAGAGTGGATCAGAAGAATATATTGAACTCAAATAAGTATAAAATTTACCAAAATGAGTATTACAATCAATTGGTATTATATTGATGATTTATAGAATCAGTTAGATGGATATTTTAAAGAGGCATCATAAGAATAGTAAGAAGAGGAGACCAGTCAAACAAAAGCGATCAACCAAATAGAGTTGATCAGATAGACATGTAACTAGAATAAGGTTAATATGATAATGTATATAAGATATATAAAGTACAATAAAAATGGTTTCCTATATAATTATAGGAATAATTTCTTACTTTCTATTGTTCAAGAAAGTGAAGGGGAGAAAGAAATTGTAAGAAAATAAAGTGCGGAGAAAGTTCAAGTAGCACAGTAATAACAAAATTAATCCTGTTGGTGAAGATTATTACCATTGTTACAAAAACATTGTTATATCATTTATCTATGAAAGTATCACATGAAATATCAATTGAATATAGTTCTATGTAAGTGAAATGATATTTACTACTTACTATAACAACCAAAATAATTTTTTTCTAGTGGTTTGTGTGGTCTTAGACTACTTCAAAACCATTCCAAGGAATAGATACTCTTATTGAGTAGTGAACCTTATAAATACCTATGTTTATATTATTGTGCTTGTTTAGTTGTTTTATAGTATATTCATATCTCAATAACTATCGATGAAGGTTGTTTCCTAAGTAAGAAAACATAAAAAGAGAATATCACTAATTCACCCCATCCCCCTCTCAATGATCACACATATCCTTTTTGGACCTTTCAAGTGGTATTGGTACCTATGTTACCTCAATTAACTCTTTTTTATAGTTTTAATAAATTAAAGTCCTCCATATATGCATATAATTCTTTTAATAATAAGGGGAATCCAATCTTTGATCAAACGAACTATCATATTTGGAAGGAAAAAATGTTACCTTATCACATATACATCGACTATAAAGTTCGTGAAGCTACTAAAGATGGTTTCCCTACTCCCTTTTAGGGGTTTCAATTAATAATAGATGATGATAAAAATTTGAAGAATGATGGGTGATCTATGAATGTTGTACTTTCCCTTGATCTTTAAAAGTGTATTTCTAAGGATAAAAGGTATTGGAACAACTAAAGACATTTGAGATAAGATGAATAAAATTTATAAAATAAATAATAAATTAAATAAGTATAAGTTATAGATTTAGAGATCGAAGTTTTAAGATCTTAAAATTGGTTAAAATGAATTTGTTTGAGACTTCTTTATAAGAGTTAATGACATTTTAAGAACCATAACTTGTTTTAGTGAGAAGTTAAAAGATTTGGTTATTTTATTTTTTTAGATTTCTTATAGATAAATTTGATGATAAGTCAACATAATTTGAAGATATAGATACTTAAACCCTATCTCTATATGATCTTAGTAACATTCTAATCACATAATAAATGAAAATATATATTGTTATGAAGAGAAAATAAAAAATGATTAAAAAATTTCTTTCAAAGCTACTAATGAAGAAGAATATTAGAAACTTATTAAGATATAATTCATTGAATCTGACAATGAAGATGAGGTATGTAATTTTTTATAAATTTATGAATTTTTTTCTATAATGGTGAAATGAGGCACATGTGAGTACAAATTAAAGTTATATATGAAGTGATTTATTTTCATAAACATTGGAAATTTCATAGAAAAGGTGATAAGAAGATGAAGGAAGTGATAAAGTAGATTTAAAGTAAAGAAGATCCCTAAAAAAGATGATAGAAAAATCAAACTTTTATTTAAAAGGAAATAATAATAAGTTCTATAAATATAAAATGATATTTTCCCCAAATACAGAGAAGATGATGATAGTGAGGTGGAAGCTGAAAACTATAGTGATTATATTCTTGAAAAAATACTAATTGTAAAAGTGAATGATGAAAATTTTTAGTAATGATGAAAGAATTATTACTAAAAAATAATAGGAGAATAAGATGAAGTTTATTATTAATAGAGAATTTAAATAATGTCTTATAAATATTATTAGACTTGAAAAGGAGAATAAGAAGTTAAAGAAAGAAAAACTTTTAGTAAACAATAAAGAATAATTTCCTAAAGAAAAATCTAATTTTCTAAAAGATATTGATGATCTATGTTTGTGACTTGATGAAAATAAAAAACTAAACATCATGATTTAAGAAAAGATAAAGGGGAAGGAGAAATAACTTGATCATGTTAAACATAAACTTATTGAAGCTAAGTAAGGAGTAAAAAACCTCAAAAAATAGGTTTTAGAAGTTGGTGAATGTTGTAAGAAATTAAAACCTTAGAAGGATAAAATATCCACCCTCAAAGGTTAAAAACAAGGTTGAATATGTCTAGGGTAAAAAGGAAATAAATAATACCATGTATGTAGAAAGAACAAGCAGAGTTGAAAATCCTATAATTTATAAGGTTTAAAAGTCTAAAACAAAATTTGGTACTACTAGATATCTTGATATGGATAAAGAGAAATATAAATAGAATAACAAGTCATTGATAGGTTACCAACAATTTGGTATACAACAAAGTGACGAGGTGTATAGTAATAAAGATGATGGAAATCATGTGCAAAATTCTAAATTGCATGTAAGTTATAGATGAAAATATAATTTATATGGATATTACTGGAAAAATGGAGGATTTGGGAATATAAAGAAGTTTTTTTGGTTAAATAATCAACAAAAAAAGAATATAGAATAAATTAGAAGAAAAATTTGAGAGGGAGTCAACCCCCTAAATGAAGACAACCTGAGAAAGTTAGTTTGAATATTAAAAATAAATTCCAACATTTGGATTTTTTTTGTGAAATATGTGATCAGTCTGGACATCTTTCTAATAGATGTATTGTTATGTTACCAACACAATAAATTTTATATAATAAATATCAAAATCCATATAAGAAGGAAGAAAAAGGCAAGGAAAAGGCTTTAAATGCTAAAACTAATCCCAAAGCTATAAAAGGAGAATAACCTTGGATATTGGATGTGGGTGTTCTTCACATATTATTGAAGATTTGAAGTCATTAAATAATGTGAAGGATTATAAATAAGGTACAATAACATTTATAAATTATTAGTCACTCATAATTAAATACATTGGATTGGCTATCATTGGGGAAGAAAAATTAAAATCCAAGAGCCTTGTTTGTTGATGGGTTGAAACACAATTTTTGAGTGTTTATAACGTTTTGATGAAGGTAACAAAGTTTTTTTCACAACTTATTTTTTTTGTTAAATAAATTGAAGATGGGAAAGCTGTTATGAAAGGAAAATGGACTAAGGAAAATTTATTTCAAGTTGGTGATGCATAGAGTTTATGATATATGAACAAGATGGGAGAAAATAATCTTTGGAATAAGAGGTTAGGGAATACATGTCAAAGGAATATGAAGAATCTGAAAAAGATAGAAATTATTCATGATATTCTTGACATGAAAATAAGAATATATTGGTGTTGTTCTATGTGCTAGAAATGTAATATTAATAATTTAGTATATAAGAAATTTGAGATACATTCAACTTATCCCTTGGAGATGATATATTCTGGATTTTATGGGACCATGAGAAAGCATTTAATAAATAGAGATAAGTAATTTATTCCATTTATTGATGATTTTAATATAATTACTTGTATTAAGTTCTTGAAACATAAATTAGTGTCTCTTAAAATGTTCAAGAGTTTCAAGAGAACTGTAGAAAAATAATATGGATATTTTGTGAGAAAGATTAGAACTGATAATGATGTTGAGTATTAAAATGGGTAGCTTAGTGAAAATATTAAAATCATGTCATTTTTCATGAATTTAGTTCACCGTATAAACCAAAATGGATTTTTTAAGAATAAATATAAGTTTAGTTGATATGGATTGAATAATTTTTATTGATCATGATACTTCTTGATACTTTTAGAGGAAAGATATTAGAGTAGTAGTTCATATTCATAATTGATATTTCTATAGGAAAAACTCTGATACGTCTCCTTGTGATATTTATTAAAAATAAACCCTAAGTTTTAAGTACCTAAGGTTATTTGTATGTCCTTGAATTATCAAGGATAAAGGTGATAATCTTGGGAAGTTTGATCAGAGATGTGTTGATGCGATCTTTATTGGATATCCTTATAATAGTAGAGGATATATATACTATAGTAATGAATCATGAAATATTATTGATTTTTTAGATGTAAATTTTCTAGAATATTATGATAAGAAAGTTTCATAGATAAATTCAGATATTGAAGAAATAGAATATGAAGTGGTTGAAGATAAACAATATGACATAGTTCTTAACAAAAGTAATAATACTAAAGTTTTGTAAAATTAATATTTTAACTTAGCTATCTAAAGTGATGAGTAATAGTTATGTTTATATCATCCTAGGGTAAATAATCTAATGGAATTATAAAAAATCAATGGTGATCAATGAAAATAGGTTCAAACCATAAGAACATCGAGGTTATTATGACATACTTCATTTTATTCACAGGTTGAGCTAAAAGATGTTGATGGAGATTTAGATCATCAAGGGAGGATTAATTCCATGAATGAAGATCTAGATAAAATTTAGAAGAATGATACATGATAAATTATACTCAAACCAAACAATAATAATTTGATTGGTATAAAATGGTTTTACCTAAATAAGTTTAATGAAAAGGGTGAATTGATTTGAAACAAGGCATGATTGGTTTTTAAAGGATACTTATATATTGAAGGAATTTATTTTTATGAGACCTTTACCCTATTAGGAAGACTTGAAACTATAATAATATTTCTTTTTATCATTTCAAAATGAAGATACAAAATATTACAGATGTATTTAAAGTAATATTTTATTAATTGAGAGATTAGTTAAGAAGTTTATATTGAAAAACCATGTGTATTAATTCTTGGGAAAGATTAAAGTTATGTGTTCAATTTTAAGAAGTATTTATATGGGTTGAAGCAAGATTAGAGATATTGGTATTCTAAATTGGATACTTTCTTAAGGAAGTTGAATTTCAAAAAAGGAAGAGTTGATAATAGCATCTACATAAAATAAAATCAAGAAGTTTCCATCATTATGATCATTTATATTGATGATATTACATTTGTAGGTAATGATAAAGAAATATGTTATCTTTTTTTAATATATGAAGAAGTTATTTGAAATTTCTATGGTGGTAGAAACAAAATATTTTCTTGGATTAAAAATTTATCAAAGTAATAAATACATTTTTCTATCTCAAGAGTAGTATGCTAAGGAAATTTTGAAGAAGTTCAGCCTGGAAGATTGAAATCACGTTTCCACACCTATTTAATTAGGTAAAAAGTTTTAAAAATATCTATATGGTAATGAGCTTGATCATAAAGCATTTATAAAGTTGGTTAGAATATTTTTATATCTAAAAAATTTGAGGCTAGATATTATATATGTTGTTATATTGTGTTCAAAGTATCAAAGATCTCAAAATTAATTTTATATTATGGAAGAAAAAATAATTATTAGATATATTAAAGTCAGAAATGATTTTGGGTATAAGTATAAAAACATAGGAAAGATTTATATGTTTGTTTACACAGATGCAGACTGTGTAGGTTGTGTTGATGATAAAAGATCTATATCTAGTGGATTTTTATTCTTGGGAGAAATATGTTTGAGTTGGAATATAAAGAAGAAAAATTCAGTAACTGCTAGAACTATTGAAGTTGAGTATGCTTCTTCCACTCAAGATATAATAGAAATTATTTTGATGAAGTCACAACTAGAAAATTTTTTAGTTGATGTGAGGTTTCCCATTATCTTGTGTTTTGAAAATTAAAGTGCTATAAATCTCACTAAGAATATAGTAAAAAATTATTATTATAATAATGATGATATTAAATATCACTTCATCAAAGAGCATGTGTAAATAAATGAACTCAAACTATATTTTGTTCTTATAACATAGAAAGTTTCAGATATCTTTACTAAAACATTACTGAAGGAAATATTTCATAAGCTATGGTTGATCACGAGTGTACAAACTCTCTCTATTAAGGGATAAGGTATGTGATATCTATACCTAATCTTATCTTTTATTTGGATAGTGTTGTAAAAGGGGGTTGGGGGGAAAGTTTTAATAAAAATATATACATTGGTATATTCTTAACCTTTTCAAGGAATAGATTATATTTATGGGGTGTTTTTGAAAGGGTTAAGATGTAATTTTAGCATGTGTAAACTATTTGAATAGTTTTTTGAAGTGAATATAGGAAGTTTTTCTTTAAGGGTGATGTTTTTTAGGATAAAAATTTTGAAATTAAAGAATAAACTCAAAAATTTTTAAGAAAAATTTCTTAAAGGGTGTAAGGAATGTTTCTTAAATTAATTCCTACGTATAGAATGATATCATTGTTCAATGTGTATTTATTCCTACCCCAAGTTCACTAAAATAGGAATAATTTTTTTGGATAAGTAATACATTAATTTATTTTCAAATTTTTAGTGATTTATGTTCCTTTGTTGAAAAGAATTAAAGGGGGGGATTATTGGGAACAAGAAATTTGCATCTATTTTTAGATAAAGATGAAGTAAATTGGAAGCTGAAGGAAGAATATTTTATCAAAGTGTTATCTTTTATTGTCTAATATAAAATACCTTATTTTTTTACTTTCATTCAAAGGTGACCAGATGAATTTCATCATATTGAGTGTATCAGATGAATTCCATCAGCTCAAGTTCATTGGAAGGACACTACCATACTGATGTGATTGGCCAGAGTTTAGCGCTGAATGTTTTTTAGGATTCCTCATAAGTTCTATCAGAAATAATATTCGGTGATGTAAATTTTTAAATTATTTTATATTCTTATAGTTCTAAATATAAATACTAATAAAAGTGTTCATGATGTATCCTTATATACAAAGGGGAGTTTGTGGTGCGGCTATAAAAATATTATGTCATGAAGGTGTTCATAGTATGTTGGACTGAGGTTACCTATTTGAGTCTATGTTATAAAATAATATTGGTTATAAATTTATAGAGTCTTTCAATCAGTTTAAGTTAAAAGAAGTTTGAAACAATGATATTTGGAAAATTTTATTTTATGGATGAAATTAGATGGTATTTTATATAGTCATCCAACATTGTTCACCTATTTAACATTGGATTTATGTTATTTTGAAAGAAGGTTGTGTAAAGGTTCATCATATGGGAAAACTCAAAGTTATTGGAACAAGTGAACCAGATGAAACTTTTACAATTCCATCATGAATTATATTGTTTGTCCTTATAAAAATTTTAATATGTGAAGTGAATATGTCTTAAGATGATTGAGAAAAAGTCTCCAAGTCTTTAGGCATAAATCCACATTTGATGAGATTTGATAGAGGTAACCATATGAGGTTCATCAGTCAGATGTTTATATGGGAAGGAAATAGATGAAGGTTTCTAATTTAATTTATCAAATGAGTGAATTTTCTAGAAAAATACTTATGAGAAGTTCCTATAAAGTTGTGAAGGAACACCAGGTAGAGTTTCATCTGTCAGAATAATCTTATGTAGATGTACTAGATGGAAGAATCAAAGGGATATATTAACTTTTCATAGATATATTAAACGTTTTGATAAATATATGACCATTAAAAATTCCCAAAATTATGAAGGAAAGATCCATGATTCTTATTGAGATCTTAGGAAGGTTTGAAAAATTTGGTTGATGTTGGGTATTAAGGAAAGTTCCTAACATTTAGGGTAACTAAAGTCCATCCAACATTGAAATATTTTGAGTAGGATTTTCAAAGTTGAGAAAGATATTTGAATTTTATATATGTTCCTAATCATTAAATATCATAGTAAATCTATCTATATAAAGGGTATTGATGTGTTGAGGAGTAAAAAACTTATTTAAAGTTGAGAGAAGTGATGTGAAAGTGGAGGGTTGATCAAATGAACCTATTTAAGTAGTATCGGTCTAATGGATTACAGATATAATTTTACCATCAGTTGGTATTGGATGAATGGTGTGGAGAATTGATCAAAAAAATAGGTTTATGAGCTATTGAAATAATAATAAGAAAAAGTGATTGGTTAAATAGAAGTTATCGACTAAACAGAGTTGATCATATGAACATAGAACTAGACTGAGTTTCACTAAATAGTGTATACTAGACAAAGAAAATATTAGATATAAATTTTCCTACCAAAGTCTAGGAAGAAGTTATTTCTTTTTGTTTTAAAATAAAGTGAAGGGGAAGAATAACTTGTAGGAAAATTAAGTGTGGAGAAATTTCAAGCAACACAATGATAATATTCTTAAGCATGTTGGTGAAGGTTCTTATAGTTATCACAAAAACATTGTTATAGCATTTGTCTATGTGAGGGGAATATTCACCATTGATTCACTATATTTCTACAAGTGTGAAAGGATATTCCCTTTTTATTTTAACCATTAAAAGTATTATTTTCTATTGGTTTGTGTAGTCTTGAATTACTTCTAAACCATTCTAAGAAGAAGACACTCTTATTGAGTAGTAAACCTTGTAAATACCTGGGTTCCTATGGTTGTACTTATTTTTGTCCCAAATAGTCATATCTCACTCACTGGAGGCGAATGTTATTTCATATATAAGAAAACATAAAAAGAGAAGACCAATTATTCAATAATTCCCCTATCGTTGACCATAAAGATACTAATTTTTCCTTCCTTTATGGATTGACCAAATTGATAGAATTTATAGAATCTTCACACAACGCATTGTCTTGGGTCAGGATGGAGATGCTACTTACTTTGGGAGATATTCCCCAAACACTGAAGGATAGAAATAAATGCCATGGGTGTAAAAATAATGAACAGGGGGGGATTTACCCTATATAACACTCAACCAACCAACATAAGATAAAGACAAATCAATAAACCAAATACATTACTATAAATGATGCAAGTGACAAAGACTAATAATAAAAAATGAATCAAAGACCAACATCAAAGTAATAGTGGAACAATATAATTTTGAAAATTAAAACTCCAAAGAAGAAAAATACTCTGGTACCAATATGGAACCACTATAAAACAATACACGAACCACTCCGCGATCTATGTCTACCATAGAAATAATGACTATCTGGGTTCTCTACTAGTGAATTCAGAAACCTTCCCCTTTCTTGTATCATAGAAAACAATATCTATAAACACAGGAAAGTGAATATGTAGGGGTTAGTAATCTTACATATTAGGAAACCCCTAATATAATAATCCCACATTCTACTTAGACCATAAACAATTTAGATAATGGAAATATATAATAGGTAGGTAAAATATCAAAATAAGATGAAGTAGTTTTCAGAATATTCAATAAATTAGATGATTTTTTTCCAAAGTCAATATAACCAAAGGTGAGTTTTCTTTTTAAGAACCAGAAGTACTTTATTTAATTCAATTTAGAACATAATACGTATTTTCACACACACACACACACAAACACCCATTCATATCGAGTGACATACCTATGCTCGTGAGCGGTGATACCTCCTCCACCAATATGTCTCTTTGTGAAAATATTTCATTTTCTTTTTTAGTTGGCACTGAGAACCAAGTCTATTTTAGAAATTCCTCGTATAATGAAAACCATGAAAACACACCAACCATTTTCCTTTACAATCTGCACTGATAACCCATTTAATCCAAGAATATGTGTCAAAACCATCTTTATTTTAAAAATATGATGTTTATAAATTTTATAAACACATTGTGGGTAACAACCATAATCCAATTTCCAAAATACAAATAGTAATATAATTACTATTTGAGTTCTGATAGGGTAAAACCATTAAAAAGAAGAAGATATTTTTTAAAAAGAAAACTAAGATCCTTCATGTTTTAGAAACAATGAAAATTGGGGAAAACTACATACCTAAAATGGTTAAAACACACTTATGATCCTTAAAAAGTCCTTTGATTCCCATAGATCAATGCTTGAGGTTTTTTATGAAGTTAGCCTGTAGATCTAATAGGTCCTCTAAAATCAACTAAGGGTTGGAGTTTGATAGAAAAGGAATGGAGACTAATGAGAATCATAGGTCATGAGAATTAAATAAATTTGATGGACTTGAACAAATTCACAATGTGAATTAGGGATTCACATAGTGAATCTTAGAGTTTGTGTATACATTGAAAAACCCATCACCTTGGCTTAAAATACTGAAAAACATTTCACATTGTGAATGGATCTCACATCATGAGCCAATTTTTTCCAGAAACCCATTTCCTCCTTGAATGAAATTCATGGTGTCCACCCAGAACCCATTCAAATCATGAATAAATATCCATGGTGTGAACTATTCATGTAGTTATATTTTTTATTCCATTATATTTATATCCTTTAACCCCTACATCAATTTATCCCAATAAATCCAAACATAAAATAAATATCATAAAACAATGTTGTACCTTGAACCAGGGATTTTACATCAAGTGACTATGATACATGGAATATGTCAATATCATATAGGCCTTTCAAACATTTTCTATTATTTATGTAAATTCAATATAAGATATATGAACATATCTCATGTCATTAATCTATGTATATGATTATATCACATGTCACTCACAAAAATAGATAATTATATCATATGTAACTTATCCATCCATGGTCATGAATTTACTTAATCTCTAAATTGAGGGATCATATATCATACATATCATACATGGGTAAGATCTCATTTTTATTTATAAAAACCTACCATATGATCATAAAAATACCCAACTTCCCCTTTATTAGATCAATCCCAAGGATGGGGTAAGTAAGTTATCAAATTATGAATGTTTTCATGTGAGATTACTTATTAACCTTAAGTAATGGGAATCACTATGAAACATGAAACCTTAATATAAAAATAACATAATGTATGAAATTCCATGTATCATATGTAGTGGGTTATCTAGAATGCAAAACTCATTTCATATCTCATGAGTGAAGTATAGTATCTCCATATAATTTCTTATTGAGGAGATTGTTAATTTAATAAACTCACTTCTTTTTTTTATTTCAGAAATCATAATACACTTCATATGAAAATGATTTAACTAATATTTCTATTTATGTTATTATGTTTTAATATAATGAACTTCCAGTAACTAATTTATATAATAATGAAACTCTAAATGATTTATGAAAATTTGTTAATCTGAAGTTACAATGCTAGAATACCTATATCATATTTATGAATCACTGTAGCAGTTTTTATCTAACACATCAGTAGATGAATAAACATTACAACCATTTAAATAAGATGATAATGATTCCATTACAATCTATCTTGAGTTTTGAGGGATTCAACTATTATAATTTGTTACAATGTTACCTATAAATAAAGTTTCTCATCAAGAATAAGAAGTAAATATATATGATAACTGATCATTATGAATGTTTATGTTCATTTTTAATCATTATAATTTCTTATTGTTGAGTGCACTTTCGATCGATGTAATTTTTCTTTTTGAGTGTTTTTGCTAAGAGTTACCAGTTGTGTGAGATTTTCCTTGTAAATATCTTATTATTTTTATTATAATCATTATACTTCTAATCCTTCATGATTGAGGGATTCTAGGGATATGAAGATAGAATAAAATATGATCATCTGATTAAGGGATTCCATGGTTAGGAATACAAAGTTATAGTACTTTTTAAGTGAGGTTGAGATGCTACTAACATGTATAGTTAATGGATTTTGGTAATAGGAAGAAATACCTTTCAATACGTATAAAATTAGGGATACCTTATTGTAGGTTGAAAGTTTTGGATACCTTAGATAAAGTTTACAAATATACCTATCACTTTGGTTTAAAAGCATAGTTTTTAATAAATATAATTTATAGGATTATTTAGTTTTCCAACCAATAATTTCTGTTTTTTTTAATTTTCATTTTATAGTATCCCAAACTTTAGTTTCTATAATTTAGTTAGTTTATAGTTTCATGACTTTAACTCTTTCATCAGTAGTTTAAAATACTATTTTTTTTATTTCTGTTGTACAAAAAGTATTTCAATACAATACTTATTTTTAGTTACTCTAATCTTTGATATCATCAATAATTGAAAAAATAGATCAATCTATGATTTCATTGACAATATAAAAATTTGATTATTTCAAAACTTGAAAAGGATAAAAATTTTAAGTTAATTGAACTACAATTAACCCCTCTTGGATATTATTCACCATCACACCCAAAAAAAATTTATATTTGAGTAGTATTTACCTTGATTAAGAAATTTACAATATTATTTTGCCTAATTTTTAAATTTATTTTTTGGAAAATTTTATTATTTATTTCCATTAGTTAATCAAAAATTGAATTCAGTTTCCTTACATTAACCATGTTTACAGAGGAAGGATCTTTTGTGATTGTGGGAGTATTAGTTAGAACACTCAAAAATCTAAATATTAAAAGACCACATATTTTTTATAGATCTGATTATGATAAATAGAGTGATTGTATGAAATACTATATCATTAATAATGTAGTTAAAAACTTTATCATATTGATAAGAAATACAAAGTTATAGAGAATCATTTAGTTCAATTTTCTCATGAAGAAAAATAGGAATATTAGGTAAAACATAATGTTTATTATTTACAAAATTTTCCATCAGGTCCATGCATTAGGATAGTGAAACAATTTTTTTTCACCTCATTACCACTTTCCAAAGGAGGGATGCCTCTACCACTATGGTTGGTGATGTTATCTCCTTGACAAAAAATGGGATGATGGGATATCTGTTCCTCCTTCCATGGATAGCTCCATGGAGCTCATCACATAGTCTGGGTCTCCCTTATAGATTTTAATCATGTTCATTAACCCATTCTTGTACCCATCTCAAGGTAAACACTAGTTAATTATGTTTCTTTCATCTCAATAGGGAAATAACCTACTATTAGAGTAGATGGTAATGTTGGGCATGTATGATCATTTTTGGACATTGGGTGTGTTGGGAACCAGTAAATTATTCTTCTTTTGGAGGGAATATCATGTGTGTGGCATCTTAATTGTGGAACCCAAGGCATCCTATATTAGTTATATGGTAGTTAATGCCTGGAGCATAAGTCACCTAAGTATTTTTACCCCAAAAATCCCATGTTTATTGTATGGGGTAGAGATTGTGGATCATTCCACATGTTTAACTTATTATAGAGATAGGTAGGTCACATATTTATTGTCTTATGGGGAAAGGTAGTTTATAAGTTTAAATTCTTCTGGGAATAAGTAGGTCACATGTTTAATGTCTTGTGGGTAAAGGTAGGTGGATTTCAGTGTGTTCCCATAGAGAATATGAACACACTTTGGAGATTTCTTATTTTGTGGGAAAGACATGTAAATTTGATGGGAATGTTGGGGTGTTGGGATTGAACCTCATGGAGGTATCCTAGGGGTTTCAAGATATTAGTATTGAACCTCAGGGAGGATTTTTATGTACCCTATTAAGATTCTAGGATCAAAACTAACATAGTTAGATTCCAAAATTTAAGATTGTGGTATGAGACCGGTACATGAAGTTTAATGTCATGCAGTAAGTATTTTTCACATCATAGAATGAGAAATAACCAGGTATAGTGTGGGGATTACACATAGAGGCTACATGAAATAGGAGGATAATCCCATGGTGGGGGAGGATGTGTCATCCCATGATGATCGTACATGGGGAATACTTTTTTGTCACAAAGATTAAGAGGAGAGGGATCATCCCATTCCAATCATACATAGGGTGTCCTGTGTTTGCAACACAGGGTAAGGCTATAGTTTTGCATCATGCGTTAAGGAATTTTTCATGCAGTTTAACATCATATGACTAGGGAATTAGGCTATGCAGTTTTACATCATCCAGCTCATATGTTGTGGGGGCCTACACCCCGAGAGACCATATCCAAGTTGGAGAGGAAGATACAATGTTATAACTCATCAAAGGGAATGAAAAGATATTTCCATTGATGATACCATCTTTAAGGATTATGTATCTACTACACACACACCTTTGGGAGATGCATGGAATAAACACTTCCATGGTGAAGTGGAAAATATGGATCTCGACATTGGGGTTTATATTATTAGGTGTAAGAGGCATTAGGGTACTGATACTTAGGAGCAATAGGAATAGTAATGGTTTAGGTTGTTCTTGAAGAAAAGGGTCCAGACACAGTTGATGATACTAGTCGCATGGAATATTGGGGTGTATATGAACCAATTTTGGATAGGTATAGGGTCCCCAAGAACATAAATTTAGTGAAAAGTTATTTCCTAAAAGGAGGAACTATGGAGAGGCCTAGTGGATGAGTTTCATAAAGGTTTGAGGTTTACGAAGGTTAAAGTATTCATGAAGGGGGGGGACCTTATGAAGGGGTATATTTCATGAAACCATGTGGCTATACGTTAGAGTAAAGTTTTGGTTCCCATGAGGTCGATTTCATGAAGGATAATTATCTCATGAAACCCCAAAAGCTGAAAAGGGATTTATTCTAACAAAAAGGACATAGACCTTCATGAAAGACATATCCACCATGTTTGAGGTTCTAAATAACTTGAAGAGAGGATATTTTATAAAATATGGCTACCTATAGAAATATATCTCATCCTTTACTCGTGAAGTTTAGAGTTTCACTAATTCAGATCGATTTTCTGATGTCCTAAGATCACATCCCTTGAAAGGTATTTATAGGTGTTGAGAAGGTGGGGAGACCAATTTCAAGAAATATAATGACTCAATAATAATTTTCATAAAGGTTTAAATGGGACAAAATGTTTCAAAAATGAATATACATTGCAAGAAAGTTACCAACTCAACTTTCATGGTGGCCTAACAACCTTTGCGAAGCACCACACATTCACGATGGTTTTAAAATTTATGAATATAAACCCTTAGGTATATGTTTTTATCTATTTTGGACCATATTATATTTGAATTGAATATATATTACTCAAAATCTCTCGTAACATTTGTTTTTCGGAATAAAAAAATGCACCCCCTTAGAATTGCAGCTGATGCGGGGGAGGAGGGTCAAATTCTAAGAAGAAACCATCAGAAATTGAAAATTTGTGAGCCTTGTTTGTGAAAATTTTCCAAAACTTGTGCCTATAAATTGGGGTTGGGGTCCTAGGGGAGACCATGATATTTTTGTTAAATATAGTCCCTTACTCAGTTTTTCACAAAACTAAATAATTTGGTGAGAATTATATGATTTGACCCTTACCAATCATGAAACATTTTAATCATACATGAATAGATCTTATGTGAATAGAATTCCATAAATAGACTTCCATGACATATATAAACTTTCATGAACCCAACCTTTACAAATCAACCTTTATGAACCAGTTCCTAAAAACATTTTAAGTTATTAGAAGATGGTTGCTAAATGTTTTGGGGCTGTTGATTCTCAATGAGGGGAGATGGATGGAAACATTATGATTGGGGAGATCTTATAGAGAATATAAAATTATAACACACTCACTAAATTGTTAATGGAGTAACAATATGGGTATACTATTTTCAAGAGGCTCATGTTATATGGATTCAGACTGAGGGATGATGTGTTCATCCCTAGTGATGAATGAGACGCACCCTCCTACTGGTTCAAGAGATCACCTAGGATTCACAAATGGAACAAATCTTTTAGGGGTCACATTGTAAAGAAACATGCACAGATAATTTCCCACTCACAATGGAAGCCATTGAAAAACATCAATGGGGAGGCATTGGGTGACGAGGCATCCCCCAATCAATATGAGACAATTCTCAAGATGTGTTTTGTAGACCATCTCTAGGGATGGACCGAATAATGGGATATATTCCAGGGTGGATATTTTCTAGATGATTGGGCCTTGGTATATTGGGTATGATAGTCCTATCACAAGTTTTAGGTGGAGCTGAAGAGTTTAGGTTTGTATGAAGTGACATGGACTTCAAAGTTCCATGTCTACTGTCACCCAAACACCATTCCCAATTTATTGAGGACCCCAACAATGACCAAGGTTTATGCCATAGTCACCTTGGACCAATATATTCCACTTTCACTATGGGAAGGATGGTTTCAGTATTTTGGGTCTCCATCAGATTTTTAGGATCCTTATCCACGGGGAAATGTATGATAGATTCCTCCCATAGAGGATGTTTGGGATGATTAAGAGAAAATACTGGCCATAGTAAGGGCTTTGCTTCTCTTAGTACATATATAGAGAGAAGAAATAATGATGATGAAGGACATCCATTTCAAATATTGGTTTGTCTATTTTCTAAATTAGTAGGTGGATAGGTTTCTAGGGAGGCTACTCTAGTGTTTGAAGGCGTCTTAACAGGTCAAGGAGCACTCATACTAGAGAATTTTGGAGGCGACCCAATGGATATATTGTGATACAATGTCAATCCTGAGGCCCCTCAATTAAACTAGTGGGATTCATTACAATTACCATATGAGGGTAGATTCTCTTAGTTTTGGATGCTCACATTAGGGTGCATCCGAGATGACTAGTTATGGAAGTGGTGATGGTGATAGGGGAGCACATCAACCTGGTGAGGATTGTGCTAGAGAAACTATATAAGATGTTGAACCAAATCATCTAGAGGAAAGAACCATTCCATTTGTGTGGGCCCATCCATTTCTTGTATAGTGAGGTAACCACACACATGGGTGGATATGAGTACACAAATCTTAACTCCCTTCCTCTCACCAACTTCTGGTTATCAATGATCAACATTTTTGGGAGCCGACCTCTCAAGATGGATCTAGTTTTTGTGCTATGAAGGATTGGGATAGAGAACTTATTTATCTTCCACACATTCCCATTATAATGGGGATGATTAAATATGATTGGGAAGGTATATTAGAGTAGAGTCCATACCTCCTAGCCTTTAAAGGGGAGGTATTAGAGGCCAGGGTGGATTATAAGGAAAATTTCTAACCCTACACACCGTAATGATTTTTCAGTCAGTTCTAGTTTCTTTAGAGACTTAACCAAAATGTGTAAATGATAGTATATTTCAATATTCATCCCTTATTCCTTTGGAAGATATGGAACATGTTTTCCTGATAGGACTGAATAGGAAGGAATGAGTTATCGCTGGACAATGTTGTGTATGAGATCTTCCATGAATTTTCATTTAGCTGGGAAAGTTCATATCTTGGGGATATTTTGAGGAACCAGGTCACTAGGGTGGATGATGAAGGTTCCCTATATCCATGGGGCCAATGGAGTGTTGTATCAGGAAGGGAATGTCGAGGAGGATGGGTTGGACCTAAAATGAGGTGTGTAGTGGCCATATCTCCTTCAGGTCCAACATTAAGAGAAAAACAAGGACCAAAAATTATAGGAAAGTGGTCTTAGAAGGAAGGTAGACCCTTCTAAGTGGTTTGGAGGGCACAATTCTAGGATCAGGGGAAGTGGGTGTGCTTCTCAGATATCCCTAGTGACACTGTTTTTCCCAATTCCTGAGAGATCTAAGGAATACAAAAACAAATTACCTTACTCCATCAGATATGAATTTGTCTTAATGAAGAGGGAATAAAATTTCTCAAGGGGGATATGAGAGGGTAGGTTTACATGATCTCCAAGCCAATGCGGTGCCATATGTTATGGAACTAAAATATTTGGTACACTCTCAGAACATCATGCATCTTCTGACTAGCTGAGTGAAGGTGTTGCTGGGCATGACTTCTCTTCCGGATATTCCCGTGGGTTAATTGATCACTAGTCCAGCTGGGAGAGAAGAATCAGTGGAGGAGGTATCTCAAGTGAGTGATACCTACCTGGGTTCCCCTTGAGGAAGTATATCCCGCTATTGATCAGGTAAATTTTCTGATTTTATGTGCTTTGATCATCTGATAAATATCTAGGATTTCTATCTAACTCTTTTTTTACTTGTGTAGGAATCAACAAGCACTGAGGAAGGGGAGGTTTTTGATGAACCTAAAGAGGAGGGTGAGTTACCCCAAATCATTTAAGGGATGGGCATGGGGATTCCCCTCAATGTTTTGGCCATAGGTTGACAAACATCTATTGTCAAGACGATACCAATGGGGGATCTTAGTGAACCTAGAAGTGTTGTTGGATGGTCTTTACAAATACTAAAATATTTCTATATTTATATTTATATCCTCATTTTGTTACCTTTCACAAGTCAATTCTTGTTAACGCTGTGTCTATATAACAATGAAAACTATGTTGGAGACCCAACCCCTAGTAGTGATGCCCTAGCCGACTAGGCCTACAAATGAGGTGGTTATGAATGATTCCACAGTCCCAATGGAGGTGGAAAAAGATATGACCATGAAATTGGTGGTTAAGGAGGATGTGGTGGTTGGAAATACCACATAAGTTCTACAGGAGGTGGATTCTAGAGCTGAGGCCTCAATAGAGGTGGTCGAGATCATGCCACCAATAGATATGGTTAAGGAGTCTGTGGTGTTTGAGCCTACCACACAGGTGTCATGGGAGGTGGATACTAGATATGTGGCCTTAAAAGAGTTGGTAAAAATCTTGAAAATAATGGATAAGTTAAAGGAGGATATGGTGGACGAGCCTACCCCATAGGTGCTTGAAGACGTGGTAGCTGAATCCAAGGCCTCAATAAAGGTTGTCGAAATCACACCACCAATGGATATTATCAAGGAGGATGTGGCGGTCGGGCCTCCCCTAAAGGTTCTTGAAAAGGTGGTATCTGAATATGAAGGAAATGAGTTAGTCAAAGGCCATTTTCTTGTATACTTGGATCCTATCCTATCTAAGAAGATTCCCACAGATGAAAACATGACATAAGTGTTAGTGGCCTTTCCTAAATATGAGGAGTGTGTAGAACTTGATCAATCACACTCGATGGGATGATCTAATACAATATGGGGTCCCTCCATTATTATATTATAATCGTAGGAACTGGTGGTGTATAATCCCATGACCTCTATGCTATGGACTAGTATTTTCTCACTGAACAAGTCTAGGATGAATGATAAGAGCTCAATATAGATTAGTAGGAGGAGAAGGATGATGGATCCAAGTCATTCTAGGAGGTTGAGGAGGCGATCAATTGGATGAATGAGTATACACAGCAATATGAATCCATATATAATTATAAATTGAATAATATCAACCTAATAAGGGTTTATTTAGTGGAAACTGAGGCTAAGGTAGCAGGGGTATCATATTTTGTGGCGGATTACCAAGCCAAGTAGGTTCGGGTGTGAGTTCCGTCTAATTAAATTCACCCCATTGTTGAAGAGAAAGTAATTAGGCTATCTGAGTGATCAACAACCTTAGAGGATACCTAAAAATGATTGGCTAGGTTTTATAAATTTTTGACCTAGGAATAAACTTAGGGGGATTTCCTTTGGTTAAAATAAAGGAGTGCATTCAGTATGTGGATGACTCTCCTGAAACTTTTGAAGCTATTTTCTTTAATTATATGCATGTATACAAGGGTGTATTTATTTATACATATAAATAATATTAAAAATAAAACAAAAAATTAATTAGTAAGACCATGTGTTTCATGCTCGGTGTGATAAAAAATGGAAAAAAGAATATTTCTCACTCATATGAGAGTTCTAAATAGGGACCAAACACTCAGGGTCTAAATTGTTCATTGGCCACTAGAAGTATAAGGAACTGGCCTTAAAACATTACATAATCTTGAATTAAAAAAATAATTCACATTGATGATCTTTTCAGGTTTAGAGTTTTAGAGAATTAGGACATAACTATTACATGTCAAAAGATTACAAAGTAGACACTTCTAGTCAGTTTACCTTTTTTTTCATAAAACAATAAATCTTGAAAAAAGAGTCAGGTCTAGTTATATGTTTAAGACAACATGACTTTTACTTGATCCCATCCTTGACCCTATTCCACATTATGTCCTGTGAAAAACATTTCAAAAACTTGGGATGAGCATAAAAAGCTCCGTAAGGGATACAAAAAGAAGGAAAACTGTTAGTTTTTTTCAAAACAACAATTAAACCATGAATACTTTAACATAAGTAATAATTTTCACCTTTATGAAGTAGTAAATACTCTTCACTGAATAAAATATCACTACTTACCCTTTTTTAACCAAAATATTACCATAAAACCCATATAGAGAACACATAACATATAAAGTTAACTTGGGACATAAACATAATTAAATATAATAACAACACGATCGACTTCCACACATATCACTAAATGGAATAGCCATACAACTAACTTCCATACCTAATGCATTGGAGGTTATAACATAACAACCCATCCTGGTTTATCATGGAACAACTAGTCATTTGGTTTATCATGTAACCACCTGTCAAATGTCCAAGTACCATTATAAAATCATAACACATAAAACAAATATGAAGAAAAGAAAAAATTTCCACATTTCAATCACAATATATCACTTAAATATATTGACATAAAAAATCAATTATCAAAACCATTTTCAATACCAAAATACATAAAAAGAGTACATGGTATTTATTTTCCTTGAAAATAACATTACAACTTGTTAAGGAAGCCAAAGAACAAATAATACTCACGGCGGTGGAAAGGTCATTGTCACCACTTACGTTAAAAGAAACATTACTTTTTGTTATTTAGTAAAATGCTTCATAGAAAAATATTCCCTTTGAAAAGTCAAGGGTATTTATACAGTGTATAAAAGAAATTCATTTATTAAAACAAAATATGCCTCAATGAAAGGAGATTGAGACGAAGTCCCTTACCTTGTGTCCGACTTGACCCGTTTGTTCTTTAATGTCCTGAATAATAAACTAAAGTTAATTTCTACTTTCTTAAGAACCTATTTCAAATTTATTATTCCTTTTATATCACTTATTACCATGTTATAAACATCATGTAATCATTCAAGTTAATAATGTTCATTTTGTCGATATTTGGTACTTGAGTCACAAATGAATACCATATAGTTACAAGTTGTTAACATGTTCAAAAGTTCATTATATCCAAAATGATATTCATGATTTAGATATCATATATATAATATATATCTAGTATATACATGTATTTATAATAGTACATAACATTTGGAGGTAAGAAATGAAATGCACTGTTCATGGAGACGGTAAGCTGTACGTAAGCATGAACGCTACTTCCATTTCTATTTCTTATTTTAATGGAATTAAAACATAATGATAAATAGGTATATTATAATTCCATTATAATATCTTATAATATAATTAACTCTATCATTTATACGTCCCACGTATGGCATGAACGAGTCATATAACTTTGAGGGGGCGGTAGTCCGCACTTCCTCAAATGAAATTATCACGTTAACCCATAATGGAAACCATAAAGGTATGATATAAAAGAAAAATACAGAAGAATAAAGAAAACATAAACATAATATATATCATATATAAATATAGTGTCATCTTAATGTCCACCATGAGAGGTGGTAGGATATAATCGAACAATCATCGTTTCGTGAGGCGTTAGTTTACCATCCATAAAAACAGCATGTTCTTCATCCATTAGATGGTGGTGTGTGTAAGTGTAGTACAAATAATTCTCATAACAACATACTAGTATATTGAGGATAATTTTTTTGTTATAAAAAAAGGAATAAAATAAGTTTAGGGGTTTGAGAAGTAAAATAAAAGAAAATAAGTTAAGAGAAACAGTTACCTTTAATTTGGGTAACTTCCTTTTGTTTGAACCAAAATGGTTTGTTGAAGTGTATTCTTCCTAAGATAAGGCTTCTAGGTGGAAGATAGGGATTTAGGGATCTTAATTGAGCAGATTTTTGATGAGCCAAAAGTCTTGAGAGGTGTGAGGAATTGGATAGAAATGGTCTCCTTTTATAAGGGGGAGGAGGGGCTCTTTAGGAAAGTGTGAAAATATTATTTTATTACATAATGATATACGGTTTATAAAGGTCCAAAATTAATTATATTCAAAGATAATATGACTCATGGTCTAAATAAAATCATCCAATAAGAATTGGATAGGTTTTCGATGTTATTTTAATATTAATAATCTTATTTAATTAAATGATTTATTAATGAGGTAAACACTGCATCATTATTGTGTCATAAATAATTTAATTTATTCGATGTCTAAAAATTATAAAAAAATTACCATGATGTAGAAAATATTTTTAGATTTATAAATAATATTTATATTTGAAAATATTACTTATATAACCCCATGTAAAGATTGATTTACTAAAAGAGTTTTTTATGTCATTTTTGCCTTTACATTAAGTTAATTTATCTAAAGTGTCATTATCACTCCCATGTGGCTCAATGGGGTCCCAAAATCGACCCAAAGATTCCCATGGTCGTAAATGGTTCAACCAAAATGGTTTGGACAAGTGTTAAGGTAATTTTGAATTATCATAATATTCTTTTTTACCTTGAATTACCCTATTTACCTTTAACTGCGGTAAATAAAAGTCTAAAGTTACTATTCACTAAAAATTATTTTCATCTTATTAAACCACATTTTACTCAGTAATAACAACCATGTATGTAGGATTTTCAAAATTCAATTCATATAAGTGGTAAAATTTAATTTAAATGAAAAAGTCAGTTTTTTAACTACTACTAAGCGGTTTCACTATTCATAAAAAATTGACGTTTTTTAGAAAATAAAAAAAATACAGCCTAAGATATATTTGATATTTTGAATTTAAATATGGTGTCTATTTTTCCAAATTCAAAAAATAGAAGTGGCATTAATTAATTTAAAATAAATTCTCGTTGTTAAAACAAATAGTGTGTTTTTAAGAAACAATAACTATCAAAAGATTGACACTTGTTTATGTCTAAATTCAAAGTGAAATTAATTTCAATAACCAGAATTGGATTAAATTATAAAAATATATTCTAATTAAACTTCAAAACCAATTAAAAATATAATCTAACCATATAAATATATTAGATTAAAATGCAATTTTGAATTAAAATACAATATTTTCACTCTTCATTTAAAAAATGAACTTTATCTGAAAAATTCCAAAAATTTTCACGAAGTAAATTTTGATGTCCCCATTATAAAGAAGGATTTTATTTGGTCAAATAGAATGTATTAAAGTGACCAAAACTATATTTAAAGATGTTTCACCATTAAAAGGCGGTAAATCGACCTTTTAATGTAAATTATGCTTAAAATTAGATTCATTCACATTTTTAGACTCTAACTTTTATTGGATAAATGTAAATAAACTTAACAAACATGTATAATAATATTGTAGTTAGTTTTTTTCATTCCTGCCAATACAATGACTATGATATAACTTCCATTTAAAATAATAATATTATATTATTAGTTTGCAATGTAAGATTTCAAAGAAACCCGTTGTTGTGTATCAGGTATGCTATCGAACATAAGAACCCTTTTAAAGTAAAATTAATATTTAATTAAAAAATATTAATAAATATGAAAATCTCTTATTCTTCATTTATCTAGGACGTTACATCCTTCCCCCCTTTTGGAAATTGCGTCCTCGCAATTTTTATTCACTTATCAAAATAATTTGGGGTATTCATCTCTCATAGCATTTTCAGATTCCCACGTTGCCTCTTCAACCATATAGTTTTTCCACAAAAGCTTTACCTGGAGAATTACCTTATTCCGCAACAATTTCTATCTATGGTCAAGAATCTGGACTGGGTTTCCTTAATTAGAGAGATTCTCTTCCAACTGAACTACCTCTAGACTCAAAACATGAGATAGATATGGAATATAATTTCTCAACATTAAAACATGAAAACCATTGTGTACCTGGGACAAACTTGGAGGTAAGGCCACTCTTTAAGAAACTGATCCAACTTTCTCTAGGATTTCATAAGGTCCAATGAACCTTAGACTCAACTTTCCCTTCTTACCAAAATGCATCACACTTTTCCATGGAGAAACTTTGAGAAAGACATGATCACCTACCTCAAAAGAAATATCCTTCCTCTGGTTATCCGCATAACTTTTCTGTCTGCTCTGAGCTGTTCTCATGTGCTTCTGAATCAACTGAACTTTCTCTGCCATCTCTTCTACAAATTCTGGTCCCATCAGCTTCCTTTCACCTACTTTATCCCAAAAAGCTGGAGTTTGACAACACTTTCCATATAATGCCTCAAATGGAGCCATCTGTATACTGGAATAAAAACTGTTATTATAAGAAAATTCAACCAAAGAAATATGTTGGTCCCAACTTCCCTGGTAATCCAGTGAACAAGCACGTAGCATATCCTCCAAGTTCTGAATTGTTCATTCTAACTGCCTATCTGATTGAGGGTGAAAAGCTGTACTAAAATTTAATTCAGTACCTAATGACTTCTGAAGGCCTTCCCAAAAGTTAGAAGTAAACCTGGGATCACGATCAGATACAATGAATAGGGGAAATCCATGCAACCTGACTATCTCTTTAACATACAACCGAGAAAGTTGATCTAGAGACAAAGTATCTCGAATAGGAAGGAAATGATCATATTTAGTCAATCGATCAACAACAAACCAAATTGAATTATTACCTCGAGATGTCTTCAGTAATCCCACAACGAAGTCCATGGATATATTTTCTCATTTCCACTCTGGCACCGGTAAAGGCTAAAACATCCCTTTTGGGAACTACCGCTCTGCTTTAACCTACTGACAAGTCAAACACTTCACAGTAAAATCAGAAATATCTCTTTTAATTCCATCCCACCGGTAATACTCCCGAAGATCTCTGTACATCTTATTACTACCAGGATGAACTGAAAACGGAGAACTATGAGCTTCACATAACAACTCTTTCTTCAACTGTGAATCACAAGGCACACATAATCTCTTCCCAAACCTCAAAACACAATCATTATCAATGTTAAAATCTAGAAACTTACCCTTCTGAACCAAATCTACCTTTTTCTGCAACTCACTATCTTCCTTCTATGCTTGCTTAATTCTGTCTCATAGAGATGATTTCACTGACACCTAAAACAAAATAGAAGAATTTCCTATACCACAACTTCTATGCCAATGTTCATCAAATCAAAAACCAAAGGATCTTATTCCAAACCTAGCATGGTTAATGAGACATTACTTTTTCGACTCAAAGCATTGGACACTTTATTTTCTTTTCCCGAATGGTAATGGATCGTTCAATCATAATCCTTGATTAATTCCATCCATCTCCTATGTCTCATGTTCAATTCTTTCTAAGTGAATATATACTTTAAACTTTTTTGGTTAGTATATATTTCACATTTTACTCCATACAAATGATGCCTCCAAATTTTTAAAGTAAAAACAACAAAAGCTAATTCCAAATCATGTGTAGGGTAATTTAACTCATGTGGTTTCAACTGACATGAAGCATAAGCAATTAACTAATCATTCTACATTAGGACACAACCAAGTCCTTTCAACAAAGAATCACTATAGATCAAAAACTCACCATTTCTGGATGGTAGTGCCAAAACTGGAGCATTCACCAATCTTCTTTTCAATTCTGGAAAACAATCATCACATTATTTTGTCCAGATGAACTTAACACCTTTTCAAGTTAATTTAGTAATTGGACTAGATAACTGTGAAGAATTTTCAACAAACCTCTTTTAATAACCTTATAAACCAAGAAAACTACAAATCTTGGTTATATTTGTGGGTCTTGGCCATTCTTCAACAACTTTTGTTTTAGAAGGATTAACCGTTATGCCATTTTTGAAACAATGTGACCAAGGAAAGAAATTTGTTGTAACCAAAACTCACACTTTCTAAATTTTCCATAAATTTTCTTTTCTTTTAAGGTTTGAAATAAAACCCTCAAATGACTTTCATGTTCCTCTTTACTTTTGGAATAAACCAAAATATAATCAATGAACACAACCACAAACTTATCCAAGAACTCACGAGAATTTTTTTTATAAGATCAATGAATACAGCAGGTGCATTGGTTAACCCAAAAGGCATAACTAAAAATTCATAATTGCCATATCTAGTACAAAACGTGGTCTTCGAAATGTCTACTTCTTTTACTTTCAACTGATGGTACCCCGATCTCAAGTCAATCTTCAAAAAATACTAATCTCCTTGGAGATGATCAAACAAATCATTGATATGAGGAAAATGATACTTGTTCTTAACAATGATGTTATTAAATTTCCTATAATCAATGAAAAGTCTCATTGAACCATCTTTATTTTTAACAAACAAGACCGGATCACCCCATGGTGATGTGCTAGGTCGAATGAAACCTTTATCTAATAAATCCTGCAATTGCTTCTTTAAATCTAAAAGTTCAATTTGATCCATTCGATAAGGGGGTTTTGAAATTGGCTTAGCATCCGAAACTAAGTTAATAGTAAATTCAACTTCTTGATCAGGTATAATACCAGGAAAATCATCAGTAAAAACATCAAGATACTCATTTACCACTGGCACATCATCAATCTGAACAGTTCCTTTATTTTCAATAATATGTGCAAGGTAAAATTCATTTCCATCTTTTACTAGTTTCTCAGCTTCCTAATATGTTATCAAAAGCAAGAGTTCATTATTGTACACAAAATGTAAATATTTCTGAAATGAAACCTCTTTATATATGCAGTAAATCTTATCATGATAAAAAGATATCCAATCCATGCCCAAAAAAACATCAAACTCTACTAGAGGCAAAACAATAAGGTTTGTAGGTAGATTATTTCCGCACAAAAGGATTGAAACGTTCTTATAATTTCTTTTTGCCTCAAAATTTCATCCAGGTGTTTCTACCATAAGTTCTGTATTCATATCTTGATATGGAATTACCAATTTAATAGAAAAAAATTTCAGAAATGAATGAGTGTGTAGACCCAGAATCAAACAACACATTGGCATAATCTGAACAAACAAACAGTGTACATAATACTACTTTGTTTGATGGCCCAACATCTACTGATGTAGTTGCAAAGGATTTCACCACCCCTTTCTGCTTGTAGTCTGGCTGGTTTCCCTCATTCGAGTTCTTCACTGGATACTCATTTTCATAATGACCCATTTCATTACACTTAAAACATCTTACCGATGGATTTTCATTGCCTCCTTGATCATATTCCTTACAGTTACGAGCAATATGACCCGACTTACCACACTAAAAGCACTTTACAGACTTTGATAAACATTATTTAGGATGTTTTTTACCACACTTTTCACAAGTTGGATATTTAATTTTCTTACCTCCAGGCTTCTTTGATGAATTCTTTCCCTTTTTCTGCCAACTGGACCTCTTATTCTGTTGTTTGCCAACGAACACCTAATCATCGGAAAACTCCATTTCCCCCTTCTCTACACATCAAACAAGTTTTTCATAACCTTTGAACCCATGAGGGGCTAATTATCTTCGATATCATGGATTTAGTCCTGAATAAAATCAATTTATCTTACTATCAAGATCTTGGATGAAATTTGGTGCATACCTTGCCATTCGAGTGAACTTTGATTCATAAGCATCCACTGAGTCATCCTCCTTCCTTAATTCTAGGAATTGTTTTTCCATCCCAAGATGAACCACCTTAGGAAAATATTTCTCAAGAAACAAACCTTTTAATTCATCTCAATCAAGAGCATCAATATCCTCACTATCCCTGATATTTTTCACCATCGACCACCACTGATTAGCTTCACCTTCAAAATGATAAACAGTAAGACTAACCTTTTGATGTTCTGGACATCCTATGACATCAAAAATTTTCTCCAGTACTTTAATCAACCCTTCAGCTAGAATAGGATCAGATGATCCTCCGAATGATGGGGGATGTTGCCTCATGAAATTCTCCACTACTGGCATGTTCTTCTGCGGTTGATCTGGATGATCTCGTGCATAGATACCACCACCATTTATAGCCTAATTCAACTGTTCTATCACTACAACAAACTATTCAGTTCCGGTTCTGACCATCTCAAGTTGCTGATTTGGAAGGTTGTCTTCCTCCTGATGTCGTCCCAACATAGCTACACTGTTTCCTCTACGGAAAACCATTCTGAACACAGATATATCTTAGGTGAAGCAACATGGTAATCTATAAATTCTATATCATTTAAATATTACTATAAATTAATTTATAGACATTTATTTAACAATACCCTAGCTCCTAAAGTCGTCTAAACTGACCTCTAATACCAACTATAAGGACCCAACCTTAAAACATTACATAATCTTGAATTAAACAAATAATTCACATTGATAATTTTTCATGTTTAGAGTTTTAGAGAATTAGTACATAACTATTACATATCAAAGGATTACAAAGTAGTCACTTCTACTCAGTTTTCATTATTTTCATAAAACAAGAACTCTTGAAAAAAAGGGTCATGTCTAGTTACATGTTTAAGACAACATGACTTTTCCTTGATCCCATCCTTGACCCTATTCCACATTAGGTCCTGTGAAAAACATTTCAAAAACTTGGGATGAGCATAAAATGCTTAGTAAGGGATAAAAAAAGAAGGAAAACTGTTAGTTTTTTTTCAAAACAACAAGTAAACTATGAATAATTTAACATAAGTAATACTTTTCACCTTTATGAAGTAGTAAATACTCTTCACTGAATAAAAGATCACTACTTACCCTTTTGTAACCAAAATATTACCATAAAACCCATATAGAGAACACATAACATATAAAGGTAACTTGGGACATAAACATACTAAAATGGAATAACCACACAGCCGACTTCCACACATATCACTAAATGGAATATCCATACGACTGACTTCCATACCCAATGCATTGGAGGTTATAACATAACCACCCATCTTAGTTTATCATGACACCACCCGTCATTTGGTTTATCACGTAACCACACATCAAATGTCCAAGTACCATTATAAAATCATAACACATAAAATAAATATAAAAGAAAGAAAACATTTCCACATTTCAATCACAATATATCACTTAAATATATTGACATAACAAATCCATTATCAAAACCATTTTCAATACCAAAATACATAAAAGAGTATATGGTATTTATTTTCCTTGAAAAAAACATTACTTCTTGTTAAGGAAGCCAATGAATAAATAATACTCGTGGCGATAGAAAGGTCGTTGTCACTGCTTAAGTTAAAAGAAACATTCCTTTTTTGTCATTTAGTAAAACGCTTTGTAGAAAAATATCACCTTTGAAAAGTCAAGGGTGTTTATTCAACATATAAAAGAAAGTTGTGTATTAAAACAAAATATGCCTCAATGAAATGAGATTGAGATAAAGTCCCTTACCTCGTGTCGGACTTGACCCGTTCATTATTTAATATCATGAATAATAAACTAAAGTTAATTTATACTTTATTAAGAACCCTTTTCAAGTGTATTATTCATTTTATATCACTTATTACCATGTTATAAACATTATGTAATCATTCAAGTTAATAATGTTCGTTTTGTCGATATTTGGTACTTGAGTCACAAATGAACACCATATAGTTACAAGTTGTTTAAATGGTAAAAATTTAATTATATCCAGGATAATATTCATCATTTAGATATCATATATATCATATATATCCAGTATATACATGTATTTATAATAGTACATAACATTGGGAGGTAAGAAATGAAATGCACCGTTCATGGAGACAGTAAGCCGTACGTACGCATGAAGCTACTTCCATTTCTATTACTTATTTTAATGTAATTAAAACATAATGATACATAGGTATATTATAATTCCATTATAATATCATATAATATAATTAAATCCATCCTTTATACATCCCACGTATGGCATGAACGAGTCATATCACTTTGAGGGGGCGGTAGTCCGCACTTCCTCAAATGAAATTATTGCGTTTACCCATAATGGAAACCATAAAGGTATGATATAAAAGAAAAATATAGAAGAATAAAGAAAACATAAACATAATATATATCATGTATAAATATAGTGTCATCTTAATGGACATCATGATAGGCAGTAGGATATAATTGAGCCATCATCGTTTCATGAGGCGTTAGTTTTCCATCCACAGAAACAGTATGTTCTTTACCCATTAGATGGAGGTGTGTGTAAGTGTAGTTAAAATAATTCTCATAACAGCATACTATTATATTGAGGATACAGGTTTTGTTATAAAGGAAAGGAATAAAAATATTTTAGGTGTTGGAGAAGTAAAATTAAAGAAAAGAAGTTAAGAGAAACTGTTACCTTTAATTTGGGAAACTTCCTTTGGTTTGAACCAAAATGGTTTGTTGAAGTGCCTTCTGCCTAAGGTAAGTATTCTAGGTGGAAGAGAGGGATTTAGGGAGCTTAATTGGGCAGAGTTTGGACGATCCAAAAGGCTTTAGAGGTGTGAGAAATTGGATAGAAATGGTCTCCTTTTATAAGGGGGAGGAGGGGCTCTTTAGGAAAGTGTGAAAATATTATTTTATTATATAATGATATTCGGTTTCTAAAGGTCCAAAAATCATTAGAGTCGAAGATAAGATAACTCATGGTAGAAATAAAATCATCTAATAAGAATTGGACGGGTTTTGGAATTTATTTTAATATTAATAATTTTATTTAATTAAATTATTTATTAATGAGGTAAACATTGCATCATTATTGTGTCATAAATAATTTAATTTATTCAATGTCTAAAAATTATAAAAAAAATATCATGATGTAGGAAATCTTTTTATCTTTATAAATAATATTTATAGTTGAAAATATGACTTATATAACCCCATGTAAAAATTTATTTACTAAAATAGTTTTGTTTATGTCATTTTTGCATTTACATTAAGTTAATTTATCTAAAGTGTCATTATCACTCCCAAGTGGCTCAATGGGGTCCCAAAATCGACCCAAAGATGACCATGGTTGTAAATGACTCAACCAATAAGTTTTGGAGAAGTGTTAAAGTAATTTTGAATTATTATAATATTCCTTTTACCTTGAATTACCCTATTTATCTTTAAGTGCGGTAAAGAAAAGTCAAAAGTTACTATTCACCAAAAATTATTTTCATCTTATTGAACCACATTTTACTTATTAATAACAACAATGTATGTCAGATTTTTGAAATTCAATTCATAAAAGTGGTAAAATTTCATTTAAATGAAAAAGTCAGTTTTTTTAACTACTACTAAGTGGTTTGACTATTCATAAAAAATTGAAGTTTTTTAGAAAAATACCAAAAATACAACATAAGATATATTTGATATTCTGAATTCGAAGATGGTGTATATTTTTCAAAATTCAAAACATATAAGTGTCTTTAATTAATTTACAATTAATTCTCGTTGTTAAAACAAATAGCGTGTTTTTAAGAAACAATAACTATCAAAAGATTGACACTTGTTTATGTCCAAATTCAAAGTGAAATTAATTCTAATAACCAGCATTGGATTAAATGGTAAAAATATATTCTAATTACACTTTAAAACCAATTAAAAAGATAATCTAACCATATAAATAAATTAGATTAAAATGTAGTTTTGAATTAAAATACAATATTTTCACTATTCATTTTAAAAATGAACTTTATCGGAAAAATTCCAAAATTTTTCACAAAGTAAATTTTGATGTCCCCATTAAGGATTTTATTTGGTCAAATAGAATGTATTAAAGTGACCAAAACTATATTTAAAGAGTTTTTTCCATTAAAAGGTGGTAAATCAACTTTTTAATGTAAATTATGCTTAAAATTAGATTCTTTCAATTTTTTAGACTCTAACTTTTATTGGATAAATGTAAATAAATTTAACAAACATGTATAATCATATTGTAGTTAGTTTTTTTCATTCATACCAATACAAAGACTAGGAGTTAAATTCCATTTAAAATAATAATATTATATTATTAGTGTGCAATGTAATATTTCAAAGAAACCCGTTGTTGCGTATCGGGTACGCTATCGAACATAGAAAACCTTTTAAAGTAAAATTAATATTTAATTAAAAAATATTAATAAATATGAAAATCTCTTTTTCTTCATTTACCTGGGATGTTACAAGGAGTATCTTGACCTGGAAAGATTTGGTTATGGAGTGAGACTCTCTACATAGCTAAATTTATTTCTCAACTTGTATAGGTTCACAAATAGAGTAATGTTATAGTTGTTAAATTTTACCCAAAAAATGGGGAAGGAAGAAGGGCATGAATTGAGATGCCCAAGATCTGGAACAAAAAGTGGGGTGATAGGATGGTATAGTATGGTTATTGACCAAATTATAAACCCACATTCCACTATTTTTCTATCATGGATGGGGATAAAAAAAGGGTCTGCCATTTACCATGTTCAAAACATGAGACTTGTCAAGATGCTATTGAAAGTCTTTTGGAGCATGTTCCCATGATAGTAGGTGAGCCAATATGGCTAGGAACCATTTACATTAGAGGAATACCATTATGACATGGAGGGTGATAAGGATCTATATCAAGGGATATAAAAAACATGGGGTGAATTGGGAGAATTTTTGGATGGAGTTCAACACTCTTGGGATCAAATCACCATGGTTTTGAGAACATCAGGTTATCATATCGATCTAGATAAAGGTCAGAATATTATTATAAGGGGACCATCATCTTGGATACCAAAAGACTATTAAAGAATTCAATGAGTGTGGTAATTTACCACCACTAAAGGGGTAAAAATGGTTTCTTAATTTAGATTTTGAGACATTTTTTAGTTTTACATCATGTGATGAGGACAAAGTGTATGATATTTAATATCTTGTGGAAAGGACATTGAACACATAGTGTAATGTCATATGGTGAGTACATAATTTCTACTATTTAATGTTACATATATTTAACCATGATGACACATAGTTTAACATAATATTATTGGGAATTGTGTAGTATAGTTTAATTACTTGTGATGAGGACATAAGGAATGATGTGAATGGGTGAAGGAGTAAAGGTTTGGCTCTAAATTTTTCCTAGACCAGTGGGTCCAGTGAGCACAAACAAGTTTTTTATAGAGATCATGCTGGATCACACTAGATTTTTTTCTTTTTATTTACACCGTCATTTTTTCAAAATGCACGAGAGTGACCCGGAAGTATAAAGTATGACTTTTTATCATGTTTTCCCTATGATTTTTCAATCAGACAGATGTATGTTCTTCTTTTTTGGGGTAGTTTAAGATAATTTTAGTTATAAAGGTAGTTAAAAATAATTTAAGGTCATAATTATTAGACCAAGGGTAGGGGAAGCATGTCTCAAGAATTATTGTGTAGTGAAAAAGATCATAAACCAGACATTAAGAGAGGTCCAATAAGGTCCTCATGTCGCATGAGACATCTTTGAGACAATTCGCGCAGAGTTTAAGGTTATGATTCTTAGAACCCAAAGAGGGGAATTTCATTTTGGAACACCCAAATACCAAGACCGTGGTTAGTGAATGGTTATATGACTCATAATCCCATGTGATATATTCTTAGTATGAGAAAAAATGAGTGGAAGAAAGTTCTCTTTGCATTGAGGGACATCAAGGGGTAAAAAAGGAAGTTAGCTTAGGAAGGTCCCAATTACACCAACTTATTAGTCATCATAAACAAACACATATGAGAAGAATAGTAGAGATATTAGAAATATTTCCAGAACATGGAGAGGTGGGAAAATGTATAAATAGTGGATTTCGATATTAGATCATATAAAAGGAGTGACTAATGGGTAGGGAATGACTGCTGACCATATTTCAAACATAGGTCTCTCAACCATACTAATCCTAGATGATGAAAATATATGAAAGATCAACCATTGACCATATTAAAAACATGGGATCCAAAAAATGTCATCAAATATCCTTCTAGGCATGTAACTAAGACAATAGGTGAGCTAGTGTGTCCATGAACCATTTCCATTGGGGGTGTTTAGATCAGGAGGATGATGAGGATCTAAATATAAGGAATAACAAAGTGAAAGTGGAAGTGGGTAATGTACCATGGGATGTTAAATTCAATAGGATATATTCCTCCACATTCTCAAATATACTATATGAGCATACTGGTAGGTAAGGATTGATCCATACTCTGAGGGGAAAGACCCTAGAATGAGTTGGAGATGGGGATGGACCCAAGATATGAGATTTGAGTATCTATATGTATCCCATGGGAATGGTAATAAATCCACATATAGTTATGGGATGTGGCTTGGTAGGTGACCAATATCGAAAGGGTATCATCCTCTCAAGTGAGGGTCTAAGGTATCACACAGTTTCTCATCATATTATGGGGACATAAACCATGCAGTTTAACATCTCATGGTAAGGATGTTGGACATGTAGTTTATAGTCATATGGTGAGGACATATATTTTCCACCTAATTGATAGTTGTAATATCCCATGCTTTTTATGAGGTATCATGTCTAGTTACACAAGGCATCTTACACTTATTTCTTAATACATCCCATGTTTGTTACACATGGTATGGATACAGGTTGATGTCATGTTCTAGGACATTGTGTGTGGGGATTATGCATTGAGATGCCCATTCTTCCTTATGTAGGGTAATAATGGAATCATGATCAACTGAAGGGTTGATAGATATGATTGGGTCTTACAATTGATGAGAAGGCCTATGGTAGTTTTATCACCCTAGGAAAGAGGCCACGAGGGATTAATACTTGTGAAGATAAACTCACTTTGAGAGTGAAAATCTTGCAGCTGGGTCTGGAGACAAAATGTTTAGGCATCAATACATATCATATTAAGCTGGGAATCAAGACACATGTAGTTATATAGTGTTTCATGGAATGAGACCATTTTCAAGGGGTAATAACGACATCCCATATAGTGAGGACCCACAATATCATATTGTTTTACATCTTGCGATAAGGATATGAAAACGTATCACATTTTTATTATGGGGAATCCTATGATTATCACATAGGGTAAGGCTACAGTTTAACCTCATGTGATAAGGATGTTGGTTTTGATCATATGAAATTTTAATGTGAGATATCCTATACTCACCATATAGGGAAAAGTAATAGTTTAACATTATGCACTAAGGATTTTGGTTTTGGTCATATCACATTTTTCATGTGAGGAATCCTACTTTCCCCATATTAGGTAAGACTAAAATTTAATTTCATGTGATAAGGATGTTTATTTTGGTCATCTCACATTTGTTATGTAAGGCATCCTATGTTCACCACATAGGGAAATTATACAATTTAACATCATGTCTCGAGGATGTTGGTTTTGGTCATCTCACATTTTTCATGTGAGGGATCATATGTTCACCACATAGGGTAATACTACAGTTTAACATCATGTGTTGAGCACATTGGTTTTGGGAATCTCACATTTGTCATGTGAGGCATCCTATGTTCACCACATAGGTTAAGTTTACAGTTTAACATCATGTGACGAGAATGTTGGTTTTTTTTATCTCACATTTTTCATGGGATTCATTCTATATTTACCACATAGGGTAAGGATATATTTTAACATCATGTGCTGAGGATGTTGGTTTTGGTCATCTCACATTTTTCAGGTAAGTCATCCTACATTAACCACAAAGGGAAAAGATATAGTTTAATGTCATGTGCTAAGGAAATTGGTTTTGGCCATCTCACATTTTTCAAGTGAGGCATCCTATGTTCACCACATAGGGTAAGGCTATAGTTTATGTAATTCCCTAGTAGTTCTTATATAAATATGTCTCTTAGTAAAATGCAATAAGTAAATCTTAAACAAAATAAACTTCTTTTTTATTGAATAAATAAATTAAAAATGATACAAGAAATGTTTAACCAGACTAAGAAAGTGGTAATATTAAACCTATAACTATCATCATCAATAAACAAGGATGAATTATAACAAACAAGATAACTACAATTTCATATCCCGCATCTTTGGGATCTTCCATAGGTAGAAACCCAATGAACAGGATGAGAGTGAGAGCACAAAGGAATGTAAAAATAGGAATCATCTTTGTAGGTAGAGGATCAAAAAATTTGATGAGTTTTGTTAAAATAAAATGATGGTTAAGGAAATGTATTTATACATAATATGACTATTGAAGATAGTCATTGATGTCCTTTTAAAATAAAATGATATCAAATAAAACTAAAAATAATTGTAATGATTTTATATATGTATATATACACGCATTTGTAAATATATATATATATATATTAATAGAATTTTTAATATTTATAATTTTAAAAGTTTTATTCAAAAATAAATATATAGTGCATAGGGGGTTCACTCGTATAGAATGTAATTCAAATTATTTTGTAAAAAATATAATAGTTTAAGTTTTTAAATTTACATTTTTTAGAAAATCTTATTTTAATTATATTTTTTGTCTCTCATGTAATAATAATAATAATAATAATAATAATAAAAGTGTGCATATGGAAAAAATATTTTTTTAAATAAATGTTATAGGATTATTTTATAAATTATGATAAATTACATATGTTACAAAAGAAAGTATATACTTAAAATACAAGTACATTAAGAGACTCACTTAAAAACAAGATAATATTTGATATCTATAGTTTGTAAAAATTATATAACACATTACATTATTTTTTTTGATTTTCCATAATAAAGATATGAGAGGAATTGTATAATTATAAAAAAATTATATAATATTGTGAATGTTATTATTTTAAAATAATAACAATAATACTAATATATTTTCATTTACTTTATAAATGGATAAGGACTAACATACTTATATTTATATATATTTATTTATAAAATATATTTGTATAAATATATAAATATATGAAATAATAATTAAAATATAATATAAAAAAAATCAAAAGAGGGAAATCAGGTGTTGGGAGGGGGTTCGAGGCCGACACAATTTCCCCCCATGTGTTGTCTTATCCATCGAGATAGGACGCAACCCAAAAACCACAACTGGAAAGGAAATAAAGTTGTTTCTCCACCTATTCATTAAGGTTAATCCGGAAGGTGACACGTTTCAGAATCCCATGACTTGGGGATGGTTGTGTGCGGATGAAGCCGACACACCCCACCAAAGGTCGGTTGACCTATAACCCACATTGGTGACTCGTAATGGATTTAGACATCATTTTTATTGTGGAATGACTCTCATGTGAATCGCTTAACTCAAAGGTGAGTCATATTTTTAGGGATGCAGATAAACTTGATGATAACTTGAGGTATTTTAAATTTCATTTTAAGGTTTAGGGTTCCCATGTATTCTAGTTCTACTCTATTTAGGTCATTATTTTATGGGAAAGTAAATATTCCTTATCGGTAAGGAATCGACTATTCACATTGATTTGGTTACAAATACATTTTTTAGTGTCCATTTTCCATATATAAGGGTTTACGATGTTGAAATAAGGTGAAAAGGGAGGCATTTATTTTGAACCTGTCTATTGTGGGTTTTTTGTTTAACTATAAAAATCCTATGCCTAAATTTTTGTTCTAGATATTGTGAAATTGAGTTAGGATAATTATACGCCCTTAATTAAAGAGTAAGGGATTTTTTTTATTTAAGGCATATTTTAATATAATACTATAAGGGTTTTATTTTTCTCAAAGTTTATCTTCTCAAAAATTTGTGTTGTTCTATTTTTAAGAACCCCTAGTAAAGGATATTCTTCTTGAATATTTTATATGTTGAATATTCTTTAAAACTAAAATAGGTTGTCACCTGTATGGTATTTTATAATGATATTCTATTTTTCCGGTAATGGAAACTAATTATTTTTCATGCAATATTTTCTTTTAAATTTTTGTCAATGAAGGTAATTACCTTAAGACTATTTATGTGCAAGTAATTTCATTGTGAAAAATATACACAAATAGTTCAAGTAGTTTAAGAGTTTTAGATATTATATATCAATTTTTTTTCGTAAATTACTAATATTTACTTCATGACTGTTTAAATAAATTTTTATGTTATTATGATAAAAAGATGAATTTTATTAAAACTATGATTAAGTTTTTTAAAACTATTTATGAATTTGATATTTTTATATGAAAAATTATTTTATCCCTCAATATTGTATTTATAATTGTATTTTGATTGTTTTGTAATGAAAATGTGTTTTTTATGTTGTACCTCAATGATTCTTATTGGTCTTAAATTAAAAATTTTATACACAAAATTTCTTTAGTCAAAGAGATTTATTTTCATAAAATTGTTTTAAATAATTAAAGAACCAGAATTGGGATTATATAAATGAATGTTATTAGATTTTTAAAACTATTGTTTAATAAAAATGATGCAAATATATGCTTATATATATGAGTATACACACACACACATGTCGTTACATATTAAAAACCATGTCCACCTTCAGATTACTATTTATTAAATTAATTTAAATGTTTATAGAATTTTAATTAGGCCTCTAAGAGTGAAATAAAGCGTATCAAACATTAAAATTAATGTTTCATTTTCAAACAAGTATATGTACACACACATACACACATCTGTGTGTGTGTGTGTGTCTGTATCTACATAAGTATTATTTTGATGAAATTGATTTGAAATCTAACGACAGTAAATAAATGTATATAAACATATATATATATATATATATATATATATAAATATTTCAATTTATGTGAATTTGATTTTATTCTTGATGTTTATATATCTAAATAAAAGTATTTATGCATATTTGTTATTTTATGTAAATTTTAATATAAATATATATATGCATGTGGGTCAGCAATCATGTTTTATTAAAATATCAATATTTATGTATGTTTTTATGAAAAATTGATATTTACATATAAATATGTACATGAAAGTATAATTGTATATGCATTTTAATGAGAAATTACTTTAATCATGATGCACGTATAATCAAGTCATTCTTATTTATGAAATAGTTTTTAAAAGCTTATGGTTTAAAATAAACTCCATGGTCCTTATGATGAAGCATGCAAGTTATAATGTTTTTAATTCCAAATAGACATACTTGGGTATTATGTGAATGAAGTATGGGGGTGGGGAGTGAACCCAAAACCCTTATGGGACTTTTTTCCAATTATATGATGGGTGTACCTAGATAGCACTCCAATGCATTGGGTAATGTTTTAATCTGATGAGATGTCATTTATGGTGCATAGGAGGTGTGTCCTAAGAACATTATGGGATTAGGGAGTGAACCTAATCCATCATGGGACTATGTCCACCATGTATTGGGAGTGAACTAAGAATCCATGTTATGATTCAGGGTACCTTTGAGAATTAATTAAGAATGATTATAAGTTTTCAAGTGAAATAAATATTATTTTATGAATGAATGAAGTGAATTTTTCAAAATTTTATATAGATATTGAGATAATTTTAGCTAAAATGTTTATTTTTTAAAGTATTCATGATTTATTAATCCTGTATTAACAAACTTTAAAACATGTTTTCCTTTTTATATTTAATTTCAAAATCCTTTTTGGTTATTTTCATGTTTTTTAAACCCCTTATTGAGATTTTTTTGTATCTCACACTATGTTTTCAAAACCTCTTTTCATAGGGTGTAATGACATGTAGAAGCGGAATATTGGAGAGGTCCCTTTATAGTGTTTGACTAATATAAAGAATAAGAAAGGTTTTTGTCTTATCTTTTATAGGTTGTGTAATCAGAACTTCTCTAATGTATCCAGACTCTCTAAAACTCTTAACCTTTTTGATCTCAGATTTTTAAATTAATAAATGAATATAAAAAATAGAACATGTTTCTGAGTCATCATAGTTGGTATCAGAGTTGAGGTTTAGATAAATTTAGAGGATAGAATACAGAGAAACCCTTTGAACCTTTAGAGTCCATTTCTAGATTTTTCTCAGGTCTTTTTTCATTAAGTATTAATAAATTTTTATACTTAAAGTCATTTAATACAAAAATTTTATCATGTATAAGGGGTAAATTAAAATTTTATATGTTTCATCAGCATGATAAATGATAGTTTCAAGATGGAAGGGGAAGAACCTTGCACAACACTCTTGTCCCTTCCTGAGGACTTAATTTCAATAATTATTGCAAAGTCAAGATCTCATAGTTTCAAAACCTTTTACAATAACCAAATTTCTTGAAAGACTCTTTACGACATATCAAACACCTCCTCTATATCACCGAATCATCAGGGATCATGGCTTACCCATGATTAGATCTTAGGCTCACAACTCTTCCTCCTTTTTCTTCAAGGGAGGTACCATTGGGACATTTTTATATATTTCACCTTGTCCAGAGAGTATGATGCACTATTTGATTTTAAAATAGCTGTAAAGGAGGGAGATCCCCGAGTATAATATATATATTTAGTCTTGGATTCCAGAATTTTTGGAAACTTAGGAAATATATTAGAGGAACAACATTTCAAAATTTTCAAAGATGACTTTGTCAAAATATTTAATAAAAAACTAGTCCATGCTGATGTTTTAAAACTATATGTTAGGATTAACTATTTTTAAAAGGTGCATCATATTTTTCATCAGTACGATCTGAGTTATAAAAACTATGTTTGGACTAAGGAAGTGTAATACTTTGAGAAAGAAATGAGTTATTGTTGTACTAAGTGGACCCTTAATCTTCATGATCAATGTGACAATGGAAATTAAAGAATGATTAATGATATGAGGTAAGAAAACATGAAATTGAGTTTAAATTTTAGTATTTTCTTCTTTTTATATAAGATGAAATCAAATTGAACGGACAAATTTTTTAAGGGGGGTTGAATGTAACACCTCAGTAACTCTTATATAAATCCACCTCTTAGAAAATTTCCATAAATAAATATTAAACAAAAAAAACTTATTGTTTATTTATTCAATACATTGAAAATGGTACAAGAAACTTTTACCCAGAATAAGAAGGTAGTAATATTAAAACTTTAACTATCATCATCAATAAACAAGGAAAAATTATGAAAAACATGATAACTGTGATGTCATATCTTTCATTTTGGGATCTTCCATGAGTAAAAACCCAATAAATATGATGAGAGTGAGAGAAAAAAAGAATATAAAAATAGGCACCATCTTTGAAAGTAAAAGATCTATAAATTTGATGAGTTTGGTTAAAATACAGTAAAGGTTAAGGAAATGTATTTATATATAATATGACTGTTGAAAATAGCCATTGATTTCCTCATAAAATAAAATGATAGAAAATAAAATAAAATAAACCATTATTCTTATATATATATATATGCATATGTAAATACATATATGTATATTAATAGGATTTTTAATATTTATAATTATAAAAGTTTTATTCGAACTTATATATATAAATATAGTGCAAAGGGGGTTCCCTCATATAGAATGTAATTCCAATTATTTTGTGAAAAATATAATAGTTTATGTTTTTAAATTTACTTTTTTTATAAAATATTATTTTAAATACTACCTTTTCTCTCATATAATAATAATATAAATGAAAGTATACATAAGGAAAACATAATTTGGTAATAAAATGTTATAGCATTATTTTATAAATTATAATAAATTACAGATGTTATAAAAAAATTATATACTTAAAATATAAGTACATTAAGAGAATCACTTCAAAACAAGATAATATTTGATATCTATAGTTTTTGATAATCAAATAACACATTAAATTAATTTTTTGATGATCTTCAATAAATATATGAGAGGAAATGTATAAATATAAAATATATATAATATTGTGAATATTATTATTTTAAAATAATAATAATAGCAATATGTTTTCATTTACTTTATAAATGGATAAAGACTAACATACTTATATTTATATGTTTATTTTTATAAAATTTGTTTATAAAAATATATAAATATATGAAATAATAATTAAAATATAAAATAATAATAATTAAAATTTCAAAAGAGGGAAATCAGGTGTTGGGAGGGGGTCAGAGGCTGATGCGATTCCCCTATGTCGTCTTCTCCGTCGAGACGAGCTACAACCCAAAAACTGCAACCAGAAAGGAAATGAAGCTGATGCCCCACCTGTTCACCGAGTTTCATCTAGCAGGTGATAAATTTTGAAATACTAAGACTAGGGGATGGTCACATGTAGGTGAAGCCGACACACCGCACCAGAAGTCGATCGACCTACAACCCATAAAGATGACTCGTAATAGATTTAGACATCAATTTTCTTATGTAACGACTCACCCATGAATTGATTGACTCAAAGTTGAGTCAGATTTTAGGGATGCTAATGAACTAGACAATAACTTGAGGCATTTTAAATTATTTTTTGGATTTAGGGTTACCACATATACTGGTTCTTATTTTTGTAGAGTCATATTTTATGGAAGGTAAAGATTCATTTTTAGTAAGGAATCAACTATTCACATTTATTTTCTTATGAATTTTTTTGGGTGTCCATTATCTATATATATGGTTCTGAAATGTTGAAATATGGTGAAGGGGGAGGTAGATCTTTTGAACCTATCCACTGTGGGGGTTTTTTGTTTAATATTGAAGATCCCATGTCTAAATTTTTGTTCTAAACATTATTAGGAACTGAGTTAGGAGAAATATGTGACCTTCATTCAATATTAATGGGTTTTATTTATTTAATTTATGTTTTAGTATACCAATTTAGGGTTTTTATTTTTCTCAAAGTTTATTTGTTCAAAATTTATACTGTTCTATTTTTCAGAACCCCTAGTAATGGATATTCTGCTTAAATTTATTCTATGTCTAAGATTATTTATATGTGAAATATATTTTCACCTATATGGTATTTTATAATTTTATTCTATTTTTTTTAATTTTTCTAAGGGAAACTAATTATTTTTCATGAAATATTATATTTTAAAACTTTTTCTATGAAGGTAATTCACTTTAAGACTATTTATGTTTAAGTAATTTCATTGTGAAAAAATATTCTCTAATAGTTCAAGTGGTTTATGAATTTTAGATATTATATGTGAATTTTTTTAGTTGATTAATAATATTTACTTCATAGTTGTTTAATTTTTTTGTTATGTTATTACGATAGAACGAGTAATTTTATTAAAACTGTGCTTACTTTTTTTAAAAAATTTATGAATTTTATATTTTTATACACAAACTTATTTTATCCATAAAAATTGTATTTATAATGGTATTTTTATTGTTTTGTGATGGAAATGTAATTTTTTTATTTTATTCCTCAAATATTCTTGTTGGTCTTAAATTAAAAATTTTATACATGAAATTTATTTGGTCAGAGAGATTTATTTTCTTGAAATTGTTTTGAATAATTAAAGAACCACAATTGGCCTTTTATAAATGAATGTTATTATATTTTTAAAATTGTTGTTTAATAATAATGATGAAATTGTATGTTTATATATATGAGTACACACACACATCATTATATGTTAAAAACCATGTCTTCCCTCAGATTCTTATTTAATAAATTAATTTAAATGTTTATAGAATTTTAATTAGGCCTATATGAGTGAAAGCAAGGATATCTAGCTTTCAAATTAACATTTCATTTTCAAAATAGTATATGTATAAATATACATACATACATACATACATACATATATATATATGTATATATATCTACATACATATTATTTTGATGAAATGGATTTATAATCTGACGATAGTAAATTCATGTATATAAATTTATGTATAAATGTTTCAATTTATGTGAAACTGATTTTGTTCTTGATGTTTATATGTGTAAATAAAATTATACATGTGTATTTTTCATTTTATTTAATTTTTAATATCAATATATAAATAGAATATAGGTAAGCAATCAAGTTTAATTCAAATATCAATATTTACGTAAATAAATGTATATATATGTATCTTTTTATGAAAAACTATTATATACATATAAATATGTACATAAAAGTATAATTATATATATATTTTAGTGTGAAACTACTTTTATCATGATACATGTATAATCAAGGAAGTTCTATTTATGAAATAATTTTTCAAATATCATGGTTTAAAAGTAAATACATGGTCTTTATTAAGAAGGATATAAGTTGTAATGTTTTTAATTAAAAAGAGTCACATTTGGATATTATGTGAATTAAGGCATCGGATGGGGAGTGAACCCAAAACCCTTATATGACTTTTGTCCAATTATTTGATGGGTGCACCCAAATAGCACTTCAATGCATTAGGTAATGTTTTAATCTCATGATATGTCATGTATGGTGCATGAGAGGTGTATCATATGCACATTATGGGATTAGGGAGTGAACCTAATCCATCATGGGACTATGCACACCATGTCTTGAGAGTGAACTTAGAATCCATGTTATGATCCAAGGCACCTTTGAGAATTAATTATGAATGATTATAAGTTTTCAAGTGAAATTACTATTATTTTATGAATGAATGAAGTGGTTTTTTACAATATATATATATATATATATATTGAAATAATTTTAGATAAAATTTTTTATTTTGAAAAGTATTCATGATTTCTTAATCCCATGTTAACAAACTTTAAAACATGTTTTACTTTATATATTAAACTGAAAACCCCTATTTGTTTTTTTTCATGTTTTTGAAACCCTCTTAATGATATTTATTTTTCAGTCACCCTATGTTTTGAAAACCACTTTTTACAAGGCATAAGAATGGGTAGAAGTAGAATAGTAGTTGAGGTCCCTTTAATGTGTTTAACTCTTGTAAAGAATAAGAAACGTATTGGTCTTTTATTTTATAGGTTGTGTAATCATAATTTCTCAGATGTTTCCAAAAACTATAAAACTCTAAACCTTTGTGATATTGGGTTGTTAAATTAATAAATGAATAAAAAATGGAATATTTTCCTCAGTCTTCATAGTTTAACATCATGTTATGAGGATTTTAGTCTTGGTCATCTCACATTTATCTTGTGAGGAAACCTACATTCACCACATAGGGTAAGGATATAGTTTAACATAATGTTCCAAGGATGTTGGTTTTGATCATATCACATTTTTCCTATAAGGAATCCTAAATTCACCACATAGGGTAAGAATATAGTTTAACATCATGTACTAAGGACATTAGGCTTTGTAGTTTAAATTCGTATAGCTCAAATTATGTCTGTTGTTGGTTTACTTTCATTGAGCTCAAACTGAATGAGTTTCATGTGATGTACTACTTGAGAAACATGGAATTTATGAGAGGTGTGATACACTCCATATACATGATGATTAATGAGTATTCACCATTGGAGTAAACCTTATGGATAATGTATGATCTTACCCAATTTGGTTCCAGATTTAATGGTTTCTTATCAGGTGTTATTAGTGCTTTGAGAGACAATACCATGTCACCTTAAAGGAATGATCATAGGTGAACCTTCTTGTTGAATACTCTCAATAATTAGTTTTGATTCCTCTACAAGTTATGTAGAACCTAGATCCTATTTTACTTTAGGGATTCTAAATATACTAGATAGACTTAATACTATTATATCTAGTGTTTTTAGTTTATAAATGACTATTATGAGTGATAGAAATTGAACCTCTATAGGTAAAATTTCCCTTATTCTATACACCGGAGAATATGGGGTCACCTGGGTGGACCTTCAAGTTGTTGTTCGATAGTCCCAGAGGGTATTATGGATTTTATCGGGCCAACTCTTTTTGTTTTGTCCCACTATCTTCCAAGTAATGTTATAGTTTGATTTTTTGAATGCCTTGATCTGTAAATTTTCCTTCACATGATAATAGAATACATGGTTGGAAAAATGTTGTACTTGGAATAAAATTTCTTCATCTCGATATCTAAAAAGTTAGTTCCATTTTCTATGAGAATTGTGTGAGGAACCCCAAACTGGTGAATGATGTGGGGGTTCATGAACTCGATCACAGATTGGATTTTAAATTCTTTAAGGGAATAGTTTTTTACCATTTTGAGTATAAATATTTTGCGGTCATAATGAATATGCACTTTCAATATGTTACTTGTAGGTAGGGACCCAAAATTCCAATTTTCCATACCACAAAGGTCTCAGAATATTTGGTTGTGTAGAGAGATTTGGGGATTTTTAGACCTTAGCTTCAGGAATCATTAGACTCAGTTGATGGGATTATTCATCTCAGATGTTGCAGTAAAGGTGAAGGATCCTTTATTGTGTCATCTATTATCTCAGAGTCTGAGAGATCAATAGTGACACAATTTTTCCCTGGTCCCATATCTGGTGGAGAATAAGTTCATCAATCATGAGTGGATGAGAATTACTTAAATTCCTCTCTCACGTGCTATAGTGGTGCTGTAGAATAGTCTCTACATATGTTATTTTTCCTCCCAAACTAGGATGGATCTTTGGATCATAGAATCTCTTTGGTGTAGGGAGGAAATATATGGTGAATTTACTTTTCACGAGATGGCCCGTGGTGGATTATAGTGACACCGATGATAGGGAGAGTCAACACAACCTATCCATGGGGTAGATGGGGTCTAGATCCCAATTTTAAATATATGGGGCCCCAAACAGTGGTTGTGGGTGAATAATAAGATACAACGATGGTGGATAGGGCCACTTAAGCTAGGGAATAAGTATTCTAATGAGCAGGGTTCATGTCCGACCCTAGCATCAACATCAGGTATTTTGGATCGGTTCTAGTGGAGAAGAGGTGGGATAGACCCACTCTTTGACCTATGGGGATAACTGACATCATAATATTGGATGGGTGGGATCCAGTCTAGGTATCTCCTAGGTGGTTTTAATATTGGGTGTGACCAGTATGTCCACTAATTCATCTATGTAGGGGATGAAGCTGTCAGATTATTCTGGAGAGAGTCTCCCGAAATAGTTCATCATCGTGATTGCGGGGGGGGGGGGGGGCATTCCCTTAGTGTGTTCCTCATGAGTGGTGGTGCTAACATGGTACTAGTAACTCCAGATCTTGTTAGGATATATCACTGGTTGGGATAACCGCTTCCTATTTATACTAGTGAATAAGATCATTGATGAATCTTCTTTGGATAATCTCAGAAGGGTATATGGGATGTGGGATCCCAATAGTCGTGGAAGAGGTTCCCATCATGGTGGGAGAATAGTGTTGAGGTATTTACACACTATTATCCCCCTGTATCCCTGACTGTTGGCATGGGGTCATTGTGCATTCCTTGTGGCTTGAGTCATATATATATATATGGAGCCATAAATCAGTAAATTCACCAAGAAAGCGATACCTAATGTTCCCAACATCATCCTTACTTCTCCAAGGTGGAGGGAGGATCCACACTAATGATGTCTTATATTGGGGATTACCTATATCCTTCACTTTCCCTTAGTTGTAGGATAAGAGTTCCACATCAGTCCCACCATCTATTTGGTAGGTGAATAGTTCCAAATATCTAGTTCCGATCATGATCAAATATGATAGTTCCCAACATCACTAATCTACTCATTGTTGAAGGAGAATAATTTCACATTGGGTTCACAATTTTTGTATCCAACGATTTCTATGAGGGATATGTGTCAGGATAATGTTTCAGTTTTCTTTCCCTGTATTCCTGATTTTCAAAGGTGGGTGGTCTCCACCGTCATGGTTAGTGATGTTGGATCCTTGTTCAAAATGGGATGATGAGATGTTATTTCCTCTTTACATGGATTCCTATTTGGAGATCATCACCTTGTCTAGGTTTCCCTTATAGATTTGAGTCATGTTCATGAAACTCATTCCCAGAGCTATATAGAGGTGGGAACTAGTTAATTATGCTACTTTCGTCTCAATAGGGAAGTAAATTGTGGTTAGAGTAGATGGTAACATTGGGAATATCTGAGAATTTATGGATATTGGGTGTGTTTGAAACCTATAAATTATTCCTCTTCAAGAGGGAATATCATGTGTGAGGCATCTTATCCATGGACCCCAAGGCATCCTATTTTTTTTAAAGGGTAGTTAATGCCAGGGGTGTAAGGAATCTAAGGTTTTTACCCCAGGAATCCCATGTTTATTGTACGAGGTAGATATTTTGGATCATGTCATAGATTTAACATCTTTTAGAGACAAGTGTTTCATATGTTTAATGTATTGTGGGGATAGGTAGTTCATAGTTTTAAAGTCTTTTGAAGGAAATCAGGTCCCAAGTTTAATGAATTATATAGATAGGTAGGTGGATTTAATTATATTCCCATGGGGAAGATGATCACACTTTGGAATTGCTATTATCCAAGGGGAAGAAATACAGATTTTATGGGAATGTTGGTGTGTCAGTATTGAACCTCATAGAGGTATCCCAGGTTTATCAAGATGTTGGTATTGAACCTTAGAGAGGTGTGATACATGACCTATTAAGAGAAATGGATGAAGTTCAATTCCATAGTTTAAGGTTATGTAATGAGAATGGTTCATGCAGTAAGGATTCATATGTCATGGAAGGAGATATAACAAGGGATATTAGGGGGATTATTCATGGAGGCTACCTGAAGAAAGAGCATCATCCCATAGTGGGGGAGTAGGTGTCATCCAATGATGATAGTACATGGGGAATCCTGTGTTTTTCACATAGGGTAAGAGGCGAGGGATCATCCCATGCTAGTCATACATGGGATATCCTATGTTTTCCATAATGGGTAAGCCTAAAGTTTCACATCATGTGATGAGGATGTTTTTATGTAGTTTAACATTATAAAACTAGAATTTTAGGCTATGTAGTTTTATTCCATGTAACTTGGATGTTGTGGCGGCCTACACCTAGAGAGACCATATCCAATTTGGAGAGGAGGATATAGAATTAGCCCTCATTAATGGAAAAAACCAATATATTTCCCTTGAAAATTTCTCTTTTGGGATTATGTATCTACTAAACACACAACACTGGGTGGTTCATGGAGTAAACACTTCCATGGTGAACTGGAAAATTAGGATCCCTATATTGGGGGTACTAATACTTAGAAGTAATATGCAAGGTAGTGGTTAATTCCATGCAGGAATAAAATGGGTTTGACATAAGGGCTGATGATATTGTCCACATGAAATATAGTGGTGTGTATGAACTATTTTTTGCTGGGTAAAAAGCCCCTGGGAATTCAACTTGTATGAAAAGTTGTTTGATGAAAGGAGGCATAATAGAGAGTCCTAGTGGATGGGTTTCACAAAGGTTGGGATATCATGAAGGTTGAGGGATTCATGAAGGGAAGGCTTCTCAATAAGGTGTACATTTCATGAAATAGTGTTTCTATGCCTTGGAGTAAAGTCTTGGTTCCCATGGGATCTTTTTCTAAATGTATAATTATCTCAAGAAACTCCAAGAGATGCAAAGGGGTTTATTCTTACATAAAGGCCATAGAACTTCATGAAAGGAATATCCATCATGGTTTGAGGTTCTCAAGAAACCATGGGATATTTTTTCATGAAAGATATATTATTTTGGGAATCCATATCATCCTTTTCTCATGAAGGTTAGATTTTCACAAATTCAGAGCCTTTTTTAGAAGTCCAAAGGCCTCATCCCTTGAAAATTTAGATGGAGGGTGGTATTTATAGGCCCTGCGAAGGTGGGGAGGTCTATTTCATGAAATATAATTCCTCAGTAATGTGTTTTAGGAAGTTATAAATGGGTCACAATTTTAAAAAATAAACATATGCTATGTGTAAGTTACCACCTCAACTTCCGCAATGTCCTGGAAACCTTCCCAGGGCACAAAAACTTCGTGACAGTTCTTACCTTTTTGAATGAAGACCTTTAGTGTTATTTTTTTTACCTATTTTGGATTATATTTTCTTTTAAATGACTATAGATTCTCTAATATTTGTCCTAAAATGTGTTTTTTTGTCAATATTCATAATACTTTATTATTTTCTATAATCAGGAACATTTACATCCAAATATCTTCATGTGAAATGGTAAATAGAATTCATAAGAAGTAATATATATAAAATTTTAGAACTACTAAATTAATATAAAATGATAGAGATATAATAATAGTTGAATATAAAGCTATTTTATTTTAGACTCCAAGAAATGGTAACACATATGCATCATCGATTTATAATAATAGTAAATAGTTTACAATCCTTGGGTGGAAAGGTACTTTCAGAAGGTTAACTTATAAAAATGATTATTGATATTATTCCAAAAGAATGGGAGTCTATAAAGATATTTATTTATGATACTAAGAATTTGAAAATGTTATGTCTTGATGACCTAATCAGAACTCTAATGCAGTATGAGGGAATATTTAAACAAGATACTGAAGAGTAGAAAAGAAATAATGGAGTGGAATTTTATTATGCTTTAGGTAATCCTAATACAAGTACTATTAATGTTTATACAAAAAATTCCAAATCTATTATTTTAAAGAAAAAAATATAATCATTTAAATCCAAGTGATTTAGAATATTACAATAGTGAAATTTATTAAATTTAAAGAAGGATGAATAATATTTTTGTAAATTAAAACTTTTTAAATGATCATAGTAAAAAAAAGAAAGGCAGAAAAAAAAATAAAGATTCTTAAGAAGTTATATGCTCTGAATGTAAGAAGTAAGGTCATATTATACTTGAATATCCTAAACTAAAGAAGAAAAATAGAAAGATGAGAAGGTATTATAAATTTAAGAGGAATAAAATATTGGAAGCCTTATATACCTAGAGTGAAAGTGAAAGTGACACATTTATAGAAAGTTCATCAAAATATAGTGGAATAGAAAGTCAAAAAATTATTGGATTCTACTCAAACATACTAAAGAAGGAAAATGTTACATGGAAAAGGTAATAATATAATACCTTATAAATTTAATCCTCGATTAAAAATTTATTTATAACACTAAATATAATTATTCAACCTCATCGGAAGATGAACAAGATAATCCATATGAATTTAAAAAAACCGATTCATCTGAATATAAAGACAATTTACCTTCTACTGCTAAAATAGATAGATACATTACTCTTATGAATCAATAAAATAAAAAACTGAAAAATACTTTTGATTTTACTAGAGTTGAGATTATTTAATATAATAAAATAATTTTTAAGTTAACTTTAGAAATTACAAAACTTATAACTGAATTAGATTCAAAAAACAATTCTTCTCATAAAATAATAGTTAATTTAAATTCATAAGATCAAATTTCAGTTGATCAAAAATTGGTCAATTTGAAATATGATGAAAAAAATTAAAATTTGGTTACTCAACTTAAATTTTAAGTTTTATATTTAAAGAAACTTTTATCTAATTTTAATTCTATAAAATAATTTTTCTATAAAATTTATAAACAAATAACACCCTATAGAAATTCAAATAGATTAGGTTTTACTTATAATAAACCTTATTTTCAATCGAATTATTCTATACCTAAAGTGAAAATTTTGTACTAAATTTCAAAGGGGAGGTCACTGTGGTAAATATTTTTATTTAAATAAATTTTAATATTTTGGTTTTACCAATGAATTTATTGTAGAATATCTAATAGCTATGAAATATAAAAGGGTTGGAGAGATTTGGGTTTCCAAAAATCTTTTTTCTAATAAAACTGAACCCAAACAAGTACGAGTACCAAGAATTTGATTTTATATATTCTAGGAAAAGATGATGAATACCAGTAGCAGAAACAAAAGGTATATGTATAATGGTTTTTCTTGAAATATAACTCGATAAAATTCAAAATTTTAAAATTTCAATAAGTTAAAACGAGGGAAAGTTACTTATGGAGTCAATGCACAAGGTGAAATCATCAAAATTGGTGATATTTATTTTATTTGTAAACTAGTTATTTTAAATGTTTTAGATGTTTTAGGACTTAAACACAACCTCATTAGCATAAGTGAGTTATGTGATGAAAGATATCTTGTGAACTTCAGGAATGAAAAATGTACTATTAAAAGTTTAGTAGGTAATTTCATTTTATCTACCAATAGGTTTGAAATTTTTTATGTACCCAACTTAGAAGAATTAAGTAATCTGAAATTTACTTGTTTAAGTGAAATTGAAGACTTATCTTTGTTATATAATAGGATCTTAAGACACTATAACTTTAAAAATTTAACTAAAATTTTAGTAAAGGACATGTTAGGGATCTTCTAGAACTTAAATTTAATGCAACCAAAGTATGCGATCCATATAACATGAAAAAAGTAAGTTATGATTTAAATCTAAAAGATGAATCTAAACCAGTGATAATTTACAATTAGTTCACATGGATCTTTTTTGTCTTTCAAAAAATGTATGTATTAGAGGAAAACACTATGTATAGGTATTGGTTGATGATTTAATTAGATTTACTTGGGTTTAATTTATTACTAAAAAATATAAATATTTTAATCATTTTAAAATCTTTCAATATTCCATTGAAAATGAAAAAAACCTACCTTTTTTTCACTATCTAGAGGGATCATGGTGGTGAGTTTTTTATTTATCATTTTGAAACTTCTTGTAATAAAAGGGTATTAATCATACTTTTTTTATACTTTGAACACCATAGTAAAATGATATAGTTGAAAGAAGAAATAGAATTCTTCAAAAAATTACTAGAACTTTTCTAATTGAGTATTCTGGGGTAGAAATTTTTGGGTTGAGGTTGTGAGTACTATTTTTTATACTATAAATCATGTTTTTCTCAAACCCTTTCTTAATAAAACCCCTTATGAGTTGTAGACTAGAATAATGCCAAAACTTTCTTAATTTATAGTTTTTGGATCTAGAGTATTCACAATTAATACAAAATATCACTTGCATAAATTTGATTCCAAAATAAATGAAAGAATTTCTATGAGTTAATATAGAACTAGTAAAACTTATAGAGTTTTTAATATTGCTGAAGAAATAGTTCATGCAAAGTTTAATGAAAATAATCCTTTTGTTTTTTTTGAAACCATTGGAATTTTAGAATACTAATGATGTTTTGAAAAATTATTCTATTAATTGACTAGAATATAATATACCACTATTGATTTTAAATTTTCTAGAAGTAAGACCAATGAATTTTCAATATCAAGAATCTACTTCTATATAAGACATACATTCGATAATTTATGGTTGTCTTATCAATTTACCCAAAAAATAGTTGATCTTAAGGAATCATAATTTTTGTTATATAATTAGAGATGTAAGTCAACCAGTTAAAACTAGAAGTTCTTTGTGGAATCCTTATGATTATAAATTATTCCTATAAAAATTTAAAACTAAAATAAAAAATGATGCTTTAGGTGATGAAAGTTGGATAAGGGCCATACAATAAGTGTTTAATCAGTTTGAATAAAAGAAATTTTAGAACTTGGTTGAACATCCTATAGATCTATCGGTAATTAGAGTAAAATGGGTTTTAAAAACAATATGATGAAAATGGAATCATCATTATAAATAAATCTAGAATTGTTGATAAAGTTTATTATTAAGAATAAGGAATGATTATGGTAACTCTTTTGTATCAGAAGTTAGATTAAAAGAAATTTGAATCTTATTATCTATTATAACAAATTTGAATTTAAATTTATTTCAAATGGATTTGAAACATTATTTTATTAATGGGTATGTTCAATAGGAATTTTATGTTAAAAAACCACCCATTTTTGAAGATAATAAGTTTCCAGTAAAGTTATTTAAACATAGTAAAGTTCCATATAGACTTAAGAAATCCCCAAGAGCTTGATATAAAATAATTTTCAGATATTTAATTCAAAATATATTTTTTTAAAGGATTTCTGATCAAACTCTTTTGATAAATAAATTTTTTAAAAACACCATTTTTGTTTAGATTTATGTTGATGACATCATTTTTGGTTTAAGTCATAAAACTCTTTCATATAGATTTTCTGAACTTATGAAAAATGAGTTTGAAACGAGCATGATGGGAGAACTTAAATTTTTCCTTGGTTTCATATTTTTCAAAAATTAGAAGGATATATTTTAACTGAATATAAATATACTAATGATTTATTAAAAAATTTTGGTTTTAAAAATGAATCAAATATTATTATTCTTATTGGAAATTCTATTAAACTTGATCTTGATGAAACCAAAAAATCAGTAGATCATAAAATTTATAGATGCATGTTTGGAAGTTTACTATACCTAACTACAATTCAAACAGAAATAATTATTTCATTATATTTATGTGTGATATTTAAATATAATCCAAAATAATCTCATTTCAAAGAGGTAAAATGAATTTTCAGATACATTAAAGGTACTTCAGAACATAGATTATCTTATTCTTTTGAAAATTATTTTTCTATAAAATGTTACTTAGATACCGACTTTAGAGTATATATATTAGATAGAAAATCTATTTCAGGAACATGTAATTTATTTGGTGAAGCTTTAGTATCTTAGACAAGTAACAAACAATATTCTGAATCACTTTCCACTATTGAAGTAGAATATGTTGTAGATAAAAGTTTTTGCGATCAAGTGATCTAAATGTTACACACCCTCACATATTTTGGATTGAGTTGTACTCAAAATACAATTATTTAAGATTATACATGTTCCATTTACTTATCTTGAAACCTAGAAGATCACTCATGCGCTAAACACATAAATGTACGATACCATTTTCTTAGAGATCACACACTAAAAGGAGATATATTTCTTGAATTTACTAAAATATAAAATCATCTTGCTGATGTTTTTACCAAAATTCTTACTTTAGATAGATTCAAATTCATTAAACAAAAAATAGGAATGATCAAATTTAAATGATATTTAATCCACTTTATGTTTGATCTATCTCTTTACATTAATAGAATCATCTAGTAAAAAGAGAGAAAATATTAAAATTTATTTGAATTTTAAATTTATGTGTTTTTCATCATTTCAAAAATTTTGGTTTTTTTTGGAATTTCAAAACTTTTAAGCATTTAAAAACTTTTTATAATATCAAATTTTATATGTTTTTCATTATTTTTATTCAAAATTATTTTTTTTCAAAATTTTAATTTATCATTATTGAAAAAATATTTTTATTTATTTTTTAATATATTTATGAACCAACCTTGAAAAAGGATGATTATCCACTATTTATAGAATATGAATTCAAGAAGGTTTAATCTCTTCACCTATTTCTTTTATTATTTCCGTAGTATATTTTTTTAATTTAGGGAGTGTTTAAAAATATTTTTTCCATTAATTCTTATAAGGAGAGTCATTTTTAATTTAAAAAAGGTAACTTTATCTATTATATTCAAAGAAACTCTAAATTTAATTTTTAATAGAATCTGCCTGACATATGTTTCTAGCCATTCATTTTTTGGGAGAGACTTGTGCACCACTCATACAAAAATGAAAATTATTTGTATGATAGAAAAATCAAATTCTTATATAAATACTTCAATCTTAAGATTTTTTATTTAAACCATCTTTCTACCTTTTTTTTCTGTAAAAAATTTTCTTATCAGAAGTATCCTTCTGAAGAAGATATCAGAAGTACCCATCCTTCCAATAGTAAAAGTATCAGATGTAGCTAAAGAATTTAATATACTTATTGGTGAATAATTTAAAGTTTTAATCATAATAATATGAATTAATATCTTTTATTATATGGATATTCTTGATAAGATTCATAAGTATGGCATAGAAGTGATGTTCAACCTGAACTCAATTTATAATAGGATCTTGCAAGATAACAAATCATGGTTAAGAAAGAATTGATATAGAAAAATTAAATTACATAGACCACGATAAAGGAATATTCCTAAAGATATGGAGAGATATGAAATTTCTAAAGTTATACAAGACATATGATTGATGTAACACCCTAAGATTTTATGATATATTTCTATTTATAGAAATTTGATTTCTTCGATAGCTTACAATACACACAAACCTGAGTCTAAATGAACTATTATGTAGTATACCATTATAACCTAGTCGTTAAGTTGGGGGAGTGAATAAAAAGATAATTTTTTTAAAAAAATATGTATAAAAGTTTTAGGTAAAGAAAATATATTGATAAATAAGTACTTAGTTTTTAGTAAATTCATTATATGATTCAACATTATATTTTTCCTCAATAATGGTTTTATTGATTTTTATGAGAAAATAATATTATAATATTTTATTTAAATTTTATAAAATTTATTTGAAAAAATGAACTTAATTTTTTAAATCATAATGCTATTATTATCTTAGATTGAATTTTTGATAATTTTCTAGAAAAGATAATTTTTTCAGTGAATAGTAAAAAATACTAATTTTTATTGAAAATTTTATTTTCATTTAAAGAATTTAAAAAGTTAAATTTTATTATAAATTGTTTTAAAACTAAATTAATTAATTTATATTATTAATAATCCAATTAAAGTAATTGAAATTCATTTTATGTTTAATTGTTCTATAAAAACTTTTATTCTTTAGAAAACATTTTTTTTGGAAAAATGCTTTTCATCTTGTTTTTATGGTTTAATTTTAAATGAAATTCTACCACTTATGTGAATTGAATATTTAACAATTTAAAGGTGAATTATTATTTAGCTTTATTTTTTCCATCTGTTGAAAAAGTGAAAACAACATTAATGCGTATGTATGACCTGCCGTCTCTATAAATGGGTGAATTCATTTGTCTAAATATATACTTTACAGATTAATATATATGTATATAGTAAATAGATATGATATTTATATAATAATTATCATTATTTAGATGATGGAACCACGATCAAATTACAACTATCAGAACTACCAAGCTGAAATTCTCATGAAAAAAACGAAACTTAACACCCCAAAATGATGATTTTAATAAGGAGTTATTAATAAATGTGTGTTAAAATATTATAAATAGAACATATATGATATTATAAGTATTTGAATGATTTTTTATAGAATTATAGTAAATTTAAATTTATTATACAAGATTCGAAATCACTTTTTAAGCAAGTCAAACTCAAGGCAAATGATTGATGTTATAATCATATTATTTATTGGGATTGTTTATGATTAAGTTTATGATAATAAAATTTTATAATCTACCACTCAATAAACACATGATTTTTATTCTTCTATTTTTATTTCTAGAGATTACATGTTTTCCTTTCATTTTCCTCTATTTGTGAACTTAAGAGACTAAAATATTTTTTAAGGAAAACCAACTTTATTTCTTTCTTTGGTTCGAAATAATTTTTTCCATATCCATGTTTTTTAAAATAATTTTCAAGATTTTTTTAATATTATACTATTATTTTTTAAAATATTTTTCTCATGATTTAATTTTTACAAAATAGTTTAAAAGTAATCTTCATGTCATTTTCTAAATGATTTACTTTTTATCTTTTACTAAAAATGTGAAAGGAATATTTTTTTAACATACATAGAATAAATATAATTTCCTACTATTATGACTGCTAAATTATTTGAAGATTACTCTATAATTTTAAAAATCTATTTTAAAAGAAGGCATTTTACTTAATATGTAGTAATTTTTTATATTTTAAACAAGTGATTTCAAATTAAAAATGGTATTATCCTCAAGAAATGTTCCACTGATCTTTAAAAGAATTTTTTTTATAAATAATAACATCCATTGATGTTAGTTACACTTTAATAAGGAAATGATTCAATGATACCATCCAATTTCATTAATTGGATGTCTTATTATGAGTATGATTTATAGATGATTCTATGAAACCCATTTCTTTCCTATGAGTTAATTAAGTTTTGATAAAATCCTTATAAAACCCATTTATTTTCCATGGTTAATGCTATCGTGAAATAATGAAATGTTTTTGAAAACCATTTCCTTTACAGGGGTTATGATATAGTGAATGTTTTATGATCTTTTGACACACATATGTGTGATTTTAATTATGTTATAGGTGGTCCTATAATTATATATCCCTATCTCTCATTGGTTAGAGATGGATATATCATTAGATAATAAGGACCAAAATAGAGAGTGAACCCAGTTCAGTAATGGAATCTCCACTATGATAGTCTTGGGTGTAAACCTTGATTAAGGATATGACTAAATAGGGATTGAACTCAATCCACTATGATAATATTAGAAGGGATCCATGACTAAGGAAATCATTTTATATGCTTATGTGTATGCAAAAAAATTATGTCTTATGAAAATTTTATGCCCTCATGGATTAGGTTCTTTTATTACTTTATCATTCATGTATTATGATATTCTATGATTTATGCCATGAATGAATATTATGATCAATGATATGATGGGTATGGTTTTCAAATGTTAATCTCATGTTCAAAAACCATTATGTCATGTTATTTTTAATTAATCATTTATATCTTCTTTATTTACCCTTACTGAGTATATGAGATCACCATTTCACATGTTTCCTTTCCCTAGATTATGAAGAATGATTTTAGGTATGATATGTCTAATAAGTATGTTAGTTATTAAGGATTTAGTTGTAGATGCTATTGATATCTTATTAACAAGTTGTTTATGTATCAAATTTTCCAAATACACTAAACCTACAAGATTTTGGCATGGATAATAATTATATGCATTGAATTTTCATCTAATAGAATGTGATATTTGTATATAAAAATAATGTGTTTATATAGTTGATATTAGATAAAGGATTAGTTATATTTGGAAACTATAATTAGAAAAATTTAGTGAGGACCCTTGGGATAAGTTTAACCATAAGATAACATCATAAAGTTTTTGTAAGTTAGAGATTGTGTGGTTTTCCACTGTGATTATTGTTGATCGCACTATGATGTTTGGTTTTATTAAATGGATAAAACCAAAAGAAATCATATTAATACTGAATGTGGCATAAAATTCACTAGTTCTCTTCCTGAGTAACCAAATGTTACAGGAACTAGAAAGAAACATATTGTAGTTATGATTACACAACTTTCTCAAGCCATGAATTATGATGAGATTCTAAGAATGAAAAGAAGGGAACAATGTTCTATTGATTCCTTTTTGAGGAAATATAAACCTTTTTTAGTGGGTATTCTAATACAATAATTTATTAGAAATGGACCAGTACCACTAAAAATATATTTTTCACTCTCCAGTGTTTAGAACATGAAAAAATCTATTTTGGCTATTTATTATTTGAAGGTGAATTACACCAATGGGGGAATCTTATCAAGAACACAATAAAATGGGAGTAAATTGAATCCATGGAGTGGGGTGAGTTTAAGATCTTAATTTTTTATAAGTAATTTTCTTATATTCTTCATATGAAAATGGAGATTAAATTACTTAAGTTGAAGAATATGGGTGATAAATTTGTTAGTAACTATGAATTTTTTTTACAAGACTTATGAGGTACGCTTCTAGTATTATCATCCAAATTGAAATTAAGTTTGATAATTTCTTTAGTAGTATAAATACAAGTCTCTAAAGGGAATTATCCATTAGATACTATCGTATATATGAATAAATTGTTCGATGTTCTATGAAGGTAGAAATAGAAATTGGAGTTACCCATCAATCTCATGGTTTTGATAAGAAAATAAAGGTATAATTCAAAAGAAATTATAAAAACCATGTAGAATATAAGATGATAGTTCTTTTATGTTATAAGTGTGGAATGAAAAATTAAGGAAATTTTCTTAAGGGAATTGGTAAATGTTTTAAGTGTGGAAAGGAAGGTCATTGGAAAATCAAATGCCAAAGTTATGAGATGAAGAAGTTAGCTAATGATGGAGAGAAAGCGCCATAGAATGAACCACCCACACACTAGTGTTTCAAATTAAAGGATTATGTACATTATGATAAATAGTGCTAAAATATGAAGGTTAATTATGATGATCAATGTTAGTAACCTTTTAAGTTTAGAGACAAAGTGAAATCTTCGGTGATCACTATTACTGATGTAGGGTAAATAACAAATTGGTGAAAGATAAAATTACCATTAATTCTAGAACTACTAATGTCTTATTTGATTATAGATTTACCCACTATTTTATATTTGAATAATTTTATAACGGAATCATAATTCCACCCCAATGATTAGATATTGAATTAATAGTGAAAAATCACAATGGTAAGATGATAACACCTCATGTCTAAGATTCTTATGTAATTGAAGTTTGCAGAAATATACATCCCGAAAATCTTGTTATTATAACTCTATTTTAATTTGATGTTATCTTAGACATGGATTTGATTTATTTATATAAATTCCACTCCAATTTTTTATTAAGATAAGTCACATTTGATATTCCTAACAAACATATGATTGTCTATTATTGTTATGATAAATATAAAATTCAAATGAAAATTAAATCCATTGTATGAGTATTAATTCATATTAAAAAGGGGTTTTATCTCATATGGTTAGGGATAAAGCCAACATAAAAGATATGACTATTGTATGAGTGTTTTTTGATGTTTTTCTGGATGAGTTTCCTAATTTTATTACAAATCATGGAGTTTTTTTCTCTATATTTAAAACATGATGCTATACATATTTCAAGTACTCTTTATACAATGACCCTTATTTAGTTTCAATAATTGAATAAGAAACCTCAGAAAAATCTTGGTAAGGGATTAATTTGGATAAGTGTATCACTATTGGGTACACTTATTCATTTTTTAAGAAGAAACCCAGATCGATGTAACCTTGCATTGATTATTGGAAACTTAACAAGATAAAAATCAAGAATAAGTACCCTATACCCCATATTGATGATTTATTTGGTAAATTATGAGGAGAAAAATATTTTTATAATATTGATAGTTGATCTGGATACTATAAATTGAGGGTAAAAATTTAAGGCATACTCAATACATCCTTATGTACGAGGTATGGATAGTATAAATTTATAGTGATTCCATTTGGACTTATTAATTCCCCCGATATCTTCATTAATTTAATGAATAGAGTCTTTAGAGATCACTTCAATTAGTTTATGGTAGTATTTATAGAATATATTATTATATATTCTACGAATAAGGAAGATAATGAATATCACTTAATAATTATACTCAAAACCTTAATAAAGGACAATTGTTCGAATAATTTACCATGTATGAATTTTTACTATATAAAGTTTCATTTATGGGTCATATAATTTCATGTAAGGGTATATTAGTTGATCCATCAAGGACGAACGTTATTGAATGTTGGAATATAACAAAAAATATGACCAAGATCTATAGTTTTCTTTGTTTGGCTAGATATTATTGGTTTTTTATAGAATTTATCATGGTTATGTAATCCAATCACTAAGTTAACTTGAAAGGGATCCAAATTACATTGGATAAATGAATGTGAATAAAATTTTAAGTAACTAAAGAGAAGCTATGTTAGTGAACCTATGATTACATTACACTATATTAGAGAAGGGTTTGTGATATGTATTTATGCATTAAATAAGGGACTAGGATTCATTTACATATAGAATGATACAATGATAGATTATACCACACAAAAATTGAAGGTTCATGATAAAAATTAACCAAATCATTATTTGGAGTTAGCGTTAGTATTTTTTTCATTAAATATATCGATATATCATCTTTATGGAGAAAGGTGTGACATAAATATTGATTATAAAAGTTTAAATTATAAATTCATTTAGAGAGAGTTGAATATGCTCCAAATAATATGGTTAGATTTAATTAATGATTATGAATGTTAAATACATTACGACCGTAGGAAGTTGAAAAAGGTGGATAATGCTCTGATTTAGAAGGACCATGCTATTTTTTCCATGATAAGGATTAAAATTGATCTATTACTTATGGATTTTTATAATATGAAACTTGAAATCCGGAGGAAAGGGGATATATCCTATCTTTATCAGATGAATTTTCAACCATCCATACATTCAAGGATTAACAACTCATAGAAGGAATATGTGGAGTTGAAAAAGAAGGTGAGAAATGTTCCTGAGTTAAACCTTGATTTTGATGGACTGATAATGTTTTGGAACCATGTATGCATCCTTTCAATAGAAAAATTGAAGAAATATCTACTAGGTGAAGCTCATAGTTAAAAATTATCTAATCATCCTTGAATTATGAAGATTTATAGAGATCTAAAGAGTGTTTATGGTGGGAAAAATGAATAAGGATATTACAAAGTATGTATCTCAGTGATTGGTATGTCAAAAAGTTAATTCTAAGAGATCTAATTCTAATGGGATATTATAACCATTACCCATACCATATTGGAAATGGAAAATACCACCATGGATTTTTTCTTTGGACTCCCCAAGATGTCTAAATTAAATAATTATATTTGGGTTATAATCAATCACTTTATGAAGCAAACACACTTCATTTCTATCAGAGAAGATTTATATCTTAGTCATTTTTCTAGAATATACATTAAATAATTGGTAAGGTTTCATGGAGTAGCACAATATATTGTATGTGATAAGGATCTGAGGTTTAACATAAAGTTTTAGTGAATTATTCAACAGGATCTTGGTATAGAGTTGAGTTTTAGTACTATTTATCATCCAAAGAAACATGGTTAGTCTAATATAACCATTTAAACCCATAAGATATGATGAGATATTTTTCTATGGATTTTAAAGGTGTTTGTGATTAGTACCTTCCTATAGTAAAGTTTTTATACAATAACATATTTCACTCAAGAATTCAGATGAATCCTTATGAATCCTCATATTGAAAGAAGTGTAGAACTACAACATGTTGTGATGAAGTTGTAGAAATAAATCTATTAGGTCCTGAGCTAGTTGAGGAAATGGAAGAGAAATTTAGAGCCATTCAGCAGCACATCAAGGGAACTCATAGTTGATAGAAAAGTGATGCTAACAATCATTGGTGAAATATTGAATTTGAATTTGTTGTAAAGGTATTACTATGAAGAAGGTTATGAGATTTTGAAATAAGTTAAATATAATCCTTAGGTATATTTTATCCTTCAATATTTGAGATTTATCAGGGAAGATATCTCATTACTTGGAAATTCCACCGATCCACTCCCAAGTTCATGATGTGTTCCATATATCTCTGATGAGGAAGTACATACCTAATCTATCACATGTACTGAACTCAAAGGATGTACCAATGGAGTATGATCTTTAATATGAAGATCAACCATTCAAAATATTTTAATATAGAGGTAAATTGATATGGAATAATACTAATCACCTTTTTGAAGTTCAATAGAGGAATCATAATGTCAAAGAAGCAACTTGGGAACCTAAAGATGTGATAAAACAGATATATACTCATTTATTTATATTAGAACGAAGTTATTCAATGGTGAAATTAATTTTAAGGGGAGTATAATTTAACATCCTGATATTTTATGATATATTTTTCTTTAAATAAATTTAATTTATTTGATAGCTTACGATACATGTAATCCTGAGTCTAAATGAATGAAAATGTAATATACTATTATAACCTAGATATTAAGTTGATAGAGTGAATAAAAATAACCAATTTTTGAAAAAAATATATATAATGGATTTAAATTAAGTAATTATATAGATAAATAAGTACTCAATTTTTAATAAAGTCATTATATGATTAAAAAAATACATTTTCCTTAAAAATTATTTTTATTTTATTTTGTGAGAAAATAATATAATTAATTTATGACACTTCTATAAAATTTATTTAACAAAATGAACAAAATTTTTAATTCATTGTGTTATAATTATCTTAGAGATAATTTTTTATAATTTTCTAAAAAAATTAATTTTTCAATAAAAGCTAAAAATATTTTTTTTATTGAAAAATGTATTTTTGTTTAAATAATTTACAAAGTTCCATTTTTTTTAAATTATTTTAAAAGTAAAATTAGTTTATTTATATTATTAATAATCCAATTAAGTTCATTGGAATTAATTTTATGTTGTATATTGGTATAAAAACTTTTATACTTTAGAAAACTTTTTTTGTTTCTGGAAAACTAATTTTCAATACGTTTTGCGTGTTTAATTTTAAATAAAATTATACCACTTCTATGAATTGAATCTTGAAAATTTTATTTCATATTTGGGATCATGAGAATAAAAATATTTAAATATTTCCCCTTTATTTTTGGTCATTATGAATAGTAACCATAGTCAATATTTCTCATCTTGGAAAGGGTAAAATGGGTAAAACATGGTTAAAACAATGAGATAAGGTCTCAAAATTTACCCAAAACTTTCTTTAAATTAATTTTATGAGATATAATCTACCATATACATATAAAATTATAATATATTGCATTTTGGTTCAATTTTACATTGATAATGACATTTATTTTATTTTAATTAATGAAAATTTTAAAATGTCACAATATTTACTTTAATAGCTCTAAAATTTTTAGATAAGGACAAAAAGAGGATAAGTTTGATTATAAATATTTATTTGAAATATTATTCATGTATTTTATCATGTTATTTTTTTTATTTTTATTGATGAAATTACTACCTTAAATTCTTACACAACACTAACACAGTGCTTGTGCAAGCAGTAGAAAAACCAAAGTAAATGATTTTAAAAACATCAAAGGTATTATTTTTCAGATTAATTATGTTGTTACATGTATTTTATTTTTTAATAATAATTTATAATTGATGTCAAAATAAGTCACATTTTAATTCCATACCCATCTTCATACATTTAAAATCAAATTAAGTGAATAGTATCCATAATGACATTAATTATATTTTATGTTAAATATTTTCTTATTAAAATATTTAAAAATCATAAAAATATTTAAATAAGACAATTAAGATGATAAATTTTCTAAAATTTCATCCATTATCCATTTATTATCTCATTTTTAACTTAAAATTAAAATTTCCACCCTTTAATATTAAAAACGTTGATACCAGAGTTAATGTTAAACTCGATTAAAGAAGGGGTTAAACCAAAATATAAGGTTCAAAATGTCATAAAAAACCTATCTAAATTTCAGTTAATTATGAAATTTAAAACATTTAAAACTTTTTATTTGAATTAATTTCTATTTTCAATCATTATACATTATTAATACATTAATTATATTTAAATATTTTTGGTAATTCCAAGTGTGTCCTTTCACACCCTTATAAAACAATACAATATATCCCTTTTCTTTACACAACTTTGAGCCATATATTTCAACCAAAACCAAACCAATAATCTTATAAAATTTCCTATCCATGAATTATATGTGATTTTATTCTTAAAATACCACTCCAATAGTCCTTAATAAAGGATCTAAAAGAGGCCTACTAAAGAAGATGTAATGTTCCTACTCAACATATTTAAATTTATTTCATGTTATACCTCATATAAATATGAGAAATTCAGAATAAAATAATAAATTTAGTATCCTAAAAATACTAAAATGTTATTATTACTATGGAACCACCATTATCCACTCTCTTCTCCTCAAATAGTAAGTGAAAGTATCACTCATGCGTTCATGTGGACTACCGCCTCCACGTAGCGATAAAATTAATTTTCCATAACTATATTTCATGGATGGTTATTATGTTGATTTTAGAGTTTATATATGATATTTATGAAATAATTATAGGTTTTTTAATTATAATATAATATCTACCTTCTTAACTTCCTATTCTTTGGGAAACAATAACATCACTCGTGAGTACGTGCGGACTACCACCTTCATGAAGCGATGTGATTAATTTTTTATTTATTCATTACATGGATAGTAATAAGGATATATTTAATGAATATATATGAAATATATGATATAATAACAATTCTATTAATTTTAATTATTATTTACCTTTATTTCGTTTCAACTGTCAAAAAGTGAAAATGATGTTTATACATACATACAGCCTACCATAACTTTGAATTGTGTAATTCATTTTTCTATCTATATATTTTAGGAATGAATATATATATAATGAATATTTATGATATTTATATCATAATTAAAATTTTGGATATTACTAAATCATAATCAAATTTCAAGGACCATAACCACTAAAACGAAATTCTTCTGAAAAAATGAAACAATTAACAACTGAAAATGATGATTTTAATAAGGAGTTATTAATAAATGGGTGTTAAAATGTTATAAGTGGATCATAATCGGTATTATAAGTATTAATATGAATATTTTATAGAAATATAATAAATTTAAATTTTTTATACCGGAGGTTAAACTCCTTTTTAAGTAAGTCAAAATTGAGGACATACATTTATGTTACAATCACATTTTTTTATCGGAATTGTTTACGATTAAGTTTATGATGTTGAAATTTTATGATATAAATCTCAAGAAACTCATTAATTTTATTATCATATTTTTATTTCTATATATTAAATGTTTTACTTTCATTTTACTCTCTTTAATAACTCAAGATACTAAAATAATTATGTTAAGGAAAAACGAATTTATTTCTCTCTTCGGTTGAATATATTTTTTTCTCCCACATCCATGTTTTAAAAAACTATTTTCAAGAATGTTTTTAATATTCTCATATGAATTTTGAAATAATTTTTACTAATGATTGAATTTTTATAATTTTTTTTAAAATAAATCTTCTTGCCATTTTCTAAATGTGGTACTTTTTATCTTTTACTAACACTATGAAATTATTTTTTATTTTCACATACATAACATGAATAGAATTTTACATGATCATAACCACTCAATGATTTGAATATTCCTTTATAATTTTCCAAGGTTATTTTCAAAGAATGAAAATTCCTTAAATTTTTTGAATTTTTTTAGATTTTAAACAAGTGATTTTAAAGTGAAATGGGTATTTTCCTTAGAAAATGTTACAAATAATATTTTAAAGGAATTTTTAATCTTTGATAAAATCCTTTGATGTTAATTATGATTTAATGGATATATGATCCAATGATATGATTCAATTTATCACTTTGGATGGCTTGTGATGATTATTATTTATGGATGACTCTATAAAACTGATTTCTTTTCTAATGGTTAATTAAGTTATGATTACACCCTTATGAAACCCATTTCTTTTATATGAGTTATTATATGATGAGATGATGAAATTTTTATTTAACCAATTTCTTTTCCGTGAGTTATTATATGGTGAATGTTTTATGATATTATGGAAAAAATATGTATGATTTTCCTTATATGATGGGTAGAAAAAAAATTATATATCCCTATAGTGCATTGGATAAATATGGATATATAATGAGATAATAAGAACTATAATGGGAAGTGAACCAAGTTTAATAAGGGACTTTTTCCACTATGTTAGTCTTGGGAGAAAACCTTGACTAATGACATTATAGAATGGGGGTGTGAACCCAATCCACTGTGATAGTCTTGAAAGTGATCCTTGAGCAAGGAAATTATTTTCTAAGAATATAAATATGCCATAAACTTATGTCATATGTCAATGTTATAATATCACGGATCTTGTTATTTAATTAATTTATTATTCATGTCATATTACCATTAAGATTTATTCCATGAATCAAGATTATGATATATAATTTGATGGGTATAGTTTTCAAATGTTAATCTCATGTTATCATACCCTTATGATCATATTATGGTTAATTGATCATTTATATATCCCTTGTATACCCTTATTGAGCATCTAAGCTCACCATTTCTTATTTTTATTTTCCCCTGGATATGAAAAAAGTGTTTAAGTATGATATGTATAAGAAGGATAATAATTATGAAAAAATTAATGGGAGATGATTTAGATCTCTTATGGAAAAGTTTTTTATGTATCCTAGTTTTCAAATACACTAAACCCATATGATTCTATTGTATATAGTAATGTTATATATAGAATATTCATCTAATAAGATATAATATTTATGTATGAAAAGTACGGGTCGCTATAATGGGAAATATTCTAAAATTGAATTATTTTTTGACTGGATTTTTTTATTTCTCATATTTTTTTTTGAAAATAACAAAAGGGGAGAAATTTATTGATATTAGCTTAAACTATCTGCTCTGATTAATTTCTTTCAAAGGAGGAGAAAGTTAAATTTATATTGTCTTCCTATTCTATTTTTAATTATCCTTAAAAGGGAGAGATTTTTTTAATGGTGATTATTGGTAAGTATAACCTTTTTATAATATTTTTTATAGTTCTTGTTCTAAAACAGAGGAAAAAAGAAGAAGAAAAAATCCATACCCTAAAGACTAAAAGAATTTTACTTTTTAATATATAGTTCTTTAATTCTAATTTTCTTATATGTTTTGTGCTTTCCAAAAATTGGGATATTTTTGGGGAAATTATTAACTCAACAAAATCAATTTTTTATTTATTTAAAAAATCACAATACACTTCACATAAAAATGATCTAAATAAATTTTATGTTTAATTTTTATAATTTTGAATAATTAAAATATGATAACTAATTTATGTAATGCTAAAAATCTAATTGATTTAAAAGAATCTAGTAATATAAATTTTCAATGTTAGACTGCCACCATCCATTTTTTGAAGCAATGTAGTAGTGATTATCTAACCCATTGATAGATAAAGTAACACAATGACCATCATAAGAAGATTCTACCAATGCCATTACAACTAATCCTATGTTTTGAGGAATTTAAATTTTGGGTTTTATTATAATGTTTTTTATAAAAAAATTCACACATAGAGAATCATAAGTACGAATCTATGAGAATCAATCATTCTAAAAGTTGTTGTTATTTTTGAATCTTTGAATCTTTTTGTTTTTGATTGTGCTTATGATCTATGTATTTTTTATTTCTGAGTGTTTCTGCTAAGATCTACCAATTATACAAGGTTTTAATTATAAATCACTTAGTATTTACATTATAATCATTATACTTAATATACTATGTGATATAGGGATTCTAGGGATATGAAGATAGAATAAAATATGATCATCTAATCAAGGGATTCTGGGGATTGGAAGATAAAAGAAAATCTTATCATCTTATAAAGGGATTTAATGGATAAGAATATAAAGATCCTATACTTCTATAGTGAATTTGAGCTATTAACAATAGGTATAACCTCCCAACCCTTGTTCTACACACGAGTTCTCCAATCCAGACCACTATGTGACCTTAGTGCGGCTCCCTATATGCTAGAGGCTGCCGACTAGCAGTAAGAGTCTAATATCAATCATGCAGATACTATACCCTATTTATCAAAGTATCACAACAAAGGAAATAAACAATAATAACCAAGAGATATAACCAACAACCAAAGAAACACGTTTCACCAGATAATAAAAAATGGAAATACAATATCAAAACTGAACAATAGATATTCCATGCTAAGGTACGTGCCAAGTGTCAAAATAAAAACCCAAAAGTAAAGACACTGAAAACTATCAATAAGGTCCTGAAACCAAGTATGGTTCCCTCATCCATGATCTATCCAATATCAACCATCTATTATAGAGACCTTTCCCTTAAACTATCCTACAACCATGAAATCTAATTAGGAAACGATCAAAAAACCCGAGTAGGGTGTGAGCAAAACTTAGTAGGCCACCACCAATGGAATTCAAAATAGTATCCAGTCAAATAGTGTATTCAGTTTTATAAAGAATAAATAAAATCAATAAATTAAATAGTTTATATTTATTCTATTACTATTTATTTCCCCTAGGTTCCTTAGGAAACCCTAACTATCAATACCTACATAGGCACATGCCAAAGTCTGAACTATCCCTAAGGGATATGATATATCTAAATACCATTTTTACCATTCCTCATCTCAATTCAAATATAAATTTCATTTTTATAATTCATTATTTTAATTAACATATTAATTCCATTTTTACTAATCATCATTTCAATTCACACATGATTTTCATTGTACCATTCATCATTTCAATTCAAATATAAATTTCATTGTTAACATTCACCATTTCAATTCACACATGAATTCTATTGTTACCATTCATCTTTTCAATTCACACATTAATTCTATTTTTACCATTTATTATTTCAATTCACACATGAATGTGATTATTACCGTTCATCATTTCAATTCACACATGACTATCATTATTACTATTAATTTTCTCATTTCACACATAAATGCCATTATTAGCATTCATTTTCTCATTTTTCCTTTGAACTCCATTATTACCATTTATTATCTTATCTCTCATATATCATAATATTACAATATCACATCAAATCCATTAATTAATTCAACAATTAATTAGTCGCATCAATTTCATTACTCATTCAACAATTAGTTTATCACATCAATTCCATTGATAAATCCAAAATTTAATTAATTAATTCAAAAATTAAGTAATCACATTAATCCCATTAATTAATTCAATAATTAATTAATCACATCAATTCATTACTAATTCAACAATTAGTTTATCACATTAATTACATTAATTAATTCACCAATTAATTAATCACATCAATTCCATTAATTAATAGAAAAAATTAATTAATTACATCAATCCCATTAATTAAATAAAATATTAATTAATCACGTCAATTTCATTACTAATTAAAACATTCATTTTATCACATCAATTCCATTAATTAATTTAAAAATTAATTATTCACATCAATTTCATTAATTAATTCGAAAATTATTTAATCAAATAAATACAATTAATTAATTCAACAACTAATTAATCACAATCCACTATCCCAATATACCCATAATGTAGAAAAAAGTATCCCTTTGTTGCGCCTCTGAGCGACGGCTTCTCCCCCCCTCCGTGCGCGCCTAGGGTTTCTCTTCCAATATGTTTCCTCCCCTCCTTTGGCTTGGCCCGACCACAACGGAAGCCTTCTCATCTCGGATCGATGTTGATGGGTGATGAATCCGTGTGGTCCGGCTTTGTTCTTGGCTCGGCGGTGGATTCATTGCGCCTCTCAGATTTGGGATCTCATCTCACTTCTAGTGTGCTCAGTGCTGGCACTAGCACGCTCAATGACGACTTCATCACTACTAGCTTCAGATCTGCTCGACTTAGGCGTGCATTGAATCCAAGTGGTCCGGCTTCGGGTGGTGGCGATGATCCTTCAGGGTCTTGGATTTCTTTGTGGCTCCGGGTGTTTGGTTTTGACTTCGGTGTGCTTGGTGTCGGCCTTTTCATGCCTTTGGCTTCAGGATATTGTCATAGAGTTGTTCTGCTCGTCGTCAGCACCCCTATGCTAGCCGCCGATTGCTCAGGATTCCGTTGTGGCTGTGGTGTGCTCAGTGTGGGATACAGTGAGGTCAACGTTGGCCTTGATGTGGTTTCTAACTCCGCGATCTCAGTACGGTCTCATTCTTGCTCGACATCGGCTCTGGCATGTTCTAGTGTTCTCGGGGTTGGCTCCAGTGTTCCAGAGGGGGGAGGTACCTCATTTTTGTGCTCCTGTAATTTTTTTCAAGGTTTTGATTTTGTTAAGGTGAGATCTTGTTTGATTGGATGTGAAATTGGTGATATTGTGGTGATGCTACTGAAGTGGTTGGCTGTGAATCTGCTGGTTTCATACTGATTAACTATTTTTGGAGGTGAAATGGATGTCTGTTGGGGAATCCAGATATTCTACATGGGTTTTCTTCAAATGAGGATAGAGCTGGTCGTCTCCATCATGTATGGCTTTTCAGATTTGGATGATTGAGAGGGTATGGCGTAGCCATTGGTACCAGGCCTATGTATCCTTGCACAGGACAACTTGCTGATTAGACATACTTTGGTGGAGGAATACCTTATTGATATTGATGATGGGTAGAGGCAATTTTGTGTAGTCTTGTCTTTGGTTGCAACCCTTTATTTTTCGAATCTTGTTTAAGTCTTGATGTCTCTAAAGTCTTGGTTTACCTATTTACCCTTAGAAGGTGCTTATCCAAAATCAATAAAAATATTGGCCTTCGGTCCATTTAGTCCAATATACCCATAATTAATTCAAAATTTAATTTTTCATTTTCAAAAATCCCAATAACTCCCTAATTAATTCAATAATTAATTATTCCAATTCATAATTCAATGTTCCCAATTTCACAATACCTCAATTAATTATCTCACCAAATTAATTAATCAAATATAATAAACTCAATTGACATTAATATAATAGAAATTCTACAATGACATACACTTAATTGAAATCTATACTTTGGGATGTGAATAATAGACCAGCTACCTCAATTCATAGACAAACGATCGCCCAACAGATCCCTAATTCAAAATGGATAGGTCAAACCCATGATTAAGAAAGAGGTATAGATTCAATTTTTATATCCAATAATTAAAAGAAGAAAGATATATTAAACCTAGATCTAGATCTAGAACCAACTGTATATAAACATCCCTCTTTTATCCAGGAAGAGGAGCAAGAGAGAGAAAGGTTCAATTGAGAAGAAACCACATACCATGAGTGGTTAAGATCTTCAATACTCCCTTAGATTCATTAATAATAGAGGACAGGAGGGATTGGAATCTATCCCAAAACCTCAAAAAATGAGAGGAAACAATTTGGTTTGATTTAGGGTTGATTTGGGAGAGTTTCAGGGGTTTGGGTAATTTTAAGTCAAATTTTTAGATTAATTAAAAATGCGCACACAGTTTTCTAGGTAGGGGTGCACGATTTTTCAAACCATGCACCTTAATAATGCACCTATTTTAGGAGGATAGGGTGTGGGTGAACGTTTTATCTTAATAGGGTGCATATTTTTACAATTCGTGCACCAGCCGTTGGAATCCCCACTGCTTGGGTTTGCACGGTTTGTTGGGTTGGGACACACGATTTGGGAAAACTGTGCGCCAACCGTGCACTGCCTTTTATCCTTTCAAGATTCTTAAATTTCACCCAAACACACCCAAAGGTAAAACCCAAACAAAAAGTACTCAAAAAAAGTTAAAATATTTCATTTAAATGAGCTTGATGCATCTCTAAAAAAGATCGAGATCTTACAATATCCCCACATTATAATAGATCATTCTTAAGTTGTACTCCCAATCATTTATAAGATTCTGAGTTAGAAATATTGGGCTATTGATCCCTCACACCCACTTCTCTTTCCTATGTTTCCTCCTACACATGAACATGTTTCCACAGTACACGAACTATCGACATAGTCTTTCCCCACAACACTTTTCCACTATGATCTAACACATGTATCAGATGCTCCTCAAAGGATGCATCAACCTCAATCTCAACATCATCTACATATATCACATGAGAGGGGTCGAGGTGATAATTTGGAAGTTTTGACACATGAAAAATGTCATGCATACCACTATATCTCTATGGAATATCCAATCGGTATGACGCTGGCCCAATTCTCTCCACAACCTCAAATAGTCCAACAAACTTGGGTTCAAACTTTCCCTGTCTCTATATCCTGTGGTGAAATAACCTAGGCGACACCCTAAAAAATACACGATCACCCTCTATAAACTCTAAGGTCATCGACATCTATCAATATATGATTTTTGTATACTCTGAGCTATAGCCAAATGTTTCGGAATCAACTAAACCTGCTCTGAAATATCATGCATGAGAATCAGTCCCAACAACTCTAACTCACCTACCTATATTCAGTATAGAGGTGATCTTCTTGGCCTAACATAAAGTTCCTTATATGGTTCCATATGAATTGTTTCCTAATAAACATTACTATAGGAAAATTACACAAGTTCCAAGTGCTTATTCCAAGACCCACTAAAGTCTAGGACACACGTTTGAGGCATATCCACAAGCACCGTTATAGTATGCTCTGACTACCCATATGTTTGTGGGTCAAAAGTTGTACTCAATAAAACATGTGCACCAAACACCTTCTATAATCCCTTACAGAAGCATGGAGTAAATAATGTGTCACAATCTAAAACTATTTTCCTTGGAACCCCATGTATATGTAATGTTTACTAACATATAGTTCTCCAAATTTCATCACTAATAAAGTCTTATGTATAGGTAAAAAATGCACTACATTTGTCAAATGGTCCACAAAAACCCAAAAACTATCATTCTTTAAAGGCATCCTTAGGAGACCTACCAAAAATTCCATAGTAACATCGTCCTACTTCCATTATAGAATGGGAAAAAATATAGTAAACCACCAAGTCATTGATGCTCAACCTTCACTTATTGACATGTGTAGAATCAGGTCACAAACCCTTCTATCTCTTTTTTCAAGCCCAACCACCAAAACTACTGATGTAGGTCATAAGACATTTTGGTCACACCTATATGTACTACCCAATTTGAGGCATGAAGCTCATGAATTAGCTCCTTCTACATGATCATAGGCATATAAAACCTATTCTGGACATAGATGGTCTCATATTCATCTATGGTCCAATCATAAGGTGACTCCCCACCTTCGAGGATTTACCTCAAAGCTGAAAACTCAAGATCCTCATATTGTCTATCTCTAATTTAGCTTAGAAGTGTATAATACACTGAAAATAATACCAAAGTCATCTTCTCCTGACTCTCCTAAACCACAATATGCATATCGGCTAGTAGGGTCATCATCTTCCACTCAGCACTAGATTCCTGAATCACCTAATTATGAGTTTTTATTTTTAAAGTTTCAACAACACTGTTTCTATTTCTAGGTGTATGTGCTTCCTAAAAATCAAATGACTGTATATACTCAACCCATATCTGTTGTTTTAGATTCAAATATCATTGTGAAAAGATATACTTTAATCTATTTTGATCCATAGTCACATAAAATTTTCTCCCAATAGATAATTTCGCTAACACTTTAAAGCATAAACCACTTCAACGAACTTTACGTCATGCATAAGGTAGTTCTATTCATGTGTTCTCAACTGCCAAGACCCATTCTCCACAACTTGGTCTCTCTACATCAACACCTCTCCAAGTTCTCTTTCAGAAGCATTACAATGCACCGTATTATCCTCACCTGGCTTGGTTAGGATCAAGATTGGTATCAGTGTTAAGCATTTATTCAACTCCTGGAAAGAATTATCACATTCTTATGACCATTAAAACTTTATCACCTTATTGGTCAAGCCTGGAATAGGTTCTTCCCAATGGGAAAAGTCCTGGATGAATCTATGATAATATCTATCTAACACTAGAAATTCATGGATATCAAAAATGTTACTAGGTTTCTCCTGAGACATAACTTTCTATACCTTCTTTGTGTCTACCGATACAACTTCCTATGAGATGATTTGACCCAATACGTGTACCTGATGAATCCAAAATTGACACTTAGATAGATTTATGTATAGTAAATTCTCTATCAGTGTACTTAGGATGATGTTAGGATATTGAGAATGGTCATCACGAGTCTTGGAGTGCACCAAGATGTCCTAAAAAACAAAAAAACGGATCTTGGTACAGATGGAAGATTCTATTCATCAAGGCCATAAACACTTCTGGTGTGTTCATTAACTCAAATAGAATTATGATGAACCCATAAAGACCATACCTACTTCTGAAAGAATTACTCAGTATATCAGAAGGTTTAACTTGCAATTGATGATACCATGATCTCAAGTCAATCTTTAAGAAAACACATGATCACCTCAACTGGTCAAATAGATCATCAATATGTGGAAGAGAATATCAGTTCTTCATAGTCACCCAGTTCAACTTTTGGTAATCAACACATAACCATAGATTCCCATCAAAATTCTTAGAAAACAAGACTAAAGAACCCCAAGGTGATGTACTCAGATAGATAAACCCCTTATCCATCAACTATTTTGGTTTAGTCTTAAGATCTTGAAGCTTTGTTTGTGCCATTTTCTATGGTGGAATAGAAACCGGCTCAGCTTCAAGTATGAGATTAATAGTAAATTACATATATCTCTTAGGTAGAAAACCTAATAATTTTTAATGAAACACATCATGAAACCTATCCAATACTAGTGGAAAGACATCATAGTTCACACCCATAAAATATAGAAAGAGGCTTGTAACCTAGGTGGTAAGCTCTCCCAGTTGTTGGTGAGCTAGCCCTGCACGACTTGCCTTGATTTCTCATTCTCCACACTGAACATAATTTTCACCCTTAGGAGACTTAAAAGTCACTATACTATGGTAAAAATATATATAGACTCAGTGTGATTCTAACCATTCCATACACATAATTAGGTCGAATACTAACATGTCAAGAATAAAGAGATCCCACAAAAAACAATACTCCCATACCTCGAGAGAACATCCCCTTCACAAACAATTGTCTCTATACTGTACTACCAAAAGTGTATCTATCATCAACACCAAACTCATGAACTCTACCACTAGTATCAAAAAATTCACATGTTTTGAGAAAAAAATAAAGGAATGAGAGACAATAATATCAAATAAACCACTAGATAGCGTAGAATCTACAAGAATAATACCTCTAACTTTCGATGGTCCAACCTCACTATCCACAAGTGTAGACTGAATGATATGTAACCATCCTTCCCATTTTTCCCATTATGAAGTGTAAAATACTTGATATAAACCACTCTACTGATTTGAGAACTCTTTTCCAGAAACACTAAATCCACTTCCTCTAATGCCTTAGCTAGTAGAACTCTAGCTTCCAGAATCGTATGGTGTAGAAGAACCCCTTTCTACACCTTGGTTCTATCTAGCACCCCCATCACTACCCATATGTCATGGGTTCCTATAGAACTTCCATATATGTCCCATATTTCCACAAGATTGGAACTATACTAGCAGTTGGGGACAATTTCTATGATAGTGGACTGTCCTACAACACCGGTGGAAGGCTATCCGGGTAAGGTCCAAAGTAAATGATCCGTCTCCCCAACCACTCTTCCTACTACCCCCTAGCTAACACCCTCATAGCGATGCTTCCTGATTTTGGAAGATGTAATTCCTGATCATCCAACATTATCCATCTATCCTACACTAGAATCCTCATTTATGTTCCCCTCATCTATGACAACCTAATCCACCACCTCAGCAAACTTATTTAACCAGAAGAGGTTAACTTGGGACTTAATGTCTCATTTAAGTCTATCTTGGAAATTCCTCACAATATACATCTCATCCTCTACCAATTATAGAGAAAAAAATTTAAAAATATATACAGCGTACATCATAGTCCATCATAGAAATACTCCCCTAAGTCAACCTCATGAACTCAGCTAATTTTACTACCTCTAAATCTTTGGATAGGTGTTATCCATAAACTTTTCCAAGAATTCCTTCCATAACATACCATTATCCTATCCATTCTGAGTCTAAATGTCCCACCAGCACTTCACTAATCCTCATAGTATATAAGAATAAAAATTAAATCCTTTCTCAACTGAAGTCTCAAAATGGTTAAGTATAGTCTGGATGGACTCAATCCAGAACTCTGTTGCCTCATGTCCACCCTCTCTGGTAAAAGTTAGAGGGTTCTATAACTAAAACTCTTGTGTAAGGTCATACATACTCTAAACCACTATCTCTAGATCTATTTCCATAAATTTTATGAATCTAACAAACTTTTCATGAAACTGATCTCCTTATTCATCACTCGGAACAACCGGTGCCTCAGGTTCCACTATTAGAGGAGCATCTCCAGCCATGTCCTCCTGTCATCCTCTCAATAAATTTCATCATGGATGCATGTCTCTAAAATTACAAACACACATATTAGGACACATAACATTACTTTAATACATTTACATATGAGAAACAAAACACAATAAGTCACAATAATTCGTATACCCAAATCCCTCCACACAGTAAAAATAGAGGCACTATCACTACCCTTAACCATCCTACATCTAGGTCATGGTTAAAAAAGGGTAAACTAATTCTCATATTTAGGTTTCTCATTAGACAACCATTTATTCACATTTTTCATCATTTTAAAACTTTTAATTTCATATTAGGAACCATTTTTAGTTCAATTTCACAAGTAAGGGATAAAGTTCAATTTTAACAACTTACCCAAAACCCGTTTTCCTGTACGTGCCTAAAATAATGTGTGTTTGAAAATAATACTGAGTGCCTATAATGATGCATGAATGTGAGTTAAATCTCATAAAATATTTTTAAAAAATTATCACATCACACAAAAAGTGAATCACCCAAGGTGAAATAACATCTAATTGTAACAACAAATACCAATAACAACATCCCACCCTTGGTACTTGGGTTTTTCCTATACATGGGTTAGATACTCTCATAGATGAGCTCATGTACAAGGCCCAAATATTCTTAGTCTTCTATCTAACTTTCCTAAATAGTAAGAAAAAAGATAAAAAGAAAAGAAAAATCTTTTGATACTGCCTTGTAATGTCTTGACTCGAGTGCCACACACTAGTGCCCTGAGCTAGACCACTACATGACCTCAGGCTCACCCCCCATACACTATAGGATGCTGACTAGCAGCAAGGGTCTAATATCAATCATGGAGAGATTATACATTATTTATCAAAGTATCAAAATAATGTAAATAAAAAATAATAACCAAGTGATATAACCAAGAACCATACAAACTGGTATCAAAAGATGACCAAAACTAGAAATACAATATCAAAATTGAATTGTAGATATGCCATGACAAGGTGCATTCCAAGTGTCAAAATGAAAACCCAAAATTAAATACAATGAAAACTCCCAATCAGGTCTCGACACCAAGTCTAGTTCCATTATCTATGATCCATACCATATCATCTATATAATATAATTCCCTTTCCCTTACCCTATCCTGTAATCATGAAATCTACTCGGGTACCAATTAGACAGCCCAAGTAGGGTTTGAGTACAAATCACTAGGCCACCACCAATGACATATTAAACAATATTCATTCAAACAATGTATACAGTTGTATAAAGAATAAATAAATGCAATAAAGTTAATAGTTTATATTTATTCAATTATTCTTTATTTAACCACATAACCCCCGGGTTCCTGAGGACACCCAAACTCTCAATACTCGATTTAGCCCATGCCAAAGTCTAAACTAACCCCAAGGGATATCATATATCTAAATTTCATAATTACCATTTCTCATCTCAATTCACATATGAATTCCATTTTTACCATTCATCATTTCAATTCACATATGAATTTCATTGTTACCATTCACCATCTCAATTCAAACATGAATTTAATTGTTACCATTCATCATTTCAATTCACATATGAATTTAATTGTTACCACTAATCATTTAAATTCACACATGAATTCTATTTTTACCATTCATCATTTCAATTCACACATGAATTCTATTGTTACCATTCATCATTTCAATTCACACATGAATTCCATTATTACCACTCATCATTTCAATTAAAACAAGAATGAAGTTGTTACAAATCATAGTCTCATTTCACACATGAATTCTATTATTACCATTAATTGTCTCATTTCACTTATGAATTTCATTATTACCATTCATTGTCTCATTTTCCACATATCACAATATTACATTATCACATCAATTGCATTAATTAATTCAAAAATTAATTAATCACATCAATTTTATTACTAATTCAACAATCAGTTTATCATATAAATTCCATTAATTAATTCATCCATTAATTAATCACATCAATTCCATTAATTAATTAAAAAATTAATTAATCACATCAATACCGTTAATTAATTCAAAAATTAATTAATAAAATCAATTTAATTACTAATTCAACAACATTTTATCTAATTAATTCCATTAATTACTTAAAATATTAGTTAATCACATAAATTCCATTAATTAATTAAAAAATTAATTAACCACATCAATCCCATTAATTAATTTAGCAATTAATTAATCACATCAATTTCAATATTAATTCAAAAATTAGTTTATCACATCAATTGCATTAATTAATTCATCAATTAATTAATCACATCAATTTCATTAATTAATTAAACAATTAATTAATCACATCAATCCCATTAATTAATTCAACAATTAATTAATCACAATTCACTATACCAATATCCTCATAATTAATTCAACAATTAATTAATCATTTTCTAAAATCTCAATAACTCTATAATTAATTCAAAAATTAATTATTCCAATTCAAAATTCAATGTTCCCAAATTCAAAATCCATTAATTAATTAACTCATAAAATTAATTAATTCAATATAATAAACTCAATTATCAATAATATAATATAAATTATATAATTACATATACTTAATTGAAATTAGGACTTTGGGATATGAATAATAGACCACCTACCTCAATTCGTTGATAAACGATCGCCCAATGGAAATCCCCAATTTAAAATAGATAGGTCAAACCCATGACAAATAGAAATATCTTAATTCAATTCATATATCCAAGATTTAAATGAAATAAGATCTATTAAACCTAGATCTATATCTAAAACCGATAGCATATAAACATCCATATTTTATTCAGGAAGAGGAGTGAGAGAGAGGGAGAGAGATCAATCAAAAAGAAACCACATACCCAGAGAGGTGAAGATATTTAATCTTCCCATAAATTATTCAATAAAAGAGGTTGGGAGGGCTTAGAATATGTCCAGAAACCTCCAAAAACGAGTTAAAATGACTTGGTCTGAGTTAGGGTTGATTTGGGTGAGTTTCGAGGGTTCGAGTAAATTTAAGTTCAATTTTTGGATTAATTAAAACCATGTGAATGTATTGCTAATTAGGGGCGAACAGTTTCCCAACATGTGTACCTTAACCATGCACCTCTTCTGAGTGGTGGTGGTGGTGTGTGTGTGTGTGGGGGGGGGGGGGGGGTGCATGATTTCTCCTAACAGGGCACACAGTTTGGAAAACTGCATGCCAGCCATGTGAATCCCCACTTCTTAGGTTCACATGGTTTGCTGGGCTAGGGTGCATGGTTTGGCCAAATTGTTCACCAACCATGAACTACCTCTCCTCCTTCAAAAATTCTTAAATTTCACCCAAACAAACCCCAAGGTAAAAACCAAGCCAACATTTCTCAACACAAGTCAAAAGAGTACTTGTAAATGAGCCTGAGAACTCTCTAAAAAAGATCAAGATCTTACAATAGGTATAGTCAAGGGATTTTAGGAATAGTAAGACATACCATGTTATAGGTATAAAATCGAAGATACATTATGATAAGTTTAAATTTTTGGATACCTTATATTATGTTTACAGATATACCTTTCACTTTGGTTTAAAAGAAAGGTTTTATTAAATATACTTTATACGATTTTTTCCTAGAAAATACATTATGTTTTGTTTTTAAAATTTAGTTTTATTTTTAACTCCATTTTATATAATTCAGTTAGTTTTTAGTTCCACTGCTTTAACTCTTTCATTAGTAGTTTAAAATACTAATATTTTTATTTCCACTGTACCAGCTGTATTTCAATATAGTACTTATTTTTAGTTTCTAAGATCTTTAATCTCCTTAGTAATTCAAAAAACTAATCAATCCTTGATTTCATCAGTAATATAAAAATATTATTATCTCAAAACCTAAAGAGGAAAAACATTGTGAGTTTGTTTTAAAACTACAATTCACCCGTCTTGTATTTTTTTCACCATAACACACAGAAACAGTTTTAAATCGTAGAGTTATTCATATATCACCAAAACCCATAAATATACTTAATAACATTAGATTAAGGATAAATCAAAGTCATACATTGATGGGTTAATTGTAATTTTATTACAGAAAATATGTATCCCACATGAATGAAAAATAAAATAGACACACCTTTGTCACTACAGGAATATATAACCTCAGCAGTGTTTTTTTTCATTTTAATGGTGGTTAAAATTGATGCTAAATCGTTCCACAGTAGTTTAAAACAACCATTTCTATGTTTTACATCAAAAATTGTATTATGAATTTTTTATTTTTCATAAAAAATAATTTGTGATAGTTGTTTTTTAGTAGTGGTTTAGAAAACCACTTCTAAATTTATCCCCAATATACTATATTTAGTGACTTTTAACATAAACACTAATAAATTTGATACCAATACTAAAAATTCAGCTATTTTAGATGTTCTATTTGTGACGGGATCCTGTCGCAAAAACCCTTTTGCGACGGGGGCCTATCGCAAATAACCCATTGTAGAAAACGATGTCGCAAATAATATTTTTTATGATGTTCCCACCACAAAAAATATTAGTTGCGACGGGAAGCGGTCCTGTCAAAAATATATGTCCAATTAAATACATTATATATAAAAGAACCTTTAGTAACGGGCTCGTCGCAAAAAGTATTTGCGACGAGACACCAACCCATCACAAATAACTTATATGTTATAAACCTTTTGCGACAAGCCCGTCGCAAAAAAGTTATTGCAACAATAAAACAAACCATTGCAAAAAAACTTATATATATATATATAATCTAATTGCGATGAGCCCCCATCGCAAAAGGCCCCGTCGCAAATACTTAATAAAATAAAAAAATATTCATATCATTAAAATAATAAAAAAAATAAAAAATATTAAACTTATCAATATTTTCAAATACTTAATAAAATAAAAAAATAATAATAAAAATATTATTAGTGAAAAATAATAATAATATTATTAAAATAATAAAAAAATAAAGAATGTTAAAATTCTCAATATTAAGAAAAAAATATAAAAAAATTGTAAAATATTTTTATTATTATTAGTAAAATAAAAAAACATTAAAAAATATAATACTAATAATAAATAATAAAATATAAAAATATTAAAAATAAAAAAAAAATATGCAATATTCACACCAATATAGAAGATAAAAACTGTAAATAGTTCATAATAGAACAAATGTTCAATTCAAATGTTTTTAACATAATAAAAAATCACTAGGGGGATAGTTTTCTAGAGGAGCTAAAAGAGATGATAGAGGAAACTCCATCCCTAAACTACGAGTCAGACGACACATGTACTCTAGCTGATCGTGCTACTATTTCTGCAATCGATGCATGTCCTTCTCGTGCTGCTACTATTGCTGCTGCTACCATCGACGCATGTCCTCCTCATGCTGCTGCTGCTATCAACACATCTCTTACTAATTATTAGTAATTATTACTAATTATTACTAATTATTACTAATTATAACTAATTATTACTAATTATTACTAATTATTACTAATTATTACTAATTATTACTAATTATCTCTATTTATTACTATTTATTACCATGTATTACTAATTATTACTAATTATTACTAATTATTACTAATTATTAGTAATTATTCTATTTATTAATAATTATTAATAATTATTACTAATTACTACTAATTAGTACTATTTATTACTAATTACTAGTTATTACTACTAATTACTACTAATTACTAATTATTACTACTAATTACTACTAATTTCTATTTATTATTATTTATTACTATTTATTGCTATTTATTACTATTTATTACAATTTGTTACTAATTATTACTAATTATCACTATTTAGTACTATTTAGTACTATTTATTACTAATCATTACTAATTATTACTAATTATTACTAATTATTACTATTTATTACTATTTATTACTAATTGTTACTAATTATTACTAATTATTACTAATTATTACTAATTTTTACTATTTATTACTATTTATTACAATTTATTAGTCTTTATTAGTATTAATTACTATTAATTACTATTTATTAGTATTTATTACTATTTATTACTATTTATTAGTATTTATTAGTATTTTTTACTATTTATTAGTATTTTTTAGTATTTTTTTCTATTTATTAGTATTTTTTCTATTTATTACTATTTATTTCTATTTATTTCTATTTGTTACTAATTATTTTTATTTATTAGTATTTATTACTATTTATTACTATTTATTACTATTTATTACTATTTATTACTATTTATTAGTATTTATTAGTATTTATTAGTATTTATTACTATTTATTACTATTTATTACTATTTATTAGTATTTATCACTAATTATTAGAATTTATTACTAATTATTAATATTTATTAGTATTTATTATTATTTATTACTATTTATTAGTATTTATTAGTATTTATTACTATTTATTAGTATTTATTACTATTTATTAGTATTTATCACTAATTATTAGTATTTATTACTAATTATTACTATTTATTACTATTTATTAGTATTTATTACTATTTATTAGTATTTATTACTAATTATTAGTATTTATTACTAATTATTAGTATTTATTACTAATTATTAGTATTTATTACTAATTATTAGTATTTATTACTAATTATTACTAATAAATACTATTTATTACTAATTGTAAATATTTATTACTATTGTTTTGAAATTATTACTATTTATTTATAATTATTACTAATTAGTATTAATTACTATTAATTACTGCAAAATAAAACTACTAATTACTAATTACCACTAATTATTTATATACATTACTAATTATCGTTAATAATTAATAATTATTACTAATTACTAAGAATTAGTACCAATAATTTAATTTTATTATTATAAATAAATACTGATAACAAAACAATTTAAATCTAACATAATTACAACTAATCAACAATAATTAAAATTATTATAAAGAAATGAAATAAATACTAAATCAAATAAAACCTAAATACCTCTAAACTTGATCTCTTATAATTGTAGGCGGCTTCACAACTTCTTCGTAAAAAAAACTAACTCTCAAAAATTTTCACTCTAAAATTAGATTTTAGAGAAGCAAAGAAAAAAGGAATTCAAGAGGAGGGAAGGAAAATGGATAGAGGGTATATATAGGTTAGATTAGTTGCGATGAGACTATTAGCGTCATAATTCCCGACGCTAATAGTACTTTTTGCGATGGGCCCCATCGCAAATACTTTTAGCCGCATTAATTACGGTCGGTAGTTAAAAGGTTATTTGCGACGGACCCCGTCGCAAAAAGTAACCTGCCGACAGACTATTTGCAACAAGACAACATCCCATCGCAAATAGGTTTTTACCGCCGCCGGTTATTTGCGACGGGTCCCGTCGCAAATAACCTCCGGGGTCGAACTAGTTGTGACGGGTGATATCCCATCACAACTAGTGTTTACCGCCTCCCAACATTTGCGACGGGTGATATCCCATCACAACCAGTGTTTACCGCCTCCCAGCATTTGCGACGGGCGGTGCCAACCCGTCGCAAATACCATTTCCCGCGGTTTGGTGCGCAATCCCCGCCAAACCGCACGAATGTTTTTGCGACATGGTGCCTCTTCCCATCACAAATAATTGGTTATTTGCGATAGGATGACCATCCTGTCGGAAATAACCTCTTCGACGAACTATTTACGACGAGATTTATTCCCATCGTAAATAACGGATTTTTCCCGCAGTGTACATTTATAAAAATTTATATCATATTTAGTACTGATTTTAATGGTGACTAGTTATTTATCGGTGGTTAAAACTACCCCAAAATAGTTTGTGGTGATTAAAACAACCACTAAATATGGGATAACATAAAAAAATAAATGCATAGGAAGCCTTAATACACTCCACCCATAAAAAACGCACAAAAAATTATCCAACCTTTATAAAATAATAGTAAAAATGATTCATATATTTTAAAAAATAAAAACTTTATATACCATAACTGAATAATATTAAACTTAAGTTGATTAGTAATCCAACATTTCATAAATTGTTCAAAGACATCAATCCCCGTCACCATCACTCTCTTTAGATGGGACATGCTTCTAATCACTTCCTTTTATACTTATGTACCATGGTGCCTAGATTTAAAGTATTTAAATGAACATATTCGAAAAATATTAAACATCTATAAGCAAGAAAATCTAGAAAATCATAGGAAAAGAAAAGATTACCCATAAATAAATTCATTTTCAATAATCTTATTTAAAACATGAAACACATTATTACATGAAATAAAACTATATAAAATATATCCAAGTTATAAAAAAAGGAATTAATTATATAAAATTGGATAATAGTAATGTTTCCCCAGTAATGGATTCCCCAAAACGGAGAACAAATTATTTATGAAAGTTATGATATCATATCTTTTACTCTACACTACTATACTGATAAACCTATCATTCAAGTAATCAAAAATGATATCAATCAAGGCCTTTAACTAAAATAATAACATTTACATGTATTAAAAATATTTATTATTACATGATATCATTTAAATTGTTTAATTATGTATGATGAATATAATTTATATTGTTTTATTATGTATGGTGAACATTTTTTATTAGTTGATGAATACTTTGTTTTATCGTCTCCTATTATCCTATGATGTTTATGACTTGGTTAATGTTTATGTTTATAAAAAAAATCAATTTTCTTTGACATATATATTATGATCCTTTTTTTGGTAACCAAAGTGTTTTAAAAGTTCAAAGTTTCAAAATTATTTCAAGTATAATGGAAAATTATGGTTTTAAACTAATAAAGAAACAGCTTTATTATTGACTATGAAAGTATGATTTTTTCCAATATGGTTTTATCCTGAAGGATTATTTACTCTAAGTTTAAAAGTTATTGTATTAAAATTATATTTTTGATTTTTCTTTGTAACACCCAAATATTTTAGTGTCAATATTCATTTTAAGAAATATACTGTTTAATAGCTTTTTCACACACAAATTTTAAAGAAAACAAACCGCGATTCATTTTATTAAGATAAAATTATAATTAGTAAATGTAACAATTATAATGTATCTATTAAGTTGGAGGGTATAAATAGTGGTAACCACATTATTAAATAAATAAATAAATAAAATTAAAGGTCATTTTTAATACTAATAAATTGATAAAATTCAATTAGTTTAGCTAAAAAATTAATAAAATCATTTTATCCACACAAATATATTTTATTAAAAATTTTCTTTTCATAATCTATGAATTTTATTATATTAATGTAATTTATTGATAATATATACAATAAAATAAGTTAACAAAAATCTAATAGTTATTACTAGGTAGGTAATAAATTCATTTTATTATTAGATGATATTTTTTTCTAATTTTTTTCATGCGTTATGCGTGCTTCTATTAAAATTAATTTTTATAACTTTTAAAAACTGAATTGGATAAAATGATTTGAATATTTTTAATAAAAACGTTAAAATTAATTAATAATGTTAATTTTAATTATATACATAGAAATAATTCAATGATAATGAAGTTAATTACTACAATAATGGTAAATGGGTTATTTTGAAAGAATTGTTTTTAAAAAAATTATGTAATTTTTATATAAATAAATTAAATTGATATCATTTAAATAATGAATCTAATTTTATTTTTAAATATATTAATACTCATTTATTTTTTATTTTACATGACATTAGGTTAATAACATTTAAATATTTAAAATATATATTGTCTATAAAAATAGTTTTTATTATATTATATTTTTTTAATTTAAAAATGTATTTTTTATATTTGTAAATTGAATAAGATTAAATGGAGTCCAAATTTGGATCCTAAACATCAAAATTTGGTACTATGGTTCATCTTATTTTTTTGGTAAAAAATAATTACTAGGATAAAAAATTTAATGATGGTTAATTAAGGTAAAAATGGGCAACTTGAGGTGGATCGAATTTTGTTAAGTTTAATTGAAACTTAGACCTTATAAAAGACCTTTTTAGGGTTTAAATTTATAAATACATATATAACCAACCATTCATCACCTAAATCACCTAAATCCCAAGTTATTCCACCTTTACCCCTCATATACCATTTAATTCCAAGGAAAATTCCATCTTTTTCACTTATAAAAAGAGATCACTTCTACCCTCTTCAAGAAACTATTATCCTTAAAATTATCCTTGAAACCATAAATATTTTAAACCTCCTAGAATAATATTCATTTTTCATATTCCTATATTCAAAATATTTTTTCCTAATCCCTCTATTTCCAAGCAGCTTCAAAGAGATGGTTCATGTTCCCAACGTGAGTACTAATCCCTCCCGGAATTTTTTCTTATTTATATTCCTAAAAAACCTATTTTAAATATAATATTATAATTAAATAAGTATCATTAGTATACTAAAATCTAATTATATTTATGTAATAATAATTTTCTATATTCTACCCAACCATTCAGAAAATGAACACGTCGCCCGTTCGTATGTGAAGACTACCACCTCCATGAACGATGTGTTTCATTTTTCATCAGCGCATTAAATGAGATGGTTCTAAAAACGGATTTAATGTAAAAATATGACATTTTTTACATTATTAACTTTCTAAAAATATATACATGGAATTATATTAGTAGTCCCATCCTTTGGAAAATGAAAACATCGCTTGTGTTACGTGCAAACTTCTGCCACCATAGACGACATGTTTAGTTTTTCATTACTGCTTTCACAAATGGTTATATAAATAATTTTATGGTTAAATATGATGATAATAAGTATATTATAACTTATTTAATATTATTTAGGAATTAAAAAATTAATAATAATTATTAAGTAATCCATTGACATCATTAAATTACTCAAAATAAGCCTGTCACAGATTTCATCTTCACGAATCATAAATTAAACTATCATGGAATGTTATTGGAAATTTATAAATAATTATGTAACTATTATTATATAAAAATTGAATAATATATTAATTGTTAAATTATATCAAGTAGTGAGGATCGACATCAAAATTGTAAAACAAATACGAAACAATCAAGGTTACCATCATCCAATGATGAAAATAAATAATAAAAATATAATTAATGTGTAATGAATGGTTATAATTAATGAATATAAAAGTTAATAGATATTTATTAGGTTATAAAATTATTTATTTGTAACAACTAGAAATTTACGTGTAATTGTTTTTATTTATATGTAATTTTTCGAGACCACAAAATTCGATGGCACGTGGTTCCAAGGCCCGGAGATCCTAGAATGAGTTTTTGAACTTTTTTTACGAATGTACAGTAAACGTGCGAGTGAGATTTTTTATCTTTTGAACCAGTGCTTGGATTAAAAATCTAAGGGAATCTTTGAATTCATCACCAAAGGATTTTCCTAGAAATTATTTAACTTCGTCCGGAAAGGGCAAAGTGGAAAAGTTATTTTTTGGACTTTTTGAAAAAAATAATTATTTTATTTTATTTCTCATAGTTGAGTGGAGGATGATGATGCTGTGGGGAATCAACGGGGCAATGATGATGCACATTGATTATTCTCATCAATGGATCGTTAACTCACAGCGTAACGATGGTTTAATGACGGGTAACAATGAGGTTGTTTCATAAATGAAACAACGTAACGACGTGACATCACATTATAATGGAAATGCTGTGACATGCTCCTATTTATAGTTCGAAAAGCTGGGGAAATAAGGATTAAAAATTTGGTGGATTATCTAGTAAACCTCTGACAGACTTCCACCCTAGTGAATAATGATAAATGCCGATAGGACTTCATCATCTTTGATGAATTTCAATGATTAGATTTGGGAAGTGACATCAAGATATTAATCCCTCAAGGGAGAACGTCGCGACATCATACGTCATAAGAGGCAGGAGTTTTTGATTTTATGTTCTTCCCCGTCCTTCTCTAAAATCTAAGAACACAGATCAATCCATGAACAGGTTGATCCCTAATTAAAGTGTTATGCAGGAGGGTGATTTTATTCTTGGTGTTATTTTATTTGGGGTCAAAATATTGGCATGGAATGATTGAACGAAAACTCCTCAAACCTCCCCCATATTTAAAATTCTAAGGCAGAGGCCTCAAGTTGATACAAAAAAGTCCTGAGTGCCTTCTCATGTGCGTTCTTGGTGGTTGTACCCTTGAAATGACGACAATGCGGGTTTGGGGTCCTCGCGGTGAAGAGGTTGTTCCCTAGAGGCCACATACACAGACAACTCGAAGAAAGGACCACCGAAGCACGTTCGGTGGTCTGCTAAACTCCCAGCCAGTGCACCGACACTGACGGAGGCACCAGTGGGTCACGTTGACCGGGAATCTGTGGCTCGTGAGTCATAATGGCATGCTAGAGGATGCGGTTCCAGGAAGGGCGCCGCGTGGAGGGACAACCCATGTCCAGGGCCGTCCGGACGGCTGGCGAAGCCACAGTCCATCGATAGTAGATGGTGGAAGAGCCCTGTAGCCTTGGGGCTAGGGGGAGCTGGAAGCGGTATCTAGGACACGTCCCAACTGGTTGGCACCACCGACCACACCGCGTGGTTGGTCCCCAGCTAGTAGGCTGAGCCCCCATGCAGGCCTGTCCGGACTATGCCGACGGGCCGAACCCGTGCCGGTGGGTGGGAACTGCACCCAGTAGGCTATAACCGCACTAAAAGGATGGAATCGCACCCCCCTTCGGGCTAGGTCGGACTAAAATGGGTCGTTGGGTGACCCAGCGGGCTGGACCCAAGGCCAACCAGGCCAGGTCTAGTGAGGCCTGTTGGGTTTGGCCTACTGGCCAGGCCGGACCAGACTGACCTCTCCCCACACAAGGCCGGGTCAAGTTCGTCTTAATGAACTGGGGCATATGGGACCCCCCTGTATGGGTGGGTCAGGTCGATCTGACTCAGTCGGACCGAACCCCGTCGTAACCAGCCACCTGGTTACTAAAACTCCCGTATCTTTCAAGTCGCATGTCCGATTGACAAGCCGTTTGTGGCATTGGGACCCACTCAATGAGGCAAATATTTTTTCACACTCTATGGTGACTTTCATGGAAGTTGGGATGCGATGAAGGGATTGAGGAGTAATTTTCCTTAGCGCACTATGTACAGAACCATACGACTGGCTGAGACCAGAAGACTACTGACTTTTGGCCCAGCAGGAAGCACCTATCTTTGAATTTGTAGTCCCACAGTATGCAACGGGTAGGAGTACCTCAGTAGAACATGACTAGGGGGAAGCACCTCTCCGTGACTTTGCAGGCCCACGGTACTTGATGGGGAAGAGTACCTAAGTAGTCCAAGGTTAGTGGGAAGCACCTCTTCGTGACATGGTAGGCCCACTGTAATCCCTAGAGGAGGATTTCTCCAGTAGCCAAGGTGTTTGACGATGTGATGGATAAATATACTGTTAGTACCCTAGAATATACCTAGTGTGAGCTGTCTAGTGTTTCATTCTTTACTTTGAGGAATTTTTGTGTGCTCTTTCCTTTTTTTTGGGGTCCCTACTGAGTACTATGTTACTCAGCCCTGCACAGGCTTCACCCACACGTGTTCTGTCTGGTGTAGATGATCGATGTTTTGATATGGGTGTTTAGGGATATGGGACTTATAGACACTATGAAAAAGGACTTGGTGACCTAGGACTTGGTGATCTCTAGTAGGAACGAGAAAACATGACATACTACTTCAGCTTCTAATAGCTTCACTACTTTCACGATCATGTGGGGTTTTTCTGTGGATGGCCATTATAGTTTCCTTTTTTTACTTTCTATTTTCATTTCTTTGTTGGATTTGTATTCTAGACCACTTACTTTCAGTTGTACTTGCACCCATCCTTGTTTTAGTGGTACTTGTTTCCCCCTTTCAGTGTATTGGGATGTGGTTGGGTGTGTGTGTGGGTACAGGTACTCAGAAAAATGCCTCCCACCTATAGTTTGATGACTTCGACACTAGTCACTGGCCCCTGGACTTCAGGAGGCGGGCTTTGGGTAGTCACGACACGGGCCTCGGGAGATGGGTTGTGACATTATTAATATGGTTATGTTTATTATATAGTATTTTAATGAACTTTCGTGAAATTAAAGAGTTAAAATAAGGTTTTATCGACTAAAAGTTTCTTTCTTTGAGAAATGCTTCACACTATAAACCTATGTTCTTTTATATGGTGTATATAACTCCTATTTGACATATAAAATCATTATTTTATTTATATTAATTTTATTTAAAGTTCCATTTCAATTTATCTCTATCAATAACATTCAATTAAAATGTTACTAATGCGGTATGATTTTTCGCTAACTCAATTTCAGTTCATTGAGTTTTGATCATTATTATTGAATTATATTCTTATAATTTGGGTAAAAAATACCTTATTATTAAATTATATTTCACTTAATATCATGATTCTAGGTATTTAAATTTATTCCTCATAAACTCATTTTCTATGGATTATTATCTCAATTCATTTTCTTTGATGGATTCCTTGCTTCATAAAAATGCAATGTGGTTAAGAAAAATCCATATCCACTTTAATGGATATTTCTATTCCATATACATATTATATCTTTCCATTTTTATTCATTTCTTATTTTAAAAACTAAATATGTTTTATCCCATTAAATATTCTTATTTCTCTTTAAATCCTTTAAAAATAATGTTTTATTAATATTTTTACAAAATAAGTTTCAATAAAGGTATTTTAAAATATTAAATAGGATTTTCATTTCATGGTCATATATTTTATATTTAACTCTTTATTACATTAAAAATCATTTATTCATTTTCAAAATTCAATTTTTTATGATGTCCCTTTTAAATAACGTATTAAAAATTGTTATGGTTCTCTTCTTTAGAACGATATTAAAAAGCGAGCTGTAAATTCATTTTTGATTAACTTTGAATTTATATACAAAATGTGAATGAAATAATATTTTAAACTATTTCTATAATAATTAATTTTACCACCACCTTCATTGATTTTATTTTAGAAACTTCCTCTCCAAGTCTTCATGGAGTTTTAAAGAAATTTATATTCCCTTTTCTTCATTAAATATTTTATAAAAATAGGATAAAAAATATAAAGGTTATTTATTATTATTTCTCTAATTTAAATTTTAATTATCTTATAAATGTTTTTTCATCAACGTAAACATCCTTCAAAGTACTTATTTTTCACTTGGAATTTTCTATTATGATACTATCCACCTTTTTTTCTCTCAATAAATTATGATCATGTATTATATTTATTTTCTAAGGAAATTATTGATATCCTATATGTTTTTATTTTAATACATGAGTTTATTCATTACTAAGGCTAGTTGATTATGTATTTTTTTGATATTTATTTGTTTCATATGGTTAATACATTAGAATTAATTAAGAGAAGAGAGGGGCCTAAAATCGATGCATCAGTGGGTCTACTGTGACAAAAAATATTTGGTATTTGGTGCATGAATACCTAATTATTAATGATGAATTGTCATGAGTCCTAAATAGTAAGATAATGATGCCTTGTTGGAAGTTCATGACAGTAAGATCATGATGTATTGGAGTGAGTATTAAGATGTCCCACATTATTAACTTCACCATTATAAAATATGTTATTTTTATTTGTGTGATTATTTTTTATCATTATCCATGGATTAATTTCAAGATCATATTATCAGTTATATAGAATTATTCAATTTATTTGTTCTTAACATATTATTCATTATTTATTTATTAAATGATATCTTTTGATATATGTTACCATTTACCAATCTTTTGATCTCAAATTTCATATGTTTCCATTTTTCTAGGTTAGGAAGAAGTCTAATACATTTGATATGTCTAGAAAATCATGTGTGGAGAATTTTGTGGAATATGTTGAAGAATCATATTAGAATAAGGAATTATTAGTATAATGTAAAAAAATCCAATGGATGGAAATGATATTGGTCTTGTTAGATAATTTTTTCCTAACACTCTAAATATCTAAACCTAAATGGTTCTTAGTGTGTAAGTAACTAACCATTTTTTATTGATATTTTAATTATGGATATTTAAATTTGGATCACTTTTGTTGCTTTCAAAGCTATTATGAAAAGATTATGTTTAGTCTCACCAGATTCCAAGAGTGAGGGTTCAAGGCATCATTTTTGGTATCAAAGCAGAGGTTAGATAACCTTAGAGGATATGAAGAGTACATAATCTAGGAATAGGAAACCCTTAGGGTTAATATGTGATTAAATTTCAAGTAAATTTTTGACATATTGGAAAAATATTAATACCTTTTGAGAGTATATATGATTAAGGTATATATTGGTTAGTATATGATTTGACATTGTTTGGGGATTAGGACAATAAAACATTAGTGAAAATCCTAGGTATAATATTAAATGTAGGGAAACATCTATTTTTTTGTTAAAGTATATAGGGTGTGGAATAATAGAAATAATAACCTTGTATGGATACAACTAAGTGAATGCAATCTCTAACATAGAGGCACCTAGGGATAATAACCATTAAAAATAATGGTTGAGTGTTAATTAGATATTTAATTAATGCACAATAAGTGGTCCTAACGGTAAACTTGGTTTAAAACTACTAAGGGATATTCTTTAGTGATTCACATACTCTTTATGAACCATTATAATGGATTTAAATAAAATTTTATGATGTAATATATAACTAGTTAGGTTAGAGATCCTAATATGAATATAACTATGGACAAGCTAGGTTAAACTAAAGAAGTTATGGGTTGATCCAATTATAACATAGTTTAAGAAAAAGTATCATATATTCAAATGAAGGTGTTATAGGAGAATACATCCAAGGATTGAGTTTTCATATTCAAATGGTAATTTAATCTGATTTTATTGAATATTATTATAATCATTTTAGTATTAATATTTTTTTTAAAAGAGGATCATGAAAATGAATCCGTGAATGGTATATCTCTAGAAACTCATAATAATTATATATATAAGGATTAATATTTGAAAAAATGGTTTAGAATATCAACATATACCTATTATAAATGAAAATGTGAATTTTATAGTATTACCCATAATAATGAGTTATAAATTTCTTCTTAATTCATACCCTTAGTTTTTTTTTCAATAGTGATAAGTAATTAAGAATTTTGAGGACGAAATTTATTTAAGTGGGTGAGAATATAAGACATTTGTATTTTAGTATTAATTTTACTTTTAATAAATATTATTTTTAAAATATTTCTTCACACACAACACAAAACTAAAGTAAACCGTGATATATTTTATTAAGATAAAATTATATGTTGTAAATATAACCATTATAATGTAGTTGTAAATTTAGAGGGTAATATTGGTAAACAAATCCTGAAATATATTTATAAATAAAAATAAAGTCCATTTTTAATACTAATCCCTTGATAAAATTCAATTAGTTTAGCTAAATAATTAATAAAATCATTTAATGCACAGAAATATATTTTACTAAAAATTAGATTTTTATGTGCTAGGAATTTTATTATATTAATGAAATGTATTAATAATATTTAGAATAAAATAATTTAACATCTATTAAATAGTTATTACTAGTCAAGTAATAAATCAATTTTATGCTTAGAATATAAATGTTTCTAAATATATTTTCATACTTTTTGCACATTTAGATTAAAATTAATTTTTATCACCTTTAAAAAATGACATATAAAATAATTTGAATATTTTTAATCATCATGTTAAAATTATGAAATATAGTTTATTTCATTTTTATACATAATAACAAGTTACTAATATTAAAGTTAATTATCATGATAATAGTAAAAGAGTTATTTTAAAATAATTTTATTCACAAACATTGTGTACCTTTTATTTAAATAAATTAAATTGATATATTTTAAATAATAAATCAATTTTTATGGTTAAAAATTTAAAAAATATATTAACACTAATTTAATTATTATTTTACATGAAATTTTTTAAGAACATTTAATGATTAAAGACATTTTTCTACAAAAACTGTTTTTCTATATTTTATAAATTTTAATTTAAAATCTATTTTTCTCATATTTAGAAATTGAATTATATTAAATGGAGTCCAAATTCTTATCCAAAATACAATTTTTTAATAGCTATTATATTATATTTTTAATAAAAAAGTAAATACCAAAGTTTAATTTGGGTAAAAAAGGGTAACTTGAGGAGGTTCTAATTTTGTTAAGTTTAAATGAATCTTAGATATATTCTATAAATTATTTTATATGATTAAAAGTAATACCTACTTATCTCAAAAACCATTCCTCACCTAACTCACCTAATTCCCATGTGATTCCATCTTTTCCCCTCACCTACCATTCAATTACAAGGAAAAGTCCCTCTTTTTCACCTATAAAAAAACTAACTCCCACTCTCTCCAAAAAACACTTATTCTTTTAATTATTATTTAAAACCTAAAATTTTTACCTATCGTATAATCTCATTTCTAAATCATAATATTCGAGTCATACTAATTTAGTTTAATCCCTCCATTTCCAATTAGTCTCCAAGAGAAGGTTCAAGTTCTCAATGTGAGTAATAATCACTCCCCAACCATTTTCTTATTCATCTACCTCCTAAAAACCTAATTTAACCATAAAAATATAATTAAATAATTATAATCAGTCTAATTAAATTTCATTTTTTATATAATAACCATTTTCAACCTTCCTCCCATCCATTCGAAAAATGAAAACATCGCTCATGCGTATGTACAGACTATCGCCTCCATGGACGACATGTTATGTTTTTCATTAAATATTTAAATTAATTATTCTAAAAATTCATTTCATGTAAAAATATGATATTTATGAAATTATTAATTTTATATAAAGATAAATTTGGTATTCTATTTGTATTACCATCCTTTAAAAAATGAAAATGTCACTCATGTTACATGTAGACTATTGCCTCCATGGACAATATATTTTTTTCATCACCTCTTTCGTATATAGTTATATAAATAATTTTATGGTTACATATTATGATAATAAGTTTATTATAACTTATTAAATATTTTTTTAATTATGATAAAAAAATGAATAATAATTATAAATTAATTTGTTGATATCAATAAATTACTCGAAACATGCTCATCACCGATTTCATATTCACTAATCGTAACTGAAACTCTCATAAAATAATATTTGAACATTATAAATAATTATAAAACTCTTATTATAGTACCTTTAATAATATATAAAATATTAACTTGATTAAAATAATGAGGACAAATATCATAATTATGAAACTCATATGAAACAATCAAGGTTACTAATATTCAATGATGAAAATAAAAAATAACTAGATAATGAATATGTAATGAATGGTTATAATTGAGGTGTATAAAAGTTAATAGATTTTAATAAGTTTATAAAATGAGTTATTAATATTGTTTTTATTATAAAATAGGTTAAATATATTTCATTAAAGTCAAGAGTTAAGGTAATATTTTCTTATCTCAAAATTTCCATCTTTGGGCTATTCATCGAATTACGCACTTATATTAATTTATATTATTTATATAATTATTATTATACATATTATATCATTTTTATATTTATATTCATGGTATATAAAGTTCTATTTCAAGTTATATCTTTAAATAAAATTAAATTAAAAACTTACCAAACTTATAAGGATTTTTACAAACTCAATTTCTATTTATTGAGTTATCACAGTTCTTCTTGAATTTCATTATTATAATTTGTGTAAAATATGCCTTATAATTTAAGTTTATTTAATTTTATATCATTATTATGGTTATTTAAATTTCATCCTCATAAAATTTTTTTCTAAGGATTGATATATCAATTCTACTTGTTTGGTGGATTCCCCACTTCATAAAAATTAAATGTGGTTTGGAATATTTCTTATCCTATTTAATGATTGTTTCTCACCAATATCCATTTTATCTATTAAAAGTATGTTTTATTCTCTTATTTTTAAATCCAAATATGTTTTATCCCATGTGAGATTATTATTTATTTTTACCTCCTTTCCAAATAAATCTTTATCATTATTTTTATGATGTGGGTTTAAGTAAAGGTATTTTAAAATATTAAAAAGGATTTTCCTTTTATGATCATATATTTTATCTTTCAATCCACATTTAAGTACTCAATATTTATTCATTTTCAAAATACCATTTTTTAATATTTATGTTTCTATATAATGGTTTAAAAATTCCCCAGGTCATGTTCTTGTAAATTATATTTAAAAGTTACCCATGAATTTATTTTTGATTAGCTTTGATTTTCTTTACAAAATATAAAAGGAAACCTATTTTAAACATTTTTCATAAAAATTCATTTTCTATACAACTTCATTGGTTTTATTTTAGAAATTTCATATCCAATTATTCATGGGTTTTTAAATAAATTTCTATTCCCTTTTATTTATAATATATTTACTAAAAAGGGTTTCAAAAATATAAAGGTTATTTCTTCTTATTTATCCAAGTAGTTTTTTAATTATATTATAATGGTGTTTTTAATCTATTTAAACATCCATATAAGTGATTATATTTCACTTGGGATGTGATCTTATGATTCAATCCACCTTATTTATTTTGATGTATTATGATTATGTTAGTCCATTCATTATTTGGGAAAAGTATTAACATACTGTATGTTTATATTTCAATAAATTTTTTTATTGATTAAGAAGGAAAATTAAATATTTATTATATTAATATAAATTCATTTCATATGGTGAATAAATTAGTCTTATTGAAGTTATGTGAGTGTCCTAGAATTTTTTAGTCCATCAATGCATCATTTGGTCTCATGAGACAAAAGACATGGGTATTTGTTATATGCCTACCCCATTATTAATGATGACTTGAAACAAGTCCTAGATAGTAAGATCATGATGACTTGTCATGAGGCCTTGATGGTAGGTTCATGTTGTATTGTATCAAAGATTAATATGTCCCAAATTATACATTTTAAAACTTTAAAATCAGTTATTTTTATCCATGTGATTAAATTTATTATTCTGCATGAATTTATTTTCAGCTCATGTGATTAGTTATGTGGAATTATTGAATTTTTTATTCCTATAATATTATTCATGAATTTTTTATTACATTATAACTACTTATATACACTATCAATTATCAATAATTTGAGTTTACCCTTCTTATGTTTCAATTTCCCTAAGTTAAGAAGAATAATAATATATATAATATGTCTAAAAGAGTATCATATGTGGATAATATTATGGTAGATGTTAAAGTCTTATGATATAATAAATAATTATTGGCATAATGGAAGACATTTCAATTATATTAGAAAGTTATGGGTAATTTTAGATAATTTTTTTTATTAAATCTATAAAATTAAAAACCAAAAAGGCCCTTGGTGTGAAAGTAACTCAATATTTGTTGTTGATATTGTAATTATGGATATTTAAATTTGAGTCACTTTAGTAAACTTGAATTATATTATGAAATGACTATGTTTATTCATGATAAATTTCTAGTGTGAGGGATCGGGGCATCACATTGTTCATAAAAAATCCTCAATGATGAAACATATTGGAATGATTTGTGATTTTTAACAAAATAATGCCTAAGGTTTCATAGTTCAATGTGTAAGGATGGGTCCTTTTGTTCAGTATAAATTTGGTTATTTAGTTTGATGAGGGGATAAATTTTAAATTTATGGTTGTAAGAGAATTATGAATCTAGGAACCTCTTAAAGGAGGTGTTTTTGGATTGAAATAATGTTAAAAGTGTGGTCGTAGGAGTCAAATGAGAAAACCAACGGATTGAGGTTATATCTAGGAATACAACCCATTTTTGTAGTCCCAAAAGAATTACTTGACCTTAAAAATTACATAATCTTGAGTTTTAAGTAAATAATTAATTATATTATATTTTAGTATATTTTCAGGTTTATAGTTTTAGAGAATATGGTCATAAACCATACATAAAAAAACCTTATTTTTCAAAGTAGTACTTATGATCAGTATCCATTTTCCCACAATATAAAACTTTAAAAAAAACATGTTTTATTTTAATGATAAATCTTCCTGATTTTTAATTTTAATTCTTCTTTATTCTTACCCATCATTAAACCCTATGAAAAATATTTTTAAAATATGGGATTAACAGAAAAATGATCTTTAAAGGACATAAAAAGAAAAAAAATAAACCCATTAGTCCATTTAAAAACCATGAGATCATAAAAAGAGTATTCCTTCAAATTTGAGCTTAATTAAATAGACTTTAATGCCCAATTATTTTCATAAAACACTTTATAAGAAAACATAAGGGAAAAATCATAACTATGAGGATTTCTTAAAAAATATAAAAACTGATGAAATATTTTTTCTTAAGACATACCTTTTTACCTTAAAAGGTTATAATCCTTCCTTTAGAAATATCATTATCTTAACTTTCTAAAATAAAATTATTTTTGTTTAAACTCATTAGCAAACATAGAAAAGTAATGCAGGTTCCCTAGGATATCAACTTTATAGAACCCTCATGGAACCCTTACAAATTAGAATAATCATAAAATCGAATTATAATATAATTCAAAACCAATAAATTAGAGTTATATCATGGAACCACCAATAATTGGTTTATAACATAACCAAAAATCATCATAAATAATTACTAATTACCATAACATAATCATAACACTTAAAATCTTTTAGTTTTCAAAATATTATTTTCACCCAGAAGAAAATATTTCCAGATATTGATATATACTTTTCCTTTAAGAACATAATTTTCAAAACTAAAATTATCAGGATAAAGGAAAAATGGATTTTACTTGAATAAAAAATTAATGCTAATAAAGAAAGAAAAATATAAAATAATGGTTATGGTAGTGGGAAAATTCCTTATCATCGTATACGTTAAAATATAATATTCCATTTTTGTTTTGTAATTAAAGTAAAAACATTTTTAAAAAATATTTCCTTTGAAAATATTTGAGAGAATTAAAAAGGAGACATAAAATTTCATTTATAGTTATTTAATGTAAATATAAATTCATTAATAATATATTTTTATTAATACAAAAAATTAAGAAAAAGAGTCAGAAGGGATCCTCTAAAAATATTTTTAAAAGAAATCCTCTTACCCTGAGTCACACTCATCACATTTGTTCTTTATATTCTTGAATAATAAAATTATTTTAATTTTTTAATTTCTAAATAATTTTTTTTAATTTTATTATTCCTTTTATTTTCATGTTATAATCAATCACATTGACAATTAAGTTCACGTCAGGCATTTTGACGATATTCGACTCATATGTCCAAAATGAATCTAGTAGGTTGAATATGGTCAAAGTGTTAATTATTTAATAATATAAAAAATAATAATCATTAAATAATTATTATATTTATAAAAAAATTATAATTTTAAAAAAAATCTTGATAGATGGTTATGAAAAATGAACCCTGTTATAATCATGGATATGGTAGGCCATACGTAAGAATGAGTAACGTTTCCATTTTTCAATGATCATTATGGAAAGAAGGTAAATAATAATTTTTCATTTAATAATTATCATAATATCATAAATACTATATTATTTCTTTAAATATTTTTATATATACCATACATGTGATCTGGTGATGAAAACAAATCACATTACTGTGTGGAGGCGGTAGTCCACAGGTAAGCACAAACGATTTTACCATTTTTTAGTGAATAGAAAGGTAGTAAATTAAATGATATGTTATATTTTCATAATAATAAATATGGAATGAATATTATATATATGAATTAAATTCATCATTACAAATAGATGTGATAATAGGTGATATAAAATGAATTACATTGGTTTGCGAGGCGATAATCTATTGTACACACGAACAATGGTTTTATTTCCCATTTGATGGAAGAGGTAATGGATATAAATCATGCCATCAATAAAAAATAAGTTTTTGGTAGATACCGGTTTTATTATTTCATCAATTTTGAATAATATTTTATAGAGGTAGAATAAGTAATAAAATGAAAATGCTTGATTAATAACTATACCTCTTCTCTGCACACCGTCTTAAGGTTTACACCAAAATATTTTCTAGGATAGTTTTATGATCAAACCAAGGAATCTTAGATGTGGGTAGGGATGTAAGAAATTTATTTTGGTAGTTATTAGTTGAACCAAAATTATTTTGAAGTGTGAAGAAAAGAGGTGACGTGTTTTCCTATTATACGAGAGAGGAGGGGTACCCTTGGAATTTTTTAAAGTATTAGATTAATATAAATTAATTTTCACATTAAAAATTATCCAAAATTATTATTTTAAAATATACGATGAGTTTGAGTCAAAATTATCTCATAAAATAAAAATTGTACAAGTTTAGGTGATATTTTCACTATTATCCTTTTGTTTTAACCCCCTTTAACACTTTTTGACAATTACTAAGGTATTAATGCTTTTACTCTTTAGGTTCCAAGAAAGATCCAATAAAAGGAAAAACCACACATAAATGGACCATGGTTGATATTATCAACCATTTACCATTAGATTTTCTAATATAATATTTTTATTAATTTTAAATCATTTAATAAAATATTATTTATTATAAAATATCATTAATTCCATTTTTATCACTATTTATTTTATTTGACTTTAATAACATCAAGATAAATATATAATTCAAATATAAACCATTAACACTTCCCAAATATGTTATAATTATCTATTTTTTTAGAATACATATTTATTTAAATTATATTACTTTTAATATTCTTAATATTATTTATTTTATTTTCCTTTTAATTAAATAAATACCGTTTCAACATTACATAAGAATTTAAGGTTATTATATAATTCATAGAAATTAAAAATAAATTAAAACAATAAAAATAATTTATTATTCTCAAAATAAAAATTAATATTCATTCACAACTTCATTTTCTTCATATGTGAACACATAAGATATTTTAAAATTGAAGAGAGGTACATTTTTCCATTTTTTTACTTAAATTATTATAAAATCCCAATTGAGGACATATGCAAAAAGGTAATATATTCAAATCTTGGATGATTATGGTTTTAAATTTACTCATTCAATATAATTAATTCAATTGTTTGAGTTACTTTTTTGTCCTTCTCAATTTATTTTTACCCTTAATTAACTTATTTTATCGTTATCGTGGTAATAAATTTTTATTGTTTTTTTACTATTAATTATGAATAATATTAAGTTAAAATTATTATATAATATTAATTGCGATGGTTAAAAATATTTATTCTATTATACCAAATTAAATTCATATAATTGGAAGAATTTAATTTAAAATTAAACCCACCAACACGATGAAAAGCGGTTTTGTAAAGAAATTTTTTTCTAAAGAATAAAATGTTTTTATATCAAAATAAAACAAAATAATGATTAAAAAGACTTAAATTGGATTAATAATAATATAATTTATCTAATTTTACCTTTAAAACCATTTTATAACAAAATTAATGTTTTTAAATTCTTTAAACGAAAAAAAGTTCAATAAAAATCAGTATTTTTCACTATTAATCGAAAAATTAATCTTTTCAAAAAATTCTAAAAAATAATATTAGAATAATGTTAAAATAATAAATTAAAAAATTAAATTAATTTTGTTAAATTAAAATTCTATAATTTAAAAATTAAACTTTTAAATAAAACCTTATAAGAAAAGAGTTTATTATAATTATTTCCTTTTTGATTTTAAAATTAATTAATATCTTTATAATGGATGTAACTATAGAATTACTAAATACTAATAAATATAAAAAAAAATTATTCTATCATTATTTTTTTGTCATATTCTTACTCAAATTTTTAAATTACATCTTTTTAATTTTATTAATTTATTAAACAAGTGTGGATATCTTTACCTCATAACATTTTCAGATTCTCATGTTGCTTCTTCAACCATATAGTTTTCCATAAAACCTTAACCAGGTAAATAAAATTTCTCCAAAAAAATTAATCTCTATGTTAAAGAATATTTATTATATATTTTCATAATAAATGTTTTCTTCTAACTAAACTACCTCAGGGATCAAAACATGAGATGAATTTGAAAAACATTTTTTTAACATTGAAGCATAAAAAACATTGTGTACTTAGGATAAAACTAGAGGATAGACCACTTGATAAGAAACTGATCCAAGTTTCTTCAGTATTTAATATGGTCCAATGATCCTCATAATTACATTACCCTTTTTACCTAAATGAATAACACTTTTACATGGAGATAATTTAAGAAAAACATGATCACCTACCCCGAAAGAAAGATCTTTCCTCTGGTTATCTGTATAACTTTTCTTCCTTCTATAATCCTCCATCATATGTTTTTGAACCATATTCACATTATCAAAAATTTACTCTAAAATCTGTAGTACCATATATTACCTTTCCCCCACTTCATCCCAAAATTTAGGAGTCTGAAACCACTTTCCTTATAATGCCTCAAAAGGTGCCATCTACATACTTGAATGAAAATTGTTGTTATATGAAAACCCAACTAATGAAAGATGTTTATCCTAACTTACCTAGTATTCCATTCAACAAGAAGGGATCAAATATTCTAAGATATTAATCATTCAATTTGAATATCCATCAGATTGAGGATGAAGAGCTGAATTGAAATTTTTTTCAGAACCGAACAACTTCTAATGCTCTTTTCAAAAATTAGAAGTGAACCTAGGATCATGACCAGATTCAATAGAGAAAGAAACTCCATGTAACATGAATATATCCTTGAGGTACAATCAAGAAATTTTATCTAAATAAATAGTGTCTTGAATGGAAAATAAATTTATATACTTAGTTGATCAACAATAACCCAAATCACATTTTTATCTCATGATGTATTTGGAAATCCCACCATGAAATCCACGGATATATTTTCCCATTTATACTATGGAACTGGAAAAGGTTGAATCATCACCTTTGGTAAATTTCACTCCAATTTAACCTGTTTAAAATTAAAACTTTTCATGGTAAAGTCAGTAATATCTATTTTCATTCCATTGCACTAGTAATACTCTCTAAGGTCTCTATACATCTTAGTACTTTTAGGATAAACATAAAATGGGGAACTATGAGATTTACTTAACATTTATTTCTTCAAATGGGAATATCGAGACATATATAATATTTTTCAAAATATGATAAAACCTCCTTCATCAATATTAAACTCTTGTAAGATTACCCTTATTAACATATTCTACCTTTTCCTGTAAATAATTGTATTCCTTTTAAGATTTCTTAATTCTTTTTGGAAAATATGATTGTATTAACAAATTAAAAAAATGGAAGTTCCTTTATAAACAATCTATAAACCATAATTAATCAAATCATTAACCAATGGGTCATATTTTAAACATAACATGGTTAATATAACATTATTTTTATGAATCAAATCATCAATAAATTAATTTCATTTCCAGGAAGATAATGATTTGTGCAGTGATAATCCTTAATAAGTTCCATCCATCTTCTCTGCCTCATTTTCAAGTCTTTTTTAGTGAATATATACTTTAAAATTTTATGATTAGTATATATTTCAAAAATATTCTATACAAATGATGCCTCATAATTTTTATAGAAAAATCCACATCAACTAATTCTAGATCATGTGTAAGATAGTTTAACTCTTGAAGATTTAGTTGATGTAAAGCATAAAAATTCCCTAATTATTATTCATCAGAAAATAAAAAAGTACCTTCAATGAAGAATCACTATAGATGATAAAGTAACTAATTCTAGAGTTTTGGGCCAAAACCAAATCTTTCAAAAATCTTTTTTAGTTCCAAAAAACAATCATCACATTGTTTTATCTAGATGAATTTAACTATTTTCAAGTTTACTTAGTCAGTGGGTTAGTTAACCAAGAAATGTTTTCAAAAAACACTGGTAGTAACCTGCTAATATTAGAAAAATACAAATTTCCATGACATTTTTAATTCTTGTACATTCTTCAACAACTTTTGTTTTAGCATGGTCAACTGTAATGTTGTAACACCCTGATATTTTAAAAGAGGAACATCAAGTTTGAAAGTGTATATGACACAAAAACCCACATTTATAAGAGAATGTAACACCATGAGACTTTAAAATATATTTATTTTTAAATAAATTCAATCTCTTTGATATCTTGTGATTCCCCTAACATCAGTTTTAAACAAAACATGATACTCTATTAACATATTATTATTTAAACATGACAATTATAACATAACCATTAAGTTGGAAGGTATGAATATGAATAACTAAATTCTAAAAACTATATAGTTTAAAAATGTATAAAATAAATACAATAGTTATTTATTGATTATAAATAAAATAAAAACTATTTGAATGAAAAAGAGATGTTTTCTAAAAAAATATATTTTTCTAAAAGAAGGATTAGTTGGGCTTTAGACACATAAATTAAAAATAATTTTTACCACTTTTAGAAAATTTATTTTTGAAAATAAACTTCATTTTTTAACTTTATAATTAAAAATTATCTTTTGGTGAATTTTTTAGAATTTTCTAAAAATATTAATTTTTTTAATGAATAATGAAGATATTGATTTTTATTAAAAACAATATTTTATTTTAAATTATTTATAATGTGAAATTATATTTTAAATTAGTTTTAAAGTAAAATTATTTTAATTATATTAAAATTTAAACAATTTATTTCATTGGAATCAATTTTATATTGAATTCTGATATAATTTTTTTAATCTTTTGAAAGTTTTTCTTTATAAAAACAGTTTTTCATTGCATATACGAGATTAATTTTAAATTAAATTATAAAAATTATTTGAATTAAATTTTAAAAAATGGATTCCATATTTATAATCATAATAATTAATATTATTTATTAAGGACAAATTAATTTATTTCAATTATTAATAGTGGAAAAAATAAAAATTAATTAGCATGGTTAAGGTGAAAACAAGTTTACCTGGGGTTTAAACTAAGAAGATAAGGGTTAAAAATGACCTAAAACTTATCCAACTCCCATTGGAAAGACATATTTAGATCTTATCACCTATAAGGTTCTATAATGACCAATTTTGGACTCTTTTTACGTAAAAAACATGGGTACACTTTATTCTTTTCGTAAATTGTATGTGTGTCATCTCCCCCACTTATAAAAGGCCACCATTATCCTCCCCTATGTACACTTCCAAAGCCATTTAGTTCAGACAATAACTATCCAATTATATTCCTTAAATAATTACCAACATCTTATAGGCCTTATTTTTACTATTAAACCATCCTAATAATGATTCAGGTATAAACCTAAAGGGGCTCTCGGAAGAAGAGGTAAAATTCATAACATGCGTATTTGTTTTATTTTTTCTTCCAAATCCTTAAAATCTTATTAAAGTATGATAATATAATAAAAAATTTTATAATATATAATTATATTTTATTATGTTAATGATATAACCTATATCCATCTCCAGTTATATCAAATTGAAAAGGAAACTATCAATCATGTGTATGAGAGACTATTACATCGTGAACCGATACAATTTGTTTTCCATCACCACCTTTCAAGTCTATATATAATGATGGATTTAAAATTTTTATATTATATTTATGAAATTATTATAATTCTATAATTATAATATCACATCTAACTTCTTACCTTCCAACCTTTTGTAAAACAATAACGTCGCTCACGTGTACAACAGACTAACACCTCGCAAACCAATGTGATATGTTTTTTCCATTTTGAATTTACTTGGATGGTAATAAGTATATATTAAATGAATATATATGATATTTTTTTAAAAATTATACCTTTTTAATTATTATTTCACATATACCTTCTTACTTTCCATTTCATGTGGGATATGATAATGTCACTCATGTGTACGCCGAATTATCACCTCGTGAAGTGATGTGACTCTTTTTTCACTAATGGTTTTCATGGAAGGTAATTTAGATAAATTTAATTAATATTTTTGATATATAGGAAATCATAATTACTCTTCAAAAGGTTATATATTACTTACCTTCCTTTTATTCTATCCATCGAGTAAAATTAAAACATCGTTCATGCGTACGTACAACCTAACGTCTCCATGAACGGTGTAATCCATTTTATATATATAACTTTTATAGATTAATATAAACACAAATATAATAAATATAGAGGATATTTATATCACTTTTAAAATTATTTATATTATTTAACCATGATCAATGTAAAATTACCAATATTACTGAACCAAAACATATAGGAAAAATAAAGAAATTATCATTCAAAATAGCAATTTTAACAAAGAATTATTAATAAAAGAGTGATAAAAGACTATAAGTAAATAATATATGGTATTAGATATATGTTTGGGTTTTGTAATAGATATATAATAAACTTATATTTATTATATATTATGTTCAGACACATACAAAGGAATTTGAACCTAAGGTAAGAGTTTCTCATCTCACTTTTACTTCTCTGAGACATATATCATATTCAACACCCATTCCTTTATATAGAGTATATAATGAAATTTTTGATATGTTATATCATGAATATATTCATAATATCAGAATTTAAAGTTTCATTTGAATTTATTTCATTCCTGGGGACTATGATTCAAAAGTTACCAAAGTGGTAAGGGTTTATTTCACAATCCCATCATTATTCGGGATTGTTAATGATTTAGACTACCTTGAGGGAATTATTTTTTATTTATATCTTAAAATAATTATATTTCATTATAATATGGTTATTAATTAAATTTTAATGTAATATTACCATTTTACTTTGCTTTTTTACTTAAAATGATTGGGAAAATGATTTTATGAAAAGATGACCTCATTTATCTCTTCGGTAAAAAATCCTTTTTATTCCAAAACCATGTTTTCTAGAAATTTTCAAAAACTATTTTTAACATTATAAAAATTATATATTAAATAAATTTATAATCATGTTTTAATTTTTATAAAATGGTTTTAAATTAATCTTCTTTTCGTTTTCTGAATGAGGTACTTTTTATCCTTTTTATAATAGTTTGAAAGGAATGTTTTTTGAACTTATACAACTTGTATGTAATTAACTACCATAAAGAACACATAATGTTTTAAAGATAATTTTAAAAGTATCCAAGGTTATTTTTAAAGAAAATTATTTTAAAAATATTTTGTGAACTTTTATTTGGAAAATATTGTTTTTAACATGAAAAGGATATTTTCCTCAAGAATGTTTTAATGGAATTTTTGTGGTATTTAAATTCATCAATGAGAAAAACCCTCATTTTACTTATAATACACAGCGAATATATTGTAATTATAAAATAATTATTACTATTAAATATATTTTATGATCATTTTGACTGGGGATATATTATTTTGATACCATTCTTCATACTACTCTGAATTGTTTATGATTATTATTTTTGATTGGATAGAGTATTAACATTTTGTATGATAGTTTTTAAATATAAATTTTTATGTTGATTATGTTTTGACATATGAGGAATTAATTAGACTTAGTAAGTGATGGGAGGGCCATACTATATCCCCTTGATGCATCAATAGGTCTCATGAGATAGACTAACTTGAGTTTTTGGTAGAGGGTATACCTATTTATATAAGACATCTTAGCACAAGTCCTTAAAGGTACGATTATGATGTCCGAAATTATGCATTCCTTTATTATAAGATTATTTAATAATTTTCCATGTGATTATTCAATTAGATAGAATATCCATGGTTAATTTTAATATCATGTTATTATTTATATGGAATTATTTTATCATCATTTATTCCTTTCATATTATGCTCATGTTATTATTTAAATGGAATGTGTTTCAATTATTTTCCTTTCCCTATTTATTATACTTATTAATTCATGATATATTTGACAACATGAATACCCTTACTGAGCATTTTATCTCACCCCTTTCTTATGTTTTATTTTACCTAGGATACCAAGAAGGGTTTTGTGATTGATATATAGGGATATGCTAATGGGAAATATGGTGTTCTCAAAGAAAAAACTATGTATTTAATTATTTTAAAATGTAATATGAATTAAAAGTATGTATGTATTTTACCAAGACTACTAAACTATTTGGTCCTTTGGGATATAATTGATTATATCTAGTGACAATGTAATAAATTAACCATTGACTCTAGGAAAATAGGGTTGGAGGATTTATTGTTGGTATCAGAGTGAGGTTTAGTAGAAACCTTGTGAACTAGATTTTAAAAAACATAGATTGGAGTACATAACCCTGTGAATAAATTTGAGGATAGTTCTATGTATAGGACAACACCTTAATGTTTTTCTAAAGTAGATATCATATAGTTTACCTAGTAATACATACCTTTATGGTTACTATATGTAGAAGTGGTTCTGGAACATTTGTAACTAGGGGTAATAACTTTGAAAAAGGAATGTTGGGATTCACTTGAGCATTACATGGTATATGAAAATGGGTCTTACTATGAACCTAGTTTAAAAATACTAGGGTATATTCTTGGTCTAACCAACATTTTCTTTAAAAACCATTATGAAGTATTTGAAAATATTTGTATTCTTTGAAAAATTTCCCAATGAACCAAGTTTATGATTATGAGATTAACTATTCATATTTTTTTTTCAATTTATATTAAGTTTTTCACTAGGTTTTGGATTTTACATTACATTTCATAATGTTATGATTTAATAAGTGGTGTGAAATTATTTGTAAGTGATTATTATAAGAAGTAATGGAAACCGTAGCAATTCATGTACCACATGTAAGGATTTTCCTCATAGGTATGATAATGAAGTTAGAGTTAGAGGTGCAGTTGAAACTAAAAAAATTATATCTATATTGGGGTAAATGAATATAATTACAAGAAATAACCTTGATCATATGGATCAAACTACTAATAAAAAATTCTGTATAACAATGTTATACCACTTCATGCATCAAGAAGCTCCATCATTCAATGGGACTAAAAATCTATTTATATATGAGAAATGGATATGTTCCTTAAAGAAGATATTTATCACTTTGAGAAGTAATAATCGAGAGATAATTTTCATGAAAGTTTATAATCTCTTAGGGGATTAAGATCTATGGTAGTTTTTGATTCAAAGAACTAAAGATTAAGAGTAAATAACAAACATGTAATGGAAGTATTTTAAGAAACTTTTCCTGGAGAAATATTTTCCTCAAGATCAACAAGAAAATATTGAGAGAAAATTCACGACTCTTATACAAAAATAAGATAAAAATATTTCTAAGTATGAATCCAAATTTAAAATATTAATAAGGAATGTTTTGGACTATATACGTAAAACAAAGAGTAATATTGAATATTTCTTTAATAGGATTAAGAAAATCCTTTAAAGGGAACTAGTCTCCCAAACCTTCTCATCATATGAATATAGAGTATCACGTGGTATAAATGAAAATAAAAAATATAAAAGAATCATGGATTAAAATGGAATAAATAGAATAAGAGGATGAAAGGTAAAAATATTGATAAAGGGAAGATGTAAAAGAAGGATTTTCCCCAAAGTGATAATTATAGAAACAAAAACTCTGGTACATTCTTGAAGGGAATGTAATATTTCTATAAGTGTGGAGAAAAAGGCCACCATGATCATGATTTAAAGGGAAATAATTTTTTTTCCAATGTTCAATTATTCAAATGTAATGAGATGAAGTGATACACAAATGAATGTCTGAAGAATCAATGGAATATATCCCAGAATAAGATAACAAATCAAGGTCAATCTTTTTCTATTACTACGACCAAAGTGGAATGATTAATGTGCTTGTGTATTTGGATTCAAGAATTATATTGTAAAATTATTTTATAAATGAAATAATCATTATATTAATCATAAAATGTATAAGGATTATACTGTATTAGTTTTTCTATATGTATTTGAAGACATATATTGAATGTTAATAATGAATAAGAAAAGTAATTTAGTGTAAAGTTGGTATTTTTAAAAAACACATGATTGAGGGTAGATAATCCTTAATATATTCTTAATATTTAGATAAAAATGTTAAAGCTATGATTATGGGATATTATTGGTGACCTTGAAATTGGTGATTGATTTAATGGTTTATGTTATATTTTATAGAGTTTACTAAATTTTTTGATTTATGGAATATATTCAACAATATGATATTTTATTTTTAGAAGCATGCATGTTATCATTATGTTTTTATGGTGATAGAGGTATTAAAATATTTGGTATGTGAAATTATGATATACATTATGTTATTTGTGTAATCTAATGTTAATTTTATTTTAAAAATTTAGCGACCTTCCTTCTAAATTTTTAGACTTTGAATTTGGTCAGACATATTTTGGACGTTCCTAAGGTTAACTATTTATTAAATGGATTAAGTTTAAATTTGGGGTTATTGTTGATGTTTTAGAAACTAATGTATTATTGGATAACAAATGATAACCATATTGGTATTGGGAGATATCTAGGTATAGGATGAATGATTGGTTATTCTTTTATGGATCTAATGATAATTTAAACGTTAATTTTGGTGGTTCGGGCATAAAAAATCACCTTGGATTTTTATTTTATATAGTAATAAATGAAGTGGAAATTGATCGAAGTATAAAAAAGTATGAAATTGTGCTTATGAAATAAAAATATATCAATTTAGAATATTTAAAGAGTTATCTGTCTTGGTAGTAAATGAATCCCTACCCTTTAGGAAAATGATCATGAAACAAATTTTTTTTACTATTACCTTCATATTAGATAAATAAATGGCCATTTAACTTATCATAAATTTATATCTCTATGGTAATTAGAGTTTCTAGATAATTTACTTTCTTATGATGAATGTTCTCTATCACTCTCCATATTTTTTATGATTTTATTCAATGTCAATATCTTCACTTTCCACCGATACTATCCTACTTGGTAACCCAATAACGTGTTATTCATCACTTTATATATTAACAAGAGGAAGTTTTATTAACCATTTTTATGACCTGAGTTTTTAATAAAGGTATTTTCAAATGTAAAACCCTTGATTACCAAGATCAAGATTAAATTTGTTGGAGACAATTTACTTAAGGGGGTAGAATATAACACCGTGAGATTTTAAAAGAGGAAGACTATGTTCTATAGAGAATATGGAACGAAGCACTATTATTATAAGAAAATTTAACACCCTAATAATTTAAAATATATTTATTTTTAAATAAATTCAATCTCTTAGATATCTTATTATGCACACAACACCAGATTTAAACAAAACACGATACTCTATTAAAATATTATTATTTAAACATTACCATTATAACCTAGATTTTAAGTTGAAAGGTATGAATAAAAATGACTAAAATTTTAAAATTATATGGTTTAAAAATTTATAAAATATATTCAATGGTCACCTATTTATCAAAAAATAAAATAAAAACCATTTAAAAGAAAAAGATATGTTTTATAAACAACTGTATTTTTCTAAAAGGCGGTTTATTTATGCTTTCTGCACATAATTTAAAAATTTAAATTTAACACTTTTAGAAAATTTGTTTGAAGAAATAAACTTAATTTTTTATATCTACATTTCAAAATTATCTTTGGGTTAATTGTTTTATAATTTTATGAAAAGTTTAATTTTTTTTGGTGAATAATGAAAACTATTGATTTAAATTGAAAACTGTTTTTTTTTATATTATTTAAAAAGTTAAAAATATATTTTAAATTTGTTTAAAAGTAAAATTAGTTCAATTATATTAAATTTTAGCTTATTTATTTCATTGGATTCAATTTTATATTTAATTTTTATTTAAAAACTTCTTTAACTTCTCATAGCTTTTTCTTTGGAATTTTTTTCATTGCTTCTGTGGGATTAATTTTAAATTTAATTATGCCAATTATATGAATTTAATTTCAAAAAAAAATGGATTATATATTTATAATAACCATAGTTAATATTATTTGATAAGTTAAAATTAATTTTAGATCATAATTAATAGTAAAAATATTGAAAAATAATTATCATTGTTAAGGTGAAAACGAGTTTACTGGGGGTTAAAATAAGATGATAACAGTTTAAAAATGACCTAAATATTTTGAATATCTAATTATATGGACATATTTCAACATTATAAACTCTAAATTTTGATAATTACACATTTTGTGTCTTTTTAAAATGTTAAAAATTTGGGTGCACTTTATTATTTTCAAAAATTCTATGTGTGTCCTCTCCTCCACTTATAAAAGGCCACCTATCATCCACTCTTATTCACACTTCAAAAGTCATTTGGTTCAGCCAATAAATAACCAAATATATTCATAAATTCTATCCCCACATAATATATTACTTATTTTGATTATAAAACCCTCTAAAAAGGATTTAGGTATAAACCTAAAGGGGTTCTCTGAAGAAGAGGTAAATTTATTAACATTTATATTTGTTTTATTTCTTCTTCCACATACTTAAAATATTATTAAAATATGATAATAAAAAAAAATTAGTTATATAATGTATACATAAATGTTATTATGTTAATTTAGTAACCTAAATACATCTCCACTTCCATCAAATGGAAAATGAAACTGCCGATCATGGGTATGACATATTATCGCCTCATGAATTGATGTAATTTGTTTTCCATCACCATATATAAAGAATGGATATAATGATTTAATTAAATATTTATATTATATTTATGAAATTTTTATACTTTTTGAATTATAATATCACATATACCTTCTTACCTTCCAACCCATTAGAAAACAATAATTTCCCTCGTGTGTACGATGGACTACCTCCTCGCGAACCGATGTGACGTGTTTCTTCCATTTACATTTTACATGGATGGTAACAAGGATAGAATAAATGAATATCTATGATATTTGTAACATAATTATACCTTTTTAATAATTATTTCACATATACTTTCTTACTTTTCATTTTTTAGGGGATATAATAATTTCGCTCATGTGTATGGTGGACTACCGCCTCTCAAAGCATTGTGACTCATTTTTCACTAAAAATTTACATAGAAGGTAATGAGGATAAATTAAGTTAATATATGTGATATATAAAAAATAATTATTAATATTAAAAATTTGATATATTATTTAACTTACATTTGTTCCATCTATCTAGAAAAATGGAAACAACGTTCATGCATACGTATGGTCGGCTGTCTCCATAAACAGTGTAATCCATTTTTTATCTCAAAATTTTTTAGATTAATATAAATAAATATATAATTAATATATAGGATATTAATATAATTTTTAAAATTATTTATATAATTTAACCATTATCAAATTAAAAGGGAAACAATTACTGAACCAAAACATACATGAAAAACGAAGTAATTATAACCTAAAACATGTGATTTTAACAAAGAATTGTTAATAAATGACCGATAAAAGACTATAAGTAAATCATATATGGTATGATATATATTATTATGGTTTTATAATATATTTATAATAAACCAATATTCATCATAAAGGAGTTTCAAAAGCATATAATGAAACTCGAACCTACGGTAAGGGTTTCTCATCTCACTTTTACTTTTGTGAGAGATATACCATATTCACCACCTATTACTTTGTGTGGTGTATATTCTACCAATATTAATATATTCTATCTTTAATATATTTATCTTAATTTTATTTAAAGTTTAATTTGAAGTTATTTATTTCATGGAGATTATTATTTAAAAGTTACCAAAGTGGTAATGGTTTATTTCACAATCTCATCATTATTCGATATTGTTTATGTTTAAGTCTACCATTGGTGAATTATTTTTCATTTATATCTTAAAACCAATATATTTTATTATATTATGGTTATTAATGATATTTTCAATTAATAGTACCATTTTACCTCTTTTTGGTAGTTAAAATGATTGATAAAATGTTTTTAAGAAGAGTTGACTTCATTTCTCTCTTCGATCAAAAATACTTTTTCTTCCCAAACCATGTTTTCTAAAACTATTTTAAAAAATGTTTTTAAAATTATTAAAATTATTTATTAAATATATTTTTACTCATGTTTGAATTTCTAAAAAATGGTTTCAAAGGAATATTCTTGTCATTTTACGAAAGAGTTACTTTTTATCCTTTTTACAATAGTGTGAAATGAATGTCTTTTTAACCTATACAACATGTAAAAAATTACCTTCCATCATGACCAATCAATTTTTTAAAAATTATTTTACAAATTTACAATTTTATTTTAAAAGAAAATTATTTTCAAATTTTTTTGTGAACTTTTAGTTTTAAACGGTGATTTTCAAAGTAAAAAGGTTTTTTTCCTTAAGAATATTTTAATGGAATTTTTATGGTATTTAGATTCATCAACAATGAAAAACATCATTTTATTTATGCTTTATTAGGAATATTTTGTAATTATACTATATTTATTATTGTTTTTGATGGTTTATTATATGTTTTACTAGGGATTTACTATTTTTTACCATTCTACATATTAATTTGAATGGTTTATGATTATGTTTATTGATTAGGGGAAATACTAATATTTCATATTCTACTTTTCAATATGAATATTTATGTTGATTATGTTTCACCCCTTTTATATGAGGAATTCATTAGACTTAGTATGTGATGGTTGGGGAGCTCTATATCCCCTTAATCCATCGATGAGTCTCATGAGACAAACTAGATTAATTTTTGGGCCAAGGAATTACCCATTTATGAAAGATATATTGCCATAAGGACTTGTAGGTATGGTTATGATGTTAGAAATTATTGTTCCCCTCATTAAGAGATTAGTTATTGACGTTCCATGTGATTATTATATTAGTTAGAATATCCATGGTTAAGTTTCATGTTCATGTGATTATTTATATGGAAAAATTTGATTATCATTTATTACAACCATATTATACTCAATTTATTGATTAAATGACATGTTTTTTAGTTATTTACCTTTCCATATTGATTAATCTTATTTATTCATGATATCATTCACTATATGCATACCCTTATTGAGCATCAAATATCACCCATTTATTATGTTTTATTTTTTCCAAGATACTAGGAAGTATTTTTTATTGATATATAGAGATATGAAAAGGGGAATTATTGAATTATAAAAAAACACTTTATATATTTTATGATTTTAATATGAAATGTGAATTTAAAGTATGTATCTCATTTACTAAGAATGCTAAACTATTTGGACCTTTGGGATGTGATTTCATGTATCTAGTGATAATTTAATAAAGTAACCACCAGCTCTGGGGTACTAGGGTCGAGGTATTTACATATCCCTTCTTTATAAAAAAACATGTCCAAGGAAAGAATTTTTTAAAAAAATAAATTCACACTTACTAAATTTTACAAATAGTTTATATTTTAATGTTTTTCAAAATAATCCTTCGTTTCATTTCATGTTCTTAATAAATTTTAGAATATATTAAAACATCATCAATAAAAACAACAAACTTATCTAACTCATAGACACATATATACATAAGGTCCATAAATATAACTGGTTCATTAAAAACCCAAAGGGTATAACTAAAAACACACAATTCCCATATCTATTCCAAAATGTATACTTTTGGTTATCTTTATCCTCCACCTTCAACTAATGGCACCCCAAATTGAGATCAATCTTTGAAAAATATTTTCCTCCCTAGAGCTAATGAAAAAAATCATCGATATGAGGCAAATGATACTTGTTCTGAGAAATGATGTTATTAAAGACTCTATAATAAATGTAAAGTCTCATTGAACCATATTTATTTTTTAGCAAAATATAGGTGCACCCCATGGAGAAGTTCTAGTATGAATGAAAATTTTATCCAGAGACTCCTATAACTGATTTTTCAATTCCAAAGTTCTACTCAATCCATTACATATGGTGGGTTTTAAATAGGCTTATCATTATACACTAAGTCAAAAGTAAATTAAACCTCTTTATTAATAATAAAACTAGGAAAATTATTAGGAAATACATCTACATATTCATTTACTACTGGGGTATCACTAATTTTAATAGTTTCTTTATTTTAAATAACATGATCTTGGTAGCTTTCACTGTAATCTCTAATCAATTTCTCAACTTATTATAAGTTTATCAAAGGTATAAAATAATTTAATATAACTTTTTTATCTTTCAAATATATTTTCATGATAAAAAAATACCAATCCATACCTAAAATAAAATCAAAATCTATTATGGGTAGTTTAATAAGATTTGTAAAAAATACCATCCCACTAATAATAATAGTAATATTATTATAAATCTTTTTTACTTTAATATTTACACTCATAGTTTTCAATAAAAGTTTTTTATTCTTTTCATGAGGTGATATTTTCATTTTACTAGAAAATTTCTCAAAAAATGATGAAATGTGAAGAACTAGAGACAAACATGGTATGTGTATAATTCAAATAAATAAGTAACATACCTTTAAACAAATTAATATATGTATTAACATCAATAATAGTAGTATAAAATAATTTTGACACACCTTTTTTTCTTTCTATCTTGATTATTTCAACCTTGAGTGACTAACTTTGGAGACACATTAGTATAATTCCCCAACTCGTTATAATTAAAGCATCTTACCACCAAATTATCATTATTTATCAGATTATTTTATATGTAGTCACAATCCACATGTATAAACTTTCAACATTAGTAAAAATTATTATAATTTACATGATATTATCTAGAATTTTTTTACCACACTTTTCACAATATGGGAAATTGATTTTCTTACCTCTGGATTTATTTGACAGATTCTTCCCATTTCCTTTCTCCTAGATCTTTTCCACTACTTGTTTTTATGGGATTCATAATCATCTGTAAACTCTATTTCTACCTTCTCATTATGTTGAAAAAGTTTCTCATAACTTTTTATTTTACAGGAAGAGAATTCCCTTCTATATCTTGGTTTCAATTCTGATTAAAAGTGATTAATTTTACTATTAGGATCATAGATAAAATTTGATGCATACCTTGATAATTGGGTGAAGTTTTCTTCATATGTGGTCCCCAAATCTTCTTATTTCTATTTCAATTCCAAGATTTCCTTTTCCATCTTTAGTCAAATTAACATAGGAAAATATTTCTCAAGGAAAATATTTTTTAATTAATCTAATATTCTCCACTATTTACCACTACTAATGGACTTAAACTTTAAAATAATAAAAATTAAGAGTTGGTTTTTATTTCCATAAACATCTAATGGCTTATAATATCTATTCCATGGATTTAATCCATCCCTCATATATCAATGGGTTAGAAGATCCATTGAATATTGGAGGGTTTTATTTCATAAATCACCCCACTATTATCATGTTACTTTGTAGTAGATCATATTTCTCTATAGCATAGATACAATAACTATTTATAGCCTATATCAACTAATCCATCACTGCAACAAAAACTTAGTTCTAATTCCAACCATTCTATACTACTGATTTGGAAGGATATCATCCTCTCGATGCCTCTCTAATAAAGATCCCCTATTTCCACTATGAAAAACCATTATGAAAAGACATAGTTTAGATTAACATGAATGGTAATATTCAGTTGTTTTATCATTATAACCTAAAATTATAATCCCTTTAAAGTAGTTTTCTTACATTTTCCCAACCACTAAAATTATCTAAATCTTTCCTATAATACCAACTATAGGGACCCAATATTAAACATTACATAATTTTAAGTTTTAATTCAGTAATTAATTCTCTTAAATTTGAGGATATTTTAAGGTTTAGAGTTTTATAAAATTAGGTCATAACACATAAATTACAAAACCATATTTTCAAAAAGTGGAAACTTTTGATCAGTTTCTATTTTTCCCACAATATAATTTTTTTAAAAGAAACATGTTTTATTTTCATGAAAATATTCATGGATTCCAACTTGAATTCTTATTTGTTCTTACCCATCCTTAAACACTAAGAAAGGTATTTTTAAAAAATGGGATGAACATATAAAAGATCAATAAGGTACATAAAAAGAAAAATAAAGAGACAAGTTAATCTATTTTAAAACCATGAGATCATGAAAATAGTTTTCCTTTAAATATGATCTCAATGAAATTTCCTTTAATTGAAAAAGTTTTTTATAAAAAACTTTATAATAATACATAAGTTCAAAATCATAACCATGATGGTTTCTTAGAAAACATGAGATGACAAATTTTTTTTTCTTAAAATATACCTTTTTACTCTAAAAGGGTATAATAATTATTTTAATAATATTATTATATTACCTTTTTAAATTAAAATAATTCCATGAAAACTCATTAGAAATCATAGAAAATTCATGTAGGTACCTTGAGACATCATCTTTTTAGAACCCTTACTGAACCCTTATAGATTGGAATAACTATATGGTTGAATTCCAATATAATTATTACCTAATACATTAGAGGGATATAATGGACCCGCCCATCCTTAGTTTATAACAGAACCTGTCACGACCCGACCCTACCCGTGCTCGAGCCACAACTACCCCAAGCCCACCTCCATAGGCCAGGGGCTGGCGACCAGTGTCGAAGGCTAAACAACTCGGGGAGGCCTTTTCCTAAGTACATGTACACACACACGCAGCCCACTCAATGCAAAAGTGCAGAGTACAAAGAAAATATAAGTACCAACTGCTATAAACAAACACAAGAGTGCAACAACCTCTAAACAGTACAAAGTTGGTGCTGAAGGTAAACTGAAAAGGAAAAGGGCAAAACACGCACCCAAAAAGAAAAATTCCACAACTCGGCAATAGGTAAACAAAAGTACAATAGCTGAAGGGTCCCACACCTGGTACCCGACTACGACCACCGCACACGGTCCAAGCTCCAGAACTCCTAAGCTCCGTTGAAGTCACGACCAACCTGTCCGTTTTCTGCAAGGTCACACCAAGTGCGGGCAAAGCCCAAGCAGGGGTGAGTATAAAAATACTCAGTAGGATACCCCGAAGGCTCGAGGGAGCAACAAAAGAGGTACCGAAGGGTGAGAAGTAGATAGAATAGGGAAAAGTAAAGGAGTACAACTGAGAGTGCAGTAAAGAGTACAAAAAAGAGTGCAGTAGAGTAATAGTAGAGAGTCCAGCTCAACCCAACAAGAGAAAGGAGGTAGAATCTTCCAGACACAAGGAGCTGGAAACTGTGAGAAGATGAAATTATCGTCGAGTCTTCTTTACCTATAGAAGGAGATTATACCCGTCCAACCATGAGAAGCTAGACACGGAAAGCACATGGCATACCCCGCGCGTCTTCGCCTCTCCTGGAGGGAGAGTAACTAAGCCCAAGATGTGGGTACTGGAACAAGGTATATACATATATATATGCTCTGTCAAGAAACCCGAACAAAATCGTAAGGGGATCTCCGTCCCATAGCTCAGCCCAAGAAAGTGAGTACCCAACAGTCCGAGAAGTAAACACCATCGATGCCCAACATCCCACACGTCTTCCCCAAACTACAAGTCAAGGGGCTTAAATCACCGAACCTTGATACTATCCGCTTTGGGCGGCACTGACTCGCCCTCACAGTTTTGGGTCGCGTCTCAAGGATGTGTCTCGTTGGGGAAAGTGACCCTCATACTTGAGAGTTCTGGGGAATGTCAAACCACACCTCGTCACTACCCCGCAGTTGAGAGGTCTCCTTAAAGTCGACATGAGACCCCTTGCCCAGCCCCGCTGGAGGGTAATCCCTGGAAGTCGATGGGTTACCACTAGAGGGAGAACCAGAAAAATTCAACGACTACTACATTGCCTAGTCCCGTAAAAGGGTAATCCACTGAAGGGAGACCTAGCTAAAGTCGTCGACGAGTCCCAATACCGAGTCCCGTAAAAGGGTACTCCACGGGAGGGAGGCTCGGAACCGTCATAGAGGACCACTTCCTAGCCTAGATGAAGGTAAACTCGGCATTGGGGACCACTTCCCATCCCCGTTGGAGGTAAACCCAGAACCGCTCTGGCTATCCCTACTAGATGATACTGCTTGGTGAACACCACCATACCGGACATCCCTGCGGGATGGTACAGTGCTGGCCATCCCTGTTGGATGGTACCGCACTGGCCATCCCTCCTGGATGGTACAACTGGCCACCCCTACTGTATGGTACCGCATTGGCCAGCCCTGCTAGAAACAACCTCCTGGGTAGAGGATCGGTGCCCACATAATGTGTTGGTCACACCGAAACCACAAGAACTATACCAGGGAACATGAAGAGATGAGATAAACTCACCGGCCTCTCAGGGAGATCACACTCAAATCCACTGAGTCACTGTCAAAGTGGACCGAGACAACTCATCCCAGAAAGTGGTAAAACACCCACCCTGTACGAGCACACGTAGTTGTAAACGATTCTGCAGTCCGATGAAAGGGTCACGGTACTGAAACCCCTCACAGCTGAAGAAACAGAGGAACCAAACAATCTCTTCCAGCCAAACCATCAAGAATAGAACCAGGGAAAAACCACTCAACCCTACTGGTCAAACAAATGAGAATAGAACCAGGGGAAAACCACTCAACCCCGCAGGTAAAACAAACGAGAACAGAACCGGGGGGAAAACCACTCAACCCTGCTGGTCAAACAAAGGAGAACAGAGGGACACTCTATGTCGTGAGAGGTCAAGAGTACATAAAGCAGAACACGACACACACATGGGTCCCACAGGACGAGTGGCCCCAAGTCAACTCCAACCAAGCACACAAATGTTCTCAGGTACAAACAACCACATGTACCTCTAATTATTCACGTATACTCCCAGAGTATACCACATCTCCAGCCCAAAGGCTAACGTGCACACGACACCCAACGTCAACGCGAATCGTGTAAACATAATAACTCCAAATTGCCACCTCATCGGCCCAGGAACGACCAACTACATCTCCTAAAACATAAACTTCACTCACATGGGAGTGAACACAATCTCACACCAAGGGTTCGACTCCGAACACAACAAGAAGAACAACCACCGAAGCACCCTTCATATTTCCACATTTAATAAGATCACGTAAGACGCTCCGCTTGCATGAACAGATTACACCGTTGTAATCCTTGTGGAAAAAATGCGAGATAGACTACTTACTTACCTCAAACGGATATCCGACGGAAAAGTCTCCAACACTGCTTTACGCCCGAACGATGCCCCATGATCTGGAGCCTCGGTCCCGAAAACAGTTGGGCGCATCTCACCATTGCGATCTCCTCAGAAAGACCCATCAAAAGGACTACTCACTTGAGTGCAATGGATATCCAGAGAAAAAGGTGTGTTCCGACATACCAAACATGAGCGGTGCTGCATGGGTCCCGTATCCCCGTCCCGAAGCGCTGCCAATGGATCACACCGTTGTGATACTCTCGGAAAAGTACACAAGTTCGACTATTCATTTGTCCAAAACGGACACCCGGTGATAAAGTTGGAAATCACCGCTAACTCCCAAAATGGCACTCGTGGGTCCCACACCAGCATTTGTAATTAAAGCGGGAAGATTGCGCCAATGCAATGCCCTCAGAAAAACACCCAAAATCGACTACTCCCATGCCCCAAACGGACGTTCGATGAAAAATTTGTAAAGTGCTGCACGCAGCTCGAAAGATGGTCCGTGGGGCCCACGCCTCAACTTCAGTTTCAATGGCTGAAACCACACTGGTAAACTTCTCCTCTATACTAGGGTCCCAACGCCGCTGACGGCGCTCAAATCGGAAGTCAGATGCGTCCGCGCCGCTCAAAACACGAACCCCCGGAAAACCGTCAAACTTACTTAACACACATGTCACACCACCGAACCCCTCGTCTCGGGAATTAAAAATTCCTGAGACCATCTCAAAAAGTTCTCCTTGATGTCTAGAGTACACTTCCATAGACATAATGTAAAAAAGATGCCCGTAGTGGAAATTACGGGGATCCGAGTCGAGGGGGAAAATCCCCTTCGGCTGGACCGGCCTTGGCCGGCCGGTCCGCCCAGCCTGGGCCGGCCCGCGGTTCAGCCGCGCGGGCTGGCCGTGGACCCACGGTTCAGCTGTGCGGGCCGGACGTGGACCCGTGGTCCACAGTTCTACTGACCGGCCTCGTGGCCGGTCGCTTCTTCCACGCGGAGACCTGCCAAAGGCGGGTCTTGGTATGGCAGCAGGGTCGCACGGGGCGACCCCGGTCTCCGCTCCGCGCCGCAGAGCACCCCCATTGGCGCCCGCTCACCGTCACACCCCGAAGACTCGACCTCGCCACCTGAAGCCGCTTACGGAGCCCGCTCGACCAACTGCCTCCGCCTGGCCTCACGCCGCCGCCACCGTAGCCCGCTCCGCTGCCACCCCGGACTTCCGGAAATTACCCCGAAATTCACCCAAACTTTGTCGGACAGCCACAGATGCCTCGGAGCGAGGAATTCAAAACCGTAAATTGTGTCAGAAATCTTAGAATGATTCCTACTCGTGTATGGGCTTCGCTCGACGATCAGACACAAATTCTGTGCAAGTAAATCAATTTAAGGAGTTTGCGGGAATTAAAAAGATAAAAAAAACACAATCCTACCTTATGGGCGTAGCCCGAAGCTTCGCAGCGATCCGCCAGCTACCGCACATGGAGAGTAAGAGGAGGAGAGGACATGGTGGAGGATATCACTTGGTTGAGTTTCCTTCCTCCAAAGAAGTTATAAAATGAGGAGGAGAGGGGGTGATTGTGCTTAAATAAAGAATTAAATAACTTAATTAATCCTTTAAATCAACCACGTAAAACTCACATCCGAAACCCCCAGCAGGGTCAAGTTTAAGCCCCCCGTAGGGTAAAAACCACCTCCTGAGCACAAAAGCAGTCTCAGAATTTTAATCCAAGGCCCCGTTAAAAAGTTATTAAACTCTACACCTAAGGCCTCCAAATTACGAAAACGCCCCTGGGGCCATTTTTCACAGACGGCCCGCACCCACAAAACTTATACCCCTCCTAGGGTAAAAGGAAATGTCTGGATTCAAAGGTGCCCTTGGTTTTCCCATCCGAGCAACTGTTTAAGAGGTACCCGAGTTTAACCAGTAAATAAATAAATAAATTATTTAATTTATCCATTTAACGTTCTGTTAATGGGCGAGGGGTCCCAACATCCCACGCCGACATGTTTTACATCGTTCCTAGGGTAAAAAACCCATTTCAGACCCATCAGTACACTCAAATTTCTGATCCGGATCACCGTTTAGGAGTTATCCCATTTATTTGGCGTGCCCAGTGTGAATGCACTGAAAATTTAATTCCGGCCACACCGGGGCTCGGAATCGCACACCGTCTGAAGGCACTACTCTGGAATAACATCAAGAATATTCCAAAGTCTTTTATAGAAAAAACCAGCTTTTTAAATCATTCCCTCCTTCAATATTTTTTTCCCTGAAAAGAAAAACCAGGGAACAACATAGGGTACTAAGCCCACACCTGGCTCTTCCGTACCTAGAAGAACTCTTGCAAAGTCCGAGTCACCACACACCGACCAAAGGGTTTGATCTGTTCACGCGAGGTCTACCCTTGTTGATGATGTTCATAGGAGCACGTACACATATCTTCAGGTGAGACACATGGGAGACATCGTGCACCCACTTCAAACCTTGGGGGGGGGGGGGGGGGGTTAGGGAAAGGTAGTAGGGAACCTTGAAATCCCTTCTCACGATCTCAAATGGCCCAAAGGCCCTCGAGGGTAGCTCACCTCCCCGAGCGAACTCCTACGTCGCACGCCACAACTGGAATCACTGTTTGGACCTGGGACAAAGCCCGATGATTCCCCCATTCAGAATATCCATATGGTGAAACACCTAAGGATATCTGGTCACACAAGGTTTCACAATCGATGTCTTGCAACTAAGACTCTCTTACATGCTTGGAAAGCGATGGAGTCGACACCATAGACTAACAGAAAAGGTTCTATGCCTTCCAATCTACCAACACAGGGTCACACCGATGCTCCGTGCCACCCTGGTAACACCTCAAGCAAGGATCAAGGAGAAAAGAATTCCACACACATAGTCTAACAATTCTACTGCAAAAATTATAAGAGCTGTAGAGCGTACCTTTTATCACCTCATGCTCTGCAGGATCGTAGACATCCAAAGCTCGCGGTTGTCCGTGGTCCCAACTATCAGCTCCCAGAGCCTAACGTGGACCACCTAGTGGTGATGGGAAGACCTCATAAGGTCGTCCTCTACTTCCAGATCCTCCCACTCCTCTTCAAGAACCACCTCCCAGGGCACTACTCTGATCACGACGCTGCCTCCACCGTGGTGGTGCACCTGCTGCCTGCCCAATATTCTCAGTGTGCCTAGTCGGGCAGTCTCACACCAGGTGACCTTAATCTTCGCAAGCATAGCACCAGCTATCTCTGGGCTGCACTGGTGCCCTACGGTGCCACTATGGTGTATGACCATGCCCCTGAGTCCGGTTGTAAGAAATCCACCTGCGTCGAGGTTCTTCTTGCCGACGGCTACTAGCTGCGGGAGATGTCTTGGCTCCAATGTGCCTGCTGCTACCACCAACTGTAGAATGTGATAGGAATATTTCTATCACCAGCGCCTACTCTAGAACCCCGAAATAAGTGGGAATGCCCAAGGGTACTATGATAGCATGAATCTCTTGGCAGAGACCCTGGTTAAACTTTCATGCTCGGAAGTTTCTGTCATGGACCAAGTCCGGGTAAAAGCGTGCACGGTCTGTGAAACTAGCCACGTACTTGGCCACCGTCATCCCTCCCTGCTGAAACTGCAAGATCTCCTAAATCCGAACAGAGCATAAGCAGGAGGGGCGAAACTCCTCATGAAACAAAAACTGAAAGTCGCCCCACGAAAGTGATGACTTTTCAAGAAACTGAGTCACCAGACTCCACCAACACCAAGCTGCTCTGCGGAAAAGGTTGGCGGCCAAAGCCACGATAAGAACTGACGGCTTCTGCATAAGACTAAAAAGTCAAAAAACTGTCTCAAACCAAACCTCTACTGCCTGAGGGTTTGGCTCACCACCGAACATCAGCGGTCTCTACCACTGGAACTCATGGAGTGCGCTCAACCTGCGCTCAAGCCCTGTCTACTTTGCTGAAGCTGTTTGCTGCTCACTAGGTGGGGGTGCTGCTACCGGCCCACTTGGATAAAGGAGATCACATGATGGGTCCTGCACTGTGGCCTCATAGCTCATAGGGTCATCGTCACAAACCAAAGCTGGTATCCTGGCTGGCTGTCTTCGCGGAGACATCCTGAATGTTATCAAGGAGTGCCGCGGTAAGATGAGAATATATGTATATCAACAGTAACAACAATGGGGAGCTGACTCAAGAAGGATAGTCAAATACTCAATCATATGTGATGCACAACCAATTTTCCCTACAACAAGTGTCTCAGCATGCTGAGTCAACCAGTGGGTTATCAGGGTCCTGGTGAATGGATACGTCAGCCGCCGCACCATCACTGGACTCCCTGGCCCGAGAGCTGCTCTCGAGACACGTTGAAACTGTTTCCCTAAATCCCAATAAATTCTTTTTTAGGGACATCCAAAAAATGTCCCAAGGAACGAACCACCTCTGATACCACTTTGTCACGACCCGACCCTACCTAGGATCGATCCGAAACTACCCCAATCCCACCTACATAGGCCAGGGGATGGCGACCAGCACCGAAGGCTAAACAACTCAGGGAGGCCTTTTCCTAAGTACCTGTACACACACACGTAGCCCACTCAATGAAAAAGTGCAGAGTAAAAAAGAAAAGTAAAGTACCAACTACTATAAACAACCACAAGAGTGAAACGACCTCTAAACAGTACAAAGTAGGTGCTGAAGGTAAATCGAAAAGGAAAAGGGCAAATCACGTGCCCAACCAGAAAAATGACACAACCCGACAACAGGTAAACAAAAGTACAACAGCTGAAGGGTCCCACACCTAGTACCCGACTACGACCACCACACGCAGTCCAAGCTCCCGAACTCTTAAGCTCCACTAAATTCACGACCAACCTATCCATCGTCTGCAAGGGTACACCAAGTGCGGGAAAATCGCAAGCAGAGGTGAGTATAAAAATACTCAGTAGGATACCCTGAAGGCTTGAGGGAGCAACAAAGAAGGTACCAAAGGGTGAGATGTAGATCGAATAGGGAAATGTAAAGGAGAACAACTGAGAGTGCAGTAAAGAGTATAACAAGGAGTGCAGTAGAGTAACAGTAGAGAGTCCAGCTCAACCCAACAGGAGAAAGGGGGTGGAATATTCCAGACACAAGGAGCTGGAAACAGTGAGAATGTGAACATATCGTCGAGTCTTCGCTACCTATAGAAGGAGAGTAGAACCATCCAACCACGATAAGATAGGCACGGAAATCACATGTCATACCCTGCGTGTCTTCGCCTCTCCTGGAGGGAGAGTAACCAAGCCCAAGAAGTGTGTACTAGAACAAGGTATATACATATATATATATGCTCTGTCAAGAAACCAGAACAAGATCGTAAGGGGATCTCGATCTCGTTGCTCAGACCAAGAAAGAGAGTAGCCAACAGTCCCAGAAGTAAACACCATCGATGCCCAGCATCCCTCACATCTGCCCCAAACTGCAAGTCAGGGGGATCAAATCACCGCACCTTGATACTATCCGCTTTAGGCGGCACTGACTCATCCACACGGTTTTGGGTCGCGTCACAAGGATGCGTCTTGGTGGGGAAATCACCCCTCGTACTTGAGAGTTCTGGGGAACATCAAACCATGCCTCATCACTACCCCACAGTCGAGAGGTCTCCTAAAAGTCGACAGGTGACCCCCTACCCAGCCCCGCTGGAGGGTAATCCCTGGAAGTCAACGGGTTCCCACTGGAGGGAGACCCGAAAAAAGTCAACGGCTTCCACACTGCCCAGTCCTGTAAAAGGGTAATCTACTGGAGGGAGACCCGGCTAAAGTCATCGATGAGTCTCAATGCCCAGTCCCGTAAAAGGGTAATCCACTGGTGGGAGGCTCAGAACCATCCTAAGGGACCACTTCCTAGCCCAGCTGGAGGTAAACCCGGCATCGGGGACCACTTCCTAGCCCCACTGGAGGCAAACCCAAAACCTCTCTGGCCATCCCTTCTGGATGGTACTGCTCGGTGAAAACTGTTGTATTGGCCATCCCTGCTGGATGGTACCGCACTGGCCATCCCTGCTGGATGGTACCGCACTGGCCAGCCCTGCTGGATGGTACAACTGGCCACCCCTGCTGGATGGTACCACACTGGTCAGCCCTGCTGGAAACAACTTCTTGGGTAGAGGATCAGTGCCCGCGTAATGTGTTGGTCACACCGAAACCACAATAACTCTACCAGGGAACACGAAGAGACGGGAGAAACTACCCGGCCTCTGAGGGCGATCACACTCCAATCCGATGAGTCACTGTCGAAGCGGACTGAGACAAATCATCCCTGAAAGTGGGAAAACACCTACAATGTACGAGCACATGTAGTCGTAAATAGTGTCGCAGCCCGGTGAAAGGGGCACGATACTGAAACCCCTCACAGCTAAAGAAACAAAGGACCCAAACCATCTCTGCTGTCCAAACCATCAAGAACAGAACTAGGGGAAAACCACTCAACCCTACTAGTCAAACAAATGAGAACAGAACCAGGGGGAAAACCACTCAACCCCGCTGGTCAAACAAATGAGAACATAACCAGGGGGAAAACCACTCAAACCTACTGGTCAAACAAACGATAACAGAGGGACCCTCTATGTCGCGAGAGGTCAAGATTACGTAAAGCGAAACACGACACACACATGTGTCCCACACGATGTGTGTCCCCAAGTCAAATCCAACCAAGTGCACAAATGTTCTCAGGTAAAAACAACCACATGTACTTCAAAGCATTACCGTATACTCCCAGAGTATACCACGTCTCTAGCCCAAAGGATAACGTGCACACGACACCCAACGTGAACACGAAGGGCGTAAACGTATTAACTCTAACTTTCCACCTCATTAGCCCAGGCATGACCAAATACATCTCCTCAAACATCAACTTCACTCACACGGGAGTGAATGTGATCTCACACCAAGGGTTCACCTCCGAACACATCAAGAAGAACCGCCACTAGATCACCCTTCATATTTCAACATTTAATAAGATCACGTAAGAGTATCCGATCTCTTGAACAGATTACACCATTGTAATCCTTGCGGAAAAATACTCGAGATAGACTACATACTCACCTCAAATAGATATCCGATGGAAAAGTCACCAATACCACTTTACGCCTGAACGACGTCCCGTGATCCCGAGCCTCGGTCCCGAAAAAAGTCGGGCGCATCGCACCATTTTGATCTCCTCGGAAAGACATGTCAAAAGGACTGCTCACTTGAGTGCAACAGATATCTGGAGAAAAAGGTGTGTTCCGACATACCAAACATGAGCCGTGCTGCGTGGGACCCGCATCCCGGTCTCGAAGTGCTGCCAACGGATCACACCATTGAAATCCTCTCGGAAAAGTACACAAGTTCGACTATTCACTTGTCCAAAAATGGACACCCGGTGATAAAGCTGGAAATCACCGCTAACTCCCAAAATGGCCCTCGCAGGGCCCGCACCAGCATGCAGAATTAAAGCAGGAAGATTGCGCCAATGCAATGCCCTCAGAAAAACACCAAAAATCAACTACGCACACGCCCCGAACAGACATCCGATGAAAAAGTTGTAAAGAGTTGCACGTAGCTCGAAAGACGGGCCATGGGGCCCACGCCTAAACTCCGGTTTCAATGCCCAAAACCACACTGGTAAACTTCGCATCGACACCAGGGTCCCAACGCCGCTGATGGCACTCAAATCGGACATCGGATTCTTCCATGCAGCTCAAAACACGAACCCCTGGAAAAATGTCAAACTTAATTAACACACGTGTCGTTCCACCGAACCCCTCGTCTCGGAAATTAAAAATTCCTGAGACCATCTCAAAAAGATTACCTTGATGTTTAGAGTACACTGCCGTAGACGACATGTAAAACGGACACCCGTAACGGAAATTACGGGCGTCCGAGTCGAGGGGGCAAAGCCCCTTAGGCCGGACCGGCCTGGGCCAACCCGCGGTTTGACCACGCGGGCTGACCGTGGACCCGCTGTCCACGGTTCTGCCGACCGGCCTCGAGGCCAGTCGCTTATTCCATGTGGATACCCACAAAAGGCGGGTCTCGGTCTTGCCGCGGGGTCGCGCGACGTGACCCCGGTCTCCGCTCCGCGCCGCGGAGCGCCCCCGCTGGCACCCGCTCGCCGTCACGCCCTGACGACTTGGCCTCACTGCCTGGAGCCGCTGCCAAAGTCCTCTCGGTAGACTTCCTCTGCCTGGCCTCACGCCGCCACCACCGTAGCTCGCTCCGCCATCGCCTACCGGTGCCCCAGATCGTCGGAAATTAACCCGAAATTCACCCACACTTTGTCAGACAGCCACATACGCCTCAGAGCTCGGAATTCAATACCATAAATTGTGTCAGAAAGCTTATAATGATTCATACTCATGTATGGGCTTCGATCGATGATCAGACATAAATTCAGTGAAAGTAAATCAATTTAAGGAGTTTGCAGGAATTAAAAAGATAAAAAACACAACCCTACCTCATGGGCGTAGCCTGATGCTTCGCAACGATCCCCCAGCTACCACACATGGAGAGGAGGAGGAGGAGTGGACTTGGTGAAGGAGCTCCCTTGTTTAAGTTTCCTTCCACCAGAGAAGTTGTAAACTGAGGAGAAGAGGGGATTATTGTGCTTAAATAAAGAATTAAATAACTTAATTAATCCTTTAAATCAATCACGTAAAACTCACGTCCGAAACTCCCAGCGGGGTCAAGTTTAAGACTCCCCTAGGGTAAACACCACATCCTGAGCACAAAGGTAGTCTCTGAATTTTAATCTGAGGCCCCGTTCAAAAGTTATTAAACTCAATGCCCGAGGCCGCCAAATTATGATAACTCCCCTGGGGCCATTTTTCACACACGACCCGCGCCCACAAAACTTATACCCCTCATAGGGTAAACGGAATGCTTCAGACTCAAAGGTGCCCTTAGGTTTCCCGTACGAGAAACCGTTTAAGAGGTACCTGAGTTTAACCAGTAAAAAAATAAATTAATTATATAATTTATCCATTTAATGTTCCGTTAACGGGCGAGGGGTCCCAACGTCCGGCGCCGATATGTTTTATGTCGTTCATAGGGTAAAAAACTAATTTCAGACCCATCCGTACACTCTGATTGCTGATCTGGATCACCGTTTAGGATTTATCCCATTTATTTGGCTTTCCCAGTGTGAACGTAATGAAAATTTAATTTCGTCCACACTGGGGCTCGGAATCGCACGCCGTCTAAAGGCGCCACTCTAGAATAACATCAAGAATATTCCAAAGTCTTTTATAGATAAAACTGGGTTCTTACAGAACCATCCTTCATAATAAATAATTCCCAATAACTATAACATAATGATAACATATAAAATATTGTAGTTTTAAAAATATTCATATCACCCATATAATTTTTTTTCCAAATATTGATATATCCCTTTCTTTTAAAATCCCAATTTACAAAACTAAATTTATTAGGATAAAGTAATTTTTTTTATTTTAATAAAACATGAAATTTTAAAAAGGAATTAAAATATCAAATAAAATTTAAGGAGGCGCGAAAATTCATTTTCATCGGTATACATTAAAATTAAACATTCCTTTTATCTTTTTAAGGAAACTAAAAAAATTACATAAAAAAATTCATTTTTAAAACCATTGTGAGAATTTAAAAATATACATAAAATTATCTTTATAATTGTTTTATGTATATATAAATACACTAGTAATATATTTTAAAAAATATGGACATAGAAGAAATAGAGTTGGAAGTAAAACTTTAAAAAAATATTTTTAAAATAGAGTACCTTACCTTTAGTTTGAATCATCACAAAAATTATGTATATTACTGAATTATAAACCTATATTAATTTTTTATTTTTTTAAGAAAAAATTTAAGTTTAATTATTCCTTTTATTTTCATGTTATAATGAATTACTTAACCAATTTTGTTCTTGTTGGGTATTTTGACGATATTCATCTCATATATCCAAAATGACTTCGATAGGTTCACTATGATCAAAAAAGTAATCATTATATCATATGAAGAATAATAATCCAGAAATAATTACCATATTTATATATATATATATTATACTTTTAAAATAAATCATGAAATATATTTATGAAAAATGAACCATGTTACAATCATGGAGACGACAGGCCATACGTAAGAACGAGTAACGTTTCTATTTTTTCATTGATCATTATGGAAAGAAGATATGTATTATTTTATATTTTTAAAATGAAAATAATACCATTAATACCATATTATTTATTTAAATATACTTATATATATCATCCATGTGATATAGTGATGAAAAGAGAATCACATCACTTCATGGAGGCGACAATCTATATTTACGCACGAACGGTGTTATCATTTTTCAGTGAATGGAAAGGCATGAAAGAAAATGATATATAATATTTTTACAATGATAAATATTTCATGAATATATATATATATATACATTAAATCCATAATTACAACCATCCGTGATAGGAGGTGATGGAAAATGAATTACATTAGTTCGTGAGGCGGTAGTCCACTGTACACATGAACGATGGTTTTGTTTCTCATTTGATAGAAGAGGAGATGGATATATTTCATTATATAAAAATAAAAATATATCATTATATTTAATATATGGGTGTTATTATTTTATCATGTTTAAATTGGATTTTAAAGAGGTATAGGATGAAATAAAAAACGCTTGATTAAAAACTACACCTCTGCTTCAGACACCCTATTAAAGTTTACACCAACATCATTCCTAGGATGGTTTTATTATAAAAATTAATCTAGAATGTGGGGATGGATTTAAGGAATGAATTTGGTTATGGATTGGATTAAAAAAATTCTTCTAAAGTGTGATGAAAAGTGGATAGGAGGTTCCCATTTATAAGAGAGGGGAGGTACACTCTTGGAAATTCTTAAAGTATTAAACTAATAAAAATTAATTTCCATATTAAAATGGATCCAAATTGATAAAGTTAAAAGATAAGATGAGGTTGATTCAAATTATCTCATCCAATAAAAATGATTCAAGTTCAGATGATTTTTAATCCTTATCTTTTTAGTTTAACCCCTTTTAGCCCCTTTTGACAATTACCATGGTATTAATGTTTTTACTCTTTAGAGGCCAAGAATGTTCCTATAAAAGGAAAAAATGGCTCATAAATAAACCTTGTTTTATATTATAAACTATTCACCATTCACCCAGATGAATATAATTTTTTTTAATAATTTTAATTCATTTAATAAAACATTATTTATTATAAAATATCAATAATGTCAATTTTGAAAATATTCATTTAATTTGACCTTTAAAATATCAGGACAAATATGGAATCAGAATATAAAACTTTTACACTTCCTTAACATGTTTTTATTATCTAAATAATTTTTGGAACGTAATAATTTATTCAAATTATATTATTTTCAATATTTTTAAAATCAATTATTTTATTTTCCTTTTAAATAAATAACTATGATGTTAGTGTTGTATAATAATAAAAGGTAATTATAAAATTAATAAAAATTATAAATAAATTAACATAATGAAAATAATTTTACAATTATTAAAATAACAATTAATATTCATTCACAACATGATTTTGATCCTATGGTGACATAAGATATTTTAAAAAGGAAGAGAGACCAATTTTGTCCTTTTCATTACTTAAATTCTTATAAAGATCATAATCATGGAAATATGGAATAAAAAGGTCATATATTTTAATATTGAATGATTATGGATGAAATATAATGATCTAATAAAATTAAGAAAAGTATTTGCATTACTTATTATCCTTATAAATTTATTTTAACCATTAATTAGCCCGGTTTTTCTTTACCATGGTAATTTTTTTACTATTTTTTACTATTAACTGTGAATAAAAATTAAGTTGACCTTATTAAATAATAGTAATTATTCTAATTCAAAACATGGAATCAATTTTATCAAATTTAATTCATAGAAGTATAATAATTTAATTTAAAACTAAACCCGTAAACATGATGAAAAACGGTTTTCCAAAGTAAAATTCTTCTTAAGTATAAATTTTTTTATATAAAAATAGTACTTTTGGAACCAAAATATGTTCCTTAGGACAAATTGAGTAAGATTGTATCTGATTGAGGAGATATCCAAGCTCAAACATCTTAAACATCATCAAAGGAGTCTACCTCTTGTAGCTTGTTCCCACAACCCCCATGCCTCGTGAAGGCATGAGGCCTTAATGGTCAGCTCCATGAGTCCGAAGAGGCCCACAAATGTTAAAAAAGAATTTTATGTTAGTCTCTATGAGTTTAATCAGCCATGTGACTCTTCACAGAGAATATTGTTTCTTCGCAGCATGCCTTAGAGCATTGTGAGACCCCTTTTCCTATACATATCTGACTCACCCCCATCATAAGTATTTTTAACACAACATTTCACATTCCAAGATCCCTTTTTGTGAATCTCCCAAGCATAGAAACACCAAGATAAAAATGAATTCTCCAAGGTACTGAGGCATCACATAACCCCCTTTTCCTCGTTCCAATTTACCCCTACCTATGGTAAAGATGCCCTTCTTGAAGGCATACGGCCATCGCAAAGGAAGAAGGACCTATGATGTACTTGAGGCTTCATGAAGCATTAAGCCTTAGAAAAGTTCTCCGATTACAACTCATGAATATATTCCAAGGATGGGTCACCCTTATTCATGAATCTTCTATCTTTATGAAGCCCCTAACCTCTATGAATCACATGAGTTTCATGCAACACCTCTTAGTGAGGCCCTCTGCTTTATGAGACCCTCTACCATGCAACCCTCTAGGATTTTATGTTGTGATTTCTTGATCCCTCGTGTGATGTTCCTTATTTTTTTGGTCTACATAATGCTTCTCCATAATGGTACACTAATAGATATTTTTCTTTATATAGTTATTCTAACACAGACCCCTTAACCGACCACTCCTCCACTTCGATGTACCATAGAATTTCTAGTTCCTTCCCTTGACCAAGGGTTAAAGAACACTAATCGTGTAAGTCCAAGGGGTGAGAAGTGAGCCCCCTTCATATGAGCTACAAGAAATTAAACTTCCAAGCACCATCGTCCTTAGCACATGACATTAATCTATAGCCTCATCCCATGAAATTAACATGGGATTCCCCACCATGGTAATTTTCCACACCCACTCATCTCCATGAGAGTGGAATATTACTCACATGGAATGGGATCCTCCTTTTATAGAACAACATCATCCCATGAGGAAGGGAAACCATCCTCGTGTAATCCCCTATCCTTTCTTATAGTAGGTATCACCTTTTTCTCTCCTTTCCTCCATTGGAAATGAAGATAAGAGAGGGGATGTGCATAAGGGAATCACAATACCCCATCCCTCTCCCTTTGGGATTTGTCTCAATGGACCACTTCCATTCATAATCCCCACACTGTCCCTCACCGATGCATCTTTATTGATGTGAACATATGGTCTACTGATTCCTCTTTTTTTAAAACTAATCATGAATCCCATGGTCTTAGAGGTTATTAGTGACCAAGATACCCTCATTCCAGGCCTCCATCATGGAGTAAGCCCTAAATTCTACCTTTACGGACTGCTATCCATGTGTAATCCTCAAACCCCCTCGAACTATTTTTGTTTTGATTGATGTATTATATGTACGACACGTAAAAAGCCTCCCTGAGGTTCAATCCCAACCACTTGTAAACCACAGTTCCCTCCTCTTAAGGGTGCACCTTCTAGTTCTTAGTACACACCATCATCCATTCCCATCCTAATATTTCCCTCAAGACACTATATCTCGGGAGGATCATGCCCCACCCGAAGGCTACATCTCCTTAGGGTCCACCTAGGTGGATAACCATGCATAAGACCCAAACACATGTACTATTTTGATAGGATATCTAACCATGTATATCCCCCAATTCCCCCATAAAAACTATGTGGATCTTGATTCCCAACCAGCTGGGATACATAGGAAACCTATCTGAGGTTCAAGACCAACACCACCATCTTCACGTCGGTTTCATATCATCCATTATGTTCCACCTTAATACTTACTCCATTTCCATCCTAAACCTTATTTTATCCACCACATCATGGTGGGGTCACATCATCCACCTGGGCAGCTAACCACTCGTAAGCCCCACACAATCCATATCCATCCAACCAAGAGTTCCCCTATTGTGAAGGGCAACTATCCATGTGTAAGCCCTAAACCACCCCTTCGACCAACATGGGTTTTGATCACTATATTTTACATGGGGTACCTAGGAATAATCCCTGATGTTCAATCACATCCAATGGTAAACATTGGTGTCCCCTACATTGGGACCCACTTTCTCTGATCTGCCCTAGTGGTGTTCAGATTAGCCTTTATGGTGTGAAACCTTCCCTTCATGGGACATGCCATTTCCAGGTACATCCTCATTAGGATTTCTGATCTATCCATCTAGTAAACCTTCCAGTTTCTCCCATCTAGGTATATGCCCATGTGATCCACCTTCATATGTGTTCCGATCAGTCCGATCCAAATTCTCTAGATGTTAAACTCACGGAATACACCATTTTAAACATGGGATGCCGAGTAAAACCTCATAGATATGACTATGGAATAAGATAACCCATGATTTATGTGGTAAGACTTAGGTTTCTACACCCTTGAGAATTCATATGATGAGGAATAATATAGGTGTTTCAATGTTTCAGCATCCAAACACACAACCAATGCCCAATGTGACTACTCTCCTGACCGAAGGTTTTTTCCCTGACATAACCATTGGAAATGTCCTAAAAGAATAATTGTAATTAATAGATGTCTAAAAAGCAATGAAACTAGTAATGAGTTTCATAAAAAACATCTTAATCTATAAGGGATATGTAGAATTGGAGACAAATTCTAAGGGGGAATCTTTGAATGGAAGGATTGACATACCATCACCTCCTTTTGATCAAGGAGTAGACATATCTGAATAATTGGTGAACGATGCCTTCATTTGGAAAGTGGGAATGTGGGGTACAATGACCTGTCAGTTAATTTCAACAACGCTCAGGTGGAACACCCTGATGGAAAGTATCAAAAAAAGAAATGGTGAACCCAATGTAAACTAGTTCTCCTTCAACCATGGTGATTAGTAATGCTTGATACATTGATAGATGAGTATGTCACCAGATCTAGCTATCTGGTGCTAGGTCCCACCAAGAAAATAGTGGTACCAACCTGAAACTCACCAGAATTCACAACTGTTAATCATTGGGAATTCCGATCTATGTAATTGTCAGCATGAATCTCTCTCTCTAACCGTGGAAGACTGAATGACACTGGGGAATTGGTAATTGCTTTCCTAATATCCATATTAATGTATAAATATTATCAATTTTTAGGGAACAAGATAAAAAAACAATCCCTGCCACCCGCAGACACAGGGGTAGGAGGAACGATAATGCGACAATCCCGTATGATTCCACCTCCACCACGAAATCACCCATGACCATATATACTGGGTTCCCATGCCCCATCTCACCATCATAAATTGTTTAAACGAGGGTGATTGGAATTATTGTCCACTGATATGAGGAGGAGGGGGTCATTCCCATGAGGGATATGGACTTCCTAGAAGTGGAGGCCTTTGTGCCTCATCGTTACATCCACTCCTAAGGGCCACACAGGGAGCCACTACTCCTCAATCCTACATTCAACCATTTTGGGAGCCTCTCCATAGAATGTTTTAGTGACTCATTCCCCTATTCCAATGAGATAGAGGATGTTTGAGTCATACCAATTATTACAACCTCATGGGAGCTGATAAGTAGTTCTCCCACTAGGCCACATCAACACCACCAATTACTGGTCCCCTAGTTCAAAGAACAGGTGGTTTACACCCCTTCTCCATTGGCCCTAGTCCGGATAACCTTATTCCAACATCAAGAACAATCTCAAGAAGGAACACGTTAGGGGGAATCATATTTTATAGCTTCAGTGGCCCATGCCACCCCAGTGAATTCTATTAGTTTCTTTCTACTACAGATCACTGACCCACTTATGCCTAACTAGGATCGAGACCTCATCCACCACATGAGTAGGCTGGGGTAACTCTTTCAGTCATTGGAAAGATCAACAAATGTCACAGGATAACCCATGAAGATGAGTTCTAGTACGATGGTCCTCCCCATATCATCACCAACTAAAGTAGAGGTCCTCCCTACTCTAGTGCTCAAAATGAAGGTCCTTCCCCTATCACCAACATCGGCCAAAGAGGAGTTTCTCCCTATCTTATTGATATCTATCATGGAGGCCCTTTTCATGACTATGATTCTAGATATGGAGGTCCTCCCCATATCTTAGATCATCAACGTGAATTTACTCATCACATCACTCCCATATTAAGTAGAGGTCCTCCTCATAGAAGCATCAAACAAAGAAAAGGTCCTCCTCACTCTATCACCTTCCAACATGGAGGTCCTCCCAATGTTCTCAGTAACTTTGAAAAAGGCCCACCCTGCTCCAGCAACCATACAAGTAGAGGTCCTCCCGACTTCACCGATAGTAAACATGAAGAAGGTCCTCCCTACTATGACAACATAGGTCCTCCCCGTGAATCCATAAATCAACACTAAGGTCCTCCTTACTCCAACGATAGCCAATATGAAGGTCCTACTCTTGTCACAACTACCTTAAGCAGAGGCCCATCCCACTCCAGCACCATCCCACATGGAGGCCCTCCCCATTCTGAAGATCTAACAAACTCTGAAGAACCATCCTAGGGTAGAGGGGTGAACTATCACTACTAAAGTAATAACTCTGAGATGCACCAAATCATTGTCAATATAGTCCGTTTCTCAGATTCTAAAGAAAAATTTTACTCGATGGTGGATCCTTCACCCCAATCCTCTATATTAGAGTCTGAGGTAGGAACCAAACATGTTATTTTTGTCCTCCCAGAATGTGAGATGTACCAGATCCCTGAAACCCTCTATAGGTACATGTAATAGAAGGAAGATTTGGTTCAATTATAGGGTCTTACTATGCAATCTTCTCTACCATCACCAGAATCATTCTCTACCTTAACATGAGATAATCAAGAGTTATTTTGGGGCATGGTAGAAGAAGATCACCCATCATAATTTCCACTAAAAACCACCTCTCTTTCACATGAAGTAGTGGTCTAAAACCTGTCTTACAGGGACATGATGATGTTGTAGTTACCACCCCTAGAAGATGACTCGGTCAGCAGCGGCCTGTCAGCTCATGAAACATTCTCCTCACTGACTAGTCCACCACTGTAATGGCCTACATCAGTGATGTTTCTAGTTTCTCATCCACTTCTAGTCAATGAAATGGGGCAACCAAGAGATGGATACCACCTATGAATGAAGAATTTTATGGGACACTCTTATGGTGAACCAGTTATCTAAGCTTTTTTGGTCGATTACTACCCCTGATTTCAATATTCAAGAGTATCTCACTGAAGTTGAAGTCATGTGATTTCAAAAAACCCTATTGGTGACATATTTACACCTTTGAGGTCAACAATTGACTTATACAAAAATCCAAGATCACTTCAATGACATCAACAAACAATGTCGAATGGTTGACCTAGCCATGCTTCCTATGGACTAGGATCCTACGTCACCTGACTATCAACAAACTCTTTAGTAGAGATGCATTCAGTGATTTCTTATGTTCCACATAATTTTTAAAGAGATGTCTCCATACGTGCAGATCCGAGGTTGGGGGTAGTATGCTGCTCTCCATTTCAGTCAGATCCTGTGATAGTCAGACCTACCTGATGATATTGAGGATATGACTCCAGGAACCATCATGGTAAATATGGTCATTCTCAAGATATACCTGGAAAGAGGTGTTGGGGTAAGGTTAAAAGAGGATTATTTTCCTCTTGGGGTAGAAAAACACTCAGTGGACCCTACAGGTGTCCACACTCATCAATATAGACAATTTCTTGGCTATGGAGACCCATATGTATCATTGTCCATCGGTTGAAACACCAAAAAGGGTAAAGGATTGACTGAGACCTTTAATCCATCTGACCCATATAGTTTAACTTAGAAGAAAGAAGATGGCCCTGATAGGGATGCGTTACGCCAAAAGCTCACAGAACAAAAAAAGATCATTAATGTGCTTCTTGATGAGAAACTAAGAATGACATCTGGATTATGATGATCCTTGGTATGATCTCATTCATCCTCCACTAGTGAAGTCGGGACAAGAATAGATTATCCTTGACAAGACACCTCTTGTTAATCTCTACAACCTTTCACATCCTGATAGGTTAAAGGCTAGAGCTTATGGAAAAAAACCATGGTATGCAATGATGAATCCACCCAAATTGTATAAGAACCCTCCTTGAAACCTGGATCAAGTCGTTCCTTTAACGGTTCCTCAGGTTTTTCCTTTGGTATCTCTACAAGATGATCTAGCTGCTCCATAATCCACTAAGCCTTCCTATCATGTTGAAGATCTTCTCAATGCACTAGTGGTTAGGAATCCTTACAAAGTCAAGAATCCCCATTAGGAGGATCTGATGGTTGTTCTCATCACCCACCTCGAGTTCCTTGAGACATGATAGGTGGTGATCCCACCTGATGTAAATCCATACCTGACATGGGTGAATGATATAATGGAACCCCTAGATTTTAGGAATCTTACCTTATCACCCTTCAATGGGATGGGTGAACCACTGTAGCATCTAGAACAATTTATTTCATGGCATGGGCCTATATTGAGAACTCTAGCATAGAAGGAAGACACCATGCTCCTGTGTTTTGTGTATACATTGGAAGGGCCTGCATTCGTCTAGTATAGCTAGTTACCCATCAGGTACATAGCTGGTTGGGAACATATTCAAATATAGTTTTTTTCAGTTCAGCTCTAGTACATTCATGACCAAAACTGCTGAACTTTTCAAGTGCAAAAAACAGTCAGATGAGTGAGTCACATACTTTGTCACTAGGTGGAAGTGCCTCACGTATTCACTCGATATGTCATTGACTCAAGAAAAACTTCTAAATATGTGTATGGTGAATGTTAGGAATGAATTTTTTCCCTCCCTTATCACTCAAAATTTCCCAGATGGATTCCAAGATTTCTCTAACAAGGCTCAATTCCTAGAGGAGGCCTTGCAACAAGACAAGTAGACACACTCTTTGCCGCTCACAACTCCTACAAAAGATCCTCCAAGGACGAGACTACTATTGTTACATAGGTAGATCCCCCCAAGACACTAGAATTGTTAAAATCAGAGCCTATTCTATAGCCTCATCGAGGAAAATAGCCTCATGACTAGCCTCAAGCTCAGCATTACCCACCATAGAATTTACTAACACCACCCTATCAAGCACCGATGCCAAGGCGAGACAATAAATCTCTATCCCCCTTCACCCTCCAACCCCTCGTCCAATCCAGGATCCGAGAGTCCCTTTCTCAGAAAGGAGAAACGTGACCTACTCGTTTGACGAGGCTCAGGTCCCTAGTTATTTATGAAGTTCCATGAATCAGGGAATCCTGAAGTTTCCTGAATACAAGAATCCCTAAGAGGTTGATCTCATTGATCACCCCATCTACTACCCATATAACTGATTCATTGGGAACTCCATCAAGAGATGCTATGTGTTTAAGGACTGGCTCTAGGACCAGATTGATAACAACGTGCTCAGATTGGATCCTGCCCCAACACAGGTGGAATGTATCTCTATAAATACTAACATTGATAGAAAAAGTGAATGGTAGAAGGTTTCCAGCCACAAGTCTTAGAAAAATGATGATTGGTTAGTCCGTAGAGAAGTCTCTCATTCCCATGGTGTTTTTCATTCCTATTTGAATCGACCTAATCCTCATGAAGTTGATGCACCTCCTCCTTATTCTACTTATACATCCACGTATCAGCCTTCTAGTTCTTAGATAAGAATGTTCTGATGGTGTAAGGGTATGAAAATCCCCCCACCAGTGCCAAACCCATCTCATACTCTTGGTGATTTTATGCCCCCAAAGATGGGAATCACTCTCATAATTCACCCTGTATTGAAGGAATCCTTAGGTGATGATCATAAGTATGCCTTAGTGAATACCTTTGATCTGGTGGACCCCTACATGGTTCCTAACAATGAGGAGCATTTGGAAGATCCTCCCAATACTCCTGGTCGATGCCATCATAGATGAGGCCATGGATTTGTGAATCATAAAAATGCTCATGCCAATGCTTCCAACCAATCTATTCATGCTACCATGAATAGAAAGTAGGCTCAGTGAAGAGCTCAACATGAACATTCCTCTCATACCATATTTTTAGATTCATTACCACTAACATTCGTGCTACTTGACTAGGCGTAACCGTCGTGACTATGTTAGGATCAACTAGATTAAATTATGGCCAGAACTCAGTTGTTCGATAGTCAGTTGGTATTAATTTTTCTTGGTTCAAATATTGAAAAGTTGGATATTACCAGCACGAGATAGAATTCGATGATTCAACCAATGACACCTGTCATGTCTCCGACAACCAGAAATGTGTGTTGGGTGTGGAAGTATGATGTGCTTAAGAATATTTAAATCATACCCATAAATATTTTGATCGTCTAGGCCCTCCATCTATCAGAATAAATGTTTGAGGCCATCATAGAGTCTCTAAAAATCCATATCTAGTTTGAAACAGAGGCAGTGGCTATAGAGGCCTTCTAGGATGAGGAGGTCAAGTGAGCAGAATGTCATGACATCATCTTGTTCTCAGGAGAATATGAAGGTACTCCCGTGTAGGGGAACATTTTCCCACTGTAAATCACATGACATCTTAATGGTGTGGAAGTTCAACATAGCCTCGTTGACACATGTTCTGGGATCAGTCTCATCCTGACCCGGATGCTCCGCAAGCTCTGAATGAATGAGGTAGATCTAAGTCCCTATAGATTGAAGATTCAGAGTTATAACAGGACATAGTAAATAACATGTGGTAGAATTTTCCCAAAGACCCAGTTCGGTGGTATAGTTGCAGGCATTGAATTTATAGTGGTCTCACATGGTACCACCCACAATGCATTTATGGGCAGACCCTAAATTCTTATGCATGCAGAATTTCCCTCCTCATATCATCAATGACTCAAGTACTCCCTCAATGGTTGAGTTGTCATTCTATGAGGTGACAAATCTTTTTTTTCCTCCTTTAAAGACTTCTATTTAGATTCTAACTATTACAAGATCAAGGAAAAACAAGTTCAGATCAATGAGGTTGAGCACAATTATATTATGGCTGATCCATGGATTGAATTAGATAATGCTTTCATCCTCTCGATTCACCAGTTGGAGGATATAATGCTAACTTGGGACATTAATTTTTTGTCTCTGAGATGAGGTTAAGACACATTTATAGGTATAAGGAATGTCATAAGATTACCTCATACTCATATATAGGATAAGATAGAGTGATATCAGAGTCTCTTACCCATGTTAGGAATTGAGATGTTCTCCCCATGGCCACAACAGTTCAATATAATTTCCTATTTCACCATGAGGATCTAATTTGACATAGACCAACCTACCACCACTACTTTGACATCATCAAGCATGGTCCCCTCAGTTGAAGGACTAATGAAATATGTTCAACAACTTTTGTTTCCATGGTTTCTACATTGCAGGAGTCTCCTGATAAAGATTCCACTACTGCTCAAGCCAACAGTAACATTCCTACAGGGTCAGTTAAATCATAGTAATTCCATCCTTCCAATGATCGTCTCACCTCAAACAATGAAGAAGACAAGGAAGACTCCCCTACCACATTATAAGAAGGCTTCTCCACCACTGTTGATGAGTTTCCATAGGTGAATCTTAGCACTAAGAAAGATCCAAGGTTGACACTGATTAGTAGAGATATACCTGTAGAAGAATAACAATAGTATGTGGATTTTATAAAGTATCATCATGATTTATTTTCACAAAGTTATGATGAGATTCTAGTATTAGACCCTTAGGTCTCCATCCACCATCTTGGTCTCCCTGTAAGTCATAGTGGGTTTAAACAACCTCCTAGGAAGATGAATCCTTTCCATGGCAGCGTTTTTAAGGTTGAAGTTGATAACATCATTAAATATAACTTTGTTAAGGAAGTATAGTACCCCAGGTGGTTAGAAAACATTGTTCCTATCAGGAAGAAGAACATACTGATCAGATTCTATATTGAATTTAAAGATCTCAACTACCACTGTCTGAAGAAATACTTTCCGCTTACCATGATAGAGCTATTGATAGATGACATCATTGGGTTCTATGCCCTCTCTTTCATGGATGGATATTTTGGGTACAATTAGATCTAGATTCCCCCCAAGATGAGGATTCCACCACCTTCAGGGTGCCCTAGGGTGCCTTATTCTTTCAGATTATGACTTTCATTTTGAATAACGAAGGAGCCACCTATCAGCGTTCCATGCACCTTATATTCAAATCGATCATTGGGACACTAGTGGAATGATACATGGATGATTTGGTGGTAAAATCCCACCAATTTTAGGACCATATTAGTGATCTTGATAAAGTTTTCATCTTCTTATACTCCCTTCATCTGAAGATGAACCCCTGGAAATGCACTTTTAGGGTTACCTTTGGGAAGTTTATTGGATTCATTGTTAGATACAAAGGCATTGAGATAGATCCAAAGAAGATTAAGGCCATCCATTAGATGCCTCCTTTGGGAAACCTCTGAGCGCTCTGTGGATTTCAATAACACTTATCCAATATTATCTGATTCATTGAGAATATGGCCAGCAAGTGTAATCCATTTTCCATACTCATGAAGAAAGCTGCCTTCTACTAGTGGGATGAAGAGTGCAAGACTACCTTTGAGGAGATCAAGCAGTATCTTCTATAGCCTCCCATTTTAATTAAACATATCTTCAGAAATCCACTAGTCCTTTATGTGATTTCCCAGGAAAAATCCCTTGGTGAACCTGTCAACTAGAAGAACAAAAAAGGAATAGAGAATAGTTTTTACTATCTTAGTCACATGTTTCTTTACATAGAGGAAAAATATTATTCTATCGAGAAGAGCTATCTCAAAATGGTTTTTGTAGTGAAAAAGTTACAACATTATCTGAAGAATCATGAGATAAAAATGGTGTCCCACATAGATATGATAAAGTATATTCTGTACCCTTTTATGTTGATTAGACATCTAGATTGGTGGGTAGTGATCCTTCAGCAGTTCGATATTCGGTTCATTTCATTGAAGCTCATCAAGGGTTAGGTGCTGGAAGACTTTATGGCTTCCCATCCAACCCTTACAGAGTAATTTATGGATCTTGATTGTCTTAATGAAGCCATTATCTTAGTGTATCAGGATATTCCATGATGGAATATGTACTTTGACGGTACCTTCCAAAGTCCTACCGGAAGAAGGATTAATGATCATCGACTCAATAGAGTAGGCATGAGGATTGTCTTCATCATGCCTGCACAGGCTGTCTTTCCCTATTTTTTCTTATTTTCAGAAGGATGAACCAACAATGAGGTGAAGTATTAGGCTCTCATCACTGGAATTGAGTTGGATCTCAAGATTTATGTTCCCCAACTATATGGGAAATGAGACTCCAAGCTAGTTATCAAGCAGATTAACATTGATTAATTCACCAGGAATCCTGATCTTGTTCCATTATTTGTGCATGCTCACCAACTGATGGACCAGTTCCCTTCTCAACCAGAGGTGACTCATGTCCCCAGGTCAAAAAACAGTCAAGATGATGCCCTGGTTAGTTTCTCCACTTCTCTCGTAGAGCCCAACCAGGATGATCTGTTTATCCATGTGGTGCATTGAAGGGTTATTTCTTCTACCTCCCTATACGATGATGAAAACCAGCAAGTAAGACATATTACCACTAATTCTTCAACATTGGGTCCTCTGAATCCCTCTACAGTTGAAGAAACCTCTGATTATACTATTCCTTTCATCGAGTATCTCCAGCACAACAATCTTGCATCAGACAGAGTCGAGCATGAGAGAATCTATTGCTGTTTAGTTCAATTCACCCTCTCGAGTGATCCCATCTTGGAGAAGACTCTCTACAGAAATAGGTTTGATGGAATGATCCTCTAATTAATTCAAGTAGATAAGATTCTCAAGGTCATGCAGGTAGTCTATGTCAGGTATTGTAGTGCTCACCAGGGAGTAATGAAGCTCTCTCACCAGATTCAAGGGTTGGGATAATTTTGGACCACCATGGTCCAAGACTATGTTGAGTTCACAAGGAGATTCCACGTGCGTCAGATTCATGCAAAATTTGTGCATAAACTATTGGATCCCCTCCATACTACCAAGTATTCTTGTCCCTTTTCGGTCTAGGGACTCAATATCGTGGGACGTTATCCACTAGCACTAGCTCACCAGTGTAGGTTTATTCTGACCACAACATATTTATTTTCCAAGTGGGAAAAGGAGATCCCACTCAAGGAGGTAAAGTCCCATTAAATTATTGAGTTCATGAGATCCGACATCATCCATTGATTTAGAGTCTCTTACGTTCTTCTCACTGATAACTTCCCTAAATTCTAAGCAACTGAGTTAAAGAAATTATATGCCAAGTACAACATCTGGTCTTAGCACACTTCGCATTACTATGAAAAAATAAATGGAAAGATCAAGACATTCAAAAAGGCCCTCTCTAACATTTCGTAGAATATTTTGGGTGAAAAAAGAAGAGTTGGATGACCAAGCTCTCCAATTCTCTTTGGGATTATCGGACACCAACTTGAAATTCCACCCAAGAGACCCAATTTTCCCTGGTGTATGGAATAAAGGAATTCCTGCCCATCAAGATTTAGTTTCAATCACTTCATACAATTTTCTATGATCAGAAGATGTCATAATGACAAGTAGAAGTCCATCTAGACGAGCTGGAATCCCTTGATGAGAATAGGCACTGGGCAGTATACAATCTAGAGAGGCACTAGAGCAAGATAACCAAATATTTCAAAAAGAAATTTAGTCTCCACTCCTTCCTTCAGGGTGACATAATATTAGATCTAAGGATTACAATGATACCTGGTAGGAATCCACCAATGTTGGAGCCAAAATGGGATGTACCGTACATCATTCATAATGTATACCCTAATGGCGTATACTCTTTAGTCACTATATATGGCGAGTGAGTCCCTCCTCCCACCAATGACAAGTTCCTTAAATAGTAATTTGAATAAGAAAAATCTATATCATTCTACATGATGTTAAAATATTTCATCCTACATGACATTAAACTACACAGAACTTTCCGATCGTCCTGCATGACAATAAACTACATAGTGTTTCTAGGGTTTGAGTTCTAAGAACTTAAACTAAGATCACTTTTGTCCAAGAAACATGATGTTAAACTATGCTTCCCCATCCCACATGATGTTAAACTACCATGTCTTATGTACAAGATGTTAAACTATATAAAATTTATGGTACTTTATGCATGAACTTTAAAGGAAAGTGCCCATTTGTCTTGCATGATTCTAAAATGCCCCATATCACATGATGTTAAACTGATGCTTCATCCTGGTTTCATGACATTAAACTATGAAACAAAAAAAATCCTTCTTTCAAGATGATAAACTACACAACACCCAAAAGTCCTTATCTTAGAGGGAATCACCTTTGGCACTGGTCACTTACCATGCCATTTTCAGAACTACGTATGGCTTGATTCCGATCCATATGGGATACATAGGAACACCTAGACATTTTTTTTCTATGGTCTAGCCATAAGTTCCTTTAAATTATCATCCTATGTTTCTCCTTGAGATATGTGGTACAATGATCCTCTTTGGTCCTCATTCATATCGGGTTATAACATCCGTACCATGCGCCTCTCCCAGGAGTATTCCTCTTGAAACCCTCCTCCTTGCCGCATGATGTTAAAATGCACATAATTTGAGAACTACACAGGGCTTGATTACTATATTTATGAGATATTAAGGAACTCTTGAACACTTTGTCTTCGAGTCCATCCCCTGGTATAATAACCCTATTTTATTTCTCATTATCCTCTTCATTTGGCATTAGTCCATTACCATGCTATATCTAGGAGCCGTCTCGAGGCTTCTTACCTTAAGAATGGATTTGGATCCATCTATCTAATGTGCCTCATTATCATGCTCAGATGAGTTGTAATATAGGACCAGGAGTTTTGGGATTGTACATGGAAATTCTATCATTCCATATCCATTCTTCACACATCTCCTTATTTGGATATCCACCATCTTCCATGTCTGAAGGGAACCCCTAACAACCAGGTGTCTGGCCATATGGCTTTCCTACCATCCTAGACCAATGCCTTAGAAAATTTCTAATGAAATTTTGAGTCTGGTATCATATTTCAAATATGGCCAGTGGCTGACCCTCATTTATCTATTCTCATTCTAGGTCACATGATATGGATGTTGTGTTTTGAAAAAGGTCATCAATTTTACACCATCATTATGCCACCCTCATCATTTCCCAAATATCAAACACTGTGATTCACATCTCCCCCCCCATCCTTATTTCTAGGCAGAGCTTCAACACCCTCAGTGTTACCCCTCCATGCACCTTTGCATGTTGAGAAGGAAGACTAGCATCATTGGGACATCCATAACCCAACTTCCCCATTCCCCTACTGTGTGTTCACATGTATGATAAGAATTATCTTCGACCCTTTTTTCCCACACTGAGCATGGATCGTGTGGGATTAGGGGTCTTGGTAGGGTTTTTACCCACATGGAAGAATCTCATCCTATAGTTTAACCCTATGACCTTAAAATATGCGTTTATGTCCCTAGATCATTACGTTAAAATTAGAATCAAAGTCCAAGACATATGAATTAAAACTATTTATGGGTTTTACTTAAAAGATGTGTGATGTTTTTTGGATCTTCTTGGTCCTCATTCACATCAGGTTATCTCATTATGTCGCACTATACATTTCCATTTTGGAAGCCTCATCCTATGGTCATATCTCTATGACCATAAACTAGGATCCCTAGAATCCTTATTACATTATAATAAACTACATAATATCCCTCATCCTTATTTTATGATGTTAAACTATATATCCTGCATTTGATCTATATGGTGATAATCTACACAATGCTACAATGTCTTCACCTGAGAATATTTTTCCCCTTATCACTGTTCATCTTCCACGCCATATTCAAAAACTACATATGGATTGATTCCAAACCTCGAAGGATATGTATCAACATTCAGGCATCTTGTTCTTAGGCCTAGAAATATAATTTTAATTTCATCCGTTTTGTCCCCTTAGACTAAGTATCATTTAGGAGTGTGCAGTACGGTGTGGACCTATTTTTACCCATTCACATCGGGTTGCCTCATGGTGCTGGACTGCACATCTCTACCCTTTACCGTCTGAACTCTATGACCTTAAACTAAAATTCTTAGTGTTCTAATCACAGGGAAATAAATTTTTTAACAACCATGGTATTCTCGTTTGATAGAACATAACCCCTATTGTAACTAACCACGTTCTATGAAATATTCAAGAACTATGTGTGGCTTTATTTCTATCCTTATAGGATATGCAGCGATGCCCAAAAATCTTGGCCTCAGGCCCAACCGAAGAAATATGAACCCTTTATCCCTTTCTTGGTCTAGGTTACCTCCTCAAGAATGTGTGGTGAGGATCTCTTTGATACCCATTCACATTAGGTTATGTGCTGCACAACACACTCCTCCTCTAGGGTGGACATATCCTAGTTGCACGACAATAAACTATGTGACATTTTCATCCTCACCACATGACATTAAACTGATCAAGTATATACAATGAACACGAAAGTAAATTGGGAACCTATGGTAAATACTCTATAACCTTAAAATTAGATGTTTTGGTCCAAGAAACCAAACCTTCAAATTGTTTTCAACACCCTTCAGGAACTCGATCCTTGAGGACATATCTGATCCTACCTATAGATGTTCCACACTGACATGTTTGAATGTACGATGGCGTAATTACTAGAGTGTTGGAATCCTTTTGAACATTACATCACTTCGCTCCCATGCTTCACACATCTACTTATTTGGATCTCTTTCATTTTCCATGTCTAAAGGGACCCCTTAATAGCAGGGTGTCTAGACATATGGATAGTCTACCATCTTCATCCAATTCCCTTGAAGATTTCGAATGAAATTTTAAGACTAGTCCCACAATTTGAATATGGTTAGTGGATGAACCTGATTTGTTTGTTCCCATTTATTGTTACATGATATGGATACTATATTTTGAATAAACTCAGCGGTTATCCTCCATCGACACACTATTCTCATGGTGTTATAGATATCAAGTGCAGTGATTCACATTTTCTACCCCTTATGTTCTTTTGGATCTCCAATACCCCTAGTATTGTCCATTTGTGATCCACGAACTTTGAGTAAGAATGTTAATGTGGTTGGGAATTTCCTACCTGACATTTCGTTTCCATTTTTATGTGCACCCATATGATGGGGAAGCCTGAAATCACACATTTGTTTCCCACACTGATCATGGTTCATGTGAGATTAGAAGTCTTGGTAGGGTTATAACCACATGGAGAAGCTACACCAAATTATGGTCCAAGTTCAACGACCTTAAACTATGATATATTTCATCCACAAAACATGACATTAAACTATTTTACCTATACCACACAACATTAAACTGTTGTGTCCTTATCGCATGACATTGAAAGGCACGGTTCGGTCCTATCAAATGACTTTAAACTGCGACATCATTGTCCTATCCAAATGATAAAAAATGACACAACATTATGGTGTTATCACTTGAGAGGGAATCACCCTTGGAACTATTTATCCATTGTTCCACCTATTAAGACATATACATGGATTGATTCCTATAGCAACACCAGAACATTTCATCCTGGTCCGACCACACAACAAAAATAAAAATAAAAAGAAGAACAAATAGGAAACATTTTATTCCTATTCTCTCTATGCATGGGTCAAACCTGCATGGTGAAATTTTCCATCAAGAACTATGTGTGGCTTGATTCCCATCTTTATGGGATACGTAGTGACACCCTAGTCATCGATCTCGGGTCCAACCACAACATGATTTCCCATTTTCACATCAAACCACCTTCATCCTTACCGCATGAAATTAAACTACATGGGATTATATAACTATGTATGGCTTGATTCCCCTCCTTAAGAGATATGTAGTGATGCCCCTACAATTTTTCTCAGGCCTAGCCACATGTTCATTAACCATTATTTTGGTCCTTTGGCCTCAATTATGGTCCAAAATCTATGACCTTAAACTAGGACCCTCATAGGGTTATGTGGTGTGGTGACAGGTCTCCTTGTCCTTCATTCATTTTAGGTTTTTTCCCTTTCCACATCACATGTTCCTCATTTCTGTTTCTTCCTTGGTATTTTTATAGTGCACATGCCTCCTTTGGATCTTTCACAATGGGTTCGTCTCCTCCGTGCTATTAAAACATTATAGGAATAGACATCATAGTCTATGTAACATGACTTTAAATTGTTGTCTGGGGTCCAAGAAGTATGATATTAAACTATGTTCAAGCATCATAATAACATGATGTTAAACTATGGGACACCCTCACCATAAAACGATAAACAATGTTCTCATCATCCTCAATTTCATGACATAAAATTAAAAAGTATTCCAGGCCCTCATATGAGAGGTCCTCTCCCACAATGCTGTCTATCCACCACATTGTTCACATCTCCAATTGTTTCTTGACATCTAAGATGATGCTCCCATGAGATATAAGTATGATCTTTGTTCAGACCAATGCACCTACACCAATGTTCTCCAGGTCATGGTAGCATAATTTCAAGAGTGTTGGAATCCTCTTGAACATTCCGAAACTCCACTTCCAAAAATTTAATTCCCCTTATTTGGATCCTCATCCTATTTTTTCATATAATAGGGCCCCTAATGGTTTGGTCCCATTCTGCTTCGGCTTGCTGCTATTTCGAGCTAATGTCCCAAAGGAATTTGGAAGACATTTTGAGTTTGGTCCTCTGTTTCGAATATGGTCAGTTATTGAACCTCATTTGGTTGTGCCTATTTCAGAATAGTGGTACATATAATATGTTTCAAATATGGTTAGTAGTTATATCATATTGGCATTCCTTTATAATTATATTTCAAATTTTGGGCATTTTGATTCACAATTTTAATTCCCCTTTTTTTGGATTGATTCTAACGCCCCTATAATTATCCTGTTCATGCACCAAAGAACAACGGGGAAGGAAAGTTGGATAATCTAAGATCCCTATTCTCTAGTCACAACCTATCTCAGCCTGAATAGTCTGGGTGGTCATTAAACAACATCAAACCCTGAGTATTTATTTATTTGTTGGAACTCTCATACAAAATGAATGATTATGTGGTCGTCCCTTGTTTCTCACATTGGACATGACCCACATGAGCTTAGGGATTGGTCATTAGTTGCTTCATATATATGATCAAAGTGTAGTGATTTAAGTAAATGAGAAATATTACTATACACATATTTTAAAATAAATAAAGAATGTGATAAAATATGTTTTAGGAGTTTGAACAAACATAGCCCATATGGATTCATCCCGTTAATGGAGCACATTAACTCTTCCACCCTATGAAGTGTGGCCTCCAAGATTTTCTGTCTTCACCTAAACTCCATTTATTATTCATTTAATGATGAGTGGATCTCATCATATCTAATAAACTCTAGGTCATGTTCAACTCAAAGGTCATCCACTTGACCGCTCACTTGTTATAGATTCTCTTGGGCTTTGGCCACTTGGATCTTGAATCACACAACGAGTTACGATTGATTGATGATGAATGTGGAATGCTAGTTAATCTGATCATCAAGAAACTGTATATCTTATTTGGACTCATAGAGAATTTGGATTTTTTTAGACTTATTTTGGAACTAAACAACGTCCAAATGCCGTCTGCTTTCCCATATATTCTCAACAAGATAGTTCAGAATGAGCACATGAAAATATCGAGCACAGATCGCATAGCCAGTGGTGAAGTGATCCCATCCAGATTATACACTATCATTCTAGAGTTATTTTAGGAAAAAATTGACAAACATTCTTTGCTTGCACTAGGTAGCCTAACTTTGCTCAACCACATCAGAGTCAGACTCATCCAACTCTTTTGGGTCTGTAAGTTTGTAATCTAGATATATAGTCAGGAATTAAGTGGTAGGGTCTTTTTCCAGAATTATGTGAAATGGTTCATGCACCATATCATAAGTTTGATCTTAATCACTTGATCCCACCGTGATAAGGTTGTCCCTATCAACCCCACCAGAAGAACTACCAACAACCATGATCAGCCGATTACTAGAGGCCATGGCCTGGTCAACTTGGAAACATGGATCCATATGAACCAGTACCCTTATCTAGAAAGGGGACCTGAGTCCACCAAGAATTCTCACCAGGGGGAACCCTCCACTCTAAGAACTATTCATACAAGGGTTGTCTCAATTGATCTGATTGAAAAAACAAGAAGTATAATTCTGTGAGGCATGAAACTTACAGTGGTCAAGAGATGGATTCTCATGCTCTCTTCATTTGATTTCCATCTCTAGCATGTCAGGAAATGGCCCCCCCGTATATGATTACAGGTTCCAAAGGTTCCATAGAGGCCACCCTTTCTTACCCAACACTACTAGACTCTACAACTACAATTGCTCTGGACGCGGGTCCCGGTGTTTGGTTCTTCACGCCCATCACCATGTACCCATCCCAATGAAGAGGGTTTATTGTTCAAGGTTTTCCTATATAGAACATATTTTAGTTGAGGAACCTAGGAAAAGTGAGGGAGATAATAGAAAAAAGGAATAAGTTAGATATTACTTCAAGAGATTTAAAAAATCCTCCCAGAGAAGTTTCCTCTAAGGCTGCGACGTCACCTTCCTCCAAAGGGCTCCCTCTATTAGCATCTTCCCCCCAGGACTTATCTGATTCCTTGGGTAGGGGAAAGCATATAGCTATCTCAACAACTGAATTTTTTGGTGGATATGTAATATATAGTAATACTTTCATCTGATATCTCATTCAATGTGGAGTTCCTTGAGAGTGAACTAAATTCTTCATCTCATCCACATACAACTCCCCCTCAGCCTAAGATACAAAAAATCCATCTTTGTCCTGAAAAATCCCTAGAAGATACATTCTGAACTGATTGAGTATCCCACATTTCATAAGGACTATGAAATTTTTCATTTACATCCCAATATTCTTAAGCCTGAGGGTGGACAACATCTTCAGGTATATCCATGAAATGAAGACGCTTCTCGGGAGATTGGGTAGGTATTCTGCAGAACCCTCTAGATGGTTACCCTTCATCTGGAGTCTACCCAATGGGAACCACTGGCCCCGCTAAAGCTGATCTTCTTCCACTCTTGGATGGTGCATGCCTTGGAAATATTGGCTCTACAGATACACCTATTCCACCATGATTTGCATCATCCTTACTGCCACGATGTACTCTCATCACTGTTCAACCTCGACCGTGAGACATAGATTATACTCTATCTCTATCTTGAATGTTCTGTTGTTTCAACTTTTCTCCCGGGTAGGCCTCCTACCAGCTCTTTTCATACTTCTCAACTATCCTATAAGTAGTAGTGGATAGAGGAAGCTCATTCTGCATCTTCCCGTATAATCACATGAACATGAACCAAAGCTTCCTCATCATGAATGGTTGATATTCATGATGTTTCCCTAGGTAAAACTTTAGGTTCAGTCTCTGTAAACATATAAAATACCTCTCAAACTGATTCAGGGTGTATAGATTATAGATTGTCTTGCAATCCCCCTGCTCCACCAACACTACACCTCAAAATTCCAGGAGATATGAACAATTCTCTTTCGTTCCTTTATTTTCATCAGGGAACACTCCCATTTGTAGAGGAAATAGATTAAAGTTGAATTAGTCTTCCCTACAGATCTTTTTTATCACTAACATCAAGTTTATCTTGAATGAGAAACCTCCTATAGCATTTAGAATGGTTGGTCAAAATTCCTTCTGATGAGATGAAATGGTGTTTAGGTATTCATATCCCCCCATGTGCGCTACCACCCAACCATACAAGAAGTGGAGTGGTCCAAAAATTCATAGTGGATTCTTCCCCTCTATGATATGATAGAGTTACTTGTATATCTTTTCCAATACTAGAACTATGAGGTTGATGTGTTTCCCCATTTCCAACATTTCTTCCACAATGAACGTTCTTGGCTGCCTGCCGATATGCACATATCTTATTGGCTGTATCCATACCCAAATGAGCATAGATATGAACCTAAAAAAATTAACTACCGATTTATGCTCGGTGTTAATACCATACCCCCACATCTACCATTGTATTCCTCCAAGATTCTCCAATAAGAACCTTCCTTGCCACACTAAGCCCCTCTTGGGTAGGTATGGGGACGTATGGAAAATTTCATGGGTTCCCCTCCCTCAACAGGCCTTTCCATAGGAAATTTCACGAAACGAGCAAACCACTGCTTAAAGTGGATGTCTCTTTTCATTTTCTTGTCTTTGTCTGTGCCCGACACCAAGTCTAGAAACATATTCTCCAGACATGTCATTTACTCTGAATCCTACCATGCATTATCTTGGGGAGAAATTCTTCATAAATCACCCCTAGAATGGGAATCCTAGAGATATGATAGAGGTCCCAGAGGATGATGCCGACCTCCCCATGATGCAAATGAAAAGTATTGGTCCTCGATGACCATCTACTCAAAAACATAGGAATGATGTCCTTAGGTTGGTAAATGTGGAATTTGGAAGCCCATGATGATTCATATAGGCCTACTCACCTTAGGTCAGCTCCAAATTCTACATAAGATGTGCATACCTTGTAAGTCCAGGCCCATTCCTTAGTGAAATTACCTTCATAGTGCAGGTCCCAATCATCAGTTCATACTTTCTTCAGGTCCCATAACCCATCCTTGAGGATTGTATTATATTTTGTGGAGACGACTTTGGATGCAATGGTTTATCGATGATATCACTATGATGGTTGTAAAGGAAGTACATGGTGATAGGTGAATGCTCCCTCTTGGTATGGATGTCAGTATCTATGAACCACTGGTACAAACCCGATGTGCCTCTAAACAAGTAATCTAGTTCATCCCTGATTTCCCTTGAGATGAGATGCCCCCCTTAGACTAAATTCATACAAAGTAAGTCTCTTACAAAAAGGATAGTCCTTCGTCACTTATGTTAGAATCTCCATCAACGACTCATTAATAGAGTGTCTCCAAACATATTCCCCAATCAAGATATTATTCATAAGATATTCTCTTTCGGAATAATCCTCACAGACATCCCTGATTAACATCTTTGGTGGACACCATATTTTGAGACAAAGATGATTTTTTGGAGTCTATTCGTGAGGATCATTCACAAAGAATGATCATAGAGCACCAAATCACAGAGCCGCAATGGACTCTTTTTTTATCATAGAGAAACAGAGGATCGTGATGCCCTAATTCACTAAGAAACATTCAGGAAGAAATGGTCTGATGAAACTAATTTGAACATGTGAATTCATGGAGAAGATCACTTCATGAAAAGAGATCTCATGCACAAACCATTTTTGAAGATCTGATATAGAGAATGGGCCCCTCATGCCCTATTTATAATAAACGACCAATCAAGATTTGAAGAGGCCTTCACACCACAGAGTATCATAAATACCTTATTAAACCTACAAGTATCAAACTTGTTTATTATGATCCATCTCCACAACTGACCATTTTTCAGTGTCTTACCCTCATAATATGACCCTCCTTTTTCTGTCGTCTCCCATTCTAAGGGGGAGAATTTATTGGCTCTAAAATACATACCATGGGAAAAGTTGAGGAAGACCACAACCGTTTGATGAGAGATACAATCTCAAATGTATTAAATATCATCAAAGTATTTTGCCTCTCAAATCTCATTCGCACATCCCCCACACCTCATGAAGGCATGAGGCATTGACAGTTGGCTCTGCGAGTCTGATAAGCCCCTTGACCACCACAAATGAAGTTGAAGGTAGGATCTATGAGTTTAACAAGCCTCGTGCCTCTTCATAGAGAATATTATTACTTTTTGGCTCACCTTTGAGCATCAAGAGACCCCTTTTCTTATAAATAGTTAGCTTAACCCCATAATAATCATTTTTACCACAACCTTTCACCTTATGATCTCCCTTTTCATGAAGCTCCCGAGCATCATGACCCCAAGAGAAAAATGACTTCCTCAAGGAATTAGATCATCATGAAACCCCCTTTTACTTATTCCAATTTACCCCTTCATATTGTAAGAATGCCCTTTGTGAAGGCCTATTCCTATCATGAAGGAAGAAGGCACTTATGGGTAATTGATCCATCATGAATCATTAATCCATTACGAAGAAATAATTTTAAAACTAATGATTATATGCAAATGAAGGTTCACCCTAATTCAAGGAGATCCTATCTTCACAAAGCCTCTAAACTCCATTAAACACCTGAGCTTCAAAAATCGCCACTTAGTGAGGCACCTTGTTTCATGAGACCCTCTTTCATGCAGTACTCTTTGCTTGTATGGAGTGATTTCTTGGTCCCTCATATGGTGTTCCTTATTTCATTTCTCTGCCCAATTATTCTCCACAAAGTCACACTAATAATTATTACTTATTCACATATCTATACTAATGTAGACCCCTCGAATGACCACTTCTCCACCCAGATGTACCCTGGCATTGCTGGTGCCTTCCATCCACCAAGGGTCAAAGAGTGGAAGTCATGTAAGCCCAAGGGGTGAGAATTGAGACCCCTTCATCTGAGTTGTAGGATGTTAAACTACCAAGAACCATAATACCCAACACATGACATCAAACTATATCCTAAAATCATGTAATACACATGGGGTTCCCTTCCTGAAGCATTTTCCACACCCACTCATCTCCACGAGAGTGAAATATTTCTCACATGGAATGAGATACTCCTTGTATAGAATGAAATCTGACCACAAGGAAGGGAAACCATCATGTTGTAAGCCCATATCTTTTCTTACAGAAGGTATCACCCTTGATCCTCCTTTCCTCTTCTGTTGATAGGGGGTATTTTTATTTTAGAAGTCGAAACTGATTCTATGATCCTCCTCAATGCAATGAATGACACCAGTTCAACACCTTGGTGGATCACCTACACCATCAGAATGTTCCAATGCCTGGTCTTTAGAATCTGTTTAAAGCACACATGGAGTGAGGGTAATATAGTTGTTGATCATCTAGCATCCTTAGTGGTTCATGGTATTGGTATCTCCTACTTTTACAACATAAATTTATTGAACTATGAGGTGGTAAATATTGTTTGAGGGGATTCCCTTGGCTGAAACTACTTTAGACCCCCTAGAAACAAGCTCTTTTTATTTTACCCTTGGTTTCTTATTTCATCGTTTTATAATAAAATAATATAATGATGATGTTAATGAATCCTGTGGGATTAAAGGTTAATAGTGATTGTGACACCCTTCTTTTGGGCATCCATCCTGGAGTAATCCCTAACTTCCACCTTTATAGGCTTCTAACCATGCGTAAGCCCCAAACTCACTTGAACGACATTGGTTTGGATCGTTTTCTTCTATAAAGGGCATACAAGAAGCCACCTTGAGGTTAAATCCAAACCACTAGTAAACCCCAATTTCCTCCTCTTAGGTGTTCACCTCATGGATCTTAGTATCCATCATCATTCATTCCCATCATGATATTTCCCTCGAGCCACTATATCTTGGAAGGATCATGACCCACCCGAAGGCTACATCTACTTTGGGTCCACCTTGTCTGTTAACCATGTGTAAGTCCTAACAAAATGTCCCTTTTGGTATAAGTCTAACCATGCGTAGTCCCCAACGCCCCCATCAGAACTATATGGACTTTGATTCCCAACCTGCTGGGATACGTAGGAAACCTCCCAAAGGTTCAATCCCAAAACCATCATCTTCACGTCAGATCTGTCTTATTCATTCCATTCAACCTCAATAATTCCTCTATTTCCATCACGATCCTTATCCAGGACACCACATCTTACTGCGATCACGCCATCCACCTGGGCAGCTAACCATGAATAAGACCCATACAATCCATATCCATCCAACCAAGAGTGAACCTCTTGCAAAGGGAAACTATACATGTGTAATCCATAAACCAACCCTTTGAAATATGTGTATTTTGAACCCTATATTCTATATAGGGTACATAGGAATCCTCCCTGAGGTTCAATCACATCTAATGGTAAGACTTGGTTTCTCCCTCATTGGGGCGCACTTTCTCTGATCTTTCCTCGATGGTGTTTAGATCAACCTTCATGGTGTGAAACCTTGCCTCATGATACATGCCATTCATAATTCCATCCTCATAGGGCGTTCTCATCCATCCATCTGGTAAACCTTCCAGGTTCTCCCTAATAGATATACATCTATCTGATCAACCTTCATATGTGTTCTGATCAGTCCGATCTGTCTCTACTAGTCATTAAACTCGGAGGATACCCCATTTTAAACATGGTATGATGACAAAAACCTGGGAGATATGCCTATAGAATAAGATACCCCATGATAGACATGGGAAGCCTCATGTTTCTGCACACTTGAGAAGCCACATGACAAGGAAGAATATAGGTGTTTCAATGTTTTATAGCATCCAAAGACACCACCAATTCCCAGTGTGAATACTCGTCTAACTGAAGGTTTCTTAAATGAATTGGCCCTTTGGAATGTCCTGACAGAAGAAGTGTAATTAATCAGTTTCCACAAAGAGATGGAACAAGGAATGAGTTTCATAAAAAACATCTTAATCTATAAGGGAGACCCAGACTAGGCGGTGAATTATGAGGAGGAATCCATGGGAGGATGGACCGACATCCCATGATCCTAATTTGATCAAGGTGTAGATATCACAGAAGAAGTGGTGAATGTAGGCCACCTTTCTAATTTAGGAATGCAGGGTACAATACACTATTAGAGAATGTCAACGACACTCAGCTGGTGCGCCTCGATAGAAAGCATTAGAAAAAACAACATAAAATTGATTCCAAAGATATAAATTGGATTATTAATAATATAATTAAACTAAGTTTACCTATAAATCCATTTTAAAAAAGAATGAAATTTTTTTAATCTCTTTATATGAAAAGACAATTTTCAATAAAAATCAGTATTTTTCACTATTCGTTGTCAAATTAATTTTTCATAAAATTATAAAAAATTCAGATTAGGATAATTTTGGCATAATGAATTCAAAAATAAAATTAATTTTGTCCAATTAAAATTCTATAGTTTTAAAATTATACTTTTATATAAAAACTTATAAGAAAAGAGTATAATAAAATAATTTTTTTTTGATTTAAAAAGTACAAAATATATTTATAATGAATATAGAGATCTAATTAATAAATAATAATAACAATGAAAACAATTTATTCTTTTAGTACTTGGGTTTTTATACCCATTGTCTAGTCGATGGACATACAAGTAGCCCTTTTTGGCTATTTGGATCATCAGCTAGCCGGTGGAAGCCCATCAGATAGCTGGTGAGCTGTTAAGAGTTTTTTTTAAATAGGGGTCAAATGGTATTTTCCACCTTTTAAATTAATATCTCCCCACCAGATTTTTAACTCCCTTTTGGGAGATTAGAGGCCCCAAAATCTCTTATCCTCCACTTCTCACATGGATAAATATCCTTGGATACTTGTTTGATTTATCTTTTGTCAGATGCATTGGAATTCTAGAGGTAATGATATAAATACTCTACTTTATAATATTATTCACCTTTACTATCAAGTGATGTTCCATTATTTTTAGCTAATATTCTCTATTTTGGGGTGTTTTTCTAGTTTCTTTATTTCTTTAAAATTAGGCTAAATTACCAACTGATACTCGATGTGTGGGATTGTCCAATCATATAGTAGGTGGTCTCTATAATTATCCAATAGTATTGCTTCATTTTATAAGTTATGTGTTGAAAGATCATACATAGTTCTCTATGTATTGACCAAATTTAAATTGAATAATCTAATTTTTTCTTATCTTAATTGAATGCCCTAGTTTAAAAGAAATAGGACCAAGAAAAACATAGTTCCGAGTGGAATGTATTGGGTATGAATTTGACCTTAAAGTGACTAAAATAAATGTTATGGATTCCTAAGAATAAATTATTTGGATGTATTGAGTATCTGGGTTTATAACATTAGTTAAGTAACTAGGTTTTAAATCATTTTTTGTGAAATGGAATTTCATAATCATTGGTGATCTTTGAATGAGACTTAAAACCTAAGATGATTTCTTTTAAAATGAAGTGAATGATATTTTGATATTGGTTAAATGATTTTAGGAATTAAATTTCCTAATAATGGGTTGGAAAGTTAATTTAGTGAATCACTTGGTTAATATGAATTAGTAACCTATGTCTTGAAATACCAAAAGGGGTTTATAGTGGGAAGTTATTATTTATGAAATGACTTGGTTTTTAGAAATTATTAAATATGTTTATTAAGTAGTGTTGGGTATTGAAATGTGATACAGTGATTTTGGGTCATAATGGATTTATTAAATTTAAAATAATGAATAATGATGTCTGTTTTAATGTGATTCCTTGTATGGTGAATTGATGATTAAAATTATATAATAAAAAAGATAAAGTAGCTGACTTGGATAATGAGAGTGGGAATACCTAGATTATTTTTTGGATTACACATGAAATATGATACTAGGGGATGTCTAGATGAGTGCTTGGGTTCTATATGATACAATAGGGGTGGAAATACTGGGATGAACACCCAAATTCCATGTAAATAATAATGACTTCGGTTGGAGATAAGGAGTTCTTAGGCCACATGTAATGGTTAATGACTGAGAATTCTTGGATGAGATCTTGGATTCTATTTGAATACTAGAATGTGATCTATGAATTCTATATGGCACATGATTAAGGAGTTATAGAATAATATTTTTTGATTCCATATGACACCATATGACTTGGGAGTGCCCAAAATAGAGCTTGGATTCTATGGTAACAGCAAGATGATCCCTCATATTCCATGTGATACTTTAGGATACTTGGAGTGAAAAGAGGAACCTTGGATTACGTTTAGTTACTTTGGATTGGCATGGTCTACGTGACATGATCAAATAAACACCAACATTGGATAAAGTAGGTAGGGTTTATAGGGGTCATAAACTTAAGGATCAACAATGGTATAACCAACCTAAGGTGTTATTATGAACCCGAGGTATCAGTGGTTGTTATTTATTTTTATATAAATTATTTTAAAACTTTTAAACAATTTATCTTTATCACTTCCACATTAAATTTTATTTATGACTACTTATTTTTTGGTACACTATTGGTGGTGACCTTCTAAGTTGTACCAACACATTGTTTGGGCTTCCATAACACTTGGGTACCTGACCAGATATCACTATTTGGTTATAGTTCTCAGATTATGTAACAACTAAAACTTATAAATGAAATTAAAATTTGAATGAATAAATACCTTATTATGAAATTTAGTTAAATAAAACACATACATTATATTTCATTTGTTATTTTTTACCATTCTAAAATATATCTATAATTTATTTTTGAGGATTAAAATACCATTTATGATAATAACCATTGATAATATAGACATTATAAAATTACCATTAAGATTAGTATATATTAATGGTTATGATAAAGTCTAATTTAAATAGACATAAGAAGTGATAACCTTGACCAGTAGGATTGTACCCTATGAAGTCCATTTATCAGAGCTTTTGAGGGAAATGGAATCACTATGTTTTTCCACAGACCAATCCAAACTTATTTTTCAATAACTAATACTAGAGTTAAACCATTTATAAGATATATTCAATATCTTAGATATAACCACCCAAACCATGTTCATCGAGCCGCCCAAAGAAAGTACCACCAATACACACCTTACCCTTAGGGAATACACTAGTGTAATAAGAATTTATATATCTAGACCCTAGTATTATGAATTGATATATTTTATTTTAAATTAAATAATGATTATATTTATCCCTTTTCATTGTTACTTTATATATATACATGATTATATAATGAGATTAATGAAAACTGGATTTTGATATGAAGAAGCCAAAATTGTATTTTTTGGGAAATATATAGTTTCAATTAAAATACTCTTTTTATAAATTAAATAATTTTTAAACAAATGATATTTTCATGAAATATTATTATTAAATAATATTTATCTAAATATAAATGATAAAATAATTTAATTAAGTCCCATGTAATTTTTTAAGGGTCAGAACGAAGTTAGTGTCATAAGAATAATATTTTATAGTAAATAAGGTTTTTTATTTTCAAGTGTAAATTATCATATTAAGACAATTATTTTGGTAGAATAATCATTATTTTTTAAATCATCATGTACAAATTATCCAATGGTGAATGTTTCATAATTTTATGATACAATCAAATTTTTGGATAAAAATTAAATATGGTTTAAATATATGGTACATATTATGACATCATAATAGCCCAAAAGTGATGTAATAAATAATAAAAAACCATAAATGACCAAAAATACATTTAACCTTTTAAATAATATTTTTTATGTTATTTGATTAATTTTAAAAACCTACAATGAATCCTCCAAAGCCTATTGTATTTTAATGATATAAAAACAATTCTCTATGAACATGACTCACCTCCACATCATGAATGGTATTAATTTAATGTGTTCAGATCTTAAACTAACAAAATATTAAAAAAACACCTATTTGGTATAAATAATGGGTAAAATCCATGATAATATTAGATTCATTTATTATTTTATCACTCATATTCTAAAAACTATGTTTAGAAATTAATAATGAATTCCCCTCTCTATTGCTATAAATACCCATAAAATATCCCATTACTATTCATTAAAAAACCATTGGTAATAAACTTAATCTCTTTATACCTCTATAAATTCTTCCAAAGGTGTTCCAAATCTATTGAGATTCTCTTCCCAATATTTTAGAGGCACCTTCTCAAGGTAAGAGATTCTCTCTTCCTTTTTATTCAATTACTTTATTTATATTAAAGAATTTTAATTTATAATATTCTTGTTATAATTTGTTTTATACATCAATTTACCATTATTATGATTCCAAAGTAATTATATACCTCCTTTAAATCTCATTAGTCCCTTATATGAACCATTATGTACACCGTTATGCTGCCGAAATTATCAAGTGATTTTTCATGCCAAACTTTTTTATTGTGAATACCCATCCTTATTTCCAAAAAGGGTATTCAAATAAATGTATATATACCTCATTTTTTGGGTATTTACTTGTGTTTAACTCATACTACATAATAATGGTATTCAAAGTGATGAAATGCATTCTTATTTTGTAGGATCTACATGAAACACAAATTCATGTACATGATATGAATGTGGCAGGTGGGCCTGGAATTTTGTAGTCCTGTAATGCATTTGGAAATGTTTTTTTTCTCCTGATATAAAAAATATGGTGAAAAGGTGGTTATCATAATCACACTATTTTATGATTTCTTAATGGTTATCCTTGAATTATTCTTATGATGTCATGTTTTATATAGTTTCCACATTTATATAATGCCTTAATGTTATACTCTTTTATTATGGATTAAATGTTAATTATTATTACTCTATCCTTACTCTATCATCATGTTATGCCTCTTGATCACATGCACCACTTTAATATATGCCACTATTTGATTATTTCCTTACTGGAATTTTTATCTCACCCCTTTCTTATATACGTCCCTAGGTTAACCAATGTAGTTTTTAAAGATTAATGGATTTTTAAGGGCATGTTATGTAGTTTCTAAATAATTTTGTTATATCCATATTTTAGGTTATTGTGATATATATATATATAAATACCCAAATACACTAGTCCTATTAATATTTTTGTATTGTATTATATGAATATTTATGTAATAATTCATGAAATAATGTGTATAAAACACATGTGTTATCATAGTTGGTAACAAAGAAAAGTCTCATTTCTGGGGATTATGATTAGAAGACCTTAGTTAAAGCCTTATAGATAAGACTAAACATAGGAAAACATCTCTAAATTTTGGGAAAGTATAGAGTGAGTTTTTTCCAAGAAAAAAATCTATATTTGGACACTATAGGGGGATGTGGATTTAACATAGTTATACTTCGTGGTAATAACCTCAAAAAGGTTACATTGCATATAAAATAAATCATCACCTAGTGTGTGACAAACAAGCATTGCTTCACACCTAGTATGAAACTATCAGGGGATATTCTTTGGTAATTCTACAAGATCTTTACAAACCATTATGAAGGGGAAAAATACCTATGAAATGTTATGTTAGTAAATAGACCATGGATAACTTATATTGAAACCTATAAATCCATATTTTAATAAATATATGTCATTTATGAGTTATCTATTCAATGTTCATAGTTTACCTTTAATATGTTTTATAGTTTGAAAATTACCATCCATTAGTCTATTTTGGATGAAGTAAATGATTAGAACCAGGATAAAATATTGAAATGTATACTTATCATCCATTTATGAACTTCAAATTTCATATGTGACTATAGTTCTACAAATTATTTCATATCATATAAGTCTAGTAGAACTATTCAAACACCAAATTAAAACATGTAATTCAAGTTATCCATGAAAATAAAAAATGTAGAAATTATTTCATCCCAAGTATATAACTTATCCTATATTAATATATACAGGATGAAATTTCCAATGAGCCATGTGATAGTCCATTTAGTATAACTCGATGCAATTATAGATATGGACTGGATTTCCTTGTATGGATCCAAAATAAATCGATGAGAGAAGGAAATTAAACACTGTATCATGAATCACTCTCCAATTCTATACTAGTGTAATGAGGATGTATATCCTTTAGAATCCTCATATCAAGAATATATATTAATACCATATGAGTTAGAGTATCAAGCTTAAATAAATTAGATTAAGGAAAATAGTATCCTTTATTGAACGAACATTGTAAGAGAATATGATGATTTTTTTTCTGAAGAATTGGTTGGTCTTCCTACTAACCAAGAGGATGATTTCTCAATCAAACTTATACCTAGGGATTTTACAATAACTAAGACTCTATATAGAATAGAAATTGATAAACTTTAATAGATCTATAAGGCACATGAGCCTCATCCCAGTTGGTGAGGTATCCTTAAGTGCATCCACAAGACCCAGGTTCAAAACTAGGTTGAGGCATATTTCCGGTGGTACTGCAGCAGTACTATAGCAGGCACTATAGAAGGCACTGTAGCAGACTATACACTGTGTGGGTATTATAGCAGAACTGTACACTGTACAGGTACTGTGCAGAACTGTACACTGTGTGGGTACTGTAGAAGGCACTGTAGTAGTTACTATAGCAGGTACTGTTCGGTACTATAGTAGATGGAACTATTCAACTTGGGCCACCGGTTTGGGGTTGGAGTCATTAATTCTTTTGGGCCACCCAGGCCTTCGAGTCAGTAGGGATTTCGGGCCACCTCAAGGTCTTCGGGCCACATGCAGTTTCCCCAGACACACTACAAAAAAAGAGCAGCCTTGGAAGAGGATTCAGAGCAGGTGCACTCACTAGAGCAGAGCCAAATGGATTTGTCAGAATGAGAGGGTATGGCTATGACATCGGGACCTGCATGTGCTTGCATGGAAAGCCTAGACAGACGGACATGTGAAGGTGGAGATCTACTATCAAGATGCAGATGCTGGGGAGGGCCAGTTCTTTGTAGATAGTCTGGTTTAATTCCCTAAGACCTTCGGGTCATGTAATCTCCTAAGCCTACGGGCCATGTAATCTCTTAGCCTATGAGCCTTGTAATAGTTCCCCCTCACCCCTTGAGGGGGGGGGGGTTATCAATAATCAATAAAAATGAAGGCCTTCGGTCCATTTGGGCTAATAGATCAAGAAGAAATTATAGAAGTATTTAGATACAGGTTTTATACACTGAAGTTCTTCACCATAGGGTGTTTCCGTCCTTTTCATCAAGAATAAGTATGGTTAAATGCACCTCTATATTGATTATCATGAGCTCAACAGGATCATAATAAATAAAAAATATCCTAAAATATGGATTAATGAATTGTACAATCAGATTTTCGGGGCCTATTATTTCTATATGGGGGATCTTTAGTTGGGATATTATCAAGTAAAGGTAAAAAAGGAGGATATCCCTAAGATTATGTTTTTTACAAGGTATGATTACTAATAGTTCATATTTAATCCATTTAGACTCTCTAATGATCCATATATATTCATATACTTAATGAATAGAGTCTTTAAGGATTATCTTGAAAAAATTGTGATAGAATTTATAAATGATATTATTATCTACTCTAAAATAAAGGAGAAACATGAGTAGAATTTGAATGTTGTACTGAAGACCTTTTTAAAGGAAAATTTATATGTGAAGTATAATATATGTGAGTTTTGAATGCATAAAATGACCTTCCTAGGTAATGGAATCACTAGAAAAGGGATATATGTGGATCCATAATGAAAAAATGAAATTGAATGGTGGCCCAAACCAATATCTATGATGTTCATCTATAGTTTCATTTCGTTATCTAGGTATTATTATTGATTTTTGAGAAAATTCTCAAAATTTTCAATCCCACTAACCAAGATAACTTAGAAGAGAGTGAAGTTTTTATAGACTAATGAAAGAGAGGTGATCTTTAAAGAGTTAAAAAGGAGTCTAATAATTGCACTAGTTCTCATATTACCATCCAATGACGAAGGAGTTTTGATTTACAGCAATACATCAAAAAAAGGCTTTGATTTTTTACTCATGAAAAATGGTATATTTATAGCATATTCCTCCCACCAATTAAATAACCATGAGAAGGACTACCCAAACCATGATATAAAATTGACTATAGTGATCATCACATAAAAAATTTAGAGACATTATCTCTATGGGTAGAATTGTGACATACACATGGATCATAAAATCCTCAAGTATATATTCACACAAAAAGAGATAAATATTCACTAATGAAGGTGGTTAGAGCTAATAAAATATTATTATTGTTCAACCCATTGTTGTAGATATGTACTAAAGGCTTATATATATTATATATATATATACATTACATGAAAATTATGATTTTCTTGCATATAAGGGTACATTATTTTATAAAATATTTGATTGCAGTAAAAATGAAAAATATATATCATTTTGTGTTTCACCGATGCAGGATATTATTAAAAAAATCATTTTATATTAAGATAAAGAATTTGGGATTTGTATTTATGTATATGATACATGTACTATGTGAATCATTAACTCGTGTGTTGAAACAAATGAGTTAAAGCATGAAATATTGAGGAGGTTCCTTGAGGGCTATATAAAGGCATTTACATATGATGGTAGGTGTTCATTTATTATTAATCTTGGATGAAACTCCTTGTACCAAAAGTTCTCTTTATTTTTCGTCATTTACATTACAAGATGCTAGAACATCATGTGAGAAAGAATAATCATAATCAAACATTGAGTGATTCAAATGCATGCCATGGATACCTTACGTAGGTGGGAAGCTTATGTTTTCCAATTTTGTGATCTTTATCAAAAATATATGAAGATCAAGAGTTTCATAGACCAATTTGGTTTAAGGTACATTAGTTTTTAGTCTTCATAATTTCTCTATTTTTGTGAAGGTCTAATATTATATTGCATAGATATCCACATATTTGGTTTTTAATTGCTTATATTGTGTATAATAAGTGTTATTAAATAAATAAAAAACCTAAAAATGGTATTAGAGTGAAACAACTCTTAAGTTTTATGAAATCATGTGTGTAAATGAATAGGAAATAAAAAAAGAATCATCTTGAGTTTTTGGAAACTTGATTTTGTAAAAGGGTTTACCCTTACATAGCTAGGCTATATAAAGGTAACTGACACCTTACCCCTACACACCTGAGATTTGTAAGGCTAACTAAGTAATTATCCTTATATAGAGGGGTTTATGAAAGGGTCATCACAACTTAACCATATGTGAAATATGGGTCATGTAAAGGTAGTTGAATTTTTAAAGGGGTTATGTAAAGGCAACCGACCACTTACACTTATGCTATACCCTTACGTAGAAGGACTACATAAGGGTAACATTAATATTACATTTATGAAAATGTGTTGTGTAAATATAGTAACCTTACATATGGTGGTTTTCATAATGATCTTCACTGGTTTCCTATAAACGAAGGTTCCAGAATCTATTTAACCTTACACAGACTGTTTGCATAAGGGTAGAAAAAGTATACCCTTACAAAATGCATTATACTTATGTTGTGTAAAATTAAGTAGTGAATTACCATTACACAAGGGATTCTAGATGGACTGTTTAAGGCTTGAAGGCTTTAACCTTATGTATGAATACCCCCATATGTATGGGAAATCAGAATTATTTTACAAATTGTTAAAAAAGTTTTTAACATATAAAATAATTTAATGGTTTATAAAATGTTTATAAATAATTATAAATGGAATTTTGGGATATTTTAATTTATAAAATTTTTACATACTAATTAGTTATACATTTTTTTATAATTAATTAAATTTTTATGAAACATCTTATTCCCAAATATTAAATATTAATATTTAAAATAACTTTTAAAAAATTATATGGAATGAATTATGATATATGTAAGAAACCGGACCTTCCTTTCAGGAATGTTTTCGTTTTCTAGTCTTTTTTGAGAAAAAGAGGATATTATGGAGGTTGTGCAGGGGCGCACAGTTGGCGCACAGTCTGAGAAAACTGTTCGACCAACCCAGGAAACCGTGCACCCTTAACAGTTGGCTCTTCAAGGGCTATGCATGATTTGTCAAACTGTGCGGGCAAGCCGTGTGAAGTTCCTGGGTGAGATAGTGGCAACCGCACAGTTGGCACACAATTTTCCAAACCGTGCGGGGTAACCCTGAGGCCACTTAAAATTATGGTTTTTAAGTCTCAGGACACTCGGGATTTCCCATTCCTCCACCATTTCTCCTTCCACTCCTGGCTCACGCAGGAGTTGTGATTTTTAGAGGTTGGGGGAGCTCCATGAATCATTTTGGAGGAAAATCTAAGGGGTTTCTTGGTGGATCGAAGGTGGTTCTTCTCAGGTAAGTCCCTCTTATTGGTTTCTCCTTGGTTTTCTGAAGATCTCCTCTCCCCTCTCTCTAGGTTTTCTAGATCTACATCTGTTTCATGTAGATCTAGTGTTGGGTTTGCCTTAGGTGTTGATTTTAAGGCTTTTGGATGACATGGAATGAGTTTTAGAGTGGTCTTCTATAAAGCGGTTGCCCGGATTTGTGGGTGAAGTTGATTGTGGATCGTTTTCACTGGAACCCTAAAGGTATGTGGTTTGTGCCTTTCAGTTTAAGGTCTTTGAATTGTATGTGAAAAATCGCCAATACCCATGAACAGGGTATTTTAAGTTTACGATTTTTAACCCTTTTAACTACCTTATTTTCTTGTGTGTGCAAGTAGAGGTTATTTCTATGTGAATAGGGTTGATTTCTATGCTTTTGAGTTGTTTCCCATGCATGTTCTGCTCATAAAAATTTGGTTCTGCTTATCCTCCTAGGCTGCTTTGTTTATTTTCCATTACTAGTATTGTAGGATCGAGTGATCTTGTTTGTCTGACTAGCTGATATTTTTTAGACTTCTAGCCAAGTAGTTCTTGAGATTTACTTTGGCCGATACGCGTTGCTATACTTGGATGACTTACACAGGGCCGTGAGAACCTGGTGTAGTAGACCATAGGGATAATGGGCGTAAGGGCTTCTCCAGTGTGTCTTATAATTTACAATGTGAGACCACAAGGGGAATTGACGTTGAGTGCTTCCCCAGAGTGTCTGTTGTTCCTCGACATAGGCCACATGGAGAATTGACGTTGAGTGCTTCCCCAGAGCGCCTTCAGCACGATACAAGACTATAGGGGGAATTGACGGTGAATGCTTCCCCAGAGAGTCTATTATTTAGCTGAACCAGAGGGGTGAGACTGTGTGTGCCTCCCAGAGGGTTGTTAGTACTTGTTGGTTGAACCATAGGGGTTAGGCTGTGAGAACTACCCAGAGGGTTACCTATTTGTTTCTACTTTCTTGAGTAGCTGATTACTTGTTTGTGAATTGAATACTTGAAACTGTGGATTGTTTACGGTTGAATAGTTTTTTGTTTACTGTTTTTGTACTTTTACTGCCATATATTCACTAAATGTTAGGCACATATCTCGTGGTGGTTGCCTACAAGGATTTAGTCTCACTCCCTATTTGGGCCATGATTTTGGACCCAAACAGATTATATTGCTGCAGGTGTAGACAAGGGAAAGCACCCTTCGACTTCAGGTACTTGATTGCATTGGAGCTCGAGATCATGGGACCAAGACGAGGCTTGCGATGCTGAGGAGTTTCTTATCTGTTTTTCTTTTTCACTTTGGTTCAGTAATGTATTCATCATTGTGACTTGTTTGGCTATTTTCCTAGAAATATATATATCACACATCATTTATATATGTTCTCCATTTGTTTACACTTTTAGTCTTTCGATGTTTACTCTTGTATAGATGTTTACTACTTCCGTTATTGCTTTTGTTTATCTTCCGTTGTGTACTCTTCCTATGAGGGCATAGTTTCTCCACTATCACACCCAAGTACCTCGATTTTAGTCAGCAGCCTCTGGCGTTTGGGTAAATGCGCTTGAGGCTAGGCGACCAACCAGGTACGGGGCGCCTCTGGGTGGCTTCCGGAACCGGGACATTATAAAGTGGTTTCAAAGGGAATTATTTTTCTTGACTTACTGTTTGGAGCCTATATCCAGGGATAAGATGGAATAGGTACTTGGTAATAAGCTATGCCTAGGAGTAGCTAACCCGTATATAGGGAAAAGCCATAATACCTTGTTTAATGCAATTTTACTAGTTTTTAATTTTATAATTGATTTGATTTCACCTTTGGGTGATTCACATGTCTTTTTTTATTACTGTTGTTGTTATTGAGGTTCTATTTCTGTTGCAACCTGATGAGATGAAGGTGTTCCATATCATTCATCTTATAGACACTTGTTAGAAATCACATGCCATGCATTCTTTCCATGCCATCTAGGATGCATTAGCGATTTCATGTTGTTGTGATAGATGTTGTGTAGAATATGCATGATGTTGTGATAGATGCCTTAATAAAAATGTTTGTTGTTTGATAGAGAATTGGGTGTAAGGTTTTGTTTGAATGAACGCCAAAATTTGGTTCTTGAGGTTTTATGGTCCCTAATGGACCAGAATTTGGTGGATCATTGCACTGTTTTCTTGTTTATAACATGTATAAGATTCCAAACTTTGATTCACGGGGAGTATGAGCCCTCACAAATCGGAATTTGGCACTTTCAATGCTTGTTTCAGTGTTTTCTAGATTCCAGAGTAGTTTTTGAGGCTTTCTGTTCGGAAAAACCAAGAATACACGCCGTGTAATGTTAAGTACGTGCCATGTGTTCTTCTATTTGGGAAGAAACAGTTTTTCTTAAGTACACACCATGCACTCTATGTACACACAGTGTAGCCTCTGACCGTGTCATAGGCCATGTGGAAAGAGACACGTGATGGAAAAAATCTAGAGTGAACACACCGTGTATCTTCCCTACACATCGTGTCGTGTCGACCCCATTCCACCCGTATCACTAACAACACAGGTTGGCCGAGTTGTGTCTAATGCATGCCGTGTGCCGTCTAAACATTACCTGTAATTTAACCCAGGTACCCAACCATGTCACAAACAACACGGGTCGATGTTATGCCTTCAAGTACACACCGTGTCCGTCCAGAACATGGTGTGTAGTGTCAGGCCGTGTGACAGGCCATGTCACTAACAACACGGTCTAGGTGAAGCTCATCCAGTACACGCTGTTTCTACCATGAACACATCATGTAGTCTTGTCTTAGGAGAGAATTGGGATCTGTATATTTTCTTCTGCTGATGTTTTGACACTAGACACTCTGTTGGGGATGAGAACATCTAGTGTACATCAGTGAAAGGAGTGCCCTCTTGAGGCTGGTGGGTGTCACTTCCTTTGGGATCTTTATACTTTAGAGATGACATACTATGATGTCATTCTCGGAATAGACTGGTTGGTTCCCTTCCAAGCATTCATCGACTGTTATCGCCACATGGTGAGTTTCATATCACTAGAGGGTCGATATTTTCTTCATAGGGGTGAGTGAGATGTCCAGACGAGCATAGTAGGACTCGAGCATCATGGGCTAGGAGGAGTTACAGCCTAGATTGCCAGTCTATATCTAGATGACCAGGGGACTTCGAAGTTAGACCTTCCTCTAGTGGTGGATCGTTTCATGGATGTATTTTTAGAGGAATTTTCAGGGTTGCCTCCAGAGCGTGAGATATAATTTTCTATCGAGCTCGTGCCAGGAGTGGCACCGGTGTCCATTCCTCCTTATAGGATGGCTAAACCTAAGTTACAGGAGCTCAAGAAGCAGTTGGAGGAGTTTCAGACAAAGATTTTCATCTGTCCCTGTACTTCTCTCTGGGGTTCACCTGTCCTGTTTTCGAAGAAGGAAGATAGTACCCTTAGGCTTTGTGTGGATTATTGGAAGATGAACCAGTCAATGGATAAGAACCAATATCCTATGCTGAGGATCGATGATATCTTTGATCAGATTTGAGGAGCCTGAGTGTTCTCGAAGATTTAATTGAGGTCTGGTTATCATCAGTTGCAAGTTAGACTATCAGATATACCTCTTACAGCATTCAAGAGTAGGTATGGTCTATATGAGTACTTAGTTATGTTGTTCGGTCTCACGAACGCACCAGAAGTTTTCATGGTGCTGATGAACCAAGTGTTCCATACTTACTTGGATTCCTTCTTGGATGTCTTTGTGGATGATATCTTGGTGTACTCTCACAATCAACATGACCATTCCACACATCTTGATGTCGTTTTGAGTACACTGAGAGAGAATCAGTTATATGCTAAGCTCTCAAAATGCCACTTTTGGATGGACCAGATTCACTTCTTGGGTCACATTATTTCAGAGACAGGAGTATCAGTAGACCCAAAGAAAGTGAGAGTTGTAGTTTCCTGGGAGCATCCGAAGAACATCATTGAGGTGCAGAGTTTTCTAGGGCTGGCTGGATACTACAGACATTTCATACCAGACCTTTCACACTTAGCAGCACCACTAAAAGGTCTGACCAAGAAGGGTGAAAAGTTTTTATGGTCAGATTCTTGTGAGTCAGCCTTTCATAAGATGAAATGGAGGTTGACTTCAGCACCGATACTAGTCTTTCTAGAGTCGGGCAAGAGCTATACTATTTACTGTGATGATTCAGGTATCGGGCTGGGAGCTGTGCTTATGCAGGGAGATGGAGTTATTGTGTATGGGTCTCGACAGTTGAGGCCACATGAGAAGAACTACCCAACACACGATCTGAAGTAGGCAGCTGTTATTCATGCCTTATGCTGTTGGAGACATTACCTTCTAGGAGAGCATTTTTTGGTTTTCACCAACCACAAAAGTATCAAGTACATTTTCACTCAGCGTGATTTGAATCTGAGACAACGGAGGTCGGCTGAGTACCTACAGTCCTTCGACTTCGAGCTTACCTATACTCCTGGGAAAGGCAACGTTGTGACTGATTTGTTGATCCGGAGGACTCAAATATAGGCCGTTTAGGAGGCCATCAGTGGGTGGAAGCTTATGTCTCTGTTCTCTGAGATGCATTTGGATGTTCACGATAGACAGTGGTAGACTTTTATATATTCTATAGTTGTTACCTCTACCCTTCTTGATTGGGTGAATATGAGGTAGATATTAGACTTAGAAGGCCTAGTCCTGAGGGAGAGTGTGTCAGGAGAGGACCCTCTTACGGGATGGACCATAGGCGAGGAGGAGATATTTCATTTATAGGGACACATATGGGTGCCAGCAGATATACGCGAGGAGCTGATGCAGGATTTTCATTCCTCTGTTTGGTCATTTCATCCTGGAACCACCAAGATGTATCATGATCTACACCGCCAGTATTGGTGTCCAATTATGAAGAGGGATGTTGTTAGTTTCATCATGATATGTTTTACTTGTCAGTAGGTGAAGGCGAAGAATCAGCGACCAGCATGTCTTTTTCAGCAGTTAACCATTTCTGAGTGGAAGTGGAAAAACATCACGATGGACCTCATGATAGGGTTGCTGAGATCACCTCGAGGGAATGATGTTGTGTGGGTTGTTGTTGACAGACTTACGAAGGTCACTCTTTTCTTATCAATCAAGGAGACCTTTAGTGTGGAGAAGCTGGGGCGGTTGTACATCTGAGTGATTGTACATCTTCATGGAGTTCCACACTCCATTGTTTCAGACAGGGATGCACGTTTTACTTCTCGGGTCTAGCAGGGGATTCAAAAGGCTTTGGGTACACAAGTACTTTTGAGTACAACATACCATCCCCAGATATATGGCCAGTCCGAGCATACGATTCAAGTGCTTGAGGACATGCTCTGAGCATGCATTCTGGATTTTGGAGGTTCTTGGGAGAATAATATACCTCGGGTGGAGTTTTCCTACAATAATATTTTTCAAGAAACTATACAGATGACACCTTATGAGGCTTTGTACTGTAGGCCATGCCGATCACCTTTATGTTGGATAGAGGTAGAAGAGGTAGCTTTACTGGGACCTCGTATTATCCAGGAGACCACAAAACATATAGAGTTGATTCAGAAGAGGATTGCTACTGCATAGTCTCGACAGAAGTCTTATGATGATCAGTGGCGAAGACCTCTAGAGTTCAAGGTCAGGGATCAGATTTTCCTTCCTGTCACACAGAGGTTGGGAAACAAGCGTATCCGGAGACTGGGTAAGCTTTCCCCGAGGTACATAGGGCCGTTTTAGGTATTGGAGAGAGTTGGGATAGTTCCCTATTAATTGCAGTTACCTCAGAGGTACTGGGCTATGCACAATGTCTTCCAAGATTCTCAGCTCCAACGTTACTTTTCTGACCCATATCATGCCTTCCAACCCGAGTAAGTCGAGTTGGAGGTGGATGTATCTTTCGAGGAGCATCCTATCCAAATTGTTGATCGCAGTACAAAGGTTCTCTGCGGCCGGTCTGTTCCTCTGGTATGAGTGCTATGACAACACGGGCAGGTGCATGACAAGACTTGTGAGAGGGAGGCTGATGTGCGAGCACAATGACTAGAACTATTCGGGGTTTCTTCTTCTATGCTGTGCTTGGGAAATTTGGGAAATAATTTTTTCAGGGGGGAAGTTTGTAAGAACCCAGACCTTCCTTTCATGTATGTTTTTATTTTCTGGTATTTTTTGAGAAAAAAAGTAAATTATCGAGGTTGTGCAGGGGCGCATGGTTGGCACACGGTTTGAGAAAACCATGCGGCCAGCCTAAGAAACCGTGCACCCTTGACAGTGGGCTCCGCATGGGCTATGCACGGTTTTTCAAACCCTGCGGGCAAGCCGTGCGAAGTCCCTGGGTGAGACAGTGGCAACCGCACGGTTGGTGCATGGTTTTTCAAACCGTGTGGGGTAACCGTGTGGCCACTTAAAATTAGGGTTTTTTAAGTCCTGGGCCACTCATGATTTCCTATTCCTCTACCATTTCTCCTTCCACTCATGTCTCACACGAGATTTGTGATTTTCAGAGGTTTGGGGAGCTCCTTGACTTGTTTTGGAGGCAAATCAAAGGGGTTTCTTGGTGGATCAAAGGCAGTTCTTCTCAGGTAATCCCCTCCTCCTGGTTTCTCCTTGGGTTTCCCTAGATCTTCTCTTCCCTCTCCCTAGGTTTTCTAGATCTACATCCATTGCATATAGATCTAGTGTTTAATTTTCCTTAGGTGTTGATTTTAAGGATTGTGGATGATAGGGAAGGAGTTTTAAAGTGGTCTTCCATGAAGCAGTTGCCCAGATTTGTGGGTGCGGTTGATTAAGGATTGTTTTCACCGAAACCCTAAAGGTAGCTGGTTTGTGCCTTCCGGTTTAAGGTCTTTGAATTGTATGTGAAAAATTGCCAATACCCATGAACAGGGTATTGTGAGTTTACCATTTTTTAACCCTGTTAATTGCCTTATTTTCTTGTTTGTGTGAGTAGAGGTTATTTTTATGTGAATAGGGTTGATTTCTATGCTTTGGAGGTGTTTCCCATGCATGTTATGCTCATAACCGTTTGGTTTCGCTTAGCTTGTTATACTACTTTGTTTGTTTTCCATGACTAGTATTGTAGGATGGAATGATCTTGTTTATCTGACATGATAATATGTTGTAGACTGCAAGCCAAGTAGTTCTTGAGATTTACTTTGGCCGATACACGTTGCTATACTTGGATGACTTACACAGGACTGTGAGAAACTGGTTTAGTAGACCATAGGGAGAATGGACATAAGGTCTTCTCCAGAGTGTCTTATAATTTAAGATGTGAGACCATAGGGGGAATTGACATTGAGTGCTTCCCAAGAGTGTCTATAGTTCCTTAACGTGGGACACAAGGGGAATTGATGTTGAGTGCTTCCCTAGAGTACCTTTAGCACGATACGAGAGTATAAGGGGAATTGATGGTGAGTTCTTCCCCGAGAGTCTATTATTTATTTGAACTAGATGGGTGGGACTGTGTGTTCCTCCCAGAGGGTTTATAGTACTTGTTGGTTGAACCATAGGGGTTAGGCTATGAGAAATACCCATAGGGTTACCTGTTTGTTTCTACTTGATTGAGTAGCTGATTACTTGTTTGTGAATTGAATGCTTGAAACTGTGGACTGTTGACTGTTGAATACTTTCCTATTTATTGTTTCTATACTTTTACTTCCATATATTCACCAACTGTTAGGCACATATCTCGTGGTGGTTTCCTAGTGTGATTTAGTCTCACATGCTGTTTGGGCCATGCTTTTTGGCCCAAACCGATTATATTGCTATAGGTATAGACAAGGGAAAGCACCCTTCGACTTCAGGTACATTATTGCATTGGAGCTGGAGATCATGGGACCAAGTCGAGGCTTGGGATGCTGAGGAGTTTCTTATCTATTTTTCTTTTTCACTTTGGTTTAGTACTTTATTCAGCATTGTGACTTGTTTGGCTATTTTCCTAGACATATATGTATCATGCATCCTTTATATATGTTATCCATTTGTTTACAATTTTAGTCTTCAGCTGTTTACTCTTGTATAGATGTTTAATACTTCCGTTATTGCTTTTCTTATCTTCCGCTGTGTACTCTTCCAATGAGAGAATAGTTTCTCCACTATCACACTCAAGGCCCTCGCTGTTAGTCGGAAGCCTCTAGCGTTTGGGGAAATGTGCTTGAGGCCAGGTAACCAACCGGGTACGGGGCGCCTCTGGGTGACTTCCAGAACCAGGACGTTACAATATAAAAGTAAAAGTGTTTATTTATAAATCATAATTAATAATTTATAAATTTTTATAAATTATTAAATAAGGTCAAAATATAAAAATTTTATACTGTGAATTGTTTATAATTAATTAATTTGAATTATTAAAAATAAAAAAAGGTTCTTATTCAAACATTATATAACCCATATCAAAAAATGTTTCAATTATTGATATGATAAAGGTTTAAATAATGATTAAGTATTAAATATTTATATTATATAAAATTTTTACAGAATAAAAATTCGACTATAATTTTTTTATAATTCATATAATATCATATATTTAATATATAAATTCCATATAATTATAAATATGAAAGAGTTCATATTGAAATGAATATTAAATTTTTATATTCATAATTATGGAATGTCTGTAATGTTAGAGCTAAAATTTTTAAGTGTTTAGAATTAGATATTATTTATTAATTATTCATTAATGTTTATCATATGTTTAAATATTTGAATTGTTCATTTATTTAAAAGGTTATTCCCTATTTTATTCGATTTGTAATTGAATTTATTAGATTGAATTTTTATGTTGAGTAAATTTTGTGAATATTTGGTTTTAGATTTATGATTATTTGGATTATCTCTTGAGTAAAGTATACCCAGGTAGAGGAACTTTGTTTCATACTACTTACCTACTTAGAGGCTTATGATTTGTTTAGGCTGGTGAATGGGGTTATCTATCTATCACTCCAGGATTACTCATATGGATACTTTCAATCTTATATAAATCTACACCTTTATAATAAGTGTTCATGTACCTTATTTATATGATTCATTTTGATATGTATGAATATGTTTGGAAATTATTTTTTAGTGAGTAACATAAACTTATTGGTTGTGTAAAGGGTTACACATCAATATGGTTTGAACATATTAGTTTGGTGGTAGGAATATGATTCCAAACTAAATTAATTCAATAATTAATTCATAAAGGGAATAAAATGAGATAATATGGTGATATTAAAATCCCTTTCAAATACTAAGTGTGAGATTCTTTACAAATCAAAACCTATCAAGACCTCAGTCATCCAGATGAATATTTTCATGCCCAAGAGGGATGCCCCTAGATTTTCCTTTGTAAGGAAAAAAATTAATGAGTGATCCTAGATCATTGTTAGGTAGTTTAATGAAATATTTGGGTTACCCTATATTTTATTCTAATTAACTCATTTTTGAAATTTTCTTTGGGTTACACTATCTGAAAAACACAAAGGGAAATGATAATAGAGGAATAGAGTCCGGTTTATTCAAATGATGAACTAGAAAAGGGTTATCTTCTCAATTATCCAAGAATAATATATGATATGATAGTGTTTATTCCCTACCTAAAAAAATAATCAATGAGTTTCACTACAAAGCCTGGTTATTTTATTAGTGAAATATAGATATTGGCACACTAATGGTTATGATGAATTTTGAAAAAGGGGCCACAATTTTAGTGGGTTCCCATTTAATAAAATTTCTTATTAATGGGTTAATGATACATGATACTCATATGATAAAATGTTTTGTTATAGATAATACCATAAAATCAAAATCAAGATAAAACTTGTAATTAATCATTGAAAATGAGAAACTTAATGTAAGTATCCATTAATATTTGTATCTTAAGAAAACTTCTTAAGAAAGTTTAGTAATTTAAGAAATGTTATTAAATATAAATGTTATGTTTCAGAATAATTCTTTCCTTAGCAACCTAGTGTTGAAATTTTTTTGACAATTGAATCTATATTCTTATAGAGTTATTCAATTAAAGTTTCTATAGAATTAGGTTAAGAATATATTTTTATGGTTAGGGAATTCATCCAATTTTCATATATGGATATTTTCTGATAATATGATTGAATTCCAGAAAATTTTACCTTATATTCTCAAAGTGTTAAGGATGGATGAACTAAGAATATGATGTCTAGATTATGGTACTATATAGACACTATTAGTGGGTAAAAATTCAATCCAAAAGAATAAAAGTTATTTGAAAAGTTCAAAAATATTTCTTCAAGAAGCCAATTATGGTTATTAAAACCTAGGTTTTTCAGGAAAGAGGAGTAACAACTAAATACGATTGGATTATCCAAGATATACCTAGAGGGGTTTTTGAAACTCCATAGAATTTCCATGTCACATATGTATATTATAGAAATTAATTATTCAATTTTAAAAGGTATGTGATACTAAATGTACATTTTATAAAGTGTTGTATAAATATAGGAAAATCAATGGAAGAATTTATTGAGCTTACATTTTATATTCATAAGAATAAGTAAATAGACATTAAATCAAGGATATAAATATAAAGGATTTTATCAATCTAAAATGAATCTAAGTAAAATATGTATTTCTTTATCTCATTTATATTATGTGATAAGAGATGAGTTTTTATAAAAAAAGATTCTTTATTAAATGGTTTACGATTCATCAGTTTCCATAACATTTTTTCTAAGAAGATATGGATAAGATTGTTTTTTCCAGGATAAAAGTATTCATCCAAATATTTGTTAGAGTATATGGTAATGTGTTCCTACCACCCATTAGTGGCATATTCTCATTAACCCTTCTTTTTCAATTGAAAATTTTCCAAACACATTGAATATAATATATGATAGTTTTTTTGTTAAATATTCTTACTAAAAATAATTAAATGATATTTCCTAACACAAAAGGGTTTTTGTATTCTAGAAAGATATTATAAAAATAATATACTGTATAATATATTATTGGTAATATCTTTGGACTTAGATAAGTTCAAAATTAATAGATAAAGGATAACACTATTTTTTATATTAAAGTGTTTTCACAATATATCCTAAAAGAGTTTAAGATATGTGGTGATAAATAAAAATGAAAATAGTTACATTTACTTATCATAAAAATAAAAGACACAATTTTTTGAAGGATTGTTATAGAAAAAATAAAAGTTAAATTATAATTAATATCCTAAAATAGTTTGGGGTATGAAGGTAAAGATAAATTTAAATGGTTACATTAGTTACTGTAATAAAATTGGGTGGAAATTTATCCTAAAATAGTTTAGGATAACCAATATACAATATTGTATATAGTTATATTATTTGAAGGAAATTTTTTTATGGAATAATGTTCCAAAGATGATGATGATGATGAACATAGAAAGAGTTCTAAGTAGACAAAAGAAGTTAAAATCATAGCATTTGATTCTATGAAGTTTAGAAGTTTGAATATGATCAAGAAGTTGAATAGTTAGGCATATTATTCCTAAATATCACCATTATCCAAAAACAATTTTCTTTATAGATGTTTGTGACTAAAGATTTTGTGGGAGTGTTTTTATTATATGGTCACAAAAATATGTGATATGAATATCATATGTTGTAACATGTTATAAAAATCTAGAAACTATAAAAACATAAGAATGATATGATATTTTATCTAATATGATATGATAAATAAGTGATTATGTTGTTTTTTTAAACATTCTTAGATAATTTAATAATATTAAAAATTATCATATTAAAGGAAACCTCTATTTTATCCTCCTTTTACATTATATACATAAATTTATTTATAAATATACATTTGTTTGAAGTGAAATGATAATTGATATATCAAAGTGAGAATTTGAGTTTATACCTAAACAATGCTCTTCATGGAGTATTATAAGTTCGGAAAAAATGATAAGTTTAGTGTGAGTAATGTTATTGTATAAAGATACATAATATGATCATGCAGTGAAAGATAAAGAATAGGATTCTTGGTGTGTCCTAGATGACCTACTAAGTATACTACATGGAGTTTCATATAGATTTATTTGGTATAATAGTTTTTTATGGAGTATATTTGTGTCCCCACTAGATGAGGTTGGGAATATACATAGGATGTGAATTTTCATACATTGATACCCTACTTACACAAGTCTACATATTGACATAGCTAATATGGGGGTGGTTGGGTATATTGTCGATCATGTCGTCCGTTGGAGCTTAACCAAGAAGGGATTTTCCCTCTAGTATGATGAGTATGAAATATGGTACCTTGATTGATATAGAACGTGGTAGTGTGTGGATGTACCTAAATATTATATATCTATATGAAAAAGTGACATGTGATGTGCTTATTCAAAAGGATGAATGATATATGATGTATTCATCAACCAGTTTAGTCTATACTCTAAGAATTGAGAACATATGAGTTGGATATATGCGATTGACATGTTCCATGTACCATGTCACTAAATGTATTGAAAAATGATAAAATATGATAGTGAACATTTTCATATGATACATACTGGTGGACACAAGAATAGAGATACATGTGTTTGATAAAGATCATGCCACATCTATTTATAGATTGAGTAGAAATGAAACTTTACTAGTGGCCATTATATTCTTACATATGTGGATCCAAATATTAAAATTTATTTTCAATGATATAAGGGAATGTAGGGTCATACATTGTGGTTAGATTAATGGGGATTGAGTTTCACTCAAAGAGAAACATTAATTTTGTTTTAGAGTTAATCCAAATGTGTTTTGAATGTGCATTCACAAGAAATTTCATATGATGTGATACAAGGGGAAGTTAATAATATCTTTCCAAACTTGTTTTGGAAGATATATGAAAGAGTTTTGGATATAGTTTCACAAGTTATTACATATGGTACAATATAAGGTGAAATTGTATAAAGTCTATTAGGATTTAGTGCAAGTGGGAGATTGATCGAGATATACCCTAAAGCATTATATATATAGTATATAGATATTTCATAATTTTTTTTTTGATTTTAACGAACATAAGGGTATAATATTTTATTAAATATTAATTACAATAAAAATGATAAATAGTTATCATTTTTTATTTCACCAACGTTAGATATCATTAAATTAAATTGTTTCAAATTTAGATGAAACATTTGGGGGTTGTATTACTTTATATGATACATTGACTAGTAAAAGAATTAAATCATGCAATGAATCACATTATTTAATTCATGAAATTTCATATAGTTTTCTCTAGGGATATATAAGGAACTTATATAGAATGGAAGGTGTGTATTTATTCTTAATGTTGTCCAAAACTCCCAGTAATTAAAGTTCTATTTCTTCTTCTTCTTTTACATGCAAAGATGCTAGCACATTGTGGGAGAAAGAAAAAAACCCCTATAATGTTGATTGATTATAGTGTAGCCCATGGATAAATTGAGGTGGGATACTTATGTTTACCACTTATTTTTTTTATCGAACACATATGAGGATCAAGAGTTGTAACAACCTCTTTGGTGCAAGGCATGCTAGTTTTTAGTGTTCTTTATTTCTATATTTTTATGCAGGTTCCATATTATCTTGAATGCATACCCTTATATTTGGTTTCTAATTTATCCCATTATTTCTACTAAGTTTTTATTAGATTCATATAAAACCTAACAACCATTACCACTCTAGGAAGGCATACAAGGTGGAAAATGCTCTCAGTAGAAAGGATCCTATAACCTTATCCATGAAGAGGAATTAAAGGGATCTAATCATCTTGTACATGAAAATGATGGAAATGGGAATCATAAAAGTAACTTCATCCCACCTTCATCAAATAAATTCTCAACCATCCATTATTGATAGGATCAAGGAGGCCCAAAAAGGTGATGAGGAGCTATAGATAAAGGTAACAAATATTTCTGAGTTAAACTTTGCTGATGATGGAGTTATATAGTTTAGAACCTAGATATGTGTCCCAAAAAACCATAAATGAATAGGGAACTTAGAGATTATGTTCATAGATAATCCTTATCAATTCATCCAGGAAACACTAAGATGTATATAGTTCTGAATCAAAACATATAGTGGGATAACATGAAGAAGAAGATTATGGAATTTGTATCTCAATGCTAGGTATTATAATAGGTCAAGGATTAATATCATAATTCTAATGGTATAATGAAACCATTTACCATACCATTATAAAAATGGTAAAAATATGACCATGTATTTCATTGTGGGAAACCTAAGAATATTTATAGGAAATAATAATATTTGGGTGGTAGTGGATCACCTTACTAAGTCATCACATTTCATTAAAATTAAGGAAGATTTGAATATCGACCAACCCACTAAGATATATATAAGATAAGTGGTAAGACTATATAGAGTACCAATCTCTATTACTTCTAATTGAGATTTGAGGTTTACCTCAAGGTTTTGGATAAGCCTTCAATAATAATTAGATATAGAGTTAAGTTTTAATACTAAATATAATCCTCAGATAGATGGTTAGTCTAAAAAAACCATTATAACTCTAGAGGATATATGAATATCATATTAAATTTATTTAAAATGATTTTGGTATCAAAACCTTCCCATGTTAGAGTTCTTATATAACAAAAGATTCTAATCTAGAATTCAAATGGAACTCTATGAGGCTCTGTATGGGAAGAGGTGTCAGACTCCAACATGCTGGGACGATGTTGGGGAGAGGAAGCTTATGGGACCTCATATTATACAAGATATGATAGATAAGATTCAAACCATTCAATTTCATATGTAATCCATGAAAAGTTAACAAAAAATCTTTACAGACAATCACCTACATAAACTGGAGTTTTAGGACTGAGATAAGGGTTTCCTTCATATTTCAACATGGAAGAAAGTAATGAGGTTTGGGAAGAAAGAAATGATTATTCCTAGATACATCACCTCCTTTGAGATCCTTGATCACATCAAAGTTTTGGACTATCTACTAGGACTCCCAAGTAACCTATCTCAAGTACACAATGTGTTCCATATATCTCTCCTAAGGAAGTTTATACAAGAACCCTCACATGTACTAAATCTATAGGTGGTTGTTGATGCTCCTTTCCATCACAAAGTCTAACGACTGAAAAAGGAAAATACCATAATCCAAAGTGATTCATCCTTTGAAGAAACATAAAAAATTGACAAAGGCATGAAGAAGGATTTCCTCCCACTTGGGTCGCACAAGTTTCATCATGGTCGTGAAAGTATACTTGCGTGTCGCATAGTGGTCGCGCAGGTGACTTGTGTGCCCTCTTTGATTTTTTCCCAGGGTCTTCAGCAACCTATAAATACCCCTTGTGGGCCCCCCATTTGAAGACGAAAAAAATTACAAAACTCAGATTTGAGCTCCCGATTCCCTAGTATCTTCTGGAAGTCTTTCGAATACTTATAAGGAAATTTCTTACCTAGAATGGAAGCTATAAACAGGGGAAACAAGGACAAAGTGTTGAAACACATCAACACTTGCACACCTAAGTGGCCATCCCTTAAGGGAAAGACCACACTTGTGCGTTGCTTTATCCCTTCAATAAAACTTGCGTTACACTCTTTTGGAAGCCTTTAGGGATAATATTAAGGGCTTGAGCCAAGTCTCTCCCAAGTATTACCCTAAGGGTTAACCGTCGTGAAAGTACCCATGTGTTGCGCAAGTATACTTGCACGACCAGGACTTGCATGCCCACGCAGGACTTGTGCGCCTCTCTCTTTTTGGGTGCCCCTCCTGCCTATTCACTTTCTTTCTTCAAATCCACCTGTCCTCTTCAAAATTTAGCCTTCAGAACCCTCTTAAAAGCCATTTATGGCATTGTTCCTTTGTTGGATTCCTTATCTGAAAGGAATTATGTGGAACATTTTTCAAAACCTATTTATTTACTTATCATTATGTCACTAAGGTTAGAGATTTCATTCATTCATCTTCACCCTTTAAAGATGAGAGGATCTTTAATATGGGCCTCCTTCTCAGGGGTAAGTCCCAATCTTAAAATCCCAAATTTGGGCATCCCCCTTAGAAGTAGGCCCCAAGTCCCCTAACCTGGGCCTCCTTCTGAGGAGTAAGTACCAATCTCAAAATCCCAAATTTGGGCATTCTCCTTAGGAGTAATCGCCAAGTCCCCTAACCTGGGCCTCCTTCTCAAGAGTAAGTCCCAATCTCAAAATCACAAATTTGGGCATCCTCCATATAAGTAAGCCCCAAGTCCCCTAACATGGGCCTCCTTTTCAGGAGTAAGCCCCAGTCTTCAAGTTCCCTTAATTTTGGGCATCCTCCTCAGGAGTAAGCCCCAACCATAATTATTTTAATATGGGAATCCTTTTTAGGAGTAAGCCCCAAGTTCCCAAAATCCAAATTCCCTTAACCTGGGCTTATTTTTCAGGAGTAATCCCCTGTCATAATTCCCTATAACATGGGCCTCTTCTTTAAGAGTAACCCCAAGTCATAATTTCTCTTAACCAGTCTTAATTTAATTTTGATTTGGGATTCCTTCTCAAGAGTAAAACCCAATCATAAGCCCTCTCCAATTTGGGAATCCTTCTCAGGATTAAGTCCTAAGTTAAGTATCCAAATCTCCATAAAGAACATATACCTTTATGGACCTTGTTCCTGGGTTTCTTCCCTGAAGTAAATCCTAATCTTCATATATCTGGGTAGTCATACATACATAAGCCTCACATCATTTCTTATAATTGCATATTTCATGGAACAATTATCTGGTTTTACCTATACCTCTTGTTTCTTACACCAAGCATGACTCACGTGAGCTTAGAGTGTAAAAGTAATTATGACATCTTTCTTTGAGCCATCAATCATTCATAAACCTCATATTTCTTTAATTGAACTACGTGGGTTCTGATTCCTTTTCTAAAACAAAGGATACATAGGTAGCCCATCTGCGGGTACAATCCCAATTATAAAATAATCTATGTCCTTATAAACGACAATAAACTTCAAGTGCCCCGCTGAGTGGCTTTAAAACTAGTATGGTTATCATAATGACCAAGAGATTTCTATATAATGTGTCGAAGGATACCATTGACTAAGAATCTCTAACAAATACAGATGATTCTCTATCAATAAAGAACCTCGAATACATATAAAAGATTCTCTAAATCTTATACATATTAATCATTGATTGTCAGATCTAAAGGAAAGATCATTTTCATACTTGGTAATTTAATAAGGATTCACGAACATAATTTAAATATATAAAGAGAGTCCCGGAGTAGACAACAATTCCCCTCAAAAAGGTCTGATGAGTCCGACCAACCATCCTGTTGACCAATGCAAATTCTTAAGCCTCATCGGTTCACAACTAATGAGAACCTACCTTTTGAAAGTAGGTCCAAATGGATATGGAATCATTGGATGTTTCCGGTTCTACGGACAAACCCGTTAGAAACCGCTTGGAATGTTTGAACCTTAAATCAATGAGGTCATTCCCATTTCCAGAGTAAACAAAAAATGGTGAACCCGACGTGAATCCTTAACCAAGTTAAAATGATGTTTTACTTATTTTGTTAGGCCCCTATTTAAACTCAATGAGAGGGCCAAAAGAACAATCAATAACATATGTGATCACACAAAAGATGTAGCGGCCAAACTTATCTTGATTATGTTTGTTATATCAAATAGGCACTCTTTTCCAAGATCTTCTGCGTTACATAAATGACTTCTCTTAAGTTCACTCCTGTGAATACCTCTGCTGTGAATGCCTCTGCTGCTACTCCTGCTGGATCATCGTTTGCTCTGAGGACAACATCATCTACTCAGCGTCTTCAACACTAGGTATCGAATGCACTGGTAAAGTAATACCATAAAAAAGGTACTATTCCAACTCTAGAGGCCGCTCAACAAGCCCTCCAAGTCAATAATTCACCCTGGTAATCCGGACAACGATGACCAGTGATCAAGAAGCAGGCGGTGCCAACCACCATCTCCAACCATTTCGTGTCGTTATCCTCGGAACGCAACAACCATTCCCTCCCATATTATGAGGAGGTGAATGAGAAGTTCACTCAAGGCCTTAATTCAAGGAAAAAATAGTCCTTCCAGAGGGATCCCACCAAAAATCACCGCCAAACTCGTGCGACAGTGCACCCTCAACATGATGAGGATGTTATCTCCAGGTGTTCGGCTCAGGTTCCTCGAACCCGAGCAGGCAAGAAAAACCACTAGAGGCGACGACCGGTCAATAATGAGTACATTCTTATCTCTTCTATATCCGGAGAAGTCCACCAACCTAACTCGGTGGCAAGAAATGAGCAGGCAAACACAACCATCTGTTTTAATTCCATTGTCTAGCAGACTCATCTGGCAGTAACACGCCATTCCCGCCAGGAAATTACGGTGGAGTACTATAGACAAGAACATACACCTATTTATAAATCATCAGCTAGTCAGTAGGTTTATATGTCTACATACGATGAAGCCCGCCAACCCAATGTGTTGACAACTGGTAAACATGCACATACACCTTCTTACACTCATCAATCCTACCAGCAGTCTCGTCTGCCAATATTGAAGGATGTTCATCAACCATGTTTGGTGGAGTGCAATCAGCAGGCACATACACCTGCTTGTATTGATCAAGACTACCAACAGTCTCATTTGGTAGCAGCCGGAGAAGTCAATTGGAAATCCCCAATGACAAATAGAAGGTAGACTCAACTCTCTTCCCCCATTCATGAGCACTGTCAGAATTAACTGGCAGGAAAAGGAGGACAAGAGCAGGAACACACACCTACTCCAAGCATGGAATGGACGTATATTCCCATTCCGGTAGCTGAAGTCACCAAACATATTCTAACAATGGTGAAGGAGCAGAAGCAAACCCCTTCTCATATTCTGGATGCCTGCCAGGATATTATAACAGCTTCAACAACATCACAGGGAAAGAAATGCAAATATATCCCTACCGGTGGAGTGACACATCAACAGTTCACTCCAAAAATAGACACACACCTCTGTTCCAGTCCAAGAGGGTTGTGGGGCATACTCCTCCATGTCATACGGACAACCAAGTCAGGCACATACACCTGATTTGAGTGGAGATAATCATCCTAACCTGATCCTTTCTCCTGAGAAGGCACATACACTTACCCATAATAACCACATTATTCAACAAGTGGTTCCCAAAGTGAGTAAGAAGGCATCTAAGAAAAAGACCCATCCAGCACAGTTAAGAAATCAAGGGCCAATCTATAATAATTCCTTTCTCGATGCTGGAGTTCTTGATGCACTCAGACAATTATCTGTTGCAACTCAAGATTATACTCTCTCAGTTCCCAATAGTGTGAACATTAATTCTAAAGGTCTGCATCAGACACTTCCTCATGAAGGCTTGATTCATGACAATTCGGTCGATCTTGAAGTATCATCTTCAAATGAGAGTCATGATAACCCTTTGTGTGGCTAGAAGATCAAGGAGAAAAATGTTTCATCTTTTTCTGTAACCCACCATGGTGGTACTCCCCATGATGATGAATTTAGCTGTGAAATTCCTCTCCACAGTAGTAATTTTCATTACCTAGAAAACGCTCCAATGGAAAATGTAGTGATGATAAAACCCTCTTATCTTGAGGCACTTGAAAATTTCAATCCATTCATGTCTAATGATTTACCAATAGCAGGTGAAATACTTTCTCAATCAGAAGATAGCCCGGGGTGTAGGTCATTCTCCGAACCACCCCTGAGTCATGCATCTTCTAGTTTGATAAATGAATTATATACTGATATTGTTGAATCTGATTAAGCAACAACGAAGCACCAGATTTGGTCTAAATAGGTAGAAGAATCTTCATCAAATGATAAGGAGGAAGTACTAAATATGAGAAAACAACTGGCGAAAGGTGAAGTGCCAATTATTTTTTGGCCTTTGGCGGACTCTCATTATGAAATTCCAGAGATGTTGATGGAATATTGTATTCAATATATTCATCTCAACATGTGGAAAACTCATTGTCAATTTAAAAAGAAAATATTATCTTATGATGAATATGAAAATCATGTAAAGATAATATAAGGGTTACAACGCCAAATTGATTTGGCCTCTCTCTCAGTTTCTCGATATCCGAAGGCTGAAAAGCAGCAGAGAGCCCTTCAACATTCATGCCTTGTGGCACTAAGAAGGTTGCACCAGTTAATTGTCAATGCCCCATCTGGTATTCATATCAGGGGATGGGGTGTTCATGGAGCACTGCATTTCACTATACTCTCTAGTCAACAAAGACCATCGAAAGTGGTCTCATGCAATGTTATTTCCCACAGCCGGTCACAACCAATTGGCTTTATTTGTAATCAAAGGCTTGATCAAGAACATGCCTCAACTAGTTCTTCCCAGAATCAGTAATAAAAAGAAAAAGTTGTTGAATTACTTTTGCATTAGGAAAATGAGAACATCAAACAAGCTTCTCGTTTAGAGCATGCACATCATCAAGTGAAAAAAGTGTCAGAAATCATTCAACTGTATTTTGAGCCTGGTGATAAGAGTGGATTTAGGTTAATGAATCCAGCCAATTTCCAGACTAAAGTACATAAGATCGGGAGAGCTATTAAGAAGGTCTCTGATATAGCAATTCACGAACCACCCAGCTTGCCAGAATGGGGACTCTGTTAACCCAACACTCAGAATCAATAAATAGGATTCGAGGAGTTGAGAAGGAACAGTAGGAACAACCCCAGTCCACCGAACTAGGGACTTTTTCAAATCCTCAATATCTTCCTCATAGAAAGTCAATCTTCTCTCGATTAGGGAAGAATCCCCAAGAGGAACGAAGAGCCAAATTATCAGAAGATTTCCTCCAAATTATGGTTCATCAAGAAGTTCCTGAGGGATCAAATCAGAAAAAGGTAGTGTCTCAACAAGGACATGGAAGAAGACAATATCGCAAAAATTCCAATAAAAGAGATGCAATTCATTATGCATCAATTAATGTCATCAATGAAATTTTTGCTAAATCCCCAGATGAGGCTCATTCAGATGGATCAGATAAAGAGGTTCCTGCTCAAGAAGTTGTACACATAGACACAAATGAAGAAGGTGTGAATACAAGAAATCAAAGACTTACCTAGAATCTGGGTATTCCTTCAAATAACCAACTTCCCCCTCTCTGAAAGGAATCCAAAAAAGGAAAAGGGAAGAATCAAGTTACATATCCTTACTCTGGAGAAGGCCAATCATTCTCCCTAGAGAAAATATTCGCACAACAAGAGGAAGAGATGAATGAATTAAGGAGGTTGAATACAGAACTACTTCAAAGTAGTCTTCCTCCTAAGAATGCTGGAGTTAGTCAGCCAAGGGAATTTTTTGCGGCTACTGAGATGGATCAAGAGTATCCTCCTTTACCAGTACACCCTCAGAGGTCTAATCCTATGGGTTATATGCAACAACAACCGGAAACACTACCATCAGTGGATGTACAGGTCGCCACACCTATCCAAGCTCCAGTTATTGAACCTGAATAGGTCCAAGATCAATCAGATATTTCTCAATAGTTAATGACTACCATTGATTCATGAACAGATCGGTTGGAAGCTATGGAAGGAAAGCGTGCATTGGTTCAACCAGAGAAGAGATCTTACCCTAAATGGGTAGATGCAATTCCTCCCCCATCAAATTTTTCAAGTACCACATTCCCAATATTTAATGGTTCAGGAGACCCAGAGAAACACTTAACACATTTTGTTTCTCATTGGGATCCTATGATGGGAACCCCTCAGCAACAAGAAGAAGTTAAGCTCAGGAATTTTGTACAGTCATTACAAGGGCCTACTTTTGTCTTGTATATAAGCATGCAATCCTGATAAATTACTGGGTGGGAGGATATTCATCAACAATTCCTTCTTCAATTCAGATCAACTTTTCCAAAGACAATAGTTTTTGGTCTTACAAATTGTAAGAAAAGGGAGAATGAAAGGGTTTTATATTTCATTGCTCGCTGGAAGGGATTAACATATTTCTTGAGTTTAGCACTCCATCAAGAAGAGTTGTTTCCAATTTGTGTGGCAAATCTGCGTGATGAATTACGCACACCGTTGATCCCTGTGAAATACACAGGAGGGTTTTGAGACCTTAATTAAATCACTCAACATATTGAAGAATATATTATAAAGACTAAGGATAAAGATCGTGTAATTCCATCAACTCCAGGAAGGAGAATGGGTAAAGCAGAGACTGCTACATTTATACTTGAACAATCACCTGTACCTGCTTCTACTTCATGGCCTTCATCTTCTCGAAGGGCTCCACCTCCTGAGCATCAACAAAAGAGGATATTTCTTCAAGATGATCAAAGAGATCAAAGACAAAAAAAATTGAGGATTTGAAGAGAAAAGTTTACTCTTTTTGAAATGAACAAGTTCCTGGTTACTTTATTTCAACTCTGGAAAATAATTTAGTTCAATTTCCAAGGCCCAAAAGGCCAAACAAGGAAGGAGATGAAGACCATCCCAATTATTGCCCATTTAATTAGATGTTGGGGCATCCCATTCAGGAGTATTTTTGTCTTCAAAGACCTACTGCAAAAGATGGTGGACTCGAAACAAGTCAAAATGAAGGGTTCTTTAGTTTAGGTAGCATGTGTTACTGCTACAAATCCAGAGGAAGAAGGCGAGTGGGAAGAAGTCAAAAAAAATATGCAGAAATATAATGATTTGATGGTCAGAAAAATGATCAACCGAACTCATTCCATTTTGTGAACGGAATTGAAGAAACCAACTGTGTCTTCTAATATGAATGCCACAACAAAACCCTCTTCATTAAAGGAAAAATACTCAAAGAAACGACATAATTCAAAGAAAGAGGAACAATCAGAAGAATATAAGATCATGTTAAATCCCAAGTTGTCTTTGACTATGGAATATTTTATGCAATCTACTTTAAAGACTAAACGGGCACCACCCCACCAAACGGCATAGCCTAAACAGGATAATCATGAAGAATGTTCATCAGATGAAGAGTTGATCTTTGGTTCTGTTAATATGATTCATTTAACAGATCCTTATGCCAGTCACAACTTTGATCTTAATGAGCCCGAGTTACCTGTATCAAACAAAGGAAATAGAGGGAGTTACAGAAGTCTGAGATACAGAGGAAGACATGGATATCCCAGAAACCACTATTCCAATTCTACCCCTTCTAGAACTGTGTATGCAGCAGAAACTCGTGGCAGAGCCCTTCAACGGGCTCAACAAGAACAAGAAAATTCTTCCACCAATAACATATTCAGTCCTAGTATAGTTATTCTAGAGGATCGGTTAGAGGTTCCACCTTCTTACTCTCAGCATTTAAATAGACCTATTCGGTCGAATCTTCCAAATCCACGAGTATTTACAACTCCTACCCTGATACAAGAAGAATCTACTTCTAAATCATCAACCTCTAAGGCACCTGCAAAACCACATGTTTCTGTTGGAAAACGCAGACCTTTGGATCCCAAATATAATTTTTTGAAACATTTGGCCCAAGTACCGACCGAGTTATCAATTCTGGATTCCTTGAATTAATCCAAGGATCTTCGGGAGGCACTCATTGAGGCTTTGTCAAGTCCTCAGGAGTTCAAAACTGAAATTGTTGAGGCTGAAGTCTATCATGTAGAGAATAATCCCGAAGAATACCATGCAGTGATATATTTTACAGATAAAGATGAAGATGATGTTGTGCATGGACATATCAGACCTTTGTATTTATCTGGCAAGGTCAATGGTGTGGACATCTGAAGATCTTTCATTGATAATGGTTCAGGAGTCAAACTCATCCCCATTCGTGAACTTCATCGATTGGGCCTCACAGAATCTGATTTATCTCCTTCTACTCTGATGTTGCAAGGATATGATAAAAATGAGCAAGAACCACTGGGCGAGATTACACTCAGAACTCAGTTTGAAGAACTTGTATCAAATTCAGATTTCCTGGTTGTTGATCACGATACAACATTCAATGTTTTGGTTGGAAGACCATGGCTACATCAACATGCAGCTATCCCTTCATCATACCGTCAATGCCTCAAGTATTGTTTCAATGGTCAAATTGGGACATTTTATGGTGATAAATCCCCCTTCAAAACATGTGAATCTCAATACATTGAGGAAGAATTCTATCACATGAAGGGTTAGGAGAAATCCACACTAAGGGAGGTTACCAAGGTTAATGCTCCATATGGTTTAGAAAAGATTCCAGTAAACCCATTCACACATGTGAGTACAGATTATGTGTTTCCTATCAATAAAATTGACAGGATAGACCCAAATCCAAATACTCTTATGGAAACTTCCATAATGTCAATTACGGTAATCAAGCCAGACAACATGGGAGAAATTGGTGATTTACCAAGCAATGATGAAAGCTCAAATGGAGATGTCTTCATTTCATCTGCTGAAATCCAGCAAGTCTATACTTCGCCAACCAGGCCAGAAAAAGCTATAACAATGTTATAGGTGAATGATGTTGTCGATTCTCAATCCATCATCTCCTCTTTATTACCCATGGAAGAACCTTCATCATCAATAGTGTCAGAAATGGAAGCCTCTTCTTTAAGATGTTAAAATTTTAACATTTCACCTGATTATGGAAATTATACTTCATCATATACTATGCAAGTAGAAGCAGAAGAGATAACATGTGTTGAAGAAGAAGAGGAAGATCTCAGGGATGCTCCTCCAGCATTTGAAGAGGGTATCTCTACCATCGTGGATGAACTCAGAGAAATAAATCTGGGTACAAAAGAAGATCCACACACCACTTTAATTAGTGCGGACATGACTCTTGAAGAGAAAGAAAGGTATATTTCATTTTTAAAAAAAAATTGAGATATATTTTCTTGGAACTATACAAAGATGCCAGGGCTTGATCTTGATGTTGCTAATCATTGTTTGGGTTTTCCAGAAGAACATTGAGGATTTAAGAAAGCCACTAGAAGAACACAACCAACCTATGCTTCCAAAATTGAAGCTGAAGTGCATAAGCTTATCAAAGCTAACTTCTTCAGAGAAGTTTAATATCCCAAGTGGTTGGCCAATATTGTCCTTGTGAAAAAGAATAATGGAAAAATAGAGTTTTCATTGATTTCAGAGATCTTAATTCGCATTGTCCTAAGGATGATTTTCCAGTTCTGATTACAGAACTCTTGATTGATGAAACAACTGGCTATGAAACAATTTCCTTCATGGATGGATATTCTGGATATAATCAAATCTGAATGGCTCCAGAAGATGAAGAATCTATAGCTTTCAGAGCCCCTCAGGATGTGTTTTTCTATCGAGTAATGCCCTTTGGCCTAAAGAATGTAGGTGCAACATATCAGCGTGCCATGCACCGTATCTTCAAACCCTTTTAGGAAAATTTGTTGAATGTTATGTGGACGATTTAGTGGTTAAATACAAACAAAATTCTAATCACTTGGCTGATTTGGAAGTCATATTCCACAAACTTCGACAACATAATTTGAAGATGAACCCCTTGAAATGTGCTTTTGGGGTAACCTCAGGAAAAATTCTCGTCTTTGTTGTATTCCATCGTGGTATCGAAGTTGATCCTGAGAAGACAAAGTCAATCCTTAGTATGTCACCTCCTTGTAATTTGAAATAATTGAGAGGAATTCAAGGAAACTTGGCCTATATTCGGCATTTAATCGCCAATTTGGCAGGAAAAAGCTTACCCTTCACCAAATTGATAAATAAGGAAGTCACTTACCAGTGGTCTGAATAATGTCAAGAGGCATTTGAGATTCTCAAGAAATACCTCTTGAGTCCACCAGTATTAATGCCACCTATTGAAGGAAGACCACTTATCCTCTATGTGACAGTCTTAGAGCAATCATTGGGTGCCTTCCTTGCAAAAAAGAATGACACTGGGAATGAAAACAACCTTTACTATCTCAGTCAGACTATGATTGAAGTAGAAATCTGATATTCAAGTATTGAGAAGTGCTGCCTAGCATTAATCTTTGCAGTTCAGAAGTTGAGACACTACTTGCAACATCATGAGGTCCAATTGGTATCTTGTAATAACCCGCTCAAATTCATCCTTAGTCGCCCAATGCTTACAGGACGTCTGGAAAGGTGGGCAGTTATTTTGCAACAATTTGATATCCAGTATGTGGCTCAAAAGGAAATAAAGGGCCAAGCTCTGGCTGATTTCCTTGCTAAACACCCTTCAGTAGAAGATACATCATTAGATATTGAACTTCCTGATAAATAAGTCTTTTCTATTCAAGATAATCTTCAAATATGGGAAATGTACTTTGATGGTCCTTCCAGAAGTCCAACAGGGAAGAAAATGGAAGATCCTAAATTCAACAAAGTTGGGTTAGGAATTGTGCTTATTTTCTCAGAAAAGGAAGCTCTACCTTATTCCTTCTCATTTTTGGGAGGCAGTAAAAATAATGAAGCAAAATATCAGGCTCTCATCACAAGATTAGAGTTGGCGCTTCAAGCACAAGTGAATCACTTAAAGGTGAAAGGTGATTCAGACCTGGTAATAAAACAAGTCAATGGGGATTATTCTATCATAAAAGAAGAGTTAATCTTTTTTTATGATTATGTCAGAGATTTAATGGCAAAATTTCCATCGTAACTGACATTTTATTATGTCCTGAGATCACAAAATGCTCAAGATGATGCACTGGCTAATATAGCCACAACTCTGGCAGATCCAAATCGGGACGAGACATCTATCAGTATTTCCCACCGTCGTACCATTTCACCTTATGTTCAAACTAGAATAGAGGAAATCAATGAAATTAGTCCCATTCTTGAACCATATGGTCATACTACATGATGGATGACACCTATTAGAGAATACCTTCAAAATGGAACACTTCCACCTGATAGAGCCAGGAAAGAACAAATACAACGACGTGTGGTCAATTTTACTCTTTATGATAGCCCATATCACCTAGAGAAAATTCTCTACAAAAGATGTTTTTATGGAATTTTTTTAGATGCATTGACAGTGAAGAGACAATGGATGTCATGAAAGAAGTGCATGCAGGAGTCTGTGGTGCCCACCAGTCTGGACATAGACTATCTGATCAAATTTAAAGTCTTGGATACTTCTGGCCTTCAATGATACAAGATTGTGTTGATTTCACAAAGAAGTGTCATTCTTGTCAAGTACATGCCAACTTCATTCATCAACCCCCAGAGTTGCTTCATACAGCTAAATACTCATGGCCATTTTCCACTTGGGGAATGGATGTAGTAGGACCTTATCCTTCAGCTACAACCAAGCAGTTTAAGTACATTATTACTGCTGCTGACTTCTTTTCCAAATGGGCATAGGAAATACCTCTCAAATAAGTTAGTTCTAAAACCATTGTTAGCTTCATCAAGTCTAACATCATTACCAGATTTGGTGTCCCTCATACCATATTGACGGACAATGGCACCAACTTTTGCTCATCCAAAGTAAGGAAGTTGTATCAAGAATACAACATCAAATCCAACCATTCCTCTCGGTATCATGTAGCAGCTAATGGCCAAATAGAATCCTTCAACAAGACTCTTTCAAACATTCTGCAAAATATGGTGGATAAAGATAAGAAATCATGTCCTGATAAACTCTTTCATGCTTTATGGGCTTATCAGACCACCACCCGCACTGCAACGCACTCAACTCCATATTCATTGGTATATGGAATAGAAGTAGTCTTGCCTATTTAGGTTCAATTACCCTCACTAAGGGTATCCATTTGTGATCCGTTATCTAGAAATGAACAATATCAAAAGCGATTGAATGAATTGGAATGATTAGATGAGAAAATATTGTACACCTTTCACCACATGGAAGTCTATCAGAATCGAATAGCACGAGATTTCAACAAAAAAGTTTGTCTTCGTTCATTCATTCATGGAGAATTGGTATTGGTTCTCAGAACTCCAATGATACCAGGAAAGAAACCTCCCAAGATTGAGCCAAAGTGGGAAGGACCTTATTCAATACATAAGGTCTACTCCAGTGGAGCTTATTCTTTAATCTCAATGGATGAAGAACTCATCACGACTCCAACCAATGCCAGATTTCTGAAGAAGTATTTTGTATAATACAAATACATCTCACGGTCCATGCATATGACCTTAAACTATTGGCACTTACGTCAAACACGACGTCAAACTGTGACGTCCTAGCTACATGATGCTAAACTGTTTAGAAGTCCCTTACGTCCAGCAAGACATTAAACTGCATAATCTATGGTCCATGTATATGACCTTAAAGTATTGGCACTTACATTCAACATGATGTTAAACTGTGACGTCCTAGATACATGACACTAAACTGTACAGAAGTCCCTTACATCTAGCAAGAAGTTAAACTGCATAATTTACGGTCCATGCATATGACCTTAAACTATTTTCACTTACATCCAACATGACGTTAAACTGTGATGTCCTAGCTACATGACGCTAAAATGTACAGAAGTCCCTTAAGTCCAGCAAGATGTTAAACGACATAATCTATGGTCCATCCATATGACATTAAACTATTCGCACCATTTTCCAACATGATGTTAAACTGTGCCATCATCCAACATGATGTTAAACTGTGAAAAAGTCCCTAATACATCCAACATGACATTAAACTGTGTCCTTTTTTGTCCTTACTTCATAAAATTAAACTGCACAGTCCCCCTTTCGTCGAACATGACGTTAAACTGTATTGTCCTCATCATCTTAGCTACAGGACGATAAACTTTACATCACCCTTATTGTCCAACATGACATTAAACTGTGTCCCTATATTTTTCCTACATGACGTTAAACTATATTTTTTCCCCACTACATAACACTAAACTATGCAGCCCAAATAATCCTAACTGCAATACTTTAAACTGCACAGTCCCTTCATACGTCCTGCATGACCTTAAACTGTGCATCGTTAAGGTAGTTTCTACCTCTTGTTTCTTACACTGAGTATGAATCAAATGAGATTAGAGTAAACTTCAACCATAACACCATCTCTAGGCCTCTAACCATGTGTAAGTCCCGACATCATTTTTTAGGTCGTTGTCCTCAAGAACAACTTGATCACCAATTCATTATTTAATTGAACTATGCAGACTTTAATCCTTGCCTTCTAGGCTGGGTACGTAGGCAACCTCCTAAGGTTCATGACCAAAATCAATCTCTTCACATTGGTTCACCTCCATCTCATATGATGTTGATCTATGAAGCATCCCCAGAACCAATACTTTTTACATTGGTTCACCATCATCCTTGCTATATGACGTTAAACTATTCACACTTTTTGTCCTGTATGGAAATAAACTACAACATTCTTTTTCACTCTCACCTGAGAAGGAATCATTATTTACATTGATCTCTGATCATGTTGTATTCTAAAGACTACATGCATACATGGGAATGACCAAACCTTTTATCTTGTGTCAAACCATCATTGCACTAAAGTCCCCTTTCACCCTTCAATTGTAAGAACCAAATATATACAAAGGGTATTTAAAGAACTATGTGTGGCTTGATTCCCATCCTTATGGGATATGTAGGAACATTCGAGAATCCCTCGAATCTTGCCCAAAGTCTTTGGGCCTAACCCCAAATTCCACTTTTAGTGCCATGGCTAAAAAGTCCCTGTGAAAACACACATAGTGTATTCATTATTGTGGTCCGAGCTCTATGACCCTAAACTAAGATTTCCTATACTCTCGTCCCACATGAAGTTAAACTATATTTCAAGAACTATGTATGGATTGATTCCTATCCTTATGGGAAACATAGTGAAGTCCAACATTTCAATTCAGGACCCAACCACAACATGATTATGATTAGCATTGGTCTGTGTATCTCTACATGCATTGAACAAATGCCCATTTTTATGTGTCATACTCCTAACATTAAATAATTACAGATCTCCATAACCCTTTTCTTGACTTCTGGTCACAAAATGTTTGATACTTGAGAGTTCTTTTTCCTGACTATGCAGTACGTGCCCTTAGGAGGCCTTGCATAAGTAGTCTACATAATAGACTTTTCAGCTAAAAGATACTATTATTTTACTATGCAGCCAATTCCCTTAGGTGGCCTTGCATAATCCAACCCCCAAACAGGTTTTTCAAATAATGGTAACTTCATTCTTGGGAGTAAAACCTTTTTTTCTTTAGTTTTCTTAATGAAAATATGTAGAGATCCACAAAAAAAATAGACATCCTTAACATATTTGTCCCATACTCTTTTTCATGATCTGAAAGTATTAAAGTCTATGGTTTATATTTCCCTTCCCTAAATTTGGGTCAGACCTTCGTAGGAGTGACATTCATCCAGTTCTTAGACAATATTGTTTAGAAATATCTTCTCCATATTCAAGTACCTATCTTCATACAGAAAACTCTATGCTTTGGAAAATTTGAATCCCCATAAACTTCCACTGGCTTTTTAGTAGTAGAAAAGTAGATTTCTGAGAGTTCTTTTGCCTGACTATGCAGTACGTTCCCTTAGGCGGCCTTGCATAAGTAGTCTACATAACGGAACTGTTAGCCAAAAGATGCTATTATTTTACTATGCATCCAATGCCCTTAGGTGGCCCTGCATAATTCAACCCCCTAATGGGTTTGTTAAATAATGGTAACTTCATTGTTGGGAAATACTTCTTCTAATTCCTTTTAGCCCTTTTTCTTATCATTCCTCAGATTCAAAATTTATTTAGTCATAGTTTACATACTTTCCTCCATACTTGAATATGGTAATATGTTTTAGATAAATTATCAAGGAATTGAGTCAATTTTAATCCATTCGGTCAAAGATATTTTGACCTTAAACATTAGCCTTTTTATGTATGATGTGCATGACTTTAAACTACCCACAGAAGACATGGGAACTCTGAAAAAAAGTCAAGTCCTAGCTCAATAAACATATAATTTGTATGATTTAGATTTAAATCAGGTAGAAAAAGAAGGCATGGACAAACGATTGAAGATGAAAGTGTCTTTCATTGATGCACAAGAGTTAGAAGGACGCCCACAAACTGAAGTATCTTCTCTTTTCCAATAATTACAAAAGGTTGTCAACATAAATCTTCATTTGATTTACGAAATCCCGAGCTTCATCAGAAACCACAAGGAATTCATTCATTAAACTGGATACAATAAGAGACGCAGTGATACCGGCTTTTCTTGGAACAATTGTAAGAGAATGTTCTTGAGTGCGGTTTGAAAAAATTTTCTACTGATCAAACAGTGACTCTGTTTCCATCCAAGAGACTTGGAAGATTGATACATGGATTTGAGAATGGAGCATTGGAAGTAAAGATCCATTTAGAGAGAGTACTCTTTTCAGATATTGTTTCTAATGTCATGGTAGTCCTCTCTCCATCAACTGACATCTGAAAACATATCAGCCCATGGTTTTCCATTTTCTTATCTGCAAGGACATGGCATGAAGGAAAAATTTGAAACTTCACACCATTGTTGTTGCTTTTAATGCACATCATAACCGAAATATAGGGATAGTAGTGTGTCTTCATCTCAGGACTATAGTTCTTCGGCTCTGGAACCCTGACTCCTTGCAGATGACCATGACCATATAAAGGCACATAAATGTTCTATGGGAAGTCAAGATGATACTTATTCAGGTACTTGGCCAAATCTGGAAGAGTGATGTCGCAGATAGTATAATAATCATGGCCTACAATGTTCATCATATCATCAATTCACTTGCTATCCAATTCATCATCATTTTCGATTCTTCTAGGAACCATTTAACCGGAACAAAAGTTGAATAATTAACACTTAGTAAGTTTATTTTTCATAAAATTTGTGAATAAAAGTGAAAAAGTGGCTAAGGAAATAAGGTGCACAAGTACCAAAGTTGGCACACAAGTATAAGTGTGTCGTGCAAGTTTTGGCGCGCAGTTATCACCATGCAAGTCCAAATACATCTACAACATCGTGACAAAAAAGGAAGTAGTGGAAAACTGAGTAACTTGCACAACAAAGGAAAATTTCACAATGAGAGCTTGACAACATTTAGATTCGGTGCTTTGCACGAGGAATGATCGTCTATATATAGTCAAGGTCGCACCCCTGCACGCCGAAGCCTGCGCGGCTCACCTTTGCACGCCGCCATTTGCGCTGTCAACACTTGCGCGCCACATGTTCCTTGGTTTTCTTCTTTACCTCATAGTCACATCCTTATTTCTTTCGGATCCAACTCTGAGGGGGGACTTTTTTTGATGCTCCTTTCTGTCACAAAGTCTAACGACTGAAAAAGGGAAATACCTTAATCCAAAGTGATTCATCCTTTGAAGAAACATAAAAAATCAAAAAAGGAATGAAGAAAGATTTCCTCCCACTTGGGTCGCGCAAGTTTCATCATGGTCGCGCAAGTATACTTGCGCTCCGCATAGTGGTCACGCAGGTGACTTGTGATCCCTCTTTGATTTTCGCCCAGGGTCTTTAGCAGCCTATAAATACCCCTTGTGGGCCCCCATTTGAAGATGGAAAAAATTCCAAAACTCAGATTCGAGCTCCCAGTGCCCTAGTCTCTTCTGGAAGTCTTTCAAACACTTCTAAGGTAATTTATTGCCTATAATGGAAGCTCTAAACAGGGGAAACAAGTCCAAAGTGTTGAAACTCATCAACATTTGCACGCCTAAGTGGCCAGCCCTTAAGGGAAATGGCCACACTTTCGCACCACCTTATCCCTTCAATAAAACTTGTGCGCCACTCTTTTGGAAGACTTTATGGATAATACTAAGGGCTTGAGCCAAGTCTCGCCCAAGTATTACCCTAAGGGTTGACCATTGCACAAGTACCCATGTGTTGCGCAAGTATACTTGTGCGACCAGGACTTTCACGCCCACACAGGACTTGCGTGCCTCTCTCTTTTTGGGTCCCCCTTTTGTCTATTAATTTTCTTTCTTCAAATCCACCTATCCTCCTCAAAATTTAGTCTTCAGAACCCTCTTCAAAGACATTTATGGCATGGTTCCTTTGTTGGCTTCCTTATCTGAAAGGAATTATGTGGAACATTTTTCAAAACCTAGTGATTTACATATATTTATGTCACTATGGTTAGAGATTTAATTCATTCAACCTCATCCTTTAAAGATGAGAGGATGTTTAATATGGGCCTCCTTCTTAGGAGTAAGTCCCAATCTCAAAATCCCAAATTTGGGAATCCTCTTTAGGAGTAAGCCCCAAGTCCCCTAACCGGGGCCTCCTTCTCAGGAGTAAGTCCCAATCTCAAAATCCCAAATTTGGGCATTCTCCTTAGGAGTAAGCCCCAAGTACCCTAACCTGGGCCTCCTTCTCAGGAGTAAGTCCCAATCTCAAAATCCAAAATATGGGCATCCTCTTTACGAGTAAGCCCTAAGTCCCATAACCTGGGACTCCTTTTCAAATGTAAGCCCCAGTCTTCAAGTTCCCTTAATTTTGGGCATCCTCCTCAGGAGTAAGCCCCAACCACAATTCTTTTAATATGGGAATCCTCCTTAAGAGTAAGCCCCAAGTTCCCAAAATCCAAATTCCCTTAACCTGGGCTTCCTTTTCAGGAGTGAGCCCCAGTCATAATTCCCTTTAACCTGGGCCTCCTCTTTAAGAGTAAACCCCATCTATAATTTCTCTTAAGCAGTCTTAATTTGATTTTTATTTGGGCTTCCTTCTCAAGAGTAAAACCCAATCATAAGTCCTCTCTAATTTGGGAATCCTTATCAGGATTAAGTCCTAAGTTAAGTATCCAAATCTCTATAAAGAACATATACCTTTATGGACCTTGTTCCTGGGTTTCTTCTCTGAAGTAAATCATAATCTTCATCTATCTGGGTAGTCATATATACATAAGCCCCACATCATTTCTTATAAGTTCATCTTTCATGGCACAGTTGTCTGGTTTTACCAATACCTCTGGTTTCTCACACCGAGCATAAATCACGTGATCTTAGAGTGTAAAATTAATTATGACATATTTCTTTGAGCCATCAATCATGTGTAAACCTCATATTTCTTTACTCGAACTACGTGGGTTCTGATTCCTTTTCTAAAACAAAGGATACGTAGGTAGTCCATCTGCGGGTACTATCCCAATTCTAAAATAATCCATGTCCTTCTGAATGATAATAAAATTCAAGTGCCCTGCTGAGTGGACTTAAAACCAGTATGGTTATCATAATGACCAAGAGATTTCTATATAATGTGTCGAAGGATACCATTGACTAAGAATCTCTAACAAATACAGATGATTCTCTATCGATGAATAACCTCAAATACATATAAATGATTCTCTAAATCTCATACATATTAATCATTGATTGTCAGATCTAAAGGAATGCTCATTTTCATACTTGGTAATTTAATAAGGATTCGCAAGCATAACTTAAATCTATAAAGAGAGTCCCGGAGTAGAGAATAATTCCCCTAAAAAAGGTGTGATAAGTCTAGCCTCCCATCCTCTCGACCAATGCAAATTCTTAAGCCTCATCGGTTCACAACTAATGAGCACCTACCTTTGGAAAGTAGGTCCAAATGGATATGGAATCATTGGATATTTCTGGTTCTATGAACAAATCCGTTAGAAACTGCTTGGAATGTTTGAACCTAAAATCAATGAGGTCATTCCCATTTCCAGAGGAAACAATGGTACCCTTAGAGAATGATCTCTCATATGAGTAGTAGTTGGTGAAGATACTTTATCATAGAGACAAAGTAAAATGAAACAAGAAAACTCACATAGTCAAAATATTGTTGTAGAAACCCAAGATTGATGAGGCAAAATGATAACTAGAAGAGGTGAAAAAAAGTACCCTCATCTGTTTTAGTGTACCAAAAGAAATTTTGAGGGTGAAATTTTTGAAGGCGGAAATTTTAATGACCTAAAATTTTATAAATGAAATTCCATGTTTAATTAATAAATATCTTATTATGAAATGTAGTTATATAAAACACATAAACTATATTTCATTACTTATTTTAGAGCATTATAAAATATGATTATAATTTTTTTGAGGATTAAAACATCATTAAACATATTAACCATTTATAATATAGTTGTTCTATAGTGAAAATTATTATTTTCATATATTAAGTGTTACAATAATGTATAATTAACATAGAAGAAATAAGTGATAACCTCAGCTAGTAGGATCGTACCCTATGAATCCCATTTATTAGTGCTTTTAAGGGATATGAAATCCCAAAACTTTTCAATTTACCAATACCAAGATGATATTAAAAAAATGAAACTCTAGTGGGAATATTTATTATAGAATTTGAATCTCATGGAGACCACCACCCAAACCACATTCTCCGAACCACCCTAAGAAAGCACCACCATATCATAACTTACCCATAGGGAATATGCTGGTGTAATATGGGTGTATGAATATAGCACCTAGTAGTATGATTTTTTATATTTTATTTTCAATAAAATAATGATTATATTTATATATTTTCATTATTAATTTATATATATACTTTATTATATATTGAGTTTAATAAAAACTATATTTTGATATGAAGAACCTAAAATTTAATTTTTGGGAAATATATAGTTTTGATTAATTTTTTTTGATAAATTCAATAAATTTGTGATAAATGTTATTTTCATGAAATTTTATTATTAAATAATATTTTTTAAATATAAATTATAAAATAATTATTTAAGTACTATGTATTTTTTATAACGGTCATAAAGAATTTATCATTGTAAAAAATAAAATTTTCAAGTAAATAAGAAGTTTTATTTAAAAGTGTTAATTATCATATTTATAAAATTATTTTTGTAAAATAAATATTATTTTTTAAATTATCATTTAAAAATTATCTAATGGTTAATTCTTTATAATTTTATGATTCAATTGATATTTTTTATAAACATTAAATATAGTTTAAATATATGGTATGTATTATAAAAAATAATAGCCCAAAAGTGATGTAATAAATACTATAAAAGTCGTAAATGACCAAAAATATATTTCCCTTTAGAATAATGTTTTTAAGATATTTTTATTGATTTTACAAACTTATAATAAATCCTAAAAAATCTAGATTATATTTTAGTTTTTTAAAAAAAATTCTTCACGGTCATTCCTCACTTTTACATCATGAATGATATTATTTTTATGAGTTCAGTTCTTAGAATAAAAAAATATTTAAAACCAATAATATTTGGTATAAAACATGGAAAAAAACCATGGGATTTTTTTGATTATTTTATCACTAAGAGTCAAACACCTTTGTTTAGAAAATAATAAAGAATCCACCAATATATTTTTACAAATACCCACCCAACCTCCCATTCCTCTTCACTAAAAACCCATTGAGGATGAATTTAAAATCTTTATACCTCACTAAATACCTTACAAAGTGTTCCCAAGATCATAATAATATCCTACCAAGCTTTTAGAAGCACCATCTCAATGTAAGGGATTATATCCTCTTCCTTTTTATTGAAGTAATTTATTTGTACTAACCCTTTTGATTTAAAATTATTTACATTGTAATATTTTTTACACATCCATTTATTATCCTTATGGTTCCAAAGTAATTAGACACCTCATTTATATATCATTAATCACTTCTATAAATGTTTACTTATACTTGTTATACTGCAGAGATTATCCAGTGATTTTCCATGCCAAAATTTTGTGTTGTGAATACCCATCCCGTCTTCAACTCAAGGATATTAAAATATACAGAAATATACTTCATTTTTTGGGTACTTCAATTTTTTAAACCCTTAATCCTTATTCATGGGATTAAATGTGATGAAATAAATTCTTATATTCTATGATCAATGTTCCACACAAATTCATGTACATGATATAAATGTTATGAGTGGACTCAAAATTATATAGAGCAACAATGAATTGGGTAATTTATTTATCTTAGGAGATAACATGTATGGTACAGAGGTATTTAGACTAAGAACACCATTATATGATTCCTCGATGGTTATAATTGACTTATGCTTATGATATAATGTTTTATGTTGTTTTGACATTCCTATAATGCCTTTATGTTATCCTCTCTTGTAATGATTTAATGTTTATGACTATGATTATCACTATATTATTTCATAATTTTATTCATATTGACTCAAATATATTAACTTATTTTATTATATTATTTTATTATTACATTACTTGGATTTTTAACTCACCACTTTCTTATTTACATCCCCAGGTTACCCTGGGCAGTTTTAGAAGATCAAGATATTTTCAAGGGCATATTATGGAGTTTTAAAATAAGGTCATTGTATTCTTGTTTTAAGTTATTATGATATGTATATAATTACCCAAATACACTAAGACTCTTAAACTTTTGGGATTTTATTTTGTGTATATTTATGTAATAAATTATGAGATAAAGTGAATAAATATATATGTTGTTATAGGTTTAGGGAAAGGGACCATTACATTTTATTTAGCTTGAAATGCTAGGATAAAGTATAGATAATGGGACTAACCTATACACGTAACCAACTTGGGGTAGGTTTTCGGAAAGGGACCATTACATTTCTTGTTTTAAGCCTTATCTCATAGTTCAACCAATTTAAACCCATTTTAACATTGTCGTGACAATTTAACTTTTTTACCATGATAACCTAATTATATTAAAAAATGGGACTTATAATTTTTTTTTGTAAATTTTTATGTTAAATTTATAATAAATTTTATCATATTCAATTTTTATATGTGGAATAAATTACTTTTAATATAAGAACACAAAACACATGAAAAAATAATTTTAGGAAAATAAACTATTTAAGAGTAAAATTTATTTCACCTTGAAATAAAGTAATAATTTAGATTAAAATATTTTTTAGTTAAATAATAAAATAATTAATTTTTTAGTAATTTCATATAAATCTAAAAATTATTGGAATATTCTAACCATTCCATTAAATGAAAATACTCAAAGATTGTTTTTAATTTGAATAAAATATAACTTATCTTCACAAAAGTCAAAATTGGGTTTTCAATTTTAAAATAATGTTTTAAAATAAATTATTTAAGTAATTATTAAATATTTTTTTATAAAACCATTTATACAATAGGTTAATGTCAAGTTTTATAGAGTTTTTTATTTTTTACCCCATAGTTTTAACCCTGTTTTCCCTATTTACCAAGGTGAAAAATATTTAGCATGGTTAGTATTCATAATGGCCAAAAATTTAGTTAACCATATTAAACTATATTAGTTATGATTATTAAAAACATGGAATACATTTTAAAAATATTCAATTTATATATGTATTATAAATTCATTTTAAAATAAACATGTCATATTGGATGAAAAATGTTTTTAGAAAAAAATGCATTTGTAAGCATAAAACTAGATTTATTCTTATTACATGCTAAATAAATACCATTAAATTAATATTAAAATATTTAATTTAATATATAATCTATATATTTAATTAAAAATATTCATTAATAGGGATTAATTTAATTCATTATCATAAAAACACATTGCACAAGTAAAATTATTTTTCAAACAAAAACATCATTTTTGTCCTCAAATGATTTTAGTTTCATTTATTATAAATTGATAACCAATGAATTAATTTTATACATGTTTAAACAATAATTTTTTATTTAGTTAATTCTATTCATACCCATTAATCCAACAACTAGGAGACCACTATCACATTAAATAATAATACTAATATCGTGGCTAATTTAAACTTGGTGTTGCATGTAATGAAATATATCAAATATATAAAATTTATTTAAATAGAAATATATCATAAAATATTGTGGTGTTATATTATACCCCAATTATTATAATTTCTCCCCCAAAATTACATCACTCTGATACAAAAATTGAGGATACTTTTGTCTCATCACATTTTCAGGTTCCTGTATAACTTCCTCAAATTTATGGGGTTTCCACTAAAAATTGGCCATATGAGTGGTCTTGTTTCATGGAAATTTATATCCTTGATAAAAAAATATACATTATTTTTTCTCTTAAGGGAGATATTTATCCAATTGTATAACCTCTGAGTTTATTATATGTGAAGGATTATGTATGTACTTTGTTAGTAGAGATTCACAGAACACATCATTAACTGGAAATAGATTTTTTAGAATCACCAAGAGATAAACAAACATCATAATATGATATATAATTTAAAATAAATTGATATAACTACGGTTAAAATTTATCATATTTACAATTATAATAAACTTATTCCAAAGAGATATTTGTAGAAATACCTTATCACCAACTTTGAACTCTAGATCTCACCGATGATTGTCAGCATAACTTTTCTATCAGTTATTAGATTCCATTATTTGGTGCTAAATGACTATAATATTCTGTACTATTTAATCATCTAGATAAAGTACCAATATATTTATTTCTCAATCTTTATCCCAATACATTGGAGTTTGTAACTTCTTTCCATAGAGAGATTTATAAGGAGACATATATATGCTCGAGTGAAAGAAATTGTCATAAGAAAAGTCTAACGAAGGAAGGTATTGATACCAAAAACCTTTGAAATCTATAGAGAAAGATATCAACATGTATTCTAGATTTTTAATGGTCCCATAATACTGACCATATATCTGAGAGTGATATGAAGTACCGAAACTCAACTATGTATCTAGAAGCTAATAAATACTTCTCTATAAATTCATGGTAAACCTCATATCCTGATCAAATACAATAGAATGTTGTAATCCATGAATAATTACTAATACTTTAATTTATATCCTTTCAATATTATCAAGATATAAATATTCTTTAATGGAAATTTAATGCATTGATTTCATAAGGATTTCAACTACAACTCAAATAACATTGTGCCCTTGAGATATTTTGATAAGACCGATGATGAAATCCATGGTATTTTTTCCCATTTACATTATGTTATGAGTTATGGTTATAATATCCCATTATAATTCACTCTCTTAGCCTTAAATTACTAACATCCTTTCCATCAGGATAAATAATCTCCAATTTCCCTTTTCATGTTGTCCCACCATAAATACTCTTTTATATATCTATGCGTATTTGTACTTACAAGATGAATATAAAATGATGAACTATGAGATTTATCCAAAAAAATAATTCCGATATAGTATTTATAGGACACATACTAGGTTATTGAGCCTTATCATTCAATAAAAATTGTGGATGAACTCAAGAACAGTTCTCATATTCTTATGTAGTTTCACATCATCCTTCTGTGCCTATTTAACCCCCACATGAATGAATGATTGATAATTCATCTAAGAAAGACACTATATGTATCCTTTACTCATTATTTCAAGATAAAAATTCTATAAATCCAAAAATATTAGATCTATTTAAATCCTCATAATTGAAAAAATAGCATGGTCTTTTGACATAGAGTATTAACCACCTTGTTCACTTTCCTATGGGGGTAATGTATTGAGTAGTCATAATATTTGATCAAATCCAACCATATTATCTAGAGAATACTAAAATATTTATATGTGAATATATTATTAAAGGTTTTATTATTAATATATATATCACATCATTCACCATAAATATAACACCCTTATATTTTCAGTGTAAAAATTACTGATGGAAACTCCATAATCACGAGTTGGGTAATTTTGATCATTTTTTTCAATTGGAATGAGGCATAAGATGTCACCATATCATTATTCACAAGGGATCATCCCATTACATTCTTTGATGCATCAATAAATATCACAAACCCTTCTCCACTATAGGGTAGTGTGATTACATGTGCAATGACCAGCCTTCTTTTTAGCTCCTTCAAATTTTCCTCACATTCGTATATCTAGAGGAACTTGGACCCCTTTCAAGTAAACTGGGTTATTAAATTACATATCCATGATAAATACCTCAAAATGCACTAGTAGTATCCAAACAACCCAAAAAAATATTGATCTCAGTTACCATGGTAGGCCTAGTCCATTGTTTAATAACATCCATCTTTGAAGGATCCATCGATATACCCTCACATGAGATTATATAACCTAAGAATGTGAATTTCTATAGCCAAAATCAGGACATGGAAAATTTATCATAAAAATTATCTTTCCTTAGGGTATTCATCACAATCTTAAAAATTTCTTCATGATATTCCTTTCATTGAATATAAAATAATATCATCTATACAGACTACCAAAAACTGATCATGGTATTCTCTAAAGTCTCTATTTATTAAATATATGAAGATAAAAAGATCATTAGTATGTCCAAATGGAAGTACTATAAATTCATAATGACTATATAATTTTTGGAAGGCTATATTAGGTATATTATCCATATTGAATCTAAGTTGATGATATCTTTGTTGAAGATTAATCTTGGAAAAATATTGAGCTCCTCATAATTAATAAAACAGATCATCAATATGGGGAAGAGGATGCTTATTCATGGTAGTGATCCTGTTAAGTTATCAATAATAAATAAAAAAATGAATTGACCCATATTTATTTGTTAAAAAATTAATTGGTGAACCCCATGGTGATTCAATGGGGAGTATGAATCCCTTATCAAGGTTCTCATGGAGTTGTTTCTTCAATTTTGAAAACTCCATCAGGGCCATTCTATAAGGATTCTTTGAAATAGGCATAACAATAGGTATGTGTTCTATTGAAAACTCAACTTCATGATTTATGAGATAAATAAGAACATTTTTAGAAAATACATAAACATAATTTAAAAAAATAGTTATATATTCAATGTTGGGTTTCTCCCCAACTATTTAAGATAAATATCCCTCATGAATAGGTCGTAAGACCCCTGTAATGGAAGTAACTTCCATTTGATGTTAATATTCATCCTCAAACAGAATGAAGATCATATATTGATTCATAATATCAAACATGAATTCCATTACTCAACAATTAAAATTGGATATATATATATATAGAGAGAGAGAGATCCAATCTATGCCCAATATCATATCAAATTCAACTAGAGGGAGAATCATGTGATTTTTGGGAAGTATATTCCCACAAAATTCTATCAAAGAGGAGCTATTGATTTGATATGCGATCATTATACTATTAATTTTTTTTAATAATAACTCCTAATATAATCATTGATGTGGTAACATGATACCCTTATAAAATTATTTATATATAAAAGAGACAATATATTAAAAATCAAATAAAACATTATCTGTTCTAGAGTGGATGATAAATGTACCTTTCACCACTTCATTCTCATGACCCACTTTAGTTGTTTTGATCGCATTAACTTTCCATATGCTTCTTGGTTTCAAAGGTTATTAATTCTGATTTCTATTATTAACCCTTGGATTTATGCATTGATTGGCATAATTTCCATAATCCTTACAATTATATCATTGGTGTGTGGGTGGAACATTCCGTTGACCTTTTTCACTATTCCTTTCATTGACTACCCTCTTCTAATTACTTTAAAACTATTTTTCATGATTTTATAATTTTATAAACATAAAACAATCATTATACCTCATAATGAAATTTCCTCCATGATTCCTTCCACACTTATGACATGAAGAAAGATTATTTTTCTTTCTTACATGGTTTTTATTATTAGAATTTCCATGAAATTGCATCTTTATCTTTTTCCCCAAAACCACAAGAACATTTAGAGTCTCCAATTTCCAATTTTATCTTGATAGTACATCAAATTATTTCATCATAGCTATCAATGTCTATTATAGAAAATTACTTTTAGATAATTGGTCTCAAGACACTAACGAATTAGTAATTTTTTTTTTCAGAATTGTTAATAAAATTTGAAGCATACCTTGGATGTCTTGTGAAATTTTCCTCATATTTACTAATGGATTTTTCACCATACTATTTTTTTTAGGAATTCACTTTACATTTTCTTATTACTGTTTCATGGAAAATACTCATTAAAAAATACCTTATTAATCTCTTGCTATGTCACAGAGTCAATTTATTCATATTGCCTTATATTTTTGATAATATTCTACCACTGATCTTCTTAGCATTCCAAATGGTAAACCATTAGTAATTTCTTTTCAAGTTACAAAAAATAGAGAATGAAAAATATCTTTCCAGTGGTGTTTTTCTATTTCTCAATAATTATTGGATCATAGGAACCACTTATGAAAGGCGATGTTTTCATATAAAATACTCAATATTGAGTTGTTCCTTCCGTTGTCTATTTGGAAGATTATAATGATTCATGTTACAATTCAAATATTGAGAGACTTAGGTGAGAATATCCACAAGATTTATCATCCCAGATCCCATTTCATTTGGTTTATTATAAGGAAGATCATTTCATTTCCCATTACATTCAGTGTTAACATGATTCCTCCAAGGTATATCTATTGACTAAGACCAAAAAACAAAGTGTGAGAAATAATAATAATAGTTAGTAATCATGTAATAATGAAAAATCATTCATAGTATGTCTAAATCATGAAACCTTATTTTCAATATATGAAACCTCATGCTTTACCTTGGCCATTAATGGTCATAATCTATTCAAATACATCACAATGTTTTATAAATAAAATGTTAATTGACCCAAAAATATACATCAGAAGTTTTAAAAATGGTGCATAGTAAGGGACAATTCACCATACACTAGAAGGATGGATGAGATATACTCAACAAAATATTTTTGGGGTTATTACCCCAATATTAATATATTCGAAAAACATATCCTCTTGTAGTATCTAAAATGGATTTATTTTTAGGAAACCACATAATCTATAACTTATAAAAACATTAGTATATTATCCTATACCTAGACTTATCCCCATAGTTTTTTATAAATATTTCCAACCCTAATATTCAAATATTAACTAAAACCTATTCAGATAAAAAATGAGGAATCCCAATAATTTCATATGTATATGTTACATTATTTTAGATCAATATTAAATACATACCATAACAATACACACCCCAAAACCGTAATGGTTTAGAGTCTTTGGTGACCAGATACATAAACATCTTATTTCATGTAAGAAATTCAATATCTCCCATAAATATATTAAACCATAGTACCCTTATGATACATACCCTACTTAAATACATTCTTCCTAACCTATAGAAAATAAACATAAGAAAGTGCGATATTAGATTCTCGGTAAGGGTAAACATGAGAGATTTCAATCAATGATCATAAGTGATCATAATATATTCATAAGTGTATGAGAACATTATCATAACTTAAAATAATCATACCAAATTAGTCAAAGATCATAAATAATAAATCAGTATTTGTCATAATAAAATACATTATTCATAAGTGTGCGTAATAATGAATAACTAATCATAATCCATGAAGAAATATCATAAACATAATACATAATTTTGTTCCATAAACTTAAGCATAGAAATCATCTTCCTTGGTCAATGTTCACTTCCAATAATATAATTATGGACAAGGTCCCACAATCTAAATGCCTACCCAGTATTTTTCAACATTCGTATTAAGAGTAAATTCCATTTAGTTAACTTCAGAATCTATTATAAGTTTATTAACATTCTCATATATTTGGAGTTTCTTAGCTCTATCTTCATTACATAATTAATTAGAAGGATATTTAATTCTAGGCCCACACATCACATAATAATAATCCATTCATATGTATTCCACTATGTCATAAAAAATTCATCATATCAGCATAGATTAAATCTTGGAAAATAAATATGTTTTGTAAACAACTCATAATTATAATCCTAAATCATCATATAATCTTAACATTACCCATTAAAATAAGTAGGTTTCATAAAAACCTTATCATCATAATAATAAACTACTTAGGGAAAGAATAAGGATACAAATATTGGTTCATATCCCTAATAAATCATAAGTAACATCAAATAATGTTATCATATATGAAAAATTTCTTTAAATATCACTGGAATATTTCTTAAGAAAAATACCATTTTCATTTTAAAATAACAGATATAAAATCTAAAAATTTAAAAAATATTATAAAATATTTTTTTTTCTAAAAAAACCATTGAAAATTTTATAGGAATATTCAAATCATTTAGCCGTCATGGTAGTGAGAAATTCAATTCATACAATAACTGTTAAAATAAATATTATGTACACACCTTTAGTAGAAAATGTAACTTGTTCAAAAAATGACAAGAATATTATTTTTATATTTAAAAAAAAATTAAAACTTGGTTAAAAATAAATTTACTCAATAATTATATATTAGTAAAAATATTCTTGAAGAAGTTTTAGAAAATGTGGATATATAAGAAAAAGGATTTTCCAATGAAAGAGGAGAAATTAGGTCGAATTTTCTCAAAAAAATATTTTGATCCTTTTGCATACCACCGATAGTAAAATGGTGCTAAAACTTAAATATTATAGAAATCAACCAAGTAGAATAAAAATATATTTGTTTCATTATATAAATAACATATAATTTATCTTAATATAAGTTTAATCATAAACAGACCTAATTAAAATGAGATTGAAACATAAATCCATTACATCAAGTATTGTTCTACTTAATACACAATAAAAAATAATACATAATAAATATATATTTTTTATAAATCCATTACAGAATCAAACTCATATATATAAAACCATATACTACTTAATTTTAACATATTTTCACCCATTTATCAACAATTCTTTATTAAAATCATTTTTTGGGTGATAACTGCTTCGTTTGTTATGCATGTTTTAGTTCAGCAGTCCTAGTACTTATACTTAGTCCTTGGTTACATCTTATAAAGATTTTTAATCACGTCTTAAATATTATATTTAATAATTTTATATAATTTTTAACTATTCATATAAATTAATGATAAAATTGAATTACATCACTTCGTGGAGATGGTAATCCGTACGTACACATGAGTGATGTTTACAATTTTTGATAGATAGAATGAAATAAATTTAAATAATATTTAATGCATATATAATAATTAATATATCATAAATATCATATATAAATATTAAATCCCTCAAAAAAACCAAGCATGAAATATGGAGATGGAAGAAAATTCATATAGATATATGAATGTGGTAGTTCACACGTACGCACGAGCGATACTTTCATTTACCATATTATATAAAGATGGTGGAAATGGTAGTATCATAATAATAATAACATATATATTATGTTCTATTCACCATGTTATAATTTATAAAACATATTTATAGGAATTATAAAATGAAATAAACTTTCAAATAATCAAGTAATAAAATTACCTCTTCTTTGAGAGACCTCATTTGGCTTACACCTTAAGCCTTATTAGGGTTGTCTTAAGAGAAGAAAAGAAGTTCTATGATGAAAGGAATTAATCTAGGAAGGTATTGGTTGATCTAGAGTGCTTAAACATTGTGAATAAGGGATGAAAGGGGGTACACTTTTGTATGCAATGGAAGAGGCACACTTGAAATTACTTAAAATATTAAATAATATATATATATATATCTCTGTGTGTGTGTGTGTGTATTATAATCATGTCAAGTGGAATTTATTCACCCAAAATGAAAATATAAGATGTTATAGGGTCTAAATAAACTCAAAAAATCACATTTATAAAATATTTGGATATATATTTAAGACTTATATTCTAGTTTAACCACTTTAAACCCATTCTAACCTTAATCATGATAACTTAACTTTTTTACCATGATAACAAAATTATATGAAAAAATTAAAGAGGCCTTATAATTATTTTTTCATGAAGATTAAAAATTTCTATTCCATTTTATCAGACTCATTATCTATAAGTGGTAAAAATTAATTTTTAATATAAGAATAAAAAACAAAATAAAAAATGATTTTATGAAATTACCTGATTTAAGAGTAAAAATAATTTCATCCTGATATAAAGTAATAATATGGTTAAAATATTTTTTTCTTAAAAAATAAAAAGTTTAATGTTTTTATACATTTATAGGAATTAAAAATTAATTTAATCTTCCAACCATTACACTAAATGAAAAGATAAAAAATAGTTTTTAATCTGAATATAATATAACTTATCATAAAAAAAATCAATTTTGGGCTCCCAATTTCAAAATAATGTATGGAAATAAATTATTTAACTCCTTAAAAATATATTTTGTTCAAAAAATACCCATCCAATAATATTTAGTATATTTTTGAGAGATTTTAATGTTTTAACCTGTAGTTTTAACCTCATTTTACCCATTTTACCATGGTAAACCATCTTTACCATGGTTACTATTCATAGTCAATAATTAATTTGACCATATTAAATTATATTAATTATTATGATTAAAAATATGTAATAAATTTTAAATTACTTAATTCCAATATGTTTCCAAATTTTATTTTAAAATAAGTACGTAAAAAACAATGAAAACTATTTTTAGAAAAAATTCATTTTAAGCATAAAACTGGATTTATTCTTATTCCATGCCTAATAAAAATCATTATAATAATATTAAAACATTTAATTGAATATATAATATTTAAATATAATTAAAATCATTAAAAATAAAGATTAATTTATTTTATTTTGAGAAAAACACATTGCATAATTAAAACCATTTTTTTCTTCAGAAAACAGGTTTTTTACCTTTAAATGATTATATTTTCACTTCTAACTAATAGATCAGCAATGAATTATTTTTATACATATGAAAAAAATATTTTTTCACAATTTTGTTAATTATATTCATACCCACCAATCTAATGACTAGGTAATAAATATCACTTTAAATAATATATATATATATATATATATATATCATGATTCACTTAAACTCAGTGTTGCGTGTAATGAAAGATATAAAAAAATAAAATTTATTTAAATAGAGATATATCATAAAATATTGGGGTGTTACATGAATTCTAGGTTGAGTGATATAATTCAACGTGATAATTTTGTATACTAGGAATACTATGAAGAATGTTGGATTCCTTATGATTTCTTATCGTTGGCATGGTCCACATGATGTGCTTAGAGACACCCAGACACTGGATAAATAAGGTAGGGTTGATAAGTGTCTCAAAACAAATGATTTATATTGGTATATATGGACTAGGGTATAATCATGAAACTAATGTATCATTGGTTGTTTTTTTATATAAATTATTTTAAAACAATTAAACTATTTGTCTTCAGCACTTCTGCTTCGACTTTTATTTAAATCTAGTTATTTTAGGGTTTCTATTGGTTGTGGCCTACTGAATTATACTCACACCTAACTCAGGGTTCCCTGGAACATGTACACCTAAGCCGATACCAATATTTTTTTATAGGTATGAGGTTTAGGGAAAACAAACATTTCTTGACATTTGTATTGTTATGTTAGGATGAAGTATGGTTGATGGGACCAAGCTAGACATAGGACCAGATTTGGGTTGGTTCAAGTTGTGTTTTAGTACTTTATTATTATTTTATATAACCCTACCATAGGGTATCCTTCAGGATAAGTATGGAAAACTCAAATGTTATATCATTTTGATAGTTTAAATATTTAGTGGAACTTTTCTTGTTATATATATAATTTTAATTTATAATGGTTTATATGATTTATATTATTTTTTCTATTATAGATACTTAAAAAATGAGGGAATAGCCTCCCCACAGTAACCTCATAGGTACTCACCTCTATTTGGAAGCCTTTATTGTACTAGGAGGTGTGCTTGAGTGCATATAGCACACGACCTAGGGCACTAGTTGTATGGTTTATGGGTTGGGGTACTATAAGTACACCCTTGTTATTAGAGTTTATAAAATAAAAATAATAATTTACATATATTTATTTAAAACTAATATATCATTTTTTTTAAAAAGAACTTTTATAGAGAATGTGGTGGAATAATACTTTGTATATTTTCTCACACCTCACATACACACTTTATTTGTATATAGAATTGTTTTCATCTTATATAGGTAAATATTAGTTCCTTTTTTATATTAGTGGATGATTGAGTAGCACACATGAGCATAGAGAAGGTGACAAGGGAAGTAGTTTTTTATACTAAAAAGATGGGTAGTTTGGTCAATGAAAGTCAATTTTTCCACTAGATCTGAGAAAAATAACAGTATAACAGATACAAACTAATCAGATTGTATCAAACCAAACTAACCCAAATTGACTTGGTTTAAAATAATCCAATCCCAATAGAACTAAAATGGATAGAGAAAAATCTAAATTAATTGAATGGATTGTAATTTAATTGAATCGAAGTGTACCAAATGAAACTAAAATGAACCAATAAAATCAAAATGAACTAAACTTAATTAAAAAAAGAACTAATTCAACCCAAACTAAACTAAAACAAATAATATAATTTTGTTCTATTGTTTTGTGTTTATGTGTGTATAATAAATGAGGATACTCTACTGAAAAAAATTTAATTAAGAAAATGTAGAACACAATTCTGAATTTATAAAATTTACCAATACTGATTCTCTTATCAGTGTTTCTATTTCATTGAGAATACTTTCTTCCATCTTATTAAAAATAGTAACTAATACACTTTGTAAATATGATACATGATCATATTTTTCCTTAATAAGACACTCCTTATCTTTAGTAGTATTAAAAAGTTTATGTATTTCCTTTTTTTCTCTATGATCACCAACATATTTAGCTCCCCTACAACTAAAGTTGATGAAAAAATGTATATAACCTACTAAAGAACCACAACTGAGATAGACGACAATTCATCTCACTTACATGAATGTAATGATATTTTCCAAAAAACATGACCCATAACATCTTCTTAGGATACTAAAGTTTAGAGGGAAGGGTTGTAATCCCACACTTCTTTGAGTTTATGCTGAGAATGGAATAAAATTATTAAATTTTAAAGTAATTTAATAACAAAAAATATTAATTGAAATTACATTCCATGATTTTTTGGCAGGGATATTCACATAACTTCCATCTTTTTTTTGTGTACCTAAAACCAAATCTCCATCCATCCAACAATATCAAATAACTTGTTCACTTGTATCAAAATATATATAATAACAGGTAGGTTATTGGAGATATAATAAAAATAAAAACACTCCCACCCACACCCATGAGCTTGTAGGATATGTCAAAACCCCTCCTCAGGACAACTCATCCAACCAACCATTTTGGTTATAAGGAGTGTCACAAAGGCTAAATGGTGTTTAAATCCCATTACATGGACTAAAGTCCCTATTCTACATTAGTATTTAACTAGATCTACCCCCATGTATGTTATAGTGTTCCTGAATCAACTTGTATCCCCATTATCTAGCATCACCACCTTACTATGTCACCACCTATGTCATTACCCACAAACCCCATGGGATACTAAGAATCTAACCATGTTATCTTGTATGTGGAGGCCAGCGGTGAGTACCTCTCAACCACAACTCAATCCATAAAAAATATATAAATAACATTTTAAAAAACATATTACAGAATTATATATAGATATATATTATAATAAATTTAATGGTACCATTCCATATCATTTCCTAGAAAAAAAATTGACACAGTTGTGTGGGGAATTATTTGCTTCTCATGGCTAGTCACATTTCTCATAAAACACACCTAAAATAATTATATATAAAAAAATATTGAAATGGTTTTAAGATAATTTTATTAATCTACTGATATATAATAATACACATAATGTGATTTTACCCAATAGAAACTAAAAATTTCTTTCCACTGGTCCCTAGGATTTCCATTAGGGACCTTTTCATAGATTTGTGACACTAATAGAGATGCATCATTAAATTTATGAAATAGTATCTAGTTATGATATTTCAAATTCTTTCCTATTTTTTTAATATTATATGACATGAAAGCATATAAATAATATAAAAATAAAATAATATCAACAAATAAAATCCATATAATTCGTTATATTTTTAACATATTAGGAAATACTATTCAATTTAATCATATATGAATACATAATTAAGATCGTACCTTTATTTGAATATTAAAATCATTATTCCAAGATAATGTAATATGCCTCCAATCAAAATAATATAGTGAAGGGACACTACCTTGCTTGAAAAATATCGTATAATTTACCTATATATTCCCAAATTATCCCTAATGAGTACCATATATACATCAATTTTGATATCTTTTTTTAAGTCTACGAAATTACAAACATATTGAATATTTATGTTTGTCTCCGTTATGTTATTATTTTTTCCAATTTAACACATTAATTAACCAATTAGTATAAATATTAAAGTAACTAATGTTATCATGTTTTAATAAATAATGATAACAATGACATAATAGAAACCTCTAGATGGTTACTGAATCATAGTTTAAATACATGATTCCCCAATATCTTCAATAATTAGCATTCCAATGAATTCAAGTGTAATAGGATCAAAATATATAGTATCAAAAATTATGAAAGGTGTGTGTTAAAGTGTACACTATGTAACATCAATAGATCAACTATCCTATATTATATATACTATGGGTAATATGAGTAAACCTACTATCATGTGAAATTGGTTGAGCCTATATAGAATTCGTAGATAAACTATTCTATAATCTTAGTATACTATGGGTAGCAAGATTAAAATGTCTATATTGTGAAACTGGTGGACATAGTTTCACATTGATAGATCAACTATCCTAAACTCCCAATGTACTATGGGTAGCGAGAGTTTAATGACCATACTATTTCATAGAGTGGATACCATCTCAAAACCTCTTCGAGTGAAACATTTCTAAAAAAATGTCAACAAAAATATAATTCAATTAAACCAGAAATCCAATTAGAAGTCATTAAATTATTATTTATACAATTAAATATTTTAAAAACTCTTCATATTCAATCTTAATATTAGTTTCTTCTTGGATATTAATGTTATTATTAACTTATATTGTGAATATTACTTATTCTTGTTCCCCTTCCCTCAAAAGATTTATGTTTTCAATATATCTAGGGATAAAAAATTCAATGTGATTTTTCTTAGGTGTTTCACAATTAAAAATTAATTAACCTTTTTCACCCATATCATACATGTATCTTAGTTTCATGCGAAATAACATCCCACCATTAATTTATTATATTATCAATATAATGTACCATTTTTTCTTGAGAAGAAGAAATATATGGATCATGTTCTTCAAATTCACCAGTACTGATTAACCGATGTAATTTTGAAGAACTAAATTATAATGATTCTTTCCTTACACCCTTATTAATATTTACCCACTTGTATTTTAATAACACAACTAAAAATTTCCTAGGACAAATTGACTTGATAAAAAAAAACATTCCATATTAAACTTCATTTGAAACTATAGATATGTCTCTATTTTTTGTTTTCAAACCATACTTGTTATCTATAGTACGAAACATGGAACTACCAATATTTTAAGAATTAAATCTCTTATAATCTTTCAAATAAACTCGAGAAAAATACTTGAAATATTCTAGTAATTCATCTCAATTATCAACCTTGGTTGCTTATAAAAATTTATATAAAATATTGTTAACAAACTAGATATTATAAACATATTAAAAATATGTATTAGATTAATAACATACATGTTGTGAAAACTAGTCAATAATTTCTTTGTTAACCAATTTTATATCTCTTACTCATTTTGATTTTGTATCTTAAGACATATTTTTATTTATTCCTTAAATTCCTTAATATATGGATAAAAATTATCAGCATTAATTAACACATTTCTATGTGGTTGTCTTAATTGTAAACCTATCAATAAAAATGCAGATAATTTTCTAGATTTTCTACGAAAAGTTAGAAATATTATTGATTTATTATTATCTTTAGAAAAAATATATTATCATCAATACATCGCAATCAATTGAATATTATCCCTATCAAATATAAACACATTGTTTATAATGTTAAACACTCTTTAATAAGGTAAGCTTCAACAATTAAACATTTTGGATAAGTTTTATTTTTCACATATGACTTAAAATTAACAAGATACTAAATAAATAAAAGTAATAAATTATTAAGCAAACTTCATAAGTATTGAAATAGAAAATTACACTTCATTAAATAGAATAATATTAAAATAAAGTACCACACTATGAGATATATCCATTGATAATGTATGTGTTCTCTAACATTATCTTCCTTAACCAAATAAATAGTCAAATGAATCATCATAGTGAAAAATTATTGGGAAAATATTTACATCGAATGACATAGTCTTGGTAAATTTTTTTCCATATGTTTATCTAACTCAATAGGGATTAAAGTCTTATCACATAACTATTTAAAGAATGTGACAAGGTCAATTATAATGTAAGTTATTTTTTCTAGTAAATGATTATACATTGATAAAAATAAAAAATTATACATCAAAATATGTAATCCATGTATTTTCAAAACATATAATGTTTTATGACTCAAATAAAAATATCTTGAAATGTTACTTAAATATCTATTAGGCACAGTCATATTTTTTTAATCTCCAAAGGAAGAAAATATTTTTTCTTATTTTTTATTGCAAAAATTTATATTGGGGGACTCCCATTCTTATTTTACCATTGATCACAATTGATATTTAGTTACTATAAGTACTTAAGATGATTTATGTTATCCTTATATTTCCCTTACTCATTAATCAATTTATATACAATTTTTTTAAACAGGTTCTTATCAATCTATATAATATTAATATTATGATGTAGAAAACTAAATTCCTAATATGGAAGATAAATTTCTTTTATTTTTTCCCTCCACTTATGAATTCCATGTGTATCTGAAATAACATGAAGTCTTTTTCCAACACCATTTAATTGAAATTATTTTCAAATATCTGTAATGACATTTAATAATTATGCTGAGTTCTTTGATCTAGATAATAACTTTTTTATAATCCTTAAATCTATTTTTTCTATTTAATAATGACTTGTTAAAACAAAATTTATGATATGTATCAATTAATCAATGAAGAAACATGAAACAACACTTTCTACTATAAGTTGTCGATGCTCAAAATCAAAGTTAGAAACTTGAAAATTCAATCTAGTGTGTGTGTGTGTTACAACCAGAATAATTTCCTAATTTAGGAAATCCAATGAGGGTTTATATTAAGAAAACACACATTTCAAACTTCTTCATGGTAGATGCATCATATATTTTAAAACCATCATTTCATAACTTTTACAATTCTTGGATAAGAGGATGAAGATATATAGAAATTTTATTTTTAGGCATTTATTTTTTGGGAATAATCTTTGATACGATGAATGATGTTTTTGAATATAAATCCATGAAGTTAAATTATGAGGGATCAAAATAACTGACCATATTATATAATCACTAATTGAATTCCCAAAAGGATTCAATATATTATTTTCCAATTCGAAACATAGATTTCTAGGATCAGAATTGAAATTAGTATTTAAGGAATCATTGGTCATTCATGATTTTGAATCATTTAGATGTAACATGAAATCATTTTTGTTATTATCCAATGCATACCACTTCATATTTTTATCAAATTTAGATGATATAAAACATATTATAAATCATGGTTTTAATGTAATGTAACGTAAACACTTTGTCATTATTTTCTTTTTTCTGTTTATTTGAGATATTATATTGATTTAGACTAGACTATTTTTTTAACTTCCTTATAAAAGTATAATATCTTTTTCACTTGTCTCAATTAGAATATTCTCCCTAGAATAATATAAAATTATTAGTACAAGTATATATCTTTGTATAATCAATTACAAGATTGATAATTACCTTATTTATTTCATAAAATAATTCATGGACCTTAGATTTAGTAAATAAATCATGCAAAAATTTCAATATCGTAGACATTTATTTATTTTAAAATTTACATAGGCACTTAATGTGGTACAAATTTAACAAAAAATGAAGTTTTGAATACTTGTAACATCTTTTATATAATTCTTGATTTTTATATTTGACTAATTTAGAAAAGTAAGTAATTTTATTAGTCATGTTTTCAATTGTATTTGTATCCATAACATCATCCATTAATAGTTTATCATCTTGATCAGGTTTTCTTATAGTTTTTAAAAATAAATAATAATTAAAACATCATCATGTAAATTGAATAATGTGTTACACACTTGATTTCATTATCCTATTCTGATAAAATAATCATTTATCAAGTCCCAAATTTCATTACCCACCATTGGGGAATTAACCTATTTATTTTAATGTTGGACATAATTTGTTGAAATTTCTGTAATGTTAGATTCTCCATACAAGCCCACTTCACATATTTATGAGGAAATTGTTTCAATATCAAGTTCTAAGATTGTTTATATATCCAAATTTTTTTATTGAATTCATATTTAAGACATATTAATTTAATTTTTTCATCCATATATTGATTCAAAATTGAGAAATAGAAAAAAATCTATAAACCCTTAACATACATAGATGTGTTCAAAGGAAATTTAATCGAAATTTTATCCATATGTAAAAACTTTAACACACTTTCAAATAAAAAATATAGTTATACAAATATATGGGAATAAAATAATACATTTTAGTTAATGATATAAGACAATACTTATTTTTTAAATGAGAAAAATAGAGTTTTATTGAAATTGAAAATTTACACAAGAATTCAAATTCAAATTTCCAGTGTTAGTTTTAACTAAAAATATAAAATGAAAATGTAAATTTAAGAAGTTCAAACTTTTAAATTTACATTTTAATTAAATGGTATATTGAATCAATATATCATTGTAAATCTATAATTCTTTGTAAAAATCATTTTAAAATAATTTAAAATTTATTCTAAAAAATTTTAAATGAAAAAAATCCATTTAATAATTTCAAAAATTTATTCCCATAAAACCTCAAGAATAATAAAAAAACTATTTAACTTCATTTATGTGGATTTCCAATGAATTTTAATTGAATTTAGATCTTTAAAATTTATAGGACCCTAATACCAAACACCAATTATATCAATATAATTTAAAAATAATAGTAAAAATAATAGGAATAACATATTAAATAAACTTGATTTAAAATCACTTGAAAGACTAATGATAACCCAAATCTAATGATTTGAATAAGATAATATCTATACATACCAAAGATCAAAAGAAACATATTAAACAACTCAAACTAAAAATTTTAATGTCTCATTTAAATACAACACCCAAAAAATTTCTAAATCATATCAAATGGAAAATAAATCACCAAGAAATGTAACAACTCTAACTAAGTGGAGGTTAGGAGGTCAAAGATAAAGGAGAAATGCATGAATGACTGGGTCTTGAATGATAAAATTCAAGGATGAGGGGGAATGGAATATGAATAGAGGAAATTGATGTCAGGGAAGTTAGTGAGGTGAAGGTGAAAACAACCAAGTGGATGATGGGAGTTTTGCAATGAAGTAGGCATGTGTGGCTAGGTATCTCTTGGATGATCGGGTTTGAGGTTAAAAGGGAATGAAAGAATAAGGTGTTATTTTTTAAGGGCACATAGTGTGAATTTTATTTAAAACCACTGGTAAATAAAAATTTATGATAGTTTTATTTGAAACTATCACTAAGTCTAAAAATTAAATATTCTTTTAAAAATGACTAATAAAAAACATTGAAATAAGTTTTTAGTGGTAGTTTTTTGAAACTATCTCTATATAATCAACACTAAGTATATATTTTCTAACAGTGTGTTGGGTTATTATGAGAAATATTTTCCATCTAAGTAAAAATATCTCTTTGAAGGAATGATTCAGAAAATTTGTTTGCAGAACAAGATAGAGGAATGAGAACTGAAACTAGGGAGTTCAGAAGTTTAATTTGGAGTAAAATAAAGTGAAAACATGACCACTAGATCTGGATGATGAAGTACAAGAGCTCTAAATTTCACAATATTTGATCAGATGGTTATTTAAGGATATCATGGAGTTCTAAAAAATCTATATAAGAATCATGAAAGGGCTGTGTAAGGATATATTTCACTGATAAACAAGTTAGTAAAGTTAAGGTGGTGCATTGTATGGTGGATTTAACTGAATGAAGTACTATATGTATAAATCAGAAGAAGATGGGGATTTTCCACCTAGATTGGATGGTGGTGGAACCATATATACTGGTGAAAATATTCTCTAAATAGAGGGGGTGGGATCACTTTTGTGTGTGTGTAATTTTGTAATCATTATCTTCCATTTTTAATAAAGAGAGGTAGTGGTTCCCCTATGGTATAGGCTTAAGTTCTAAACCATGTAAATCAATTATGTTTGTTCTATGTTTCTTGTTTGAGTTATTTTGTGCTTCTAATTGTGTGTGTGTTTCATAACATATACTAGAGATCAAAGTGATTCATCATGATATGTTAGAGCATATTTTCCTCACCTGTATATTTTAATTATGTGGTTCTAATAACGGATGTTTTGGAATTTTTTTGGAAGTAAGGTTCCAAAAGTACTTTCGGAATTTGGGTTCTTGACACAAAAAGTGGTATTAGAATTTGTCCTATTATGGTAATTTATACAATAATAAGTGATATGAGATATTATTTTCAGAATTTTGGATGGTTTATCCTTAAAATTTTTTTTAGTGGGAGATTACTTATTTATAAGGAATATAATTGGGGGAAGAAATGTTCTAAATTGAAAAGTTTGGTTGTTCAAACTTTAGATTCTTCCGAAATAAAACTGATGACAATCTATATTAGTAGAATATTGAAATTTTGTTAAAGGGTTCAAAACGAAAAGAAATGTACAAAGGAAAATGGGAAAGGCTCAACTAAAAATCACTCAGGGTGGTTCAAATGAGGTTGGCCCTAGATGTGGACTTTAACACTCATGAGGTGAAGAAATGTTTAGAACTTATGAAAAATATTATGAAAATGTATGAAAATCCTTTCATAAATTACAATGTGTTTATAATATGGTGAATTTTTATAATGATAATGTAAGATAGAAGGTAACAAAATAATCAATTTGATGACTTCAATATGATTTTAAGCCAACATGAATCAGTACAATTAGAGTTTTTTGATGGAATTTGGACCTTAATACTTCTTTCATAGCTTATAAAAATCTTGGGATGTGATGGTTACTATGTTAATAACTCCAAAGACAATAATAACTTATCATTTGTTGAAAAATGATATATGGTCCGGAAATAAGATATCCACAAGAAGAAAGTATAGGGTGATAATGAAATAATGTTTGGTAGAGAATATAGGGGGCATTCTAGTTAATGGGAAAACCAAAGTAAAAAATAAGGGGAAATATAAAAGAAAGAAAAGATGAGGAAAATTAATTGGGATCAAACCCACATGTTGGTATTATGTGAAGAATGGTAACTTGAAGAAACATTAAAGGGGTAAAAGTTAAATCTTGGAAGGTTTTATCCTAAAAATTATTTTAAAAATACCGAAGAAGATATTCCCTAAATCCCCATATAATAGTGTATTATATTTTCATGTACTATATTATGACATGCATGATTATAAGCCATATCATATGACTTGTAATAGGGATATCATAATACATAAAATAAATATTCAATGATAATGCCTTGAGCCTATCATATTCCATGACATGGGCTTGTTACATGGGTAGTAGAATGTAAAATTTTAATGTTCGATAAATCATCCATGTTAGATATCATTACTTTAAGCTTTTCATGTGATGAAATAAGAAGTAATTGATTTAGATATTGGTTATAAAGTATTTATAACTAAAGGATTCACTCAAAAATTATATGAAATTCACGTAAAATCCATTCAAGGATCATGAATTTCTTGGGGACTTTATATATATTCCACTACCCTTATATATGATGTGTTTGAGTTTTCCTAACCACCTTTTAACTATCTCACTACATGTAAGTTCTCACTCCTGAACCATTTTCCTTGAGAGGAATTAGAATACCATGGGATAAAGGAGAGTCCTAACCATATGATGGGTGATTCTTTTTATCCCATGGATACACATTAAAGGGAAGATTTCAAATACCATTCCTTGTGATCTTTATCAAACCTAAAATTTAGATAACAAAAACAACTCACTGGTGTATTGTGAACACAACAAATTTATTCATTTATAGCTTTATGTGGTTTTGGTTTCATGACCGGTAATATTAGGAATATGGTTTTTTAATTTATTTATGCTACTTATTTTAAAAGTTAAACTATCCTATGAATCTAAATAGTGTAATCATAAAAATTCCATACATTTTGATTCCTAAAATCATGTTTAAAATGAATAAATCATTTATCGTAATGGATATCATAAGATAAGATTGAAATTTGAATTGGGGATGTTTTTTCAATATGTGATATTTTAAAATATAATTTGGCAACAAAAAATAATATGTGATATCATAACCAATAATTTATTTTATTCCTATAGGATTTCTCTAGATCTTATTTTACAACATGGGTGTTATATAGTAATAAAGTACCATTCTGTGGTTTTAAAATAACATGTCTCATTGTTAATACGATATATGTGATATCATAAAAATAATAGCTATATAGTGTCAATATTATGTCATGGTATATAGTAAGGTGGTGACTCTAGATTTATAAAGTTATTCCTATGTGAGGATTATCATAACCTATGACATATTGACATTGCTTGTTCATTCTTAAACATGTTGAAGATTATTAATAATGGAAAATCATAAGTCGTGATAGTTGATTTCCACTCACTTAATCCTATGCAGTCCATCAAAGTGTCAGGTTAATCTCACATAGGTTGTATATCATAACACATGATTCTTGGATGGGTTGTGTTATTCTTACATATAGGCATAATATAGGTTATGACTATTGGGGAATATAGTTTATTTTATTCACCTCAGAATGCATATCACATGCTACTTTATTTGTCAAAAAATATGACTAATAATGCTAAATAATTTTAGTATGGGATTTATTAATCATATAGTATGATATGACCATATCTTTAAAAATGACATGAAATGATTTTTTTTTCATTATTTTTAATTATCAATTGATTTAAAAAATTAAGAAATTGTTTTTAAATTATGGAAAAAGGTATAATGGGATATTTATTTATTTATATAGGTGTTTATAAATTAATTAAATATAAATTGTTTTTATGTAATTAATTAATTTTTAGGAAAAAATATTAAATAAAGATCCATAATATGAAATGTTAATATTTAAATACAATTTTCAAATTATATAGCATGACTTATAATTCATATAAAAATGTTTTATATTAAAAATATATGTACAATTTATAAATTTTTTATAAATTAAAAATAAGGGTAAAAATAAAATAGTTTATATTTAAAATTATAAATTATTCATAATTACTTAATTTGAATTGTTAAAATTATGGTCTTTATTTGAGAAATAATTTAATCTATATCAAAATGTTTTTTAATAATTGATTTTATCAAGATTTAAATTATGTTAAATATGAAATATTTAGATTTTGTAAATTATTTACATAATAGAATTGAAATATAAAATGTTTATATATAATATAATATAATATATTTAGTGTAAATAAAAAATGATACATAATATAAAAGAGTTAATATTATAAATAAATATAATTTTTTTATATTATTTTAATTATTTAATGTCTATAATCTATGAAATTTTCAAAATATATGAATACATAATATATAGTGTTCTTGGAATACCTTTCCTCTCCTGAATATATCATTACTCACACATACTGGGTGGAAAATTCTCTAGTGGATGGGATTTCTAACAAAGGTGTGATCAATGATGATATTATATAGTTAAATGAGTTAACAATTGATTCTAATAACCTTTATAAAATGGACCATTGTAAAACATCTATATTTAAACTTCTATAACTCTTTATTCTTCATTAAAGGAGCCTTGGATTCTTCCATGGTCACACCCTATTCTTATTTATTTCTAAACTATTCATAGATAGTTTATGACATGATTAAATATATGAATTGTTTTTTTATTTAACCATTCTATGTTTTTTAATAAATATTTTTTTTATATTATGAATACATGTATTCCTTAGTTTATGTTTTTAAATAACTTCTAAGTTATCATTCATATATATAAGGAGTTACATGCTAAGTATGATAACTAATTTTGTTTTTTCTAAAATAATTTTAGCTTGTACTAAATTATGAACTTGAATTTAAAATTATATTATAGTTTATATATGTTAGGTGTTATAATTATGATGTAATGAAAATCTATATTTAGTAAAGTATATCTGGTTAAAGGGACTTTGAGCTGGATAGTTCATTAGTCTGGAGGATTATGTCATATCTTGAAAAGTGATGGTTGGATATCTATGTCTCTATACATACTCATATAGGGATTGTTGATTTCATATAATTATATTAATTTAAATAAAAATGTTTCATATAACTTATAAATGTGTTTTATTTGGACATGTTTAAAAATATTCAGATTTTAATTTGGGTCAGTAACAAAATCTATGAGTTATGTAAATAGTTACACATCAATATTGTTTAGAAATGTTTGTTTGGTGGAAGGAATAGGATTACAAAATAAATCATTAGTATAATGCATATATATAAAGGTAATAAATGAGATAATATGGTGAGATTAAATTCCATTTGAATTAATAACTGTTAGATTCCTTCCAAAGAAAAAATATGTCCAAACCTCGATTATCAAACATGGTATGTTCATTATAAAGCTAGGTGCCCATGGATTATCTTGTTCAAGGCATTGAGGAGATGGATAACCATAAGATTTAGGTTACCAAATACCATTTATTGATTTTTGTTACACTTAATTGGTAATCCCAAAGATTCAAAATACTAGAGGAATGATGTTGAGTTTATCACTATGATTGATAGGGAAAATAATTTCCCACTCAACCATCCAAGAGTCATATATGATATGATTGGCAGAATAACATATCTAAATAACTATCTGGTGAAATGAACATTTAACTAAACTCATTAATGAGTGAAATACATATCTTTTCCCACAAATTAATATGATTAATTTAAAAGCATGAATATTTTTAATGGGAGTTCATTTAATAAGAGTCCTTATTAAAAGTATGAAAACATGTCACTCATTTGATAAAATATTATTTTGTAGATAGATGACATCAACATCATCAAACTTAACTTTTAAATCAACATTATAGAAAAGAAAATTTTATTTCATGAAAATTCATAGACTTTTATATAAGCATAGATATTGTTTTTAAGGAAAATAAAATTCTATTGGTTATAATAAACCTATACCATGTAATCAAATTTTGAAGTAGTTTAACATATGGATCAAATATATTCTTAGGATAAGAATAGAATGATTCAATCAACTTTTTATTATGTCTTGTTCTCGATATGGAATTCATTATATTTTCATTAATATAAATATTATAAAAATGTGAATGATTTCAAGAAACGTTTACTCAATATTCTCAATGTTTTCAGGATAAATGAACTAGTGAATGTGATATCTAGGTTCTAGTGCTGTGTTAATAGTAAACGTGGGTAAATTTTTAAATCAAAAGAATAAAAACTAGTGAGGAATTAAATAAATGTTTCATTAAATATCCAAAATTGGTAACTAGAAACTAAATGTTGTGTAAAGAAGGACATTGATTCCATGTGATAGAATAATTTGGTATACTTGAAGGAGTTTAGGAAATCCATGGAATGTCCATGTCTATTATTGATGTTATATAAATCAATTCATTTATTTCTAAGGGTGTATGATATAGAATATATGTTTTACAAGTGTTGTAAATTTACAGAGGTTTAAAATCAAGGAAAAATGAAAAAATCTTGTAGTTTTTATTCATATGATAAAGCATAGAGTTTCTATATCTGAGAGTTTAATATAAAATAACTTTTCATTTTATATGAATCCAAATAAAGTGTATTTAATATTAGTTCTCTTATATGATAACATATATTTTTTATTAACAAATATTTTTTATGAACAATATGATATGATGGATTTGATACAAATAGATTATGATTTATCATATTCTATAACATGTTTTTAGAAGATAATAAGGATAAAAATATTTCATCCTATAAAGAAGTGTTTATCCATATATTTGTTAAAATATGATATATTTGATACCACCAATTTTAGTGGAATATTTTAAATAATAATGTTTTATTTTAATAAAATTCTCCAAACATGTAGAGTACCATATTTGATATGGAAATAATGGTTTTTTATTAAATATTCTCACTAATGTAAATAATAATTATTTCATTGACATAAAAGTGTTTTTGTATGTTTTCATGATATTATGAATAAAATATAGTTCCTTACAAGATAGTTTGAGTGTGTTTAAACTTATAGAATTTCCTAACTAACAAATAAAATATCATGATATTAAGAACCCAAAATTAATGTCACTTAATATCCTAAATAAGTTTGGATGTGTTGGTAATGTAATAATGTAAATAGTTAAATTATGAACCAAAATTATTTTAATGGAAAAATTTTATGGATAATATTCTGTGAATGATGTTGATGATTAACATAGTAAGATTTCTAAGTATACTATAAAATTTATTAACATCATAACTTTAGATATTGTGAATTTAAGGTGATTGAATATGTTAAATGAGTTAAAAATTAGAAATAAGATTCCTAAGTCTCACCTTTATCTAAAAAATATTGTTTCATAGTGTTAATCACTAAATATTTTAGTGAGAGTGTTTTATTAGGTGAATATATAGAGGTGCAGTAGGAATTACATATAGATGTAATTATAGGATCATAAAAGTGTTAAAAAATACTATAAGAGGGCAGTAGGTCAGTTACAGTTTATAAAATTTAAACTTAAAACATCCCAACACCTTGATTATAAGAAATTATATTAGATGAATAATAGTATTGATATACTTTATAATTCTAGAGTTTGAAACAAGTTAATACAACATAGTATAAAAGTTCTATAAATTAAAAAAATAGAAATATAAAACTTGTATAAAAAGTAATAAAAAATTAATTTTTTTATGAAATAATGGAACCAAATTCACAGATACTCAACTAAGTGAGGAATTAAATTTCACTAAAAGTGATCAGATGTTTTTGGAGTAGAATTTAGGTATTCCTAATTTTCAACCTATTAGAAGGGTTGTCTTCCAAACCATGGAATACCTTGATCCACCGGATCATACAAATATTTTTCTCCCTATCCCTTGGATTCCATGATCCACCTAATTAGACAAACCTATGTCTGCCTATCCATGATAACCCTCTATCACCTAATCAAAAAAGCAAAAATTACAACAGAAAAACATAGAGCATTTACAATGAAAGACCCATAGAACCTATAATTTAGGCTGATATCTAAAGTTTACATTATGAAGTGAAATTAGTAATATTATTTTGAAAAACTTCAGCAGTAAACTTTAGATCATATTTAGTTAGTCACTTCTTCTCCTAGAAGATACATTCCTATTTATAGACAACGACATAACAAACTTTAACAATCAAATTCTATACTTATTGGGAATATTGACAATGACATTTAAAATTAATATTATTCTCTAATAGACTTCAAAACCAAAAATATTATATCCGATGGTCTTTAGGTCCAAAACCACTAAAATTATTTTTATTATGTTCCATCCTGTAGGAATTAAATATCTTATTTTGGTATAGTTTATACATATTCAACCATTGTAATTTGTAAGACTCCATATGATAGAATTTATAAGTATCCATCCAATGAATATTTTAAGTCACCATATTATAGATTTTATAAGTCTTCAACTGATATACTTTATAATCTTTTGTATGATGATCTTTACAAATTTTCATCTTGTAAAACTAATTTCCTATTTCCAGTAAAATTGAAAACTTAATACCTATAAAACATCCTATAAGACATTATAATTGGGAGTAAAACTATGATTATAAATAGAAACATTATAAGAGTGGATTTTTTTTTCAAATGTAATATTAGAAATTGATTTTTTGACTCAATAATCTCTCAATTTTTGAAAATCACAATACACAACTCTTTAAATATATTTTTTTAAAATAAATCTTTAAAACTTACTCCCCCTTACATACACATTTCTTGAGTGTTCTATCCTTCTCCCCCTTTGTGTTTTTTGAAAAAAAATTAGTATAAAGGGATCCTAACATATTAAAAAATATAAAACAAATTTAGAGGGGTAAATATTGTAGAGACCCGATGCCTGATGTACATGGACATTACATTACTTTTGCGGAATACTTAGTACATTACAAAAACACACACACAAGGACCGTAATAGTTTAGTGTCTTTGGAAACTCGGAATATAATCTTCTAATCGTGGTGAAAGATATTCAACATCTCCCATAAAGATCTTACTTTTTTTACCTAAAACCTTTCTTTATATCCTGGGGAAAAGAAAACATAAAAGGGTGAGCTCAAATGCTCAGTAAGGGTAAACAAAAGAAATATCAATCACATCATATTCATAAGAACATAACATTTTGGAAATCTTAACCTGCAAAAGAGAGCATAATTTCATAATATGGGATAAATATTAGAAGTGAAATGAAAATCCAATAATCATAACTTAAAACATGAAACTTTGTGGCATACACACATAATCATAGAGAATCATTTCTTGTTAGTCAAGACTCATTTCCAAGACTATCTTAGTGGACAAAGTCCCTTTCTGAACCGAGTCACCCTCGTTTCAGTCCTGTTTCACTGAACCGGTATAACCTACCATTCCAGCCATGTCTATCTCATGAGATATAAAATCTTTACCCAATGCATTGGAGGGAGATATAGGTCCAACCCATCTCATAATGATACCATTATTATGTGTGCCACAAAATCATAGATCATACATCATTGCATAACCCATGTAGTAAAAATGGGATTCGTAAACATCGTGACATCATAAAACAATTCATATAAGATAAAGGAATTCATAAAAATAATTCCATCACAACATAACCAAATCAATGTAATAATATGGATAGAAATAGAACCCTATGTTATCTTAGATGGAAAATAATTTTGATAAAACACTTGAAATGAATTCTTGAAGAAAATATCCTTTCTTCTTCAAAATCAATTTCTTTTCACAAAACGTCATGCAATTTTAAAATAAAGAGATTTTATTGAAAATAGTCATGAAATATTTTGGAGGAAGATTAATGAAAATAAGGCTTTATAAAACCGTAAAAATCCGTTCATTCCATATAAGTTAAAAAAAACATTCTTCGTACTTTTGTCGAAAAAGTCAAAAAGTACCTCGTACAAAAAACGAAAAAAGATTCCTTTCATATCTTTTACTAAAAACTCACCAAAGGGTAAAATTGGATTTAAAAAATTGTAGGTGGATGGAAATAACATTACATATTGAGGAAAGATATATGTGGATGATAAAATACACCCCAGTAAATACCAACGTATAAACAATCTCGGATAAAAATGAGATTGTGATATTTCCCTTACCTTAGGTCCGATTTGCTTCGTAAGTGTCCGAAACTCCTGTATAATGATTTAAATAATTTCATTGACTTATTAAAGAATCATATTCATTGTTATGATATCATATATGGTTCACTTATGACTTTATATTACCCGTTCTTTTGTAAATTCCATGTTAAAGAAGCGTTTTGGGTAAAATCGTTTCATTTATCATAGGTGTTTGGACTTGTTGTTCTTGACATTATTATTACTTATATCATGATTTACTTACTTCCAGAATATAAAACATGATTTATATCATATATATTCAGTATATATAATATATAGATAAATGAAATGAAACACACCGTTCATGAAGACGGTAGTCCGTACGTACGCATGAACGCTGTTTTCCTTTCCTTATTGTCTTGAATGGAAGTAAGTAGATGAAATATATATATACATATATACATAAATCCAGTAGATTTAACATGTCATATATTTCATTATTATTAATTATATATACTTTATAATCATTCATGAATGGTTAATGTGGAGAATGAATCTCATCGCGTCGTGGAGACGGTAGTCTGTACGTACACACGAGCGATGATATCGTTCTCATGATCGTGAACTTGTGTTGAAGTATATGTATACTATTTCAGTATCAATATAACTTTATAATAATCATATATAGTTACTCATTACACCATTATACCCATCCAATTAAGGTGGTGGTGTAAAATAGATTTCACCACAGCGTGGAGACGGTATTCCGTACGTACGCACGCGCGATGATTTCGTTTTCTGTAGGATGGATAGATGGTGAAATAGGATTGTTTCATAATTATAATAAAATATCAGTATATTAGTGATACTGATGTTATTACTTCATAATGAAACAACCTAAGAATAAGAAGTGGAAGAAGAAATAAAGGTGAAAGAATCGGTAACGGAAATTACCTCTTCTTTCAAGCGCCTCTTTGAGACCTCCTCTTAGGGCACTAAAATTGGTCTTTGAGGAATACCAGAACCTCTAGGATGTTGCTAGGGAAGTGTAGAAGAGAATTTGTCAGGGGTTTGCTGAGCTTGAAGGCTCAAAGTTGTGTGAGGAAGAGAGGGAGGAGGTTCCCTTTTATAAGGGAGGAGAGGGGCACCTTTGGAATAACTAAAAATATTATTTTATTATAAAGTAAAGTTCGGTCATAAATAGCTCCAAATTGATTTATTTAGAGGATAAGGTGGGTATGGGTCGAAATCCTCTCATCCAATAGAATTTAGACAAGTTTAGGTTCCTATTTTAACCTTATCATTTAGATTTAACATTAACTTAAATAATTTTACTTTTACCGTGTCTTGTTGTGTTCTTAAACTATAAGGTTAATAAACTTACTATAAGAAGCCAAAATAACCCCAAATTGTTTAGTATTAATATATATAACCTTATCTAAGTCATTTGGAAGAACCTTAGATTTTTAGGAATAAAATAACAATTAATAATATAATATTTGTTTTGAAAACTATTTTATGTCAATTTTGACACTATATAGTAATTGATTTTTGTGAAAATCATAACAGAATGATAAGTTCAAAAAAAGTTAATTAAATAAATAATAACATGTAATATTAACCTAGAAAATTAGTGTAATTCATAAAAAGTCTTAAATTACATTTATTTTGGTATTTATAACATCAATTATGTCAATATTTCATTAATAAGATAATTACTGCATCATCTTTGTGTCATAAATAAATTAAATTATTTGATGTCTAAAAATTAAAAATAAAATTCCATTATGTAGGAAATCTTTGTATCTTTCTAATTAATATTTACAATCTAATTTATCTTATTTATAACCCTATATTAAAAATGTTTTAGTAAATAAACTTTGATTTTAACTCTTTTAACTCTTCTTTGAATTAAATAATAATAAATGTCCTAATCTAATCCAAGTGGGCCTAAATGGTCATATTTTATTCCTAAGTTTGTTTTTGGTCGAACGACACTTGTCCAATAGAATAAGGACATGTGTTAGGGTAATAATAATATCATTTCTACCCTTAATTACCCTATTTACTTTTAACCGTGGTAAAAAAAGTAAAAAGTTACTATTCACCAAAAAATTATTTTTATCTCATTGAACCACATTTTACTTACTAACATCAACCGTGTCTCTAGGATTTTTGAAATTCCACTCACAAAAGCGGTAAAATTAAGTTTTATGAAAAATTCAGTTTTTTTTAACTACCACTTAGTAGTTTCACTATTCATCAAAAATTGAAAGTTTTCAGAAAAATACCAAAAATTAGGCCTAAGCTATATTTGATATTATGAACTCAAAAATGATGTCTATTTTACCAAATTCAAAACATATCAGTTTCATTAACTAATTTAAAAATTAATTCCCGTCGTCAAAACAAATAGCGTGTTTTTAAGAGATAATAACTATCAAAAGATTGAAACTTGTTTATAACTGGTTTAAATATGAAATTACATCCAATGACCATCATTGTATTAAACTGTAAAAATAAATTATAAATATACTTTAAAACCACTAAAATTAATAATTTATCACTATTAATTATTTCGATTGAAAAAGTTGTTTTTAATTAAAATTTAGTAAATTTCACTATTCATCAAAATATGAAAGTTATCCGAAAATCACCAAAATTTCACCCTAAGCTAAATTCGATATTCCGAATCCAAAAATGAAGTCCATTTTGAAAAATAAAATTTACAAAATTTCAAAAAGTGGTTATTACTATTCATAATGGTTAGTTTTAATAATATTTTAATAGCATATCGTTGTTTAGTGAAACTTGGTATTGCGTACTACACACGCTATCAAGGAAGGTCGCGATTGCGTGTAATGAAAGGCAAGTCAAGGATGCGTGTTGTGCAAGCTCCTTTTGGTGTAGCATACAACACACGACATTAATGAAATTAAAAAGAATATTTTTCATAAAATCTCGGGGTGTTACATTCTACCCCCCTTAAAATGAAATTCGCCCTCGAAATTCGTCGGGGTTATAAATGGTTTACTATTCGAAAGTTTCTTTAATAGAAACCCACATCATAAAAAGGAATACCAAAACCAATATTTAAAAACGAAAGTATGAAACGTAACGGTTACCCAAATAAACTAATCACTGGGTTTCCACATAGGTGAAAATATGGATATGGAAGAAAAATATAACCATCATGTTCTGATGGAGAGTGGTAGAGAACATGGCTATGGAAAAGCTAGAAATCACAAAGCCATAAATTTTTGACGATCTAAGGTACCATCTGATTCATCAGATATAAGAGAACTAAGACAACATTTTTGGTTTTCAAGATCATTTCCCTAAAGTTGAAGAATTTGAATTAGAATAAATACTTACTTTATTTTGGTACAATCTCATTGTTGTTTGTGCCTTGAACAATTTCCACTTCATCTCTTAAATAAATGAAGTTGAATTTTTTATTCGTGTAGTGTTAGCAGATCATGTGATAGAATGACGGGTCATTCCATCTGTCTCAAACAAAAGGTTAGAAAAAGTTATTAAATATACATAGGTCATTCTATAGTGAGATTAATCATATATGGTTCCTAAAATGGACTTATACTTCATATATCACACTGCTTAATATAATAAAACTAGTTTCTACTAAACAGGGACTTCCTGTAGGCCTGTGGTAGGTGATAAAGGCCAGTCACACTTCGGTTGTGGGTTCGATTCCCACGGCCTTGTCCGATGCGATGGGATGTCGCCCATCCTGCAGGTTGTCCTTTTTCTAAAGCTATATTACTATAACATCCCATCAATAATATCAAAAAAAAAACGTTTTATCCTAACTTATGTCCAACATAATCCATTCTAATCTTTAGTCTTATCTAAAATACTTCGGTCCAAGCTCATAGTATAAAGAAAATGATTACTTGAAATGTCATAAACCAAGCATGTGAATACCATCATTTATCCCCCATATATCTTGTTGGTCACATTCCAATCATGTGAATACCTTAATGATGTATTCTCTTGAAAAATGAATACCCATTAAACCGTAGCGAAAACATGAATGCTGTCAAAAGTTAACTCTTTCCACATACCAAAATCCAAAAATTCTATATACTCAAACCATGATATAACCTTCTCCTTATATCAGTCATAAGCTCATGAATACTATCAAACATTTATTTTTCTCCTTATCCCTTCATTATGCGCATATCATCTACATTCCAAAAATATCTGAATAACGTTTCATGGATACTAGTAACATTAATCATACACTTTCAAAACTCAAGGAAAGACAACAGTGTAACAATCCATAGATGTCTCTTTATTATATAGTAGCGTGAGATTACTTATACAACATTACACATGATAAACATGTAATCATTCCACTACATTCTTAAACCATTGACTGAGCTTCAACAATTCTTTCATCTCACATATCATTTGTAGTCTCTTCATCATCATCAACATAAATACTACCCATACGACCATACTGATTCTCTTCATGAGACTTTCCCTTAGGGCATTGGTTTTCATAATGCCTGTACATTCCACATTTAAAACATTTAACCATTTCTGATGTCGTAGCAATACCATTATCCTCATCCCTGGTGTTAACTAAACCTTTTCCTTTACACTTACTGGCTTTGTGTCCTTCTTTTCCAAACCCAAAGCATCTTCCAGTTCCTCTGAAACATTCTCCTTGATGCCTCTTCCCACATGATTTACATAGGGGAAATTGAACTTTTTTTCCTCTATGATCATCATGAAACTCCATCTTTCTCTTATTAGCCGAGTCAGGAAACTTACCAAATTTTACTTTATTGATCATATTATGAGATTACTGATTCGGCATAATAATGATGTTTGGACTTCCAAATCCCATTTCATTTGGTTGCTCATGAAGAATATCATTCCATTGTCTATCATATCCTCCATTATCGTGAATCATCTCGTTTCCAGCCATTTTCTAAAACCAAAAAAGAATAGCGTGAGAGGAAAAAATCATAATAAAGGGGGAGTAACTTCAATATCTAAAATCTTTGGTTTAATCTAATATCATTACCATAGTTCTAGGACTATATCCTATACGTATACTTATCCTTAGGGACATCCCTAGACATACCTTAGAAATATATCTAGGGATTTCACTAACGTTTTCGCATCCTAGTTTCCAAAGGTTGACTAAACTTTTCCTCTGATACCAACTATAGAGGCCCGATGCCTGACATATAGGGACATTACATTACTTTTGCGGGATACTTAGTACATTACAAAAACACACACACAAGGACCGTAATAGTTTAGTGTCTTTGGAAACTCGGAATATAATCTTCTAATCGTGGTGAAAGATCTTCAACATCTCCCATAAAGATATTCCTTTTTTACCTAAAACCTTTATTTATATCCTGGGGAAAATAAAACATAAAAGGGTGAGCTCAAATGCTCAGTAAGGGTAAACAAAAGAAATATCAATCACATCATATTCATAAGAACATAACATTTTGGAAATCTTAACCTGCAAAAGAGAGCATAATTTCATAACATGGGATAAATCTTAGTAGTGAAATGAAAATCCAATAATCATAACTTAAAACATGAAAATTTGTGGCATACACACATAATCATAGAGAATCATTTCTTGTTAGTCAAGACTCCTTGCCAAGACTATCTTAGTGGACAAAGTCCCTTTCTGAACCGAGTCATCCTCGTTTCAGTCCTGTTTCACTGAACCGATATAACCTACCATTCCAGCCATGTATATCTCATGAGATATAAAATATTTACCCAATGCATTGGAGGGAGATATAGGTCCCACCCATCTCATAATGATACCATTCTTATGTGTGCCACAAAATCATAAATCATACATCATTGCATAACCCATGTAGTAAAAATGGGATTCGTAAACATCGTGACATCATAAAACAATTCATATAAGATAAAGGAATTAATAAAAATAATTCCATCACAACATAACCAAATCAATTTAATAATAGGGATAGAAATAGAACCCTATGTTATCTTAGATGGAAAATAATTTTGATAAAACACTTGAAATGAATTCTTGAGGAAAATATCCTTTCTTCTTCAAAATCAATTTCTTTTCACAAAACGTCATGCAATTTTAAAAGAAAGAGATTTTATTGAAAATAGTCATGAAATCTTTTGGAGGAATATTAATGAAAATAAGGCCTTATAAAACCGTAAAAATCCGTTCGTGCCGTATAAGTTAAAAAAAACATTCTTCGTACTTTTGTCGAAAAAGTCAAAAAGTACCTCGTACGAAAAACGAAAAAAGATTCCTTTCATATCTTTTTCTAAAAACTCACCAAAGGGTAAAATTGGATTTAAAAAATTTTAGGTGGATGGAAATAACATTACATATTTAGGAAACATAGATGTGGATGATAAAATACACCCCAGTAAATACCAACGTATAAACAATCTCGGATAAAAATGAGATTGTGATATTTCCCTTACCTTAGGTCCGATTTGCTTCGTAAGTGTCCGAACCTCATGTATAATGATTTAAATAATGTCATTGACTTATTATAGAATCATATTCATTGTTATGATATCTTATATGGTTCACTTATGACTTTATATTACCAGTTCTTTTGTAAATTCCATGTTAAAGAAGCGTTTTGGGTAAAATCGTTTCATTTATCGTAGGTGTTTGGACTTGTTGTTCTTGAAATTATTATTACTTATATCATTATTTACTTACTTCCAGAATATAAAACATTATTTATATAATATATATTCAGTATATATAATATATAGATAAATGAAATGAAACACACCGTTCATGGAGACGGTAGTCCGTACGTACGCATGAACGATGTTTTCCATTCCTTATTGTCTTGAATGGAAGTATGTAGATGAAATATATATATACATATATACATAAATCCAGTAGATTTAAAATGTCATATATTTCATTATTATTCATTATATATACTTTCTAATCATTAATGAATGGTTAATGTGGAGAATGAATCTCATCGCGTCGTGGAGACGGTAGTCCGTACGTACGCACGAGCGATGATATCTTTCTCATGATCGTGAACTTGTGTTGAAGTGTATGTATACTTTTTCAGTATCAATATCACTTTATAATAATCATATATAGTTACTCATTACACCATTATACCCATCCAATTAAGGTGGTGGTGGAAAATAGATTTCACCACGGCGTGGAGACGGTATTCCATACGTACGCACGCGCGGTGATTTCGTTTTCCGTAGGATGGATAGATGGTGAAATAGGATTGTTTCATACTTATAATAACATATCAGTATATGAGTTATACTGATGTTATTACTTCATAATGAAACAACCTAAGAAGAAGAAGTGGAAGAAGAAATAAAGGTGAAAGAATCGGTAACGGAAATTACCTCTTCTTTGAAGCGCCTCTTTGAGACCTCCTCTTAGGGCACTAAAATTGGTCTTTGAGGAAGACCAGAACCTCTAGGATGTTGCTAGGGAAGTGTATAAGAGAAGTTTTCATGGTTTGGCTGAGCTTTAAGGTTCAAATTTGTGTCAGGAAGAGAGGGAGGAGGTGCCCTTTTATAAGGGAGGAGAGGGGCACCTTTGGAATAACTAAAAATATTATTTTATTATAAAGTCAAGTTCGGTTTTAAATAGATCCAAATTGATTTATTTAGAGGATTAGGTGGGGATGGGTCTAAATCATCTCATACAATAGAATTTAGACAAGTTTAGGTTCCTATTTTAACCTTATCATTTAGATTTAACATTAAGTTAAATAATTTTACTTTTACCGGGTCTTCTTGTGTTCTTACACTATAAGGTTAATAAACTTACTCTAAGAAGCCAAAAGAACCCCAAATTGTTTAGTATTAATATATATAACCTTATATAAGTCATTTGTCTGAACCTTAGATTTTTAGGAATAAAATAACAATTAATAATATAATATATTTTAAAAAAACTATTTTATGTCAATTTTGACACTATATAGTAATTGATTTTTGTGAAAATCATAACAGAATGATAAGTTTGAAAAAAGTTAATTAAATCAATAATAACATGTCATATTAACCTATAAAATTAGTGGAATTCATAAAAAGTCTTAAATTACATTTATTTTGGTATTTATAACATCAATTATGTCAATATTTCATTAATAAGATAATTACTGCATCATCTTTGTGTCATAAATAAATTAAATTATTTGATGTCTAAAAATTAAAAATAAAATACCATTTTGTTGTAAATCTTTTTATATTTTTAATTAATATTTACAATCGAATTTATCTTATTTATAACCCTATATTAAAAATGTTTTAGTAAATAAACATTGATTTTAACTCTTTTAACTCTTCTTTGAATTAAATAATAATAAATGTCCTAATCTAATCCAAGTGGGCCTAAATGGTCATATTTTATTCTTAAGTTTTTTTTGGTCGAACTAAACTTGTCCAATAGAATCATGACATGTGTTAGGGTAATAATAATATCATTTCTACCCTTAATTACCCTATTTACTTTTAACCGTGGTAAAAAAAAAGTAAAAAGTTACTATTCACCAAAAAATTATTTTTATCTCATTGAACCACATTTTACTTACTGACATCAACCGTGTCTCTCGGAATTTTGAAATTCCACTCACAGAAGTGGTAAAATTAAGTTTTATGAACAATTCAGTTTTTTTTAACTACCACTTAGTGGTTTCACTATTCATCAAAAATTGAAAGTTTTCAGAAAAATACCAAAAATTAGGCCTAAGCTATATTTGATATTATGAACTCAAAAATGATGTCTATTTTACCAAATTCAAAACATATCAGTTGCATTAACTAATTTAAAAATTAATTCCCGTCGTCAAAACAAATAGCGTGTTTTTAAGAGATAATAACTATCAAAAGATTGAAACTTGTTTATAACTGGTTTAAATGTGAAATTACATCCAATGACCATCATTGTATTAAATTGTAAAAATAAAATCTAAATATACTTTAAAACCACTAAAATTAATAATTTATCACTATTAATTATTTCGATTGAAAAAGTTGTTTTTAATTAAAATTTAGCAATTTTCACTATTCATCAAAATATGAAAGTTATCCGAAAATCACCAAAATTTCACCCTAAGCTAATTTCGATATTCTGAATCCAAAAATGAAGTCCATTTTGAAAAATAAAATTTAAAAAATTTCAAAAAGTGGTTATTACTATTCATAAAGGCTAGTTTTAATAATATTTTAATAGCATATCGTTGTTTAGTGAAACTTGGTATTGCGTACTACACACGCTATCAAGGAAGGTCGTGATTGCGTGTAATGAAAGGCAAGTCAAGGATGGATGTTGTGAAATCTTCTTTTGGTGTAACGTACAACACACAACATTAATGAAATTAAAAAGAATATTTTTCATAAAATCTTGGGGTGTTACATTCTACCCGCCTTATAATGAAATTCACCCTCGAAATTCATCGGGGTTATAAATGGTTTACTATTAGAAAGTTTCTTTAATAGAAACCCACATCGTAAAAAGGAATACCAAAACCAATCTTTAAAAACGAAAGTATGAAACGTAACGGTTACCCACATAAACTAATCACTGGGTTTCCACATAGGTGAAAATATGGATATGGAAGAAAAATATAACCATCATGTTATGATGGAGAGTGGTAGAGAACATGGCTATGGAAAAGCTAGCAATCACAAAGCCATAAATTTGTGACGATCTAAGGTACCATCTGATTCATCAGATATAAGAGCACTAAGACAACATTTTTGGTTTTCAAGATCATTTCCCTAAAGTTGAAGAATTTGAATTAGAATAAATACTTACTTTATTTTGGTACAATCTCACTATTGTTTGTGCCTTGAACAATTTCCACTTCATCTCTTAAATAAATAAAGTTGAATTTTTTATTCGTGTAGTGTTAGCAGATCATGTGATAGAATGACGGGTCATTCCATCTGTCTCAAACAAAAGGTTAGCAAAAGTTATTAAATATATATAAGTCATTATATAGTGAGATTAATCATATATGGTTCCTAAAATGGACTTATACTTCATATATCATACTGCTTAATATAACAAAACTAGTTTCTACTAAACAAAGACTTTCTGTAGGCCAGTGGTAGGCGATAAAGGCCAGTCGCACTTCGGTTGTGGGTTCAATTCCCACGGCCTTGTCCGACGCGATGGGATGTCGCCCGTCCTGCAGGTTGTCCTTTTTCTAAAGCTATATTACTATAACATCCCATCAATAATATAAAAAAAACGTTTTATCCTAACTTATGTCCAACATACTCCATTCTAATCTTTAGGCTTATCTAAAATACTTCGGTCCATGCTCATAGTATAAAGAAAATGATTACTTGAAATGTCATCAACCAAGCATGTGAATACCATCATTTATCCCCCATATATCTTGTTGGTCACATTCCAATCATGTGAATACCTTAATTATGTATTCTCTTGAAAAATGAATACCCATTAAACCTTAGTGAAAACATGAATGCTGTCAAATGTTAACTCTTTCCACATACCAAAATCCAAAAATTCTATATACTCAAACCATGATATAACCTTCGCCTTATATCAGTCATGAGCTCATGAATACTATCAAACATTTATTTTTCTCCTTATCCCTTCATTATGCGCATATCATCTACATTCAAAAAATATCTGAATAACCTTTCATGGATACTAGTAACATTAATCACACACTTTCAAAACTCAAGGAAAGACAACAGTGTAACAATCCATAGATGTATCTTTATTCCATAGTAGCATGAGATTACTTATACAACATTACACATGATAAACATGTAATCATTCCACTACATTCTTAAACCATTGACCGAGATTCAACAATTCTTTCATCTCACATATCATTTTTAGTCTCTTCATCATCATCCACATAAATACTACCCATACGACCACACTGATTCTCTTCATGAGACATTCCCTTAGGGCATTGGTTTGCATAATGCCCGTACATTCCACATTTAAAACATTTAACCATTGCTGATGTCGTAGCAATACCATTATCCTCATCCCTGGTGTTAACTAAACCTTTTCCTTTACACTTACTGGATTTGTGTCCTTCTTTTCCACACCCAAAGCATCTTCCAGTTCCTTTGAAACATTCTCCCTGATGCCTCTTCCCACATGATTTACATAGGGGAAATTGAACTTTCTTTCCTCTATGATCATCATGAAACTCCATCTTTCTCTTATTAGCCGAGTCAGGAAACTTACCAAATTTTACTTTATTGATCATATTATGAGATTGCTTATTCGGCGTAATAATGATGTTTGGACTTCCAAATCCCATTTCATTTGGTTTCTCATGAAGAATATCATTCCATTGTCCATCATATCCTCCATTATCGTGAATCATCTTGTTTCCAGCCATTTTCTAAAATCCAAAAAGAATAGTGTGAGAGGAAAAAATCATAATAAAGGGGGAGCAACTTCAATATCTAACATCTTTGGTTTAATCTAATATCGTTACCATAGTTCTAGGACTATATCCTATAGGTATACTTATCCTTAGGGACATCCCTAGACATAACTTAGAAATATATCTAGGGATCTCACTAACATTTTCGCATCCTAGTTTCCAAAGGTTGACTAAACTTTTCCTCTGATACCAACTGTAGAGACCCGATGCCTGACGTACATGGACATTACATTACTTTTGAGGAATACTTAGTACATTACAAAAACACACACACAAGGACCGTAATAGTTTAGTGTCTTTGGAAACTCAGAATATAATCTTCTAATCGTGGTGAAATATCTTCAACATCTCCCACAAAGATCTTCATATTTTTTTTACCTAAAACCTTTCTTCATATCCTGGGGAAAAGAAAAAATAAAAGGGTGAGATCAAATGCTCAGTAAGGGTAAACAAAAGAAATATCAATCACATCATATTCATAAGAACATAACATTTTGGAAATCTTAACCTGCAAAAGAGAGCATAATTTCATAAAATGGGATAAATATTAGTAGTGAAATGAAAATCCAATAATCATAACTTAAAATATGAAACGTTGTGGCATACACACATAATCATAGAGAATCATTTCTTGTTATTCAAGACTCATTGCCAAGACTATCTTAGTGGACAAAGTCCCTTTCTGAACCGAGTCACCCTCATTTCAGTCCTGTTTCACTGAACCGGTATAACCTACCATTCCAGCCATGTCTATCTCATGAGATATAAATTATTTACCCAATGTATTGGAGGTAGATATAGGTCCCACCCATCTCATAATTATACCATTCTTATGTGTGCCACAAAATCATAAATCATACATCATTGCATAACCCATGTAGTAAAAACGGGATTCGTAAACATCGTGACATCATAAAACAATTCATATAAGATAAAAGAATTCATAAAAATAATTCCATCACAACATAACCAAATCAATGTAATAATAGGGATAGAAATATAACCCTATGTTATCTTAGATGGAAAATAATTTTGATAAAACACTTGAAATGAATTCTTGAGGAAAATATCCTTTCTTCTTCAAAATCAATTTCTTTTCACAAAACGTCATGCAATTTTAAAAGAAAGAGATTTTATTGAAAATAGTCATGAAATCTTTTGGAGGAAGATTAATGAAAATAACGCATTATAAAACCGTAAAAATCCATTCGTGCCGTATAAGTTAAAAAAACATTCTTCTTACTTTTGTCGAAAAAGTCAAAAACTACCTCATACGAAAAACGAAAAAAGATTTCTTTCATATATTTTACTAAAAACTCACCAAAGGGTAAAATTGGATTTAAACAATTGTAGGTGGATGGAAATAACATTACATATTGAGGAAACATAGATGTGGATGATAAAATACACCCCAGTAAATACCAATGTATAAACAATCTCGGATAAAAATGAGATTGTGATATTTCCCTTAACTTAGGTCCGATTTGCTTCGTAAGTGTCCGAACCTCCTGTATAATGATTTAAATAATGTCATTGACTTATTAAAGAATCATATTCATTGTTATGATATCATATATGGTTCACTTATGACTTTATATTAACCGTTCTTTTGTAAATTCCATGTTAAAGAAGCGTTTTGGGTAAAATCGTTTCATTTATCGTAGGTGTTTGGACTTGTTGTTCTTGACATTATTATTAATTATATCATGATTTACTTACTTCCAGAATATAAAACATGATTTCTATCATATATATTCAGTATATATAATATATAGATAAATGAAATTAAACACACCGTTCATGGAGACGGTAGTCCGTACGTACGCATGAACGCTGTTTTCCTTTTCTTATTGTCTTGAATGGAAGTAAGTAGATGAAATATATATATACATATATACATAAATCCAGTAGATTTAACATGTCATATATTTCATTATTATTCATTATATATACTTTTATAATCATTAATTAATGGTTAATGTGGAGAATGAATCTCATCGCGTCGTGGAGACGGTAGTCCGTACGTACGCACGAGCGATGATATCGTTCTCATGATCGTGAACTTGTGTTGAAGTGTATGTATACAATTTCAGTATCAATATCAATTTATAATAATCATATATAGTTACTCATTACACCATTATACCCATCCAATTAAGGTGGTGGTGGAAAATAGATTTCACCACGGCGTGGAGACGGTATTCCGTACGTACGCACGCGCGGTGATTTCGTTTTCCGTAGGATGGATAGATGGTGAAATAGGATTGTTTCATACTTATAATAACATATCAGTATATGAGTGATACTGATGTTATTACTTCATAATGAAACAACCTAAGAAGATGAAGTGGAATAAGAAATAAAGGTGAAAGAATCAGTAACGGAAATTACCTCTTCTTTGAAGCGCCTCTTTGAGACCTCCTCTTAGGGCACTAAAATTGGTCTTTGAGGAAGACCAGAACCTATAGGATGTTTCTAGGGAAGTGGAGAAGAGAATTTGGTAGGGGTTGGCCGAGCTTTAAGGCTCAAAGTTGTGTGAGGAAGAGAGGGAGGAGGTGCCCTTTTATAAGGGAGGAGAGGGGCACCTTTGGAATAACTAAAAATATTATTTTATTATAAAGTCAAGTTCGGTTATAAATAGCTCCAAATTGATTTATTTAGAGGCTAAGGTGGGGATGGGTCGAAATCCTCTCATAAAATAGAATTTAGACAAGTTTAGGTTCCTATTTTAACCTTATCATTTATATTTAACATTAAGTTAAATAATTTTACTTTTACCGTGTCTTCTTGTGTTCTTACACTATAAGGTTAATAAACTTACTATAAGAATCCAAAAGAACCCCAAATTGTTTAGTATTAATATATATAACCTTATCTAAGTCATTTGGCCGAACCTTAGATTTTTAGGAATAAAATAACAATTAATAATATAATATTTGTTTTATAAACTATTTTATGTCAATTTTGACACTATATAGTAATTGATTTTTTTGAAAATCATAACAGAATGATAAGTTCTAACAAAGTTAATTAAATCAATAATAACATGTCATATTAACCTAGAAAATTATTGGAATTCATAAAAAGTCTTAAATTACATTTATTTTGGTATTTATAACATTAATTATGTCAATATTTCATTAATAAGATAATTACTGCATTATATTTGTGTCATAAATAAATTAAATTATTTGATGTCTAAAAATTACAAATAAAATACCATTATGTAGGAAATATTTTTAGCTTTATAATTAATATTTACAATTGAATTTATCTTATTTATAACCCTATATTAAAAATGTTTTAGTAAATAAACTTTGATTTTAACTCTTTTAACTCTTCTTTGAATTAAATAATAATAAATGTCCTAATCTAATCCAAGTGGGCCTAAATGGTCATATTTTATTCCTAAGTTTGTTATTGGTCAAACTAAACTTGTACAATAGAATTAGGACATGTGTTAGGGTAACAATAATATCATTTCTACCCTTAATTACCCTATTTACTTTTAACCATGGTAAAAAAAGTAAAAAGTTACTATTCACCAAAAAATTATTTTTATCTCATTGAACCACATTTTACTTACTGACATCAACCGTGTCTCTCGGATTTTTGAAATTCCACTCACAGAAGTGGTAAAATTAAGTTTTATGAACAATTCAGTTTTTTTTAACTACCACTTAGTGGTTTCACTATTCATCAAAAATTGAAAGTTTTCAGAAAAATACCAAAAATTAGGCCTAAGCTATATTTGATATTATGAACTCAAAAATGATGTCTATTTTACCAAATTCAAAACATATCAGTTGCATTAACTAATTTAAAAATTAATTCCCGTCATCAAAACAAATAGCGTGTTTTTAAGAGATAATAACTATCAAAAGATTGAAACTTGTTTATAACTGGTTTAAATATGAAATTACATCCAATGACCATCATTGTATTAAATTGTAAAAATACATTCTAAATATACTTTAAAACCACTAAAATTAATAATTTATCACTATTAATTATTTTGATTGAAAAAGTTGTTTTTAATTAAAATTTAGTAATTTTCACTATTCATCAAAATATGAAAGTTATCCAAAAATCACCAAAATTTCACCCTAAGCTAATTTAGATATTCCGAATCCAAAAATGAAGTCCATTTTGAAAAATAAAATTTACAAAATTTCAAAAAGTGGTTATTACTATTCATTACAGCTAGTTTTAATAATATTTTAATAGCATATCGTTGTTTAGTGAAACTTGGTATTGCGTACTACACACGCTATCAAGGAAGGTTGCGATTGCGTGTAATGAAAGGCAAGTCAAGGATGCGTGTTGTGCAAGCTCCTTTTGGTGTAGCGTAAAACACACGACATTAATGAAATTAAAAAGAATATTTTTCATAAAATCTCGGGGTGTTACAAATATAAATTAATAAAATATAATATCCATCTAGAAAGGAATATTAAAGTAGTAAATGAATGAGGTTTAATTATTAAAACAGAAAATATTTCTTGAAATATATATAAATTTTTTAGAAAGTTTCTCAATGATTATCTTAATCTTCTTTAGATCTTTCTCCATCTTCTCTAACTTCTCATCCGTTGACTATACCCTTGCAAGTATTTATTCTAGAAACTACAATTTTTTCTTATGTTTAGGGAGAACCAAATATTATTGAATAGAAAAGGAAATTAAATCATTGATTTCCCTTGAATTTTGTTCCACTTTTGAATAAATATTATCTTTAAATTTAGATAATTTCTTCATTTATCTTTTAATTCCAACTAACTACTCATCAAATAACTTCACTAATTTTTATATTTGACTCATCCACTTGATAGTATTATTTAGCTTCCCAAAATTAACCATTGACTACTTTGAGATTTTTAACACATCTTCATTCTAATTGATATATTATAGAATTTTATTGGGGGATATTGGTCCTTTGATTACATCAACCTTCACTTGAATATACTTACACCTATTATTAATGTTTGGAAAGATTTTAAAAATTCCTTCAATCCTCTTTATCACTTCATTTATATAGTTTATCTTCAAGTCTCTTCTTTTAGATCTTGTACTCAGAGGAGAATTTTTTGAATCAATGTAAATTTCAAGAAAAAGAGATTATATGACTCTTATAGGTGAGGTATCCTCTATATAAACAACCTTATATTGATAGATTGCCTTAATCTCAATATCTTTATCTGACTAACTTCCTTTAAATGATTTCAAAGTTGAGGCTTGATTCTCACTTTTTGATGATTCATCTTATAATGAACTGAAAAAATCTTCATCTTTTAATGATTTAGAAGTTAGATAAATTGAGGTATGCACTAAGGATTCTTTTGGATACAAATCCTTCGAATCTAATGAATTATTTAGATATTTGAGAACATATTCCAATTTCTTAATAATATTCATTTTCCATGATCCTTCACGTTTATATTTGGGAGTATAATATTTATCATAAAATTCAAACAACTATTTTTATTTCTCTTTTATAACATATTTATGAACTTAATCAAAAAAATTCTTTCCTTATTCCTTAAAAATGGGATAAGTGATTTATTTTTCTTCCTCTACTAGAACGAGCTAGAAATTATATGAGGAATAGACCGAGAAGCGTTCTTTTTCTTCTATAAAACGTCATAGGATTTTTCAATTTCCCTAAGTAAATCTAGTGAAGGTTTTGGTTTATTCTATTTAACATCTTATTTAATTCTCTTTTATTCTTAATTCATTCTATTAAAAGATTCCTATTTAAGATCCTTGGATTCAATAGGGTTAATCCCAAAGTTATAATCAACTTTATTCTGTTATTTCTTTCTTGTTCTTCATCAATTCATAAATGTATTTGTATTACAAATCCATAGTTTTCTTTCTTGGAAGTTAAATATACTTTTGAGATGATTCATGAAATTTTATCTTCTCTTGATCATTTCTATTAAGATATTCTATTTATAAATAAAATTTTGATTCCTTATAAATAAATATTATTTCATCATGAATTTAATCCAACATCATCTTATTTATAGTCTCAGCACCAAAACAATTCCATATCTCTAATTGGGTCTGCTTAATTTTTAATTTTTACCACCTCCATAAAATTTATAATAACTTTGTAAAAACACTTTCTATAGAGTAGAATATTCAAATTCACTATTCCTTCTTAGATAACATTGATGTAGTTTCTTAAGAACTTCAACAATGTAAATTTCCTCATTTTAAGAATATTTTTTAGGAAATAGATATCTTGAAACTTTAAATTATCTTTATTTAATTTTTCATAGAGGAATATAAATTTGAATCCATAGTAAAACTATCCTTGATTTAGTGGATACATGAGTCATCTTTATAACCTTCTCATTTATATAAAAAAGAAACTTTTCAAAAAGAGGCATTTTGAAAGAACCTACTTTGTTCAAAATTTAATGAGTGATAAAAGAATATAAATCTTAAAGAGGTATACCAACCAACTCATCTATTATATTATTATTTAGATGATACGTTTTTCCAAAAATAATGAAGAATTTTTCTAAACTATCCAATTCATTAAAAAAAGAACTGATACAGAATTATCAAACAATTTTTAGATATTGTAAGATAAAACCATCATTTTTTACACATTCCCTTTCCCAACCTTAGGAAAGAATGGTTTATTTTAACATGGATTCATAACTTTTAAACCATAATCGGTTAATAGGTCTTTTCTTGATGAATTGTTGAGTTAAAAAATATCAAAAGACCACCATGAAACAAATCAGAATAACTAAAAAAGTTTTAGACAAACTCTTCAAATTTATTGGAAAGAGAATAATCATAGTGGTGAGAGCTATCCAATTAAATTTTCGGTGTGAGAAAATAATTTACACTTATACTATATATAAATAAGAATAGTAAAGGTTTAAATTCTAGTCAATCCATTTTCTTAATTTGATATTGGAAGATGATTCTGTTAAAAATATTTAAGAAAGTATATATTTTGAACTCTTTAATTTTATAATAAGGTTAGTTAGAAAGTTTGTGTTCATAAGAAAACATCATTCTGATAATACTTTAATATTTATGATGAATCATTTATAAAATTTCCTTCATAAAATTTATAACAAGTATAGAGAGAGTAACTTATATAGAATTAACGAACATACTTTCCTAATGAATCCAGTGTATTACCTTTATAAATTATCTATATAAAAAGTTAGAGATATAGATTCATTATGATAAAACTTATGATGTAGAAAATTATGGTACAAGTTTGAAAAAAATTCATTCTGATAAAAACTAACTAGTTTCATTTAAGAAAACTATGTCTGGAAATTTTAGTAATAAGAGAAATACACAAGAAAAAAATAAGGAAAACAAATGAAAAATTTTATCCCCATTCTCGAGGAGTTTTTTACTATGAGTACATAGTCAAACAATAAGTAGATTTATGATCATTTTATATTAATCATACTAATATTTTTCTTAATATATTCAAATATATATGAATAAAGATGAATATCATCAAGTTAATCTTGAATTCTAATGAATTTAATAATAATATATCATTTTTGTGTGTGATTTGGAAGAAAATGGTGTCTTATATTCATGTTACTTTCTCATGATTAATTTTCAAGGTTATTATACAAAGAAATGGAAATTTTGTTATCACACAAAATTATTGTTTTCATAAAACTCTTTCCAAATTAGTGAGTGTGTGTTTCATCCCCAAAATATGATAATAACAAATTATAGTAGTTATATATTTATCTTAAATAGTGGAAAGTTCCACTAAGTGTGGTTTCTTGAAATAAAAATACCTTTTAGCTTCTCTTAATAAATTACAAGTTAGGTATTTACTTTATCTATTTATTTTACATCCACCAATTCTAACATCTAAAAAAAATTTAGTTCAAAAATCAGTTCTAGAAGAATAAATATACTAAGATCAAAATTTCCTTTGAGATATTGATTTTTTACAAATTTAAGATGATTTTATCTTAGATTTTATTGAAATATCATAGAAAAACATATAGAAACCATTAAATATTATTGACTACCCATATGATATAGCAAACTTCCAATCATTCCTCAAAAAAGTTTTTGATCAATTGACTTCCTTGATTCATCAAGATCAAGAGTTTTATAAGTTCTAATATAAGTAATTATACTCCAATTATTATAAAAACCAAATAATTTGAGTAAATATACTATATTCTTTTTTTGAGATAAATATTTTCCTTCCTATTTTTGAGAAATTTAAAAGTTAATGAAAAAACTTAGTTGACCAATCATTCTCATCTCAAACTTAGACTTCATAAGTTTCAAAAAATAATCAAAAAGTAATTTTTCATTTAAACCAAATATAATTCCATCTAAATAAATATAAATAATTATGGTATCATTAAAAAAAGTATTTATAAGAAGAGTTGGATAAACACCTCCCTTAACAATTTTTTTGTTGTAAAAATATATTGAGTCTATAATACCTGGATCTTGGAGGTTGTTTAAGTCCATAAAGTACATTAGTATGTTTTAAAACATATTGAAGATATTTTTTATGTTCATAACTAGGTTTTTGTTGTTCATAATATTCGTCCAGAAAAAATCCATTAAGAAATACACACTTCTCATCCATTTGATAAAGAGTAAAATTTAAATATGTTGTAATGGATAAAATTATATAAATAGAATCATGTATTGATACTGGTGAGAAAGTTTACTCACAATTAATGTCTTCATGTTGATTATAACCCTTAATAATTAGTCTTGATATATTTATAACTATAATTACATTTTCACCATGTATGTTTTCTAGAAAACCCATTTCACTCTTATTAGAGGAAGTTCATTAGGTTATTCTACCAAAGTCTAAAGTTTATTCCTTTAAAATATATTGAGTTAATCTTAAATTTTCATTGTCCAATATTCATTACCTAAAGACTAATAAGGTGTTTTAGGTTCAAAGTAATATAATAATGCACAATTTTCATATTCATTTCCTAAGGAATTATGATTTTTAACTAGTTAATCTAAAAATATAATGATATTATTACTGGGTGATTCCTCATGATTGACTGATTTCATGGATAATTAAAAAATTGTTCTTCAAAAGTAGGTTTAATTTATTCTAAAGGTATTACTCATGATATTATTTCTCCCATTGATATTATATCTAAATATTTTTCAAACATGGGTTAAAAACTATTTTTTATAACATCATCCAATGATATTGATTTATAATGTCTGAAAACATAAGGATTAGTTTCATCAAGATTAATATGAACTATTTCCTCATTAGTGTTGGTTTATTTTTTAAAAACATGATAATCCTCACTTTCGATAGAATATCCAAGAAATATCCCTTTATCATATTTTTGATCAATATTAGTTAAATTATGTTTAGTACACATATTGAAAACCTTACATATAAAAACTCTGATGTAATAATGTTTTGGCTTTCTTTCCATTCATAACTCATAAGGAGTTTTATTAATAAAAGGTTTATGTAAATATCATTTTATAATATAAAAAGTAGTAAAAATAGCCTCGACCTAAAAAGTTTTAGAAACAATGTATTCAATCAACATGGTTCTAGTAATTTCTTGAAGAATTATATTAATTTGTTCAACTGTACCATATTTCTGAGGTGTTCTAGGAGTTGAGAACTCATGTTTAATACCTTTCTTACTATACCAAGTTTTAAAATAAAAAATTTTAAACTCTCCACCATGATCACTTGAAATAGTAACAAAATGTTGGTTTTTATCATTTTTAACATGTTATACAAAATTTTATTTTAAAAAAAGTGCTACTTTTTTTGATATAAAATAAACTTAGTTATATTTGGTATAGTCATCAACCAAGACATATATATATATATATAATATTTTACTTTATTACTTCTTTTTATTTAGCACAAAATAAATCCATGCACACTAACTGTAATACTTTAGAATTTGAGTCTCTAATATTATATTTAAAGCTATACTTATGCTTCTTACTGCATTTACAACCATCACAAAATTTTGAAGAGTCAAACCTAAGATTCGGTAAATATATCACAAGTCATTTCTTAGAAGGATTAACGAAATTTATAACATCATAATGTCCTGACCTTATATTAATCAACCAATATTGATATTACATTTCACTTAAATAAATTTGATATTAGTTTTTAAGGTATTTTATGTTTAAAGTGTAAAAATTATCATTCTTATGAATAGAAAGAATAAACTCACCTTATAAAATTTGAACAATAATTTTATCATTCCTAAATTTCACTATATAAACTTCATAATATAACTAAATTATTTTAATGAGATTGTGATTAATTTTTATAACATAAAAAAGAATCAAAAATTAAATCTTTACTAATAAATTTTACATCCTTGATTCTAAATATTTATCCTTGATCATTGTCAAAAAAATTTACTTTCCCCCTTTCATTTTATAAGTCTTTTGAAAAAACATTTTTTCTAGTCATATTACTCAAGAAACCACTATATGTATGCCATATATTTTGGATTATGGAACTTATCCTTTCTCCGTAGAAATAATAATATAATGTTTTGGTACCCAATCTCTCATGGGTATAAATTGTTAGAAAATATCACTTTTGGAATCCATATATTTCCAAATTTGTTATGTTTTACAACTAGAAATTCACTAGAAATACATGATTTATGAAAACCAAAATATTATATATGATTTAAAGAATTTTTATTCTAATTCACACCTATTTTAGATTTCATAAAAAGGTGATTTTTAGGAAAAAAATACATTGACTAAAAATGTATTTTTTATAGAAAAATTTTTTTCAGAAGTTTTTCTTTGTGGTTTCAACTATTTATAAAGAATTTCAAAATTTTACTTCCCTGAAATAAAATTTGATCGAAGTTTTATCTGACTAAGTATTTTATAATTTAATTTTACATCCAAATTCTCATCTCTATAAGTTGAACTAGAGTCATATTTTTATCTAACTCTGATGAAAGTTTATAAATATCTGAAATACATTTATAAATTCTATTATTAAATTTTGTAAGATATTATTTATAATATTTATAGTATTTATTTACTTTAGAATTATTTTTCTATAGTAAAGTTATGTATCTAGTAAATTATTTAAAAAGTTGGTATACTATCCTCATCCTTTATTGGAACAATATTTTCTTATTCGGATGAATTTGAACTATATTAATCTGTATAAGTATATGGGTAATTAACAATTAAAGTTAAGTTCATAAGAGTTTCAACATATACCTTCTCCATATAGAATTGGTTATTATTTGGAATTACAACGTAAAATTCCAAAAAATTCTTATTATAACTAATTTCATAAGATAAAAAACCACTTATTTCACTCCAATTTTTTAAATATTCCAATATTTTTTTCACTTTTTTATAATAAAATGTATTTGAACTTTTATATTTTCTCTTTAACCTTGGATAACCTGGTATGATATTCCTTATATTTTTTTTACATTCGTAATATATTAGATCATAATAATATTTCATTTCACTTATATCCTTTTTATCCATTCTATATTTATAACAAAATCCCTGCTTACCATCTATATTATTCATCATCTTTACCAGCTAATCAATACCAACTTCAATTTCTTCAAATAACTAATATTTGATTCATCTTCTAATTTCATCATAGATTTTTAGTATTTTGATACATTCTCATGAGACATAGCCTTCTTAGCAGTAAAAATATATGTTGAATCAAAAGATACACAATTATTTATCTTTTCATTCTAAATATCCCATTTCAACCTTCTTAGATATTATATAAGAGTTCCAATAAAATTATCCACACTCAAATTTGTTAGATTCTTAGAATAATATTTTACTATCATTTTTTATTCCCACTATTTGGGAATTATATGAATAATTTTTTAGTAAATTTCTCATCAGAAAATTGTTTATCTTCAACCAATTGAAAATTGATTATGATATTCATAGACCATTGATACATCCTAGTAACAAATTTACTTAATAAGAAGTCAAAGTCTTATAATCTGTATGAATCATTACTATTCTAGTTTATAAAATATTAGAAGTTATAAAATTAGTGACTTCCATATTCCTCTAGATATTGGTAGATAATTTACAAGAATATATATGAATAAAAATATTTCTTATTACTGAACATGAAAATGTAGTTTTAACTTTGTAATTTAGACGATATTCTATATTTTCATCTCTAGTAAAAGCCATGTATTCCTTATCATGAATTTCATAGTCACCAATCATCATAATGAAATTATCAACACTGGTGTTTATAAAAAATATTTTTATTCGATCTCTCTGATATTCATAATTAGTACCATAAGATATTTATAGTTCATTATGATTCAAATTCTCTAAATTACCAATAAACAAAATATCTATCACAAAAATACATTTCTCTACCATCACAGTTAGTGTAAGAAAATATATTTAGAGACCAACTTTGATACTATATGTAGGATTGTAAAAGTATTGAAAATACTATGGGGGGGGGTTGATTTTATTTAATACAATTTAAATTGAAAACTTCCCAAGAACATTATTATAAGAAATATTATTAGATGCATAATCATTATGATACAATTTATAACTTTAGAGTATGAAAAAAGTTAATAATGCATAGTATAAACATGTATAAAATACAAAGAATAAATATAAAAATTATACAAACAAGAATAAAAAATTAGAATAAAATTTTATAAAATAATGTAACCAAACTTACCTACCCTCAACTAAGTACAATCTTCAATTTCTCCCAATGTAATAATAAATGCTGTGAACCCAAATTTAGGTATCTATAATTTTTAACCTTTAAAAAGGAATCTCTTCCAAACCTTGAAAGCCCTCAATCTACCTGATATTATAAGTATTTTTCTCCCTATCCCTAGGATCCCTCAATTCACCTGATCGGAGAAACCTCTTTATAACTATCATTGGGATTCCTTGATCATATGATCCTAAAAACAAAAAATATAATGTAAAATCATATATAATTTACAATTAAATACAAACAAAATATATACTCTAAGACTAATCTATAAACATTAAAATATTATGCACACTCAACAAAATGATGCTGAAAAAATTCAGCAGAAAAATTTAGATTTCATATAGATAGTAACTTCATATCCTCAAGGTTTTGGCCCGTTTTATTGATAATGATGAAAAAACTACAATGTTTAGATTCAAAACTTCTCAAGATAAATTTAAATGGAATTAGACAAAATATTATTCTCTATATGAGTTCAGTATAACAACACTTTCTCTTATGATCATCATGTCAATCACCGTTAAAATGATTTGTATGATATTTCTTTTGATAGTAATAGAAGATATCTGCATGGTATACTCTATACATATTCATCAGGTAGAAATTTTAAGTGTTCAACTGATAGACTTTGTAAGTCTCCATCTGATGAATCTTTGTAAGTCACCATATGATAGATTTTATAAGTCTTCATCCAATGATATTTTTAAATCTTAATCAGAAGGAAATTATTTCAACAATATGGTAAAACTAAAAAAATTATACCTGTTCAAATTTATGAAATACTATATACATGTGAATAAATTAGTTATTGGAAATAGAAACCTTATAAACGTGGATTATGATTTTAAAAAGAAATATTATAAATAGATATTTTTACTCGGCACTGATGAGTTCAAAAATACATAAAAGTATAAAAAACATAAGGATAATATGAAAGTTTATCATATGTGATTTTAAAGACCTGAAAATTTTCATGTAAAATATTTTTATTATATGGGAATTTTCTGAGTCTGTGAAAATTGACAATGTATGATTCTGAAGCCCGGTGTGCCCAGGAAGAATTTTTGAACTTTTTTTGGTACGTTCAGTAAACGTGTGAGCGGGTTTTTTTAACTTCTGAACCAGTGCTCAGAATTGAAATCCGAGGACACCGTTGAACTCGTATCACCAATATTCACTTAAAGAAGGCTTCAACTCGACTGCAGTTGAGTTGAGAGTGAAAGTTGGTTTCATGGTTTTTCGTGGGAGATTTAAATAATATAAATTATTTTTATTTAAAAATGTCCCACCATACTTTTGGAATTCTAGTGGCGGGGACCACCTGAGGGCGGTGAGGCATTTAATGATGGGCATTAAATGTCAGGTTACATAAAATGTGTAACCACCCATCATAGGATTTATGAGGCTCATTAATTCCACAAATTAATGAACCTCTTTAATTAAATGAAGAAGAGTCAAACCCTTGGGATTTTTAGGGGGAATTGTTGGCAAAATGTGTTCTGGGAGGAGACTCTTGAGGAAGATCAGTTCTCACCAAGGAGGAACCGAATAATGGAGGATCATCAAACAAGTGACGTTGTTGTAGGAAGCTTGCTTTGGGATCGAAAAATGTCAATCTGTTTTCAACTATGGAAAATCTCTAACGGAACCTTCGAGGTAGGGTTTGTTGTTGATTTATATCCCCTTACCCCATTCTTGTCTCCCCCCTTGACTCAAGAAAAATATTATCTCTTGCTATCGCTCTAACACAGATGGTGCGGACTAAACGAACATGTATCAACCCCTCTACAAATGTTTGTGGTGTATGATGGGTTCTTCATGATGGAGGAGGATGGTGACCGGTGCCATTGACTAGAACCGGTGGGACTTGGGACCGGCGGTCGGCACTCCAGCTGGCCATGATGAAGGAAGTGGCGCGACCACGCCGCCGGAGAAGAGTCGCGGCCTGTCGGCTGTGCCATAGCATGGGTGGTGGCCAGTCACACAAAGGGGTGATGGTGTGTGTCCACACTGCTCAGCGGAGAAGAGCCGTGACCTTGTGCCATGACAGCAAGGCAAGGAGCGGCCGACTCAATGCCGACCGTCGGTGAAGGCGCATCGTGTGATCGCGCCATGCGGAGGAGGACAGCTGGTCGACCAGCCAACCGTGAGCCAAGTGGCCACCACACCATGGGCCACCCAGCGCGGGCTGGGCCAGGTCAGATCCCACAGGCCAAGTCCGACCTAAGTCCGGACCTAGGTCGGGCCGGGTCGAGCTGACCGGGTCGGACCGAACCTGTACCAACTTCAACCCTTTTCGCCTTTTGGCCATATCTTGAGCTATGGGCGTCCGTCTGATAAACCATCTGCGGCGTCGGAAACCTTGTATTGAGATGGTCCTTTTTGTATACCCCACTTGAGTTTTGGATAAAGGTGGGCGTATGACTAGGTTGGATCGAGCATGAATCCAACCGGGCCCTCGGGACTAAAAGGCCAATAGCTTATAGATTGAGCGTCTGATTGACGCACCGTCTGTTGCGTTGAGACCCCTTTTATGTGGTGGTCTTTTTGGGTACTTCCTCATGGGACTTCATGGTAGTTAGAGTATCAAACTTTGGCTTGAGGGGCAGAACCTACCGAAATCAACCGAGCTTAGTGCGGGAACCCTATAGCTGGCTGTAACATGAGAAAGGGATCCTATGTGGGTCTGTGCTTTGGGATCCTTTGAGGGTCTATGTTAGAGAGTCTCACTTGGATCCTTTCTAGGAATCCATGTGGGACTACTCTAGGATCCTACATGGGTCTGATGTACTAGGATCTTATGTGGGCCTGATGATGTACTAGGATCCTATGTGGGTCTGAAGATTTAGGATCCTATGTGGGTCTGATGATTTAGGATCCTATGTGGGTCTGCCTCTTAACAGAGTAAGATGATTCAGTAGTAACATCTAATCATCTCTACTACCGTACATATGTTATACCTAGTTGAGCTAAGTCTTTACCTTGTGGTAATCTTTTGTGTGCCATACCTGTGTGGTACTTACTTTCGTGATAATACCTTTGTGGTAATCTTCTGTGTGGAGTACTTTTGTTGTACTTATCTTTGTGGTGATACCTTTGTGGTATTCTTCTGTGTGGCGTACGTTTGTGGTACTTACCTTTGTGGTGATACCTTTTTGGTATTCTCTGTGTGGCGTTACCTTTGTGGTACTAACCTTTGTGGTGTTACCTTCTTGGTATTCCTTCCTTTTTGGAACAGTTGTGCTTTGGCTAAGGGTTTGTGCCTTGTGTTGAGACGAGTTTACTTGATAACTTAGGTATATGAATGGGAATATACCTGAGTAGGGTTTTTAGTAGATTACATGCTTTGTGGATTATACTTTGTGGATTTTTTGAGACCTTTGAGGGTCTCTAGGTCCCTACTATGTATCGTTATACTCACCCCTGCATAGGCTACACCCGCACCTTGTTGTGTTTGGTGCAGACAACAGACAACGCTGACAGAGGACGAGGGTACTAGGATTAGAGGTAGCTTGGAGGTGAATATTACACAAGGCATACCATAGAGATGACCATTCTAGAGCTGTACCTACCCTTCAGGTAAGGTCCTTGATGGGTGTTCGTAGGATCTGTTTCAGTCTACTTGTACTTTTCTGTTTTCTTGAACTTTCTAGTTGGGCTTGTATTCTCGTCCCTTTTTCTACTATACAAACTATTTTACTATACAGTTTACTTGTGTTCGTATCTTTTTTTTGTTCTTTTTTGTGTGTGTTTATGGGTTATAAATGCAATGCCTTCCTGGTTTCAGGGAATATGCCTTTCGGTGCAAGTCGCCAGCCCTTGGCCTATGGAAGGAGGGCTTGGGGTAGTCACGGCATGAGCCCTAGGGTACAAGTATGACAGTGATTTTATAAGAAATGAACTTATGTGTTTAAATATTATTAAAGAGTTTAAAAATATAAAATGTATCATGTTATACAAATTAAAATCTATACTTTATCATTATTTCATATTATTTATACATATATATGTATATATATATATATATATATGATGAAGCGAAATTATAATTAACCTCTCTGAGTATGAATTTGAGTTATCTTTAACCAACGTTAATCATGGAGTATTATATATAATGATGAAAATTTAATGTTAGTGTTAGTATAATTCATGTATTGACATATAGAATATGATCATGATGCACAAAATAGGTTCTTTGTGCTTGATGAACTATGAATTATATCACATAGAGTGTTATACAGTATGTATTTAGTATAATAGGGATTCATGGTTCATATTTGGAGTCCCCAACACCTGAGGTTATCATGATACCTAGCATGATAACCTTCATACTTTGATATCATTCTTAAGGAAGCCTTGCATCTTAGCTAATCAGGGGTTGTTGGGTATGTTGTTGATAATTTCATCATTGAGATCTTAAACCAAGATAGTATTCATCCACTCATATGATGAGTATGAAATTTGGTCCCTTGATTAAGATAGATCAATTATGTTTATGACCATACATGGATAATACATATTATGTGATTATCTATTTGGGTGAGGGATATGTAATGTGTTCATCCATAATGGTGAATGACATGTGATATATTCATCGACATGGTTAGTTTATACTTGTAGAATTGAGAACATATGAGATATATATATATATGAGATTAAACAACTCCATGTCTCATGGCTACTCGATGTCTTGGATAGAGGGGTTATAGGAAAATTCCTGATTTCATATGGAGTGATACATATGGTTGATAAAGATCAATTGAGATTCATTTATAGATTATGTAAAATTGATTATTTTCTAAAGGCCTATCTTTTATTACATTTATGAATTCAGGATTTCATATTTGATGTCAACACTATAAAGAACTATGTGGTTACACTTTATGGTTGATTGAATGTGGATTGAATTTTACTAAGAGAGTTTCTCTAAAAGTGTTTTAGAGTTTATCTAAAATGAGTTTTAGATGGGTATTCACAAGGTATTATATATTATTTAAGACATAGTTAAGTGGATGATAACTTTCCAAAAGCTCTATTGGATGATATTGTAATGGGGTTTTGGAAATGTTTTTATAAGTCACTGTATATGATACAATATAAGGTGAAATGGATATATGTTTATGAGGATTTAGTAAAAGTGGGGGACTAGAGATATATCCAAACTCCCTCATATCATTTTGTATGATATGTTCATGTCATATAGTATGACATGAATGATTATAAAGAATATCATATACCTTTGATTAGAGATATCATAAGTCATGTTGTAGAGATTTCACACTAATTAGTTGATCCTATCATATTATATGATATGGTTTTTTATATTAGAAATGTAATTTTATATGTTAACATTTGATAAATCCCCCAAATAAGATATCATTATGTTAATCATTTGATGTGATAGTACAAGTAAGAAATGATTCAACTATAGGTTATGAAGCATTCATAATCGAAATATTTTATTGAACATTACATAACTTTTGAGTAGAATACGTACAAGGATTGGGAATGTTCTAAAGCCTATATATATAGGCCACTTCCATTTATATGTGGTGTTTAGGTGTGGCTAACTCCCAACTGAATCCCTCCCTACCTAGAAGCTCTATATCCTTCACCCTTTTGCACAATAGGCACTAAAGTATCATGGGATAAAGGAATGTCCTAACCATATTATGGGTGATTCTTATCAGCCTTTGGATAAATATTAGTGGGAAGAGCTTTAAGGTTGTTCCTTGTGATCTTCCTAAAAAATTAACCAAAGATAGTAGTAGTATCTTGGAGATGTAAGGTACACATAAAATTTCTCTTCATTTATATTTTTATTTGTTTTAATGTTTTATGCTTGGTGATATTAAGGATATGTGTTTCTTATTTATTTTCAATGATTATTTTTTGTGTTAAACTATCCCATGAAACCCAAAAAACACCATGACTAAGGAATAAAGTAATATATTCATATGTTTCACTAGTCCATTATAATCATGGATCATTGATTTCGGGGATTCATTTCTCTCAACTTTTGAGAGAGGGAGTATAAAAAATTGTATTTCAAAATGGATAAAAAAGTTATATATTGTGGATAATGAAAATATTGAGATAGTTGAAAAATGTGATGTGAATTTCTAAACAAAGACAAGATACTTGTTGGAGTTACAAGGAGTGTGAAACAATATAGGGTTAAAGAAAGATTAATGTTTTTTTGGTCTCTTGGATGATTTGGGTTTATGTATTTATTTTATAGAAGGAGTGAAAAAGATATCATGTGGTTCCATGGTGATGGAAAAATGAGTGAAAGATTAAATGTTTTATCTTATTTGGAGTTTTAATAATATATCAGATTCTATATTTTTTTTTGAAATTTCAATGTTGTGGAATGACCATATGAGACACTTAGGTGAGAAATGGATGAAGGCTAGGGTTGTAAAGGGAGTGTTGAAACTTAACCATGTAAAGTATAGAATATGTGAATAGTTCATTAAAACATCAGATTACTTTCTTTCAGGTACTTTTTGTCATGAACCGACCCAAAAATCCCATGCCACAACTCCCCAAGACCACCTCTAATATGTTTGGGGATGAATACTAATGCCGAGTAGGTATATCACACCGATGGGAGGCCATTTCCTAAGGTACCTGTATGTACGCAACCACAAACACCTCCATGAAACAGTAAAAAGATTTAAAAGATGGAAACCAAAAATGAATTCATACATCTATCCCAAACTAGAGCATAATAGAATCCCTAAAAGTGTAAAAAGGAAAAAACACATGCCCACCAAAAACTATAAAAGCATCCAAACTACTCAAATATTTGGGAAGACTGTAAAATGAAAATTGTAGAAATCTCCTCAAGCCAACTCCGGTAGACACCTTGGTCGGTCTATCTCACTAATATTCACCTACCTCAGGTCCTCTAGGGACTCCGTTGAAAGTAATTTGGTCTAAAAAATATATAACACATGAAGGTAAAGCCTATTATGGGGTGAATATAATAATACTTAGTAGGCATCCCAATATACCAAAAGAAAAAGGGTTCAACTAAATGGAAACAGTCTTCTCGACCTAGCAAGATGAAACACAATCAAGAGAGAAACTCCATCCCAATCCACCCTTAACTAAACATGAAATGTAAGCTTAATCCATAATGGGTGTTAACCTAGACATATGAAAATAACACAAGGACTTACAGAATCACCTATATATAATCGTCTCATACTCCAAGTCTCATGAGGTTAGGACCTCATAGCCTACTACAAGATTCAACTTGAGGCACTAAAGGTAACACATAACTAGAAGAACATACTTCATGAGCTCATCCATCCTAGATAGAAACCATTAAAGAGATAAAATACATCGAGAAATACTCTACCATTTCTGATGGTATATATAATAGAACACACTCCATCAAGAATAACCTACAAGGTCAAACTAAAGTGCCCAATACTAGAGGTCCAGCCAATGCTAACCTGTACCCTATGCAAGGTTTTCAGAACAAAAGGGGAGAGGCTCACCCCTAACCACTATTCATAGTTGAGGGAGAACTGCTTCAGACAATTAACTGCATGAATCTTATCCAATGATAGATAACAAAGGGACCCACACCTCACTACTGCCCTACAGTCGAGGGATTACTAACTCCAAACTAACATGAGAAAACAATATTGATCCTGTATGGAGTGTCCTGCACCTCAATCCATCAAGGGATATCTAACTTCTAAACAGGTATCTCACGTAACTAGTGGAGGGTCCCACTCCTCATAACTATACTCAATAGCTGAGGGATCTCCAACTCTAACTACAATAGAGGACCTGCTCCCCACTACTACTTAAAGTCAGGGGAGTACTAATCCATAAATGAGGACCCACACCTTAGTTTGAAAGGGGAGTATAACTTAAAAGATAAAGGAACTACACCCTGATATGATAGGGGAGTATAAATCCACAGATAGAGGACCAAAACCCCGAAATGATAGGGAGTACCACTCTACTAGTAGAATTACTATGGGGGGCCCTCACCCTAACATGATACGGGGTACTGACCCTAGGCTAGAGGACTCACTCCCTGGTATGACAGGGGACTGCCAGGATAAAATGTATGGAGGACCCACATCCTAGAACGATGTGGGAGTTATGACTCTAAGGATATAATACCTACAACCTAACATGATAAGGGAGTACCCAAAATTTCTATAAGTCAAATATGGAGGATATTTCCCTAACATGGAAGGGTAGTACTGACTCCATGGATAGAGGACCCACATCCTAGTATAATTGGGGTGTATCAACTCTATCTAGTCAATGAGTATAGAGGTACCACACCCTATCATGATAGGGGAGCACTATCTCCAACTACACGAATGATACATGGAACCTGCGCCCTGATCTAATGGGGGAGTATCATCCCCAATAGAACTACCACATGGGTAGAGAAACCACACTAATGATGTGGTGAGTACAATATCTACCAAATAAGAGAGGTAAGGGAAACTTGTTTCCTGATTCCACATGGGAGTACTAGTCCCATCGTCTCTCACTAAGAACCACAACGGTCTACAACATCATTCAAACACTGCTGAAAGTAGCACCATTCTTATCATACCTATCATTGTAACACTTCCAGGGGTAGGGGAACGATGCCCTGATATAATAAAGAAGCTCTGGTCTACTAGCCTAAAGATTCTAGAGTACCCACATCCTAGGGGATGGGGAAAGGTACTGACCCCAACATCAAACCAGTGATCCACCATGATCACTTCCTAAGGTCAAGAACCTCTACTACATCTTCATGCTCAAAACATTCCACCTCATATCTCATAGTCCACTACATAGACCACCATAATTTTCTACATGAAAAAATGATCAGGATAGGTTACTCATAATCTCAAATTTGAGTTCTGGAGAAATAGATATTCAAAGAGAAATATATCCAGTAGGTACTAAAGAGATTACCCAAAATGCATTGGGGCCCACATGACATGTGAACCTGTTTGAGCACCTAGTAGTGTATCCTATTTACATGTATTTCCTATCCATGTAGATGTACATGGAATGTACAACCAATACACAACTTTTCAAACCTCACCGGACCCCCGATAGTTTTCTTCCTTAACTTGGCTTAGCTATCCATGTCTCCCACATGATGTGTACTACTAGGTACACGGTGTGTTTAGGCTAAACTACCACATTGACATGCAGTTCTCTCATGCCCATTTCTTGTACCCTCTGTCCATGTACTTTGACCGTGTAGTTCTACATGAGCATGTACTGTTAAATAGTTAAAATGGGCATGTCCTATAGATACATGACATGGGGTCACTACATGGTGTGTAACCCTGGTACATGGTGTGTATTACCAAAAAGTTATATTCCCCAAATGGGAAGAACACACAACATGTCTCACTAGACTATACACTATGTAGATAGTAATTTTGATAGGAATTACCTTACAAGTAACCCAAATCACCCCTATTTTCACTGAAACGTATAGATCAACCTAGAAGGGATCTTTAGAAACTATAATAGGGCTATAAAAACATAAAACAATGAATAACATTGTGGATCAGGTCCAAAACTAAAATATGAATACCTATATGGTGAAACATAGAATCTTCAGTTATATAATGTTGCCTAAATTGTGATACTCCTCGATCTGCTGATGATCAACATCAATAAAAGAGATCATCACCACCTCATTGATTTTATTTGGTTCGGTTTTAATCAATCATCCAAAGGGGAAGAGGTGGATCCCCACTCATATTTTTCATGTTAACCAAGGTGGAGGGTGGGTTTAGGTTATTATTTTGTGGATTAAATTTTCATTTAATTAATAATCTCTCCACACAGTGACCCACCAACTCATCCTCACTCACGCACCCGATGTTGAAAACTTTATATCGTGCTTAAGGTAAACGCAATGTACTGAACTCAACTACGAGCTCAAAATTCCAATCCAGTACTCTACATGGAAGTTGTTATATGTTTCAATAGAAAATTTGTGTAAACACAAAAATATATTTAATATTTTTAAAATAATCACACAGAGACTCTATGGGCCCTAGAATCCCTTATCAATTCAGTTCTTTCCTTCAGAAATATTTTTAGGAATATTCGAAACCCTTATAGATAAAAATGCAAGTCATTACATTCTCTACATATTAATATTTTTTCATCCTAGAAAAGATTAATCCTAGGAATATAGGAAAGAAATTGATCCCTTCACTCAGATTTCCACACCAGCGATCTCACCAAGGGTTCTCATTCTTCTTATAAGCAAGCACTTAGGGGTACCGCCAAGTCCAAAACACACCTACATTCTTGTCCATATAGGTCTAAATCATGAAAAAAATTGTTAAATTTCTCCATAACTGTGACAGGTGGTAAAACACCAAGCACTGTAGTCCATCTATAATCATATGGTCTAGCGGCACACCACCATACTAACAAGAAAAAGATACCAATAAAACCTCAAACTTCACATACAACCCTAGATGAACTGGTATATGACCTTCTAAAGAGTCTTTAATTCAAATTGGCACCAATAATGTGAAGGTACCAATGAAGAAAACATGGATACCCCATTGTATGAATTGGGTCTTACTAGGACCTTCGTTTTCAAGCCTCCAGTTACAACACAACTCGTTAAAAAAGAAACACCACCACACCCACTAGTGGCACCCCAACAGAGTATGGGTGGTAAGAAACCTATAAACCTATGAAAAAATCATAGGGTATAACCCTACTACTATATAATGGTTCTAAGAAAGGATCTCCCTCCACTAGGGCTTTTAAGTATACACATAAATTAGAAAATCTCTACTAGAAAAGTCAGGACTTTCTCTAAAACTCTAGCGCAAAACCTTACATTGAACACACAAGTCCAATGAACTCATCCACCACACCTCAAAACTATCTGATTTGGGAATCACTAAATCACCCACACAGTTTTAATTATGTCACAAAAACATGTTTTGGTGGGAAAAGAATCGCTCTTCCTTGTGATTCCAAGACTACATCAAACAACACCCACACATGGTTCCACCGATGCCCTGCATCACCCTGATTAAACCTCAAGAAAGATGTGGAAATAAAATAGTACCTCACAATAATGTCTAATAATGACTACTAAACAAATTATAAAGGAAATAGAGCATACCTTTAATTATCTTTAGAGCTTATGGGTCAAAGTACTCTATGGCTTGTAGCTATCCTCACACTCATCTTCCAGCTCCCTGATCTTAGTGTAGACCACTTGGGGGTGGTGGTGGAAACACCATAAACCACAATACACCTCATTCTAATATTATATCTTTCCCACCACATATTTAATTTCCCAAAAATAACTACTACAAATGATGCCTCTACCCAGGAGGTCCATTGAATGACTCCCTCTTAGTTGAACAACAATTCAAAAAATACTTAAAAAATATGTTCCTAGACATCACAAGTGTAACAAAACATTTACTATGGATGACTTGATCCATGGTGTGAAACCAATGCTACAGGCCCATGTGCCTAAGTCTGACCATGAGTATTCCTCCTGCTCCATGAACCTATCATCTACTGTCTACCAACTACTGCAGATGTCTCAAGATTGTGACCAACACTATGGACTAGATCCACTGATCCCTCTTCTAAGAAGATCTATACAACCAAATCTCACTCTAATACCCCCCATAAGTGGGAAGGAAAAAGGAAGACACTCCTTAGATGTCTCTAAGGAGGACCTGCTCAAAGGTCTAAGCTATTAAAAAAGGGTACCAAACCTTATCTAGGGAGTAACATGATAAGTCCACGAACCTCTCAGAGTATTCTTTCGTGGCAATGAAACCATGAAAAAGATGCAAAAGATCTTGGATATGAACATATATCAATGTGGATGGGTAAAAATCTTCCATAGAGAGACACTCAAACTCTACCCAAGTGAGATTCACCTCATCATAGGTATGTGTCACTATAATCCACCATCTTCTTACCAAACCCTAAAAAAGGTTAGTCGTTAGGAGAAACATATGATCGAGAAGTGTCCTCACAAGGAGGAAAACATGTGTGACTTCCTTGATCTAATCATCTGCTTCTTAGGGGTATAGATCACCTGTTATCTTAGTGGTTTTTACCTATAGAACTCATGAATCATACTAATCAGGCATGCATCCTCAACCTGAACTTCCAGCATAACAAGCTGCTCAATGAGTGGTAGATCAACTGGCGTACCACCTGGAGGTACCACCTCAGAACCAATGTCCTACAATGAAACCTTGTCATGGTGTGAATCATCAATAGAATACCACCACATAATCCTATCTGGATGGTGTCATGGAGGTAGAATGAAATTAAAATCAATATCCACAATAATCAAAGATTATATCTGAGGAGCAGACTCAAAAAGGAAATGGAACCCACAACCCCATCTTATATGATGCATGTGCTATTATTTACCTACAAACAATGTCCTAACATACAAACTCAAAAAATGGTTATCATATTCTTGATGAATGGATACATTGGTCCCCGCACAAACACTAAAACACATGGACTGCTATTTTAACTTGAAACACCTTAACACTGTCGCTATGCAACCCAAAAAAAGATCATGAAACTGTGGTCCCAAAGAAGAAGATGCTATGGTACCAATATTTCATGAACCAACCCATAAGGTCTAGAGTTAAAACTCCCCAAACCCACCTCCAATGGTCTAGGGGATAACGACTAATGACATGTAGGAATATCACCCCAATGGGAGGCCTTTTCATAAGTTACCTATATGCACATTCCCACAAATACCTCCTTGAAACATTACAGAGATATAAAACTTGGAAACTAAAAATGCATGAATAAATCTATCACAAACTAGAGTAAAACATTAGTAATGAAAGTGAAAAAGGGAAAAACACACACCCAATAAAAACTATAAAAGAGTCCAACCAAGTTAGAAGGAGGGGATCACTATCAAATGCAATTGTCAAAAAGCTCCTTAGCCCTGCATTGGTAACCACCTATGTCATAAAAGCTCACTAATATCTACCTGAATTAGGTTCTATGAGACTCTATCTAAAGTAATATAGTCCAAAAAAGACATAACAACTATGAGGAAATACCATGTAGGGATGAGTATAATATTACTTAGTAGGCACCCCAAAATCCCAAAAGAAAAAGGGATAAAATGAAAGGAAATTTTTTTCTCGACCTTGCCAGAGGGAACCCAATCAATATAGAAACTCCATATCAAACCATCCTCGGTTAAACATGACTAGTTAGCTTAGTCCATAAGGGGTTTAAACCAAGACATGTGACAGAAACACAATGACTCCCAAAATCACCTAGATATACTTCTCTTAGACACTAAGTCTCATAAGGTTCCAACCTCATAGTCAGCTATATGATTCAATTTTAGGATCATAAGGTAAAACATAACTAGGAGAACACACTCCATGAGATCAACCATAACAGATGGAAACATCTGATAGATGAAATCTATTTGAAACAACTCTGCCATTATTAATGGTATATCTAATAGAACATGCCCCATTGGGAACAACCTACAAGTCAGACTCAAGTTCCCAGCACTAGAGGTCCTACCAATGCTAACCTACACCCTATGCAAGGTCGTAAGATCCCAAGGGAATAATTACACCCTCACCACTAAAAATAGTTGAGGGATCCCTATTATAGACTATTTACTACGTGCATCCTCCCTAAAAAGATAGAATAGATGGACCCACACCTCACCACTACCCTGCAATCGAGGGAGTACCAGCTCTTAACTAACACGCGAAACCTTTGTCGCTCGTTTATGGAGTGTACCACACCTCAATATATCGTGGTAGATATAACCTATAACTATATATAACATGTAACTAGTATAGGGGCCCACTCGTAACTATACTCAATAGTCGAGGGTGATCCAAATCATACTCTAATAGAGGGACCACTCCCCACCGCTACCCAAAGATGGGGGAGTACTACTCCATTGAAGAGGACCTTCACCATGTTCTGATAGGTTGATACAACTTGGATGATAGAGTAACCACATAATAATACAATAGGGTAGTAAAATAAACAGATAGAGGACCCATACCCTGTAATGATATGGGAGTACCAATTTATCAGTATGATTACTATGGATTGCCTTCACCTTGACACCACAGGTGAGTACCGACCACAGGTTAGAGTACCTACTCCCTGGTATGACAGGTGAGTACTAACTCTTCTAGGATAACACGTATATAGGACCCTCGCCCTAGAATGACAGGGGAGTTTTGAATCCAATGACATATTACCCACACCCAAACATGATAGGGGAGTGCCCACTCTATCAACACGTCATATATGGAAGACCTTCTCCCTGACACGGTATGAGAGTAATTTCTCCACAGATAGGGGACCCACACCCTGGACCAACAGAGGCTTAAAAACTCTATCTGGTCAATTAGGATAGAGGGATCTCAACCCAACATGGTAGGGGAGCATTGTCTCCAACTACATGAATGATATCAAGAACCCACACCCTGATCTAATAGGGGGACATCATCCTCAATATATCTACCATATGGGTAGAGAAACCACACCCACAACATGGGGAGTCCCATATCTACCAAAGTAGTGAGGTAAGGGAAACCCATTCTCTAATTACATAGGGGATTACTAGTCCCAAAGTCTCTCACTAAGAAGCATACCGATCTCCAACATTGGTCAAACGCCACTGAAAGGAGCATCACACTTATCATACCTCACATTGCAACAATTCCATGGGTAGGGGAACCATGCCATGATAAAATAGGGAATCACTACATTTTCTTACTAACGAGTATAGGGGACCCACATCATAAGGGGATAAAGAAAGTTCCAACCACAATGTTAAACTAGTGATCCTCCCTGATCACTTCCCAAGGTTAAGCACAACTACTACATTACCATGATCAAAACATGACACATCATATCTCACAAGCCACTATGGAAGCCACCATTGAATTCTATGTGGAAAAATACTTAGGATATGCTACTCTCAAGGCTAAATCCAAAATATAGATAAGGATAAATACATGGTAGAATATATATAGATGATACCAAGGAAAGTATGTGGTATGCACTTGGGCCCGCACGATGTGAAAATCCAACCGATCTTTTTAGCATGCATCCTATTTAAATAGATTTCCTATCCATGTTGTCATACACGGTGTGTACATCTAGCACAAAATGTGTCTAACCTCACCTGGCCCCCATCCGGTTTCTTCCTTCACATGAATCAACCATCTGTGTGACGCACATGGTGTGCACCACCGGGTACATAGCATGTCCAAGATAAACAACCACTTGGTTGTGAATTTTTCCCATGCCCATGTTTGGAACCCTATATCCATGTACTTTGTCCTTGTAGTTATACCTGGCCTTGTACTATAACAAGGCTAACCCAACCATCTCATATGGATACACAACATGGGGTTACTATACAGCCTGTAACCTAGGTACATAGTGTGTAGTCCCCAGAATTCATCTTCCCTAAATAAGAATAATGTATGACATGTATCACTAGACTACACATTGTGTAGATGGTAATTCCAAGGGGAATTACCTTGAGAGTCTTCTACATCACCAAAAGTTTCCCCAAAACATGCATATGGACCTATAAGGGACTCTTGAAATCATAATAGGGATATGAAACCTTAAAAAATGCATAATTAAGGGGATCAAGATTAATAAAATATGACTCTCTCGATGGTAAAACATCAAAGATTCTGGTGTAGAAAGATTCCAGAATCACACTGCTCCTCGATCTAATGATGATCGACATCAAAAATGAGATTGATAACTTCTCATCACTTCAATTAAGTTTAATTTTAATCTATCAACCAAATGGGGAGAGGAAGAGCACATCTCCTATATTCCTTTCACACCAAGAGGTGGGGGTGCGTTTTTGTGAGATTTTTATTAATTAAAATTTCATTTAATTAATAATTTTTTCACCTAATGCCCCACCAACTCACCCTCACTCACATACTTGATGTGGAAAACTTTATTTCATTCCTAGGGTAAAAAGGATGTCCTAAAATTAACCATGGTCTCTGAATTAAAATCTGAATATCCACTTCAGAGTTATTCCATGTTTCAATATAAACTATGCACACATGCCAAAATATATTTAATATATTTAAAATCACCACTTCTAGGATATCTAGTATCCAGAATAGCATGCTGAATCAGTTCTTAGGTTAATAAATATTATTAGGAATATTAAAAAAAATTTACAGGTAAAAACCTGATTCATTATACTTATAACCTCTTGTTTTGATATTCTATAGTTTTGGAATTTTGGAAACCCCTAATATTTATGGAATTGAAATTGTTGAGTGGATTTTGAGAAATAGTATGGGTTTAATTGAAAGTGTATTAAATTAAATTATTTGATTATGATTATTGATAAAATTAGATTAAAATGAATGATGACTTAAAAAGGATTGAATTTGATGAAAACCTATGATTTAGTTTTTAAATGAAAAGGCATTTTGAAACTGAAATTTGGAAAATGAATTATGAATGATTAAATGATTTGATATGATTGATTTTTCCATGATTGATTGATTTATTATTTTAAGAACATTTTTTTATGGGTAGTTAGTGGGTGATTAGAAAAAGAATGTTAAAACTCTGAATCCCCAGCAATTGATTAAATAAGAAAACACTAACTAACCCACATTCAATATAATTTACCATGATGGGTTCAATAATGGGGTTTTGATTTATTTCTTTTAATGGGTCCCTCACTGAGGTATTAATTCAAGTGTGCACACATATATTGAGCCGTGATGATGAACAAGATGTGTGAGGATCCGATTTCCATAAACTAATGTACCATATGGATTATGATTGTGGTTACTTTTTTGTTGACTTAATTATACATCCATTGATTATAAAACATTTTTATTCATTTAAACTATTTTATATAAAAGTTCATTTAAGCCTATTTTGATATATCTTTAATCTTTTGAGTTGAAATAATGTTTTGTTAAAAATATTTAAATTCCTTTCCATGAATGGATTTATTTAAATTAAATTTGTAAATTGTTTATTGTTATAGAATTACTTATGGGACACTTGGTGAGACCCTATCAGACTATTTAGATCACACCCTACCTTTTCTTTCATGAATTTTTAGATTATCATATACCAGACCCAAGAAAATGGAAATCTCTACATGCAGGTGGTCGGTGTACTTGATTTGTGGGACTTGGACAGATAGAGATAACCAATGGATATTAGATCTAATTTTTATATGGGTTTTATGAGACTTGGTCTTGATATATTTTGTTTCATTTGATGATGTTCTATTTTGGTATTGTTACCTATTTGACTCTTGTAATTTCTCCTTGAACAATGATGGAATACTGAATTGTATCATTAATATTCTACTATTTTGTGGAAAAATAATTCCCTTTTTATTCTAGTATGATTCTAGGTGTGAGCCTCAAACCCATGGGGATCCTGAACACCATTCAGGCTATTTCAAGACCGGTTCATGTATCAGTGTAATAGGGTTTCTAGGATGGTTCATGGAAAATTAGCATCATATGTGTGAGGTTTTTCATTCTTCATTAATGTCAGTATTCTCTTTGGGATGTCCTAGTAGAAATAAGTAGGATTTTTTGGTACTTAAGAGGTAGTTGTGTGTAACGTTCTAGACCCAAATACCACTCAACAGTGCCCTGAGACTAGTGGGTCACATGGACTCAAGCACATATCCCCAAATGCCAAAGGCTACCGACTAACAGTAAGGGCCTATGTGTGTCTGTGAGGAGACTATGCCCTCATTATCAGAGTGTAGTATAGTGGATAATAATAAGCTAAAATTAGCAAAAGTAGTAAATCATGATGATGAAAAAATAAAATAGAAGAATACAAATAATATAAACAAATCCAAAATCCCCCACAAATAAAAAATTATATTACATGCCATATGTTTCTATTAAAGCATCCAAAACAGGCACACCACAGTCATATAAAATACATGGAACATAATTAAAAAAGGGCCAAAATAATCTTAGTATCATCACAAGCCTCAACACGGTCCCACACTTTCCTTCTCATAACTAGTAGATTAAGAATATGTAGTAGGGTTTTATCCCTTATCAACACTTTAAATCATATAGTCTGTTTGAGTACCCAAAGCTAGCCTAAACGGGGTGTGAGACTAAATCCCAATAGGAAACCACCTAATTTCTATACCAATCAGTCAGTTAATATATATAACAACAATGTAAAAAAATATATAACAATTAAAGTAAGTACTTAAAAGTATACATCCTATATCTATAGGTTCACCTTTAATATCCAACTCATTTAATCAAATTAATTTAATAAGTAAGTCTCTGATTTAATATTACTTCTTATGTCATTTATATCATAATCATTTAACAATTCTAACTCATTTAATTTATATGTCTCAAGAATTGGTGCAAGCCCAACATCCCCTGTATATTCAACAACACAATAGATGCCTAAATAGGATATCTTAAAGGTATAAATCAAGACCAAATCCAAGTGTATTCTTTTTCTTGTAAGAATTTTCATACAAGTCATTTCATTCTTAATTAAATTTATAACCTAATCCCATCATTAACATTCCTAAGTTGGAATTCAAGTATCACTCCAGGTCTAATATCAACCAACACCTTACAAGAGAATTCATGTTGAACCTCTCAAGAACCCTTGTATCCCTCTAGGTGTGGTATAAAATTTATAATGATCGATTCCATCCTCGACAGTCCACTAAGGGATCCTGAGTGTGACCCATGACTTAAAAGATCAAATGTACTTTGTGTCCATCCATGTAATTTGCATATGAAGCAATTTATCACTCAATATATAAGTCAAGATTCAGATTCCTTCCTTGGAAGTCCTTAATAGATTCCAAGTAGCAGTATGGTGTAATCAACTTTCATGTCAATTGAGTTCGTCCATGTAATTCTAAAATTAATCCACATATCACCCAAGGAATAAACAATCAATATAAAAATGATTCCATTTATGGAATTCTAATATTAATCCATATATCATCCAAGGCATAAAGTTCAATATCCAAATGATTCCATCCATGGAATTATAACATGAATCCATGTGTCACCCATTTATAATAATAATTTAATCAAATTAATTCCATTTCATCAATATCAATCAACTATGTCAAGGTCGACAACAAGAACATCTACTTTCTTATCTCACGCCAAGGGAATTCCAAGTTGTTGGACAAGATTAAAAAAGTATTTCATTTAAATTACTCACATGGAAAAGTCTTGATATCAATATTCTCAAGATTAAATAAACTATTAAATGTATTAGTCATCATTTAACTCACATGGAAAAACACTTTAATTCAAAAAAAGCATAACATGTAACTCTAGATTTAACAATCTAAGTAAAGACAAGGGCCAAGGGTCATTCTCACTCATCCCTTCCCATTTAATCCATTTCATTTATAATTAATATCACCATTCAATCCCTGGGGAAATTTGACTTAAAAATATCAATTCAATACTCAAAATACCATGAAAAGGTTTAAATTACCCTCCCTAAGGCATCAAGTCAAAATATACCCATAGTGTTCCATTCAATAACCCACACCCAAAGGGGAGATCAATTTTTAAGGTATCCAACCTATAACTATTCATTAGAGACCCTATATAACTTAATTAAATATACATATCAATTCTAGGATTCAATTTTATTTAAAATAAAGTCATGAGACCACTTACCTTAGGTTCATGGTTGACAGCTCATCAATTATCATCTCCCGATTCATCTCTAATCGGGTGAAAATAGAAGAATGGATGATGAACCTAATAATCGGTAAAATCATTTTGAATGTAAATAGATTAACTGATATCCAGAATAATGGAGAATGACTAAAAAGGAATTGGGTTCATACGATTATGAATATAATGAGACAAACGACCTTCGATTTGGAGATTGGACAAAGAAGTTGTCTTGAATCCAAGTTTAGCTAAAGATAATAGCTTTCTAAGGTCCTCTTATCTTCGAAGGAGAATAAGAAACCTAATTTAGGTTTATAAAGTATTTTTAATTTAATTAAACATTATTAAGTTTCCAAAAATATCAGGGGTCACACTGTTTGGAAAACCATGTGCCAACTATGAACAAGTATCTGTATGAAAGGGGAACCCACAATATTTACCCACACGGTCTAAATAACCATGCACAAACCATGCCAAACACCACCTTAAAAATTTAAGGGTTTGTTGAATGGTTTGTCTAAATATATGTAGCATATTTCTTATCTCTAGAGACTCCTCATACAGTTTGTTAAACCATACAACCTACACTGCACGGTTTAAACTAACCATGCGTCAGACCATTTTCACCCAAAAGCTCAGGTTCTGGGATTCAAATTAGTCTTGGAGAACCTTGAAACCTCCATGAAATCAAAGTAAATCCAAATTAGGCCATATTTAAACATTTAAACTTATAATTTTTCCAAAATAAAGGATTTGTACCTCAAAGAAGTACAGGGTTTATACAAACATCCCCCTTAAATCAATTCATTCAAGAATTACCTTCTTAAGGGAAGTCAAGCAGATATGAGAATAAATGCAGCCATTGTTATCATATATCATCCTCCTTCTCCTAGGTATCATCCTGAAATTGGTTGTGATTCTATAGAACCTATACTAAATTAATAAACCTATATCAGATTACCTTTTTTAAACGATCCACAATACGTATATGATGATGCTCAAAAGACACATCTACCTGTAACTCAACCTCCTTAGGTTGAAAGGCATGATATGTGTCTGAATAATAGTATCGTAGCTGAGAAAAATGGAATATTTGATGCATATCCGGGCACCTATGAGTTAACTACAACTGATAGGGTACCATCCCGACTCTCTCCAAAATCTCTAATGACCAGGAATATCATGGTGAAAGCTTACCCTGTCTCGTAATCCTCTTGGTTTCCAGCCTTGCTGAAACATGTAGAAAAATATGATCCCCGACCCCAAAATCTAGAGGTTGTCTTCAATGATCTAAATATGTTTTTTGATGATACCGCATAGTATCCATCTACTTTTGAATCAACTACACCTGCTCTTTGGTCTCCAGAACAAGACTAGGTCCCAGTATAGCTTCCTCTCCTACCTCTAACCAATACAGGGGTGATTATAAAGTCCAAACATAAAAATAATCATATAGCTCCATATGTATAGTATCCTAAAATACATTATTATAGTAGAATTTAACTGGGGGTATATGACTCTCCAAAGAGCCCCCAAAATCTAGTATGCATTCTCACAACATGTCCTCAAGCACCTAAATCATGCACTCTGACTGGTCATCTTTATTAGGGTGGTATACTGTGCTCAGACGCACCTGTGTACCAAAACCCTTTGTATCCCTTTATTGAAATGTGAATTAAACCAGGTGTCCCTATATAAATGATAGTATTTAGGACACCATGAAGTCATATTATCTCATGGATATAAAACCTCCAAATCTCATCCACAATGAAGGTTTCCTTGATTGGTAGGAAATGTATAACCTTTGTGATATTGTCAACAAAAACCCATTTATAATCATTACCTTGAGTAGACCTTGGAAAAACCTTTATGAAATACACCACAATGTCATTCAATTTCCACTCAGTAATGGGTAGCTGTTGTAAAAGACCAGATGGTAAATGGTGTTCTTCCTTCACCTATTGATAGGTGGAACATGTCAAGACAAAACAACTACATCTATTTTCATACCAGAACACTAGTACTGGATACGTAAATACTGATACATATTGTTAAACTTTGGTTATACTTCCCATGATAAATCATGAAAATCCCACATCATATCTTTGTTCATGTCTTTATAAACCCATATGCAACCTTGAAATTACATAATTTCATTCTCTCCTACGATCCAACTAGGAGGAGGGTCCTCACCTGCCACACTCTCCCATAGGACTAGGCCCTCAAAGTCTGATAGCTACCTTATCCTCACTCAATCCAGATGGGTAGATTCCATAACTAAGGATGATAGAAAGGTATTTCCCTGACCATCATGCACCTCCAAGGGAATATTTGAGAATAAAACCATAAGTTACCACTCACTACAACTCTACTGAACTTCCTATATCTATGTCATCCTAATCAGTGCATCATCCACTACATTGAATTTAACAGACATATAAGCAAGATCAAAGTCAAAGGAATAAAGGTATTTGACCCCCCTTTACTACCTCAGATTCAGATCATGCTGTGTAAACATGTACTTGAGGCTTTTTGGGTCTATTTACACCAAACATATTCTCTACTAGTATGTAATGCCTCAAAAATTCAATACGTGAACAACTACAGTTAACTCAAGTTCATGCATCGGGTAATTCCTCTCATGTGGCCTCAACTACTAAGACCCGCATTCCACAACTCTATCTCCATGTATAAGAACTGATCCTAGCCCGATACCAGATGTATCGTAGTACATAGTGTAACTCTTGCCTAGATCTGAAAAAATTAGTATCGACATTGAAGTCAATATCCATTTATGCTCTTGAAAGTTCTTCTTAGAGGAATCTGACCATACGAACTTCACACATTTTTTATTCAAGACTGTTAGTTTCACTTATAAGAGTGAGAATTACTATATGAAATGCCTTTAGTAACCATCGATCTATAAGAAACTCCATTCCTTGAAAAAGTTCTTCGGATGATCCTAGGAAACTATAGCTCTCACCTTCTCTAGATATATTGATACTCTTATCTCTAAGATAGTGGGACCCCGAAAGTGAATTTGATTCATCTAGAAGTTGAAATTTGTGACCTTATCATATAACTGATTCTCTATGAATTTTTTCAGTAAAATATTAACATGTTTGGCATGGTCATGTCAATTTTGAGAATATACTATGATTTTGTCCATGAAGACCACCAAAAATGAATCAAGATAAGGATGGAACAATTGGTTCATCAGTTCCATGAAGATTGTTGGCATGTTTGTTAAACCAAACAACATAACCAAATACTTTTATAGACCATACCTACTACAAAAATCTATATGAGGTATTTTTTTTGGTCTAACACTCACTAGATGATTACCAGATCTCAAATCAATATATTAGAATACCCATGCTCCTCAGAGTTTTTTGAAGAGATCATCCATCTGTGGAAGAGGATACCAATTCTTAGCCATCAATTGGTTAAATTATAGATAATATATATATATATATTGACGGTTACGTCCAATTTTTTTCAGAAAAAAGGTTAGTGAACCCCATGAAGAAGTACTGGGTCAGATGAAACCCTTTGCCTCAAAATCCTGTAGCTTCTTCTTGAGCTACTATAACTTTATGTTATCCATCCTTTAAGAAGGAATTTTTATTGGTGAAACTCCTGGGACTAGATCAATAGATAAATCTACCTACATAATTAGAGGTAATCCTGAAAAGTATATTGAGAAAAAATCCTTGAAATGATCAACCACTAGAGGGAAATAAGCCTGACATATTCCCTGATCATCTAGATACAAACTTGCAATCTGGGATATCATCCCTCACATAACACAATGTTTGGGTCCATATTATCTCACCTGGATATCCCATTCACCCTTTTGAATGAAATTTCCCCCCTATGGTGATGTAAAATCCACCCTTTAGTGATAGAAATCAATGAAATCATGAAAGGAATCAAACTAGTCTATCCCAAGAATGATGTCAAAACTACTCATCTCAAAGATATAGAGGTCCCATATGAATTGAAACCCACCAATCTCAAGGGGGAACTCCATGCACTAACGCAAACCACCGTTATAATTCAAAATGGAGTGTCATGTATCAAAACACTATCAGAGGTTTTAAAACTGAGCCCAAGACTCTCCATAATAGGAACATATATAAATATATGAGAATATCATGTATCAAAAAGTAAATATGATAAAGTATAAGATACTAAAATAGTATGTAAAACCCCAAGATTCCATGGTACTATTCTCTTTGAATAATATAGTTTCATGTGTTGTACGCAACTTCGAGATTCTGACACACTACAACCAATCAAAGTGGCCATTATGAATAGTAATACCAAATTTTTAAAATTTTATAAACTTTATCTCTAAATGTGGACTTAATTTTTGGATTTTTAATATTGAAATTATCCTAGGGTGAAATTTTGGTACTTTTTGGACAACTTTTATATTTTGATGAATAGTGAAAATTACTAAATTTTAATTAAAAACAACTTTTTTAATCGAAATAATTAATAGTGATAAATTATGAATTTGAGTGGTTTTAAAGTATATTTAGAATATATTTTTACCATTTAATACAATGTTGGTCATTGGACATAATTTCACAATTAAACCAGACAAAAACAAGTGTCAATCTTTTGATAGTTATTATTTCTTAAAAACACGCTTTTTGTTTTGACAACGGGAATTAATTTTAAATTAATTTCTTCGACTTCTATGTTTTGAATTTGGAAAAATGGATTCCATATTTGGAATCAAGATTTCCAAATTTTGTAAATATGTAACTTTTATTTTTAGACATTTTGAATAATTACTTCGGTAAATATTTTATTTACCATGGTTAAAGGGTAAATCCGGTAAATAAGGGTAAACAAATAATATTATAATAATAATAAATTAGCCTAAAACGTGTCCTAACCTTATTAGTTGATACATGTACGACCCTGGTAATCTTTGGGACGATTTTGGGACTCCATGGATCCACTTGTAAGTGATAAGGACACTTCATATTAATTAAGTTAAAATAAATACAAAAATTAAATAAGCATATATCTTTTAGCAATTTTTTTTACATAGGGTTATATAAGTTGGATTTTCGACTATAAATATTAATTAAAAATCTAAAAATATTTTATACATAATGGTATTTTATTTATAATTTTTAGACATTTAATAATTAATATTATTCATGAGACAATAATGATGAAGTATTTTCCTTATTAATGAGAGAATCAAGTAATTGGTATTATAAATTTTAAAATAAATATAATTTGAAAGTTTTGATGACATACATGAATTTTATTAGTTAATATGACATTATATTATTTCTTAAATGAATTTGTTTCGAATTAATAATGTTGTTAAGACTTTAAAAAAATCAATTATTGAATAGTGTCAAAATTGACATAAATGAGTTTTTAAAACAAATATTATATTATTAATTGATAATCTATTCCTAAAAATATATGGTTCGTACAAAGGACATATATCATGATAGGTGTATCATTAATGGACCACTTGAGGGTCTCTTGGATGTATATGGTATGTTTATTAACTATATAATATAAAAATAAAAAGTGACATAGTAAATGTCAAACTAATTAACTAAGAGTTAAAACTAAAAGATAAGGTTAATATAATGACCAAAACCTGTCTAAATTCTATTGGTTGAAATTATTTAGACCCATAACCACCTTATAATTTTAATAATCCACTTTTGAGCCATTAGAAACCGAATATTAATTTATTATAAAATAATATTTCTAGCTTTTCCAAAGGTGCCCCTCACCCCTCTTATAAAAGGGCACTCCACCTTCTCACTAATTAACACATTTAAATCATTTTGGCTCGGCCAAAATTTTCCCAAATACTCTATAAACTTACCTAAATTCATCCTAGAGGCCTTTTTTTGATCAGAAAGCCAACCTAAGGAGCCCTTTTGATCAGGTCAAAAGGAAGAACCCGAAGAAGAGGTAATGTTTTCACCACCCTCTTTCAAGTTCCTTTCTTCTTCAACATATTCTTTCTTTGTTATTTCCATTATGAAATAAAAACTCCTGTATATTCTATATAATTTGATGTTATTATAAATATTTTACAACCATATTCATTATTCTATCAATCCTTTGAATGACATGTCACCATACGTGTGTACGTACGACCTACCGTCTCCACATCGTGGTGTAATTGTTATTCAATACATTATTATTTTTATGTGTATAATAAAGATGTGTAATTCATGTAAATAATAAATATAACATTATAATTATTCTTTATATATATGATATACCATCCAATTATACATTTTTTTAATATCAAAATAATGATATTATCGCTCGTTCGTACGTACGGAATACCGTCTCCACGAACGCGATGAGATTCATTACCCATCATATCCATTCAAGTATAATTCTCATTTGATGATTAAAAATAATGTTTAAGGACTTGATATAGTTCTGTATATGAATAATATACAACCTACCCATAACAAACACGACTTATGTAACAAAACTTATAAAAAAACGAGTAAGTTAACACCTGAAACGACGATAATACTAAGATACTATTAACAAAGAAATGTTAAAAGATAATATATGATATAAATGTATATGATCCTTGTATAATTCAATAAAAATTATTTCACCTTTATACATGAGGCTAACCTACCCTCGAACAAGGAAAAAGTACAAAGTAAGAGGTTTCTTATCTCACTTTAAATTCCCTGAGATTTCCATTATTCACCACTTATTTATTGCATGTGGTGTGTGTACTGCCCATGTTTGTATTAATTCTGTAATATACTTTAATTCATGTATATTTACATCATCATTGTATTATCCATATTTCATGGGTGTATTTTTAGTATGTTACCAAATCAATAAGGTAATTTGAAATTTCAATTTCCACTCATTCATCTTTATGCATACTTCATTGATTATTTTACTCCAAGATTATGTGTTGAATAACTATTCATTTGATTATGTCATAAATTCTAATCCCCTTTCTGTGGATATAATTTTGATACACATAATAACTCCATTGATAAATTCTCAAGTCATCGGTATGATCTTGGTAAGAGTAATTTTTACTCAATCTCGATTTGTTGAGTTAAACATCCAATTCATTGGTGTTGTTTTTACAAGAATATATGTGAATGTCCTTTGATTGTTTTACACTAAATATCCAATCATATTGAGTGTATTTATATTTGTCACACATAATTATGTTGTTGGTTTATCCTTAACCTAAGGATACAGTCTTTATGAGAGATTTCATCTCAATTTACATTCCATTGAGGCTCCTTTGTTGTTATACACCAATTCACTTTTATATGGTGTATATAATATACTTTGACATAGTATATCATGAATCCCTTTATTCTCATGATATTACAAAGTTTTTATTACCTCAATTATTTGTATTCAAGTGTCTCTCTTTTGGTTAGAAACTCTAACTAAAATATCATTTTAAATGTTATAAAGATTTATTATTCTAAATCTTTCTCATTAATGTCCATGTTTTAAAAATGGTTTTAATAATTTATTTATATGGACATTAAAGTTTTGAAATTAAAATTCCTTTTAAAAGTTTCAAAGTGGTATGGGACACTTTGATTCAAAAATATATTTTTAAATGGATTCTTGTAAAATCGTGTGACTTTTAAATGATTTCAATAAAAAGCGGGATATTTCTCTCTGATAGTTTTGATGATTATTTTCATCAATGTCAATATCCTTCATTATTTTCGATTAAGGTTAATCTGATACAATAAAATCTTCCATATTGTATCGAATGAGTTAAGTTTGACTGTGTATGTGCTATTTTTATACCATTAATGGTTTGTGGTTAAGGCATTGACATTTCGTATGCTAGTTTCAATACGATTGTTTATGTTAGGTTTAAACCTGTTCATATGAGGAATGCATTGGACTTAGTAAGTGATGGGTGGAGCCCGCTATAGCTTCTCGATGCATTGGTAGGTCTCATAGGACAAACTAGTGTCTTGGCATGAGGCCTTGACAAAATCTTATTTGTAGTCTTGGCATGAGGCCTTGGCTACGTGGTTATGATAGTCTTGAATTATGCATTCCATCATTATGAAAGTGGTTATTGATATTGCATGTGATTATTCAACTAGTAGAATATCCAGGTGAATAAGTAAATGGAATTATTTTATTTTATATCTGCCATATTATGCTTAATTTCAAGTTTAAAAGGTTTTTTTATTTATACATTACCATAAATGTTTGTGCTTATTTATGAAAGTTTCTGCTATATTGTTATCCTTATTGAGTATCAGATCTCACCCCTTTCAATGTTTTATTTTTCCCAGGATGTGAAGAAGTAATTTATGAATGACCTGTTGGGATAGTATGAGGGGATATGTAGACAATATGTTTTTGTAGTAGTTTTCACTTTATGATGTAATGTAAACTTGATGAATGTATCTAGTTATTTCAAGGCTACTAAACTAATCGGTCTTTCTAGACTTGATCTTTTGTGATCATGCCAATGTTATGTAATAATGCACTGACTCTGGGTAACTGGGGTCGGGCGTTACAGTTGGTATCAGAGGAAGTTTAGTAAAAACCTTGGAATCTAGATTTAGATAAACTCTGATTAGAGCACATAGACCTAAGATAGACTTTGATGATTAGTATAGAAGAACTTCCTAGAATTTTGTAATTGTAGAGATTTTCTGATTTTTCCAAGAAATACATCCCTGTCTGGATATGATCAGGTAGAGGTGGCTCTAGCACAAATGTACCTAGGGGTAAAACCCGAAAACACCGCTTTGAGCTAGACGTGAACGGGAACTGGTGCATGACAACTGTCCTTGCTGCACTCTTGGTTACGACACTCCCAGGGGATATGCTTAGGATAATTTACATTTTATTTACAAACCAATTTGAATTATTTTAATATAATATGAGAATAAATGACCTTGGTTAATCCAATGGTGTTTCAAATTGAAAATATGGTGTCATGATATTCTCTAAATAATTTTATGACTACTGTTACTCACACAATGCTTCCTAGTTTTAGTTAATGTCTGGAGTCCAAAGAAGTCATAGTAACTTTGAGAATGATGTAAAAGGTTGGAAAGGTGGTGTAAATGAGAAAAAAATGGAATGTTTATAGGCATAAAAGATATTTTGTTCATGCCAAATCAGTTTTCCAAAAATATGATCAACAACATATATATTAACCAACTCCTGGTCTCAACAAAGAAGAGAAAGGTGATGAATGATAAGAGCTCCAGCAGTGGAGAACGTGGAGAAAAGAATCCTAAATTTCCATCATGCAGGAAATGTGGAAGGAGACACCCAGGAAAGTGTCTCAATGGAACAAAGAAATTCTTTACGTGCGGGAAAGAAGGATATAAAGTGAATAATTGCCGAGGAAAAATGAAGAGTACTATGGAAGAAAATAAAAATGGTCCCAAGAATCCATTTATAGTTATTTGACGTAAATGTAGGGGACCTGACCATTACTAGATTGAATACCCTATTCTGTAGGATATTTTCTTGGTTAAAGGAGAAGCTATGTGGAAATAAATGGTTGGAGAAATGGTTAAAAGTATTAGTGCTCCTTGTTGATGGGATTACATTGGAATAATTTTCTCTTGTAGTTGTAACCCCATAGTTTTCCATGTGAGAATGATATTTGAGGAATTCATATATTTTACCTTGTGGATATAGTTATAAATAACCATTTGGTTTTATATGATCATTGGGTTTGAGGAAATTACAGGTTATTATATTTTGGGATGAAAATGAAAGGTATGAGATAAAATTTCTTGTTAAAATTATTTTATGGTTATTTTTAGGAATTTATCTCATTTTGGTAATGTTATAAAATATAGTTTTTGAAAAAGGACAACACGCAGACCATGTGACAACCTGTCGCGTTGGACAAAATTGTGAGAATCAAACCCACAACCAAAGTGCGATTGGGATTTATCGCCTACCACTGGACTACGTGAAGTCCCGGGTTAGTGTGACTAATTATTTTTAGTTAAATGATTTTATTGATCAATAATAAGTTGATTTGGGTTCTTATTTCTTATCAAATGAATACCCTTAGTATAGGAAAATGATTTGGTGATTAAGTGATAAATGTTATTTTGGAAGATGTTCGCTTTGTTGGGAACACTATATGCCCAAGGAAAATTGAATACTATATGGTTTCATTTGAGAAGTAATGGTGGATTTTTATCTATGTTTTTATTGTGTATTTATAGTGATTTGGGTTATTTATGAAAATGATTAACGTATAATAGAGAATATATGATTAGGTTAATTACTAAGTATGTGACTTTAAGAGTAGTTGACGTCATTTAGAGATACAATTTAACATGAAAGACTACATAACCAAATTCTTCTATGTTTTGGGTTTCAATATTAGTTTGGTTTATATTTAATGATTTTAAGTATAATTGTTTATTGAATGGTATTTATTTTACTTTGGGGTATTGATTTTAGAAATTAAGATTTGTGTTTCTTTCTCTAATGGAATATACTTTTGGGGGATCATCATATCTTGTACTAACCATTTTGGTTTTGGTTAATCTCTAAATACAAGGTAAATATATAGTTTATCCTTCATGGATCATGTGATTCTATATAAGTTTATTCTAGCTCTTTCAGTGTGAACAAGTATTCTTGAATACACATCATTTAAAAAAATGAGTTAGTTGTGGATATTTATTAAAGAATGAAACTATACTTATAAAGTAAGTATATCTCTTTATTTTCATAGTCAATCTCAGAAATTAATTCCTCATCTTTATGTAGTGTAACATAAAACAAAAAAAATGTTGTCTGTTTACTTTTCCTACTGGGAAACTAATGACCGTTTGTCTAATCACAAGTTTGTGGTTTTATTGTTTTTAACTTTCTCTTGATCATGTTTTCTATCCCTCTCCATCAGAACTTGACACTTAGTTTATTATCCATATCTATGTTTTTCTACATAGAATCCTAGTATTGGTTATCTTGGGAGACATTTTTACTTATCTTTCTTTCTTTTAAAGTGATAGTTTTATTGGATCTTTTTCCTATGTGGGGCTTTACATTATATTCCAAATCCCAATTTTAAAAATTGAGAGGATGAAATTTATTGAAGGAGGGGAGAATGTAACACCCCAATCTTCCACGGTACGATTCTCTTTGAATAATACAATAGCGTGTGTTATAAACAACTTCGAGATTCTAACACACTGCGACCAATCAAAGTAGCCATTATGAATAGTAATTCCCACTTTTTGAAATTTTATAAATTTTATCTCTCAAAATGGACTTAATTTTTGGATTCGGAATATCGAAATTATCCTAGGGTAAAATTTTGGTACGTTTTGGATAACTTTTATATTTTGATGAATAGTGAAAATTACTAAATTTTAATTAAAAAGAACTTTTTTAATTGAAATAATTAATAGTGATAAATTATGAATTTGAGTGGTTTTAAAGTATATTTAGAATATATTTTTAACATTTAATACAATTTTTTTCATTGGACATAATTTCACAATTAAACCAGACAAGAACAAGTGTCAATCTTTTGATAGTTATTATTTCTTAAAAACACGCTTTTTGTTTTGACAGCGGGAATTAATTTTAAATTAATTTCTGCGACTTCTATGTTTTGAATTTGTAAAAATGGATTCCATATTTGGAATAAGGATTTCCAAATTGTGTAAATATGTAAATTTTATATTTATACATTTTGAATAATTATTTCGATAAATATTTTATTTACCATGGTTAAAGGGTAAATCTGGTAAATAAGGGTAAAAAAATAATATTATAATAATAATAATAAATTACCCTAAAACATGTGCTAACCTTATTCGTTGATACATGTCCGACCATGGGCATATTTGGGTCGATTTTGGGACCCCATGGATCCACTTTTAAGTGATAAGGACACTTTATATTAATTAAGTAAAAATAAATACAAAAATGACATAAGCATATATCTTTCAGAAACAATTTTTTTACATAGGGTTATATATGTTTGATTTTCGACTATAAATATTCATTAGAAATCTAAAAATATTTTCTACATGATGGTATTTTATTTATAATTTTTAGACATTTAATAATTAATATTATTTATGACACAATAATGATGCAATATTTTCCTTATTAATGAAAGAATCAAATAATTTGTATTATAAATGTTAAAATAAATATAATGTGATATTTTTGATGACATACATGAATTTTATTGGTTAATATGACATTATAGGATTTCATAAATGAATTTGGTTCGGATTAATAAATTTTTTAAGACTTTAACAAAAATCAATTATTGAATAGTGTCAAAATTGACATAAATGAGTTTTTTAAAAAAATATTATATTATTAATTGATAATCTATTCCTAAAAATATATGGTTAGGCCGAAGGACTTATATCATGATAGGTTTATCATTAATGGACCACATGGGGGTCTCTTGTATGTATATGGTATGTTTATTAACTATATAATATAAAAATACAATGTGACATGGTAAATGTCAAACTAATTAACTAAGAGTTAAAACTAAAAGATAAGGTTAATATAATGACCCAAACCTATCTAAATTATATTGGTTGAAATTATTTCGACCCATACTCACATTATACTTTTAGTAATCCACTTTGGATCCATTAGAAACCGAATATGAATTTATTATAAAATAATATTTCTAGCTTTTCCAAAGGTGCCCCTCACCCCACTTATAAAAGGGCACTCCCCATTCTCACTAATTCACACATTCAATGCCTTTTGGCTCGGCCAAACCCTGCCCAAATACTCTATCAACTTCCCTCACTTCAACCTAGAGGCCTTATTTTTATCAGAAAGCCAACCTAAGGAGCCCTTTTTATCAAGTCAAAAGGAAGAACCCGAAGAAGAGGTAATGTTTTCACCACCCTCTTTCATGTTACTTTCTTCTTCAACTTCTTATTTATTTGTTATTTCCATTCTAAAATAATAACTCCAGTATCTTCTATATACTGTGATGTTATTATAAATATGGTACAACCATATTCAGTATTCTATCCATCCTTTTAATGACATGTCACCATACGTGCGTACGTATGGCCTAGCGTCTCCACGTCGTGGTGTAATTGTTATTAAATACATTATTATTTGGATGGGTATCGTAAAGATGTGTAATTCATGTAAATAATAAATATAAAATGATAATGATTCTTTATATATATTATATAACATCCAGTTATATATTATTTTAATATCAAAAGAATGATATTATCGCTCGTGCGTACGTACATACTACTATCTCCACGAATGCGATGAGATTTATTCCCCATCGTATCCATTCAAGTATAATTCTCATTTGATGATTAAGAATAATGTTTAAGGACTTAATATCATTCTTTATATGAATAAGATAAAAACTACCCATAACAAACACGACTTATGTAAAAATATATATAAAAGAAAACGAGTAAGTTAACACCCGAAATGACGATAATACTAAGATATTATTAACAAAGAAATGTTAAAAGATAATATATGATATTAATGTATATTATCCTTGTATAATTCAATAACAATTATTTCACCATTATACAGGAGGATAACCTACCCTCGACCAAGGAAAAAGTACAAAGTAAGGGGTTTCTTATCTCACTTTAAATTCTGCAAGATTTCCATTATTCACCACTTATTTATTGCATGTGGTGTGTGTACTGCCCATGTTTGTATTCATTGTGTAATATAATTTAATTCATGAATATTTAAATCATCATTGAATTATCCTTCTTTCATTGGTGTATTTTTAGTATGTTACCGAATCAATAAAGTAATTTGAAATTTCAATTTCCACTCATTCAGCTTTACGCATATTTCATTGATTATTTTACTCCAAAAATATTTGTGGAATCACGATTAATTTGATTATGTCATAAATTAAACTCCCCTTTTTGTGGATTTACTTTTGATACGCATAATCACTCCATTGATAAATTCTCAAGTCATCGGTATGAGCTTGATAAGAGTAATTTTTACTCAATCTCGATTTGTTGAGTTAAACATCCAATTCATTGGTGTTGTTTTTCCAAGAATATGTGTGAATGTCCATTGATTGTTTTACAATGAATATCCAATCATATTGAGTGTATTTATATTTTTCACATATAATTATGTCGTTGGTTTATCCTTAACCTAAGGATACAGTCTTTATGAGAGATTTCATCTCAATTTACATTCCATTGTGACTCCTTTGTTGTTATACACCAATTCATTTTGATATGGTGTATATAATGTAATTTGACATAGTATATCATTAATCCCTTTATTCTCATGATATTAAAAAGTTTTTATTACCTCAATTATTTTTATTCAAGTGTCTCTCTTTTGGTTAGGAACTCTAACTAAAATATCATTTTAAATGTTATAATGATTTATTATTCTAAATCATTCTCATTAATGTCCATGTTTTAAAAATGGTTTTAAGAATTTATTTATATAGACATTAAAGTTTTAAAATTAAAATTCCTTTTAAAAGTTTCAAATTGGTATGGGACACTTTGATTCAAAAATATATTTTTAAACGGCTTATTGACAAATATTGTGACTTTTAAATGATTTCAAGAAAAAGGGGGATATTTCTCTCTAATAGTTTTGATGATTATTTTCATCTATGACAATATCCTTCATTATTCTCGATTAAGGTTAATCTGATACAATACAATCTTCCATATTGTATCTAATGATTTATGTTTGACTGTGGATGTGCTATTTTTATACCATTCATGGTTTGTGGTTAAAGTATTGACATTTCGTATGCTAGTTTTAATATGAATGTTTATGTTATGTTTAAACCTGTTCATATAAGGAATGCATTGGACTTAGTAAGTGACGGGTGGATCCCGCTATAACTCCTTAATGCATCGGTAGGTCCTGTGAGACAAACTAGTGTCTTGGCATGAGGCCTTTACAAAATCTTATTCGTAGTATTCGCATGAGGCCTTGACTTGGTGGTTATGATATTATGGCATTATGCATTCCATCATTATGAAAGTGGTTATTGATATTTCATGTGATTATTAGACTAGTAGAATATCCATGTGAATAAGTAAATGAAATTATTTCATTTTATATCTTCCATAATATACTGAAGTTCAATTTTAAAAGGCTTTTTTTAGTTATACATTTCCTTAAATGTTTATGCTTATTTATGAACGTTTACGCTATATTGTTATCCTTACTAAGCATCTAATGTCACCCCTTTCAATGTTTTATTTTCCCCAGGATGTGAAGAAGTAATTTATGAATGACCTGTAGGGATAGTATGAGGGGATATGAAGACAAGATGTTGTTTTAGTAGTTTTCACTTTATGATGTAATGTAAACTTGACAAATGTTTCTAGTTATTTCAAGGCTACTAAACTAATCGGTCTTTCGAGACTTGATATTTTGTGATCATGACAATGTTATGTAATAATGCACCGACTCTGGGTAACTAGGGTCAGGGCATTACATAGTACCTCTGATCGTATATGTTCTGGTATCATACTCCTAAATGGTCTACTGCACCACGTATACTTGGCCTGAACAAATGACCTATGATACTACATATTTACCTAGAGCAGCCCCCTGTTATATCTGTGAAATTGGGGTCTGACTACCATGACCACAAACACCACCTCGGTCTAATTAGTCACCTGTACTCTATCTCCCTACCTGATGAAAAGCTTATGAACCTACTCTAGAATGCGGAGTTGGTGCCGACCCTATCTCATTGGCTACTAATGTAAAAGTTTTTCAAAAGTGTTTTAGATGGCCCATCTTCTAGTAAGATCAATACTCAATTGGGTCCCTCACACATTGTGGCCTTGTATGTCCCAACCTACCACACTGGTAGTACCTCACATAGCTACTTGATGATGTTATTTAACTAATAATATCACTATGTGGAAGCGTCAGGAAAATCTTTTTACTACTGGTTGATGTAGTACCATATCTTGATGTCGAACCTCCATGGATCACACCTCTATCCTCTCTCAGGTTATGCTATGTGATATGTGCCTGATTCAAAATCCCATAAACAAAAATAATCCAAAAAAATCACTTGAAATCAAATTTCATACCTAATACCATCCTCGTATCACCCAACTTTTGATAATTATTCACCCATCAGAATATGTGAAAAGAACTGGATCTCAGTAAAATGGGTCAAGTAATTTATAATAGATAGAACACCTTGTTCCAGATGTAAGAACACCCAGGCTTTATCAGCCCTCAATGTTTCAAGATATAATTAGTTATAGAATTCTATATAAAAATACCTACAAGACATCTCCCAATGATGTTTCTTATGAGTAATGATATCCCACCATATCTTGGCTGAATTGTGTAGCATATACATACTGAGCATGACCATCCTCTCAGGAGTCATATCCATATGTTCAAATATAGATAACATGGCCTCTATCTATGATGCTATAGGCTATGGTCTTCTATCACCCAAAATAGTCGGTGGATCCTTCTTCTGGAATACACAAGTCAGCTTAGCCACAGATGTGGTAGGCTGCAGTGCTCCCTGAAAGGTCTGCATGAAGTGTGTAATGTTTTTAGAAAATCATTCCTTAGAACCTGTGTCTAGTACACAATTGGTGCCTAAGGTGGAACTACTCGAGGATACACTGGTAGCCCATGGACCACCACCTCTAGAGTGTGGTCATCACCACCCTTCGGGCATATGAATAGAGTAATTCATGGCAACATTCCTCTATAATTCCAAACACACACATCCGATTGAGATTTTTTACAAGGTTCATAGCTCAAAACTGCAGAGTAGAAATAAGATAAGTACATGACTTCTTATATAAGAACACACACCTCAGTGTACTCCATGAGTTAGTTATGGGTTTTATACATCTCCGAGTTAAGTGATTGATACTACCAACAACCCACTACTATGTTTGGTTATTGTCATGTTCTTTGCCTTAAGAAACTAAAGTTTCCATTATATTTCTATTTGAATCCACATATTAATTTTCATTTTAATTTTTACTCAATTCACATTTATATCACATCTTTCCTTAAAGGATAATGTAATGGTCTACCAAATTATAATCCAAGAGTTCCCATAATCCTTATAGACCAAAGTATGTCATCCACCTAATTCATACCATAACGCATCCAAAAATACCTATCACAACAATAGGTATATATATCAAATCACATATCACCACAACATGCAATAAGTAATTAAACCTAAATGGAATGGAATGTTATTCTAACAAGAGTCTATATGATTAATGAAGTAGAACACCCTCATATTATCATGTTAAAATAGAAAAAAACCAAAAATTGTTTCAATAACAATAGCATAATACATGTTTATCACCAAATAGTGGAATCAAATCAATTATAATAGTCAAAATCTAGAAAACAACAATTTCATTTGAGTCAATTTGTATTTTTCCGATATGCGGGTTAGCTATGATCGGGCATAGCCCATTACCTAATTTCATTTTCTTCCCATACCTTTTTATTTCCTCCAAATAGTAGATCAAAATAGAAAATAACCTCTTTGATACCACTTTGTAATATCCTGGACCCAGATGCCACAAAACAGTGCCCCGATCTTGGTGGGTCACATGGCCCCAAGAGTATCTCCCTAAATGACAGAGGCTTCTAATTAGAAGTGAGGGCCTAGGTGTGTCTATGGGGAGACTATACCCTCATTACTAGAGTATATCATAATGTATAACAATAAGATACAAGTAGAGGAAGAAATAAATCATATAGATGACTGAAGTAAATAGAAGAATACTGATAATATAAAAAAATCCAAAAGTAATCTAAAAAAAATGATTATACATGTCATATGTTTCTAATAAAGAAACAAAAATAGGTACACTTCACTAATATCCATAAAATACCATATTTTCATTCAAATAAAGGAAGAATAAAGAGACAGTGAAATAGATAAATATGGCCATAACAAGATTAGGGGGGCCTAAAATAATGAAATCCAAGGGCATCCCCTCCAATCAAAATAACTCCTTCAGCCTTAAAGATATCGGTTTTGAGGAGACAAGCGATGATGGAGCCCTGATATACTAAATAATAAAGGTGATTTTTGACCTTATTAAACTCATGCCATGTGTGGGTTACGTGACTTATATTGTTGAAGAGGGATCTACAATTCCTGACTTTGTAGGATATGGACCTAGTGAATGGATCTTTTCTATATAGGGAATCATGAAGGATCATAGAATCAGTCTCAGCTTGAGTAATGGTAAGGCTCACCTATTTTCAAAGATTAATATCAGTGAGAAAATATTTGGCCTCATCGTGTAGGAGATTTACTTTACCAAAGAGCACTGTGAAGGCCAGAACCACCCTCCCCCTAGTGTCACGAACAACACCCCCACCACACATGTCACCCCCAATGCAAGTCCCACTCATATTGAGTTTTTACCCTATGATAGAAGGGTTCTAGAAAACCCATTTCCCCTAAGAACTATTGTTATAGGTAGGAACATGGAAGGTGTTGACATGTAATAAACACAACTAAGGATCTTTCTACAAATTGTTAAAGAGTGAGCTCATGTCCACCAGTATGTTCATTTTTCTCATAATAATGTCCCACTCTGTGGAATGACGTCCATCATACCTGGCCTAGTTTCTAGACTTCCACAAGCACCATCAACCAAAACCGAGCACCATAGACTACTCCACAATTTCCATACCCACATCATTTGACCTGTGAAACCATATGTACATGAATAAAGCATCTCCAAATTCACAAGAGGAAAAAGAAGAAATGCCACTAAATAAATACTAGACAACATGATCCCATTCACCTTCAAAGAAAAGATGAGTTTGGATTTCCTCCAATAGGTTACTATAGCAGAGGAATATAAACATGACATTAATGCCCACCTTCTTAATGTTCTCATCTATAGACACTACCTTATTAATAATTCTCCAGATAAGGACGTTATAATTTTCTGGTATCTTGTTGCACTAAATTGTGTCATTCCAATTATCATGTTGATCCTGTGAAGAAATGTGCCTATAGAAGTAACTGATAGTGAAAGTACCCAATTAGGATGGAGTGAAAATGCACTTATTAGGTTAATGGTTGATTAAAATAAACTCAAATATGTCCTATTTTTATTTTTCCAGGACTTCCTTGGTAAACATGGGATACTGGATCACTTCCTTGAAAGTGATCTTTGGAGCAGGGCATCCTAGGAAGTCGATAGCAGAGCCTGCCCAGTTACAGTTCTAGAAGAGGATATCCCTTTTACCTACAATACATCGAGTTTCTATTGAAGAATTTTAATTAGATGGTGGGTCTTTGACAAAGATGGATATTCGGGGCCATAAACATCCTCCTCATTTCCTTTACAATTTTTGGACACAATCTTCTCCCAAGGAGTTCAATTCTCAATAAATTCCCATGAAATTTTATCATGCATGTAGTGCAACATATTTCTGAGACTCCTCACATTAAGTCCTCCATCATTAATGGGCCTCTCCATACTCTCCCATGAAACCTAGTGCCTCCTACCATCATAAAGATCATCCTTGATGAAACTGACTAGAATTTTGTCAATGGTATTAACGACTCCTTTTAGGACAATGGTAGAAGCCAGAGGAGGTATAGCTATGGCCGACAAGATGGTATTGACCAAAGAAATATTTAACTCAAACAATAAGTATAAATTATTCAAGTTAATAACCTGGCTTGTGATTTTTGTCAAGATGTGATCAAAGTCACAAACCCAAAGTCTTCCTATGGATATAGGTATATCGAGGTACTCCATGGGGAAGGAGCCTCATTGCATATCTAGTCGACTATATAGGGAAGATACCATACTAGAAGAATACTTATTGGAAATGTATAAGTTTTTTTTGGAATTTCTGATAACTTTTCCACTCTAGAAGAAGTACTAGTAAAAGATTTTCTTGATGCCACGAACAGAGCCACTATCAGCATTAGTGATGATCATTTTGTCATCTGCAAAAATCAGGTTTGAGATTTTAGAGATATTCATTTTTATTTAGTAGGGACATATTTCACTGGTTGACATGATTAGATTGATGAGGTGACTATGTGTATCAAGCTTGAGAATGAATACTCTTGGTTAGATTGGGTCTTTATATCAAAGACCTCTAGTTGCCTTGAAGAAGCTGCGAGTCCTCCCCATGAATGAAACTAAATTCCATGAGGAGCTGAACCATCAAAATAAGAGATCTAAGACCATGGGAGAGAGCCCCATAGTCGTAATTACTCTGTTGATGAAGCTCTATTCCATACTATCATATTCATTATTCATATAAAATTTAATGAAAAAGTTGGATCCATAGGTCTTAATGTTGATTTACCTCAAGATTTCTCATGACAGTGCAATTTCTCCATGGATGGAGCGACCCTTCACAAAACCATGCTGCTCAATGGATATCCACTAATGTATTTACCCGAACAGCTTAAAATTAATAATGCTATCCAGAATTTTATATGGAAAATTTCACATGCTCAGTAGTCTATGGTTCATGAGGGAGGAGGGATACTTTATCTTTGGGATGAGAAACAGTGTCGCGGCACATGGAACCCAAGGAAGGCTCCCTCCTTGAAAAACATATTGGATAACAACAATAATTTCTACCTTAATCACCTCCCACTCCCCTCTCTAGAATGATCTGGGGAACCTATCAGGGCCTAAATCACTCTCAAGGTTGAGATTAATCATAGATGAGTGAATTTATTCCTCCTTCGATATCAACTATAGACATTCATTCTCTTCATTAGACACAAGAGAGGGAATATCTTCCCAGATTTATTCATTACCTCTTGGATATCCACTGGTCATTCTCGAACATGATCCTATGAAGAGATCCTTGAAAAACGAGTGCTCTATACACCCAACTGTTTCCCTACCATCCATGTACATTCCATCGTAAAGGAGTATATTGGGTTTGATCAGACTCCTCTTATCTTTAACACATTCATGGAAAAAATCCATTTTCTTATCTCCTTCATGAAACCATTTCACCTTGGATATCTCTCTTGCCATTCGTTCCTGCTTGAGTATAATTTTCGCCCAGCGATTTTTCTTGACATAAAGGTCTTAAAACATTATGTAATTCAATTATTTCTCTAAACTAGTTTCCAAACTATCAACTCTCTTTTTGAGGGACTCTATGTCCTGGTTAATAGGAGTAAGATTCTTGTCCCACCTTTGTAACCCATACTACATCCATCAAATCTTGTTTTGAAAAGAAACCCATGTGTTCCCCTAAGGCGGGTCTCCCCACATCTTGCTAACAATCTATTGGTAGATAGGGATTCGAGACAACTATTGACAGAACATGAAATTCACTTGGGTATATTTAGCGGGGGACAAAGAAACAAGTAGTGGAGATTGGTCAGAAATGATGCGAACAAGATGTGTTACCTTGTTATTTAGAAAAAAGTGAATAACATTGATATTGGATAGGCATCGATTAAGCTAGAACCAGTAGCTCCTACTTTTCCTATGGTTGTTTCACCACGTTTAACAATCTCCAAAGTAGCCATTTTCTAGTAAACCCTTCCCCACCATGAATTGGTTGAAGTCAAAACTAGCCTTCTTTGGTAATGCACGTCTCCCCTTCTTCTCCTCTCATTCACTAATGACATTGAAATCCCCCACCACAATCCATATAATCTCCTTCATATCAAAAGTAATTAGGTCCTGCCATAAATGTTCCCTTCTTTGAGCATTTCAACTCCCATAAAAAAGGATACAAAGATTCTTTTTGTGCCCATAGTTTCTTTTGTGGTGATGAACTCGTCACCCGCTCTTATTCAGTTCATTGATATCTCCTTGTTCTAGAAAATAAAAAATTTTCAATTAATTTGATTCATGTTCATGGAAGCCTATATCTTGAATTTGTAAAAGAAACCATTAATCTTGCCTGGATTATATTTTGGTTCAATAACTACAACAATATGATCCTTGTTCTTATTGACCTCTGAAGTAATGAAATCTTTTTTCACCCATGTACCAAGCCCAAGGTAATTCCAAATAATAATGGGTAAAATTAAATAGATAGTGGTCTGGCTTTGGCCCCAGGTGCCTCGGTCTTCTTGTTGTGAGAGAAAGAACTCTCCCAAAGCTAATGAGATCTTTCCCATGTGCAAACTCTGGGACTCCGTGAAGCAGAGATTTATACTAGGGGTGTCATAGGATAGGGAATCTTTAGGGTCTTTACACTCACCTAACTAATAGGGGAAAGGGTGTATGTGTTTATCATGATAGGATCCTTATACATAGTACAATCTAATCTGCTGCACTTTTCCATATTGGGTGCAGCCTCCCCACAGTCAGCCTGTGGAGAGGAAGTACATGTCACACTACCATCCACATATATTTCCCTTTATGCACTGGGGGATGGATCTAGAATAGTAGGAATCAACTCTAGGGGATGTGGGGATGAGTAGGGAAAGATAATAACCTTTACAATAAGTACCTATTAGAGAGAATATGACTGGGGTTGAGAGAACATGAAATAAGTTCGACATTCCTTGGGGAAGAAATTAGTGGTGAAAAGGGAACAAGATCCCAACAAGGGGAAGGAAAACGATCTAGGGGATGAGTGAGAGAAGGATCAAAAGTTGGAACCACATGTTTGTTCCTAGTTTCATCCCACACCGAGACCAAACCTTGATCCGGGGTAGGAACGAGCCCTTCTAGTGGGGAGGAGGAAATGATGTCGCTCAAGGGATCCCTGTGGACCTAGCAGTGACCATCCTATCTCTGTTTCCCGCATGCTTTTAATGAGTGTCCCTATAGAAGTCATGATAATCAATACCTGCAGAACACTGGGAAAATGATATCATAATTCTAAACCACCATTTCCTACACCTTCAGAGAAATCCTATCCGAAATCTAGTGAGAGAGATCCAGATCGACATAGATATGAGCAACTAGCATGTATTCACAAGAATGGGTACACTCATCCACCAACAAGAATCCACCAAGGGAATCACCAATGGATTTTAGAAACACTCCATTATGAAAAAGAAATGGTAGAATATGGAGGATGATCCAGACCACAACATGAGGTCACTCCTTCCCCATATGAGCCTCCAGTGCCCAGCAAGACAGATTGAAGCAACATCAACCAGAAAACTGAGGATATTGTCACCAATCTTGGATGAAATATGACTTCGACTCCAGGACCAAAAAAAAACAATTTCAATGAAAAGATAAGATCCATGACGGGGCAAGAAGACCCCATGAAGCCATAAACTATTGAAAGAAATGAATGGACAGCTTCACGGACCCAAATAATTCCATGAGGGTCCAACCGAGGAAAGTTGCCTCCTCCTCAAACGCGATAGGAGGATCCTCCATCGATATGCTGGATCCAAACCTAGACACTAGTGGGGATACCAGATGGACATCTGGGAATACAGTCTATTGGGATACTTGAGATGAGCCGCATAACACATACCTAAAGGAGAGCTCAAGAAGGATAATTCTAGGGATAGCGTTTGGGGACTCCCAAGGAAAATATGTTTCAACGACGGTATGAGAAGTACAAGGATCAAAGGGCGATGAAGCCGAAAGAAAAACCTGATCATGACTATAAGGCAAGGCAAAAATTGATTTTTTGGAAACCGGATGCTGTGTGGGGCACATTATGAAGAGAAGAAAAGGATAATGCCATATTCCCACTTCAATCATATACAATACATGTAATAAAATTAAAAAAATGACAAAAGTATCCTAGTATCATCACAAGCCTCAGCTTGGTCCCATTCTCTCTTACTCTTAACCAGTAGACCATGAAACTATTATAGGGTTCTTTCCCTTTTCAATACCTACAATCATATAGTCTCTTTGGATATCCAATGGTGGCCCAAACAGGGTGTGAGAATAAATCCTAGTAGGAAACCACTCATGGTCCATGCCAATTTGTTAGTGAATATATATAAAAATAGTGTGTAGGAAGATATAACAAGAAACAAAACTACTCAAAAGTAAATATCCTATATGTATAGTTTATCATTTAATATCCCACTCATTTAATAAATTTCATTTAATAGTTATGTATTTGATTTAACATTCAGGCATGTGTCATTTATATCATTATCATTTAACAATTCAAATACATTTAATTTATATATCTCGTGAATTGGGGAAAGCCTAAAAACCCTCGTATAGTCAACAAAAAAACAGATGCCTAAGAAGGCCATATTAAAGGTATAAGTCAAGATCAAATCCAAGCTTAGGATTTGTCTTGGTAGATCCTTCATACAAGTAATTTGATTCTTAATTCATTTTATAACTTGATCTTGTCCTTTACATTCCTATGTTGGAATTCAAGTATCGCTCCAGGTGTAATATCAACCAACAGCTTATAAGCCCATCCAAGGAAAACCTCTTAGAAACCCATGTATCACTCTTGGTGTGGTACACCATCTCTTCTAATCAATTCTATCCTTTATGGTCCACTTGGGGAGCCCGAGTATCACCCATGACATAAATGATCAAATTCTATTTGAGTCCATCCATGGAATTCTCTTATGAATCCATGTATCACTCGACATATAAGTTATGCCTCATAGTTTTTCCATTGATGTCCTTAAAGGATTCCAAGTATCAATTAGTTTTAATCAAGGTTCAATCTAATTTCATCCATTAGTGTCATTTTAATATGAATCCACATATCACCTAAGGAATAAACATCAATAGGAAAATGATTCCATCCATGGAATTATAATATGAATCTCTGTATTACCCATTAGTAATAATAATTTATCCAATTCAATCCCATATCATCAATATCAATTAACTATGTCAAGGTTAACACCAAGAACATCTGATTTCTAATCTCACCCTAAGGGTGTTCCAAGCCATTGGAAAAGCTTAAAAAAGTCTTTGTTTCAAAAATAATCACATAGGAAAATATTGATATCAAGCTTATAAATATTAAATAAACTATTACATGGCTTAGTCATCATTTAACTCACATGTAAAAAACCCTTTAAGGGAAAAAAATCATAACATGCAATTAAATATTTAACAAGCTACGATAATACAAGGTCCACGAGTCATGATCACTCATCCCATCCCATTTAATCCATTTAATTTATAATTAATATCAAAATTCAATCCACATGAAAATTTTATCTACAAATATTAATTTAATACTCAAAATCCTATGACATGGGGTAAACGAAATACCCTAAGGTATCCAAGTCAAAATCCACCCATGGTTTTCTATTCAACAACCCACACCCAAATTGGTTATCCAGGTTCAAGGTATCCAACCTATAATAATTCATTAGGGAGACTTTATAACTAAATAGGTTATACATATCAATTCTAGGATTCAATTTCATTTCAGGATGAATCAAACAATTGGTCACATGGAATGAAGACATATATAAATAGATCAACATTATGTGAAAGGAATGAGACCACCTACCTTAGGTTCATGGTTGATATCTTGTCCAATATCGACTCTTGATTCAGCTCCAATTAAGATAAAATTGATGAACGGACGAAGAACCTAATAATAGGGAAAATCATCTTGCACCTAAATAGTGTAACTAATATCCATAAGAATGGAGAATATTTTAAAATGAATTTAGGTCTTTCCATTACAAACTCAATGAGATGAATGAACTTTGATTTTGAGACTAGATGTAGAATTTATCTTGAATCCATGTTTATCCAAAGAGAAGATCTTTCCAAGGTCTTCTTTTCTGTGTGGGATAAGAATAGTCATAATTTAGGTTTATAGAATATTTTTAATTTAACTAAAAATTATTGAATGAAATCCCCCATTTTGTGAGCTATGTAAGATAGTGGGAAATTCTATCCTAAACTGTAGGGTCGTGAAAAACCAATCTGTCCATCCAAAGGATAATGATTAGACTGAGGTTAGAGGAAATAAGAGAGACAAGGACAGTGTTATCGATAAACCCGAGCCTCCCAAGAAGAGGAATGAAGTTTGGGTAAATAAATAAATTTACTCAAACCAATCAGAAGAAAAATTAGGTAAAACATGGGATAAACTTGTAGAATATGAGGAGAATGCAACCGAAGAACAAGATATCTTAGAAGAAATTAAAAAATTGGTTGTGGAGGCCACTAAAGAATCCCAATCTAAACAATTAATGTAGGAGCCCCACAAGGACTCTTCTAGAGAAATTGGACAACAATGTATTGTTTTCTTAGATTCCACTGTGGCACACAATGTTAAAAACCCATGAAAGTATAAAACTATAGTCGATATTGTTGATAAGGATGAGGGAGATCAATGTGATAAGGATTATTTGATGATTGAAAAGGTAGTATGATCTTCTACCCTACCTATTGTAGGCATATCCCATGAGAAACTTACCAAAATACCTTTGGATATTTGTGGCATATCACCCACTGCACAACATGTTTAGGTTCCCAAATCCATCAAGGATTATAATAATTCCTTGGCTCAACTAAGACTATATGCACCTAGTTATTCTCTGAATGGTGGTTCTTAGATCCATGGATAAGGCAGTCTTAAGGTGTTGATCATTATTGTGGAAGAAACCTCTCTTCCCCCCACAAAACTGGTTGATAGTATTGGTGATGATATGTCAGCTCATATTGTTGATGGAACATGTTTGATTATTTAATATTCTACTTCAATTATAGTTCCAACCCCTACGAATGTTTTTTCATGATGATTTCCTTAAGACATTAGGCACACATAGAACAAAATCGTTTTTGAATCCTAATGAAAATCATCTAATTGCATTAAGTGGTATCCCATTGGTTACTCCATCGAAGGATGCTTAACTTTATATAACTGATAAGGATATGAATACAGATACTACTAATGTTCTGCATGTTTCTTTTAAGGGTAAACATGGCGAGAAACCTAGTCAAACCTCATCCCAAAATGTCAGAATATCATCTAAGTGGAAAGGGATCTTGAAGTAAAAAAAGATGGGTTCCTCCAGATCCAAGTTCCAATGAATTTTATATTTCATAACTGTCAGGGTATTGAAAACCCTAACACTTTTATTTTTCTTAAAACATTTATTAATACTTATCATCCATAGATAATTTCTATTACTAAACCTAAATTTAATTTCTCTTAAAAAATAATGCACCTTTTCTCACATGGTTATAATTTTTAGGTACTTGAAAAGAAGGTACTATTGTGGAAACACTTTGTTTTTTTATCACTCCTCACTTCAAAATGTAAATATTTTCCATGTTTTAGAGTATATTTTTACTTGTGTCTATTCATTTGATTGTTGACACGTTTTCGGTTCTATAGTCTATGCTAAAAATAGATTCCAAGATAGAAGACCACTTTGGAATGAACATTCTTTATTTTAAAATGTTATTCGTGGTCCTTGGTTTGTGATTAGTGACTTCAATTCAATCCTCACCTAAAGTGAGAAAATGGGACCAACACACTCTTCTATCTCTTCATGAGAGTTCAAAGATTCGATTGAGGATAATAATATTGTGGAAATCAACCTTACAAGTTCCAAGTTTACTAGGTATATAAGGCACTACAATAGGGTTGTTTCTAGTAAATTAGATAGAGATATCACAAATGAATCTTATTTGAATAATTAGAACACCATATCTACCATAAACCTTCCCAGGATGAACTCTGATCATCATCACCTCCTTTTTTGTCTTCATATTAAAAGCATGAAACACACTTTACTGTTCAGATTTAATAATTCATGGTCTTATGATCCTAATTATTCTAGAATTATAAACAATTTATGGATGTCTATGAAACATCACAATGACTATTTTTATTATATTATCTAATTTAAATATATCAAATATGGCCATAAAGGTTGGTGTATTTCTAAATATAAACAAATTGACAGTGTCATTACCTCTCTTGAAAATGAACTTATCCAACTTCAAAACCCCAACACTAGTTATGACTTCACTACGAATCCTAAACATGAAATTATTACTTTTATAAAACTTAATGCATTTTTTTTTCATAAGGATAACATGCATAAATAAGTTTTTAAAACTAAATGGCTCTTAGATGGTGAGAAGAACACTAAATTATACAGTTCTATTCAAAGAATCAAGAAAGTTAGTAGTCCTATCATTTTTCTTAGAGATAGAGATAACCTCATTGACACTGAGGAAGGCATTGAAAATCATGTTGTCTATTATTTTTAAAATATTTTCAATTGTCCTAATTTCAAAAAAGATCTTTTACTTTATGTCATTAATATTTTTTATAAATGAGGAAGATAACACTTATCATTTAAGAATTCCTCTTGACAATGAAATCAAAGATACCGTCTTGAGTCTTAAACTAGATAGTGCTCTGGGTCCTGATGGATTCAATAATTGATTCTACCAGTAATTCTAAGAATTCATCCAATATGATGTTTGAAAAATTGTTAAAACATTTTTTTCCAATGGTCGACTTTTCCATGGATTGAATGTGCAATTTATTTCTTTAATTCCCAAAGAGAATAATGCCTCTGAGATTCATCTCTTCAAACCTATTTCACTCATTAATTCTATTCACAAAATTTTCACCATACTCCTTACTAATAGTCTCACGGAGATAAGTAGAATTATTTAATGGAATAAATTTGGCTTCATAATGGGTAGGTTAATACAATATTGTATCTGTCTTGCCTCTGAATGCACTAACACATTAAATAGATCCACTAAGGGAGGAAATATTTCCATTAAAATTGATATTAAGAAGGCCTTTGATACCATTTTTTGTAGTTTTATTTTCAAATTACAACACTTTTTTGGTTTCAATGACTCATTAATTGGTAGAATAAAGACTCTTTTAAATTTTAATACTATTTACATCCTCATCAATGGTTCCCATAAAGGTTACTTTAAATGCACCAAGGGAGTTAGAAAAGGTGATTCCATCTATTTCATTCTTTTTTCAATTGAGTAACATTACCTTATTAGATTTCTTACATTCCTTGTCAATCAGAACAAGATTAAAACTATTCATGCTTCTAGAAACATAAATGTTCCCATGCATATCCTCAATGCTAATGATATTATCATATTCTTATAGGGTGATAAAAAGAACATTCAAAGTCTAAAAAAATTCCATTTCTCATTATAAAGAAATATATGGCCAAAAAATTAGTTAGAAAAAATCCTTTGTTTTCTTTGGGAAAAATTTCCCCTTTTCTATAAAAAGTAATGTTATCAAACCTCTAGATATCAAAGAAGGGATTTCACATTAACTTATCATGGATTACCCATTTTTTGTAAAATACCTAAAGATATTTTCTTTTCTAGCATTGTAGACCAAATTATTAATCATTACTCCTCTTAGAAGGGTAAACCCTCTACATTAAGAATTTTGTTTGAACTAGGATCATGCTTGAAAAGAAACTTGTGACCATCCCTCAGGATACTTGTTGTAAGCCTTTGGAGAAAGGTGGCCTTGTAATTAAAAACCTTAATCTTTTCAATGAGGCCTTACAAGACTAACTAACTTGGAACCTCTTTCATGATAACTCAAACTCCATTTCCTTTCTCAAAAAAAGATTCCTTAACAATTTAAATAAAGGAAATTCAAACTATATTAGCTCTTATATTTGGCCATCCAAAAGACATGCCTTTTCCAACATCATGATCAACTTGAGATGGATGGTTAGAAATGACTCTTCCATGAATTTTTGGTTGGAAAACTAGACTGGAACCCCTTTAATCTCCCTCTTTCTTCCAAATAATTTATCGGGAAACACTAACTATACTATTAGAGAGGTGTTAAATTATCAGACCTATAAACTTCCTAATAAAATTATTCATGTCATTGATAATTAACCCTATTAAAACATAGATGAATTATTTATTGGGGAACCTGCTCATAATGGTGTTATTGACACCAATATTTTTTACAATCACAACATTCAAAATTCAGATAATAATTTCAGTTGGTTAATTTTTTTTGATAAGCCATGAATTAATACCTTGAGGTTTACTCTTGTTTGGAATATTGTGCACAACAGATTCCCCACAGATGTTTGTTTTCAATCTTTTGGGATTCAAATTTTCTCTAAATTTACCTTATGTAACCAACATAGAGGGGACACTAACCTTATTTTCCTTGTCTTGAGCTACAAATTCTACACATTGGAACCATATTTTTGAAATTTTTTAGTGCAAATGGATTTATCTTGACTCTATCATCCATCAAATAAATTTATGTGTTGAAGTATAAGCCTCTCAGAAAATTAAAAATCTTTTCTTAGCTAATATTATTGTGCTTCTCTATGTGATCCGGTATGATAGAAATGCTCTCATTCATAACAATTCCTCATTAATTCTAAATATAGGTTAGATGTGGATCCATATTTACATTTGAGAATATGCATCGATTTAGAAGGATTGCGTAACAAAATATGTCAAAGACTTTGAGATTATTTGATGTATTTGGATGGATGGAATCTATCTTCATCCTAGGAATACATTTCAAGTGTTATGGAAAGCCTTGTACCCATTCTAGATTAAAGTAAATGTGGACAACACCTTTAAGGGAAATCTGGGTCCCTCAGGTTGTGGTGCTGTCTTCAGAGACCACATTGAGAAATGCATCGATTGTTTCTATGGTAGCTATGGAATCACTTCATCCCTGGAGGTTGAAATGATGAGTGGGATCCATGTTGTTTCCTTTTATAAGCGACATGGTTGGAACAATATTTGGATTGAAAGTGATTCGACCACTATTATGCATGCCATTTGGAATAGAGTGGTGCATCATTCTTGGCCACTTATAACCCAATGGATGAACTGTCTTCATTCTCTCCTGGAGGTCAGTTACATTGTCACTCATACCTTCTACAAATCCAATATGGTGGAATATAGTCTTTCTAATAAGGGAGTTAACCAGGATATAAACTGGATGGTTTACCTTCTTGATAATCTTCTTCCGATTAATGATAATCATTGCAAAAATATTCCATCATTTAGAAATTTGCAATCCCCTACTTTTTTAAATATAATAAGGTTTATCTTGGTCATTTACTAAGAATCACCTCTAAAAAAATGTGTAAACTATGCCGAAACCCATAGTCCAAATTGAAGAGTAGGCCACACGACCATGCGACTTGAGCCGCATGGTTTGACTAAAATCATGCGACCTATTTATGCTCTCTACCCATGCCTCACATAATTTTTTAAAAAAAGTGGCCTTCCCCACATAGTTTCAACTAACCATGCACAATAAAGTTTTCACCCCAAATTTCAGATTCTAGGATCCAAACCTACCCCTAACACTCCCGACACCTCAATGACCTCAAAAGAAATTCACATTCGGCCATATATAGACATTTAAACTGATAATTTATGGAAAACAAAGGATCTGAACCTCACAGAAGAACCAAGTTTTAACATTTTGAGTGAGTTCCTAGATATATCTCATTATAATGAACCTTAAGTTACCATGGGTGTTTGGTAAAATTGTCCTTGAGAAATAATTTGAACTAATTATTGTCTTTTCCCTATATTTCATTTTAGTTTTTTTGAAATCCCAATCTTGAATTCAGTTTAATGTAATTGATAATCATTTTCAACTAATTTATTTGATGAGTTTTGTATCCTTGTTGATTGTTTCAGGGTTTAATATTTATTTTGTGTAGAATCATGAAAATTATAAGACTTTTGAATAGGAAATATGAGGAATCTACTGGTGAACCACAGAAAGTTAATCCACCAATGGAATAGAATATTTCTAAGATAGTGGTGTGTTTTTTCCAATATCTAGGACACCTACATGCACCCATTCTCATTCAAGCATCAGTAGTGGATCTCTGTAGGGATGGATCTCAAAATCATGATCAATATGTTTTTCACCAGAAGTCACCATATTTATGAGACTTAATAGATCATCAAGAGATAGAGGATTGTTTGAAAAATTTTGAGTTTCTTTTGTAGTTATTGGAAATATATGATTCTATTAATGTAAAATGTTCTTACTTTGATATTAATGTACCTAGTAGGATATGATGTTATTTTATAGTGAAAATGAAGAAACATGATCTCTTAGAGTGTAAGGACATTAGATTTCTTTTCACTTACAAGTTCTATCTAGAATCGATGTTCTTGGATAAGTCCATTGATTTTCTCATCCCCCAGTAGGTTGACTGAACTATAACACAATATGTGAACCATTTTTCTAAGCTTGTTCAATTTTATCCTTATGTTATAATGAATGAAAAAATTAATAATCAACAATTTGATATGATTATTTAATACAATATATAATCTTATATATTTATGTTGAATCTCACCTCTTTTGCAGATGTACTAGATAGTACATTGATATCAGAGCCTAACCTGGATGATAAGTCAGGGTTTATGGGAGTTCCTTTTTTTCCAAGTGGTATTTTTGTTAGTTCCTTAAAAGGAAATAGGAAGTGTGATGAGTCATGTGGTGGATCAAGATAGTAGGAATCATCAAAACCTCCTAAAATTCCCGAAAGAGGCCCTAGGAAATTCTTTCAAGGCTAAAAGGTTTTTAATTTGAAACGGGTTTTCATTGAGGCACCCAATATCTATGGTTCATGTGGACATTCAAGTCACCTAAATTTTTTTTAATGTATTTTATACTCCACATAGTGTCATGGTATCATCAACACCTAAATGTACTATGGTGAAAAAAATTTCTTTAATAAATAATGGGTTATATCCACTGTTATCCGGAACAATGATTCTTCCCATAGTGGAAGTCTCCAGAGGAGGTTAATGTGTGTCCTATGATAGTGAGATTTACTATCACTAAAACTTCATCTTTAGTGGATAATTTATTTTATATTAGTCCATCCCACTAATTTATATCAACTCATGTTGTTTATTTGATAAATATTCTTGTGAAGATTTTTTCTAATGTGATGGATATTACTATGCCCCTCAGAACGAAGAGAGAGCATGGTCTTGATTTCCCCTCTTCTATTTTCTCTTTATCAAAGATTGAAGTTACCTATAATTTTTTGGTTCTTATCATGAATCCTCTTTAAGAAATTTTATGTATGGATTGATTTATTTTTCATATGTGCGAAATTGAATTTTATGTTTAGAGGGCCTCTTTTACTATATTCAATTGGGCGTTCCATGATTTCTAGGGAGAATGAGAATCAAGTAAAAGTTAATGAAATCCTTCCTTTCTTGAGTTGGGAAGGGTAATATTGATATTTTATTTTAACTTGGAGAGATAATCTTTGAGTAACTATCTCACTCTTGTTATCATCATGTTTCTTTACATGATTCCATATGATTTATCTGGTTGTCCACCGATAAGAGAGGTAGAGTAATCTATTTATTTAGTACCTATTACTTATAAAGTGTGTTTCCTTCTTACCATATAGAACAAGATAAAATAAATTAGTTAAGGAATCATCTAGATTATTTTTTAAAAATAGATTTATACACCCGAGTGTGTCACCTTGGGTGGTGCCTGTTAGTTTTGAACCATGATCACGAAATCATAGCCATAGTGCATGATCTTAAGTTTTTTTGCCATTAAATTTTTAGATAATGGTTTACCATTTATTAATACCACAAAATATTTATTTATATATTCTCTAAGAATGATTTGAATCTCTAATAGAGGAATTGGGTAGAATACCTATAGTCTTTTGATTTTAAAAATTACTACACCACTAGTATGGGGAATGTCATTGCTAAACGTTTTAGTTGGAAACTTTTTACCCAATACATGAAAGAATAATCATAAGAGTAGAATATTATGACTATATTTTCTCAGTTTCATTTGGGAGTATGGGAGGATGAGATAGAGAATATTCTGGAAAGTGTTTAGTTGACTTAATCACTTCTCAAGACGATTCTTCAGAAGACGTATTTTGATGAATAATTTCATCGCATTAGGTCCTCTCTTTATGGATGGGAGACCATTGATGGGTGGTTTTTCTCTTTATATATTATCTAATATTTTTAGAATTGATGCATCATACTTTTCCGATAAGAAATGATATGATGAGTTATTCAAATAACTCATAGTGGGTTATACACCCTAGATCCATGAATATGTTCTATGATATACAGGGATGATTTTGGTGTCTAGGAATGATGTAATACACCTTTGATTTTTTTATCATTGTTATAATTTTTAACAGGTCAAGACCAAGCACCATAAACCTTTGGGTTTTCTTTAGCTACTTCCAGTGCCGACTTGGACGTCGGATGATATTTATGTGGATTTCAATGTTTTATTTCCACATACACCTTGATGGAATAATGTTATATGAGTTTTAATAAATAGTTTGACAAAATCATCTCACTTTATATGCATTTGGGATACAACCAAATTTGAGTATTTGGGAAGTCTCTATGTGTAATATATTTTCAAATTCTATGGTGTTTATTTCTCTATAGTCTCTGATAGGTATCCTCATTTTATTTCTCTTTTTTAGAGGGTAATTGAGGAGGTGATGGGATCCCAGGCCAGATTGAGTATGGTGTATCATCAACAAATGAATGGTTATACCAAATGAGATATATAGATCCTTGAGGAAATTATATGATCTTTAGTTATCTACTTTAGTGGATATTAAAATAACCATTTAGGGTTGGTTGAATTTTCTTACAGAAAAAATTACAAGTACACTATTAGAATGGATCCTTTTGAGGCCTTAAATGGCTGGCCTTGTAGATATCCATTTTGCTGGACGGAGATTAGTAAAGCTTATTGGTTAGACCAAGATTGGTCAAAGAGATGAAAAAAATGATTCTATTGATTCCTAAAATAATCGAGATGGAAAAGAGCCAGTATAAATCTTATGATGATTGTCGATGTAGAATGATGGAGTTCTTGGTTGGTGACCACATGTTCTTGAGAGGTTCACCATAGTTGGGTCACATATGGCTTGGGAAACATAGAAAGATAACACTGAGGTTTGTGTTTCCTTTTGAGATTTTTGAGTGGAGTGGTAATATGGATTAGTATTTGGAATTTCCACCACAATTGACATTGATAAAAAACGCGGTTCATGTATTACAAATTAGGAGGTATCTTTCCAATCCTTGTCATAACATGATATGGGAATATATTGATGTTGAACCCGATTTATCCATGACTTAGCTTCATGTTAGGATTGTTGATTCCGAGACAAAGGCTATTTATGGGGGATGATACCTTTGGGCCATGTTATATGGAAGAATGGTTTGAATTCACATAATAATTGGGAATGTGAGGAACTAAAGATAGAGAAGTGGCACCATCTATTTGATATGAAATCATATTGATAGGATTTTTAAGGATAGAAAGTATTTATGGTGGAGAGGTTATATACTATTACTTTATTTTAGAAACTTATAACCCCTTGTTTTGATCTTTTATTGTTTGGGTCTTATAATGGGTTGTTTTGGGTGAAATTTGAAAATTTTTGATGATTTTTGGGGTTTTTCATGGATGGCTCACAGTTAGGGAAAACCATGTGGTTTTTCCCAAAAACCAGGTGGCTAGGGTTGAGCCACTAGAAGGGGGCACCGAGTTTCTCCAAACCACATAAACAACCCTATAAACATGAACCCTATGGGAAGAGGGTTTTTAATAGTCATAACATGGTTAGTTTGACCATGTAGAGAACCCATGCACCCCATATGGAAGACTAGTAGGGGAACATGGTTAGGGAACACAGTTACGACTAACTGAGTGGCTCGTAGAGTAAACCATGCACATTTTTTTAATTCCCATGAAAATTTAATTAAAAATACCATGACCCCCATTTAAGATTATAAGCACTCCCATATGACCATAAATTGATTTCTATATCTTTGGAGGCTCTAAATAGGTTATTTTTTTACTCTTACAACCCTTTATCTTGGTGGATTGAATCATTTTTGATCACATTGGATCTCATTATAGTGATTTTTTTTCCTTTCATGTGGTTTTTATTGATCTATTAATCTCTCTTCTTAGAGGGTGATATATTATCATGTTATTGATGTATATAATCTTCATTTTAATGGATATTTATTAAAGTTTTCATTTATTTATATAATATTCTATCTTTCTTTATTAGAGGATCCATTTTCTGGTTTTGTGTTGATTTTATCATGTGATTAAATTTAGGTGGTTCCATAAGCATTTACCCTATAATTCAAACCCTATATTGCATGATTAATATGAAATGAGTTATTAATTGATTTTAAAAAATATATTTGAGATTATTTAATGTGTAATTTAAAAGGGAAATGAAATTTTATAAAACTACCAATTTTAATGGAATTGAAATCATTGGGTGGATTTTGAAAGAAATGATAGCTTAAATTGAATTTCAATTTGATGAAATTATTTTATTATTATTCTTTATAAAATTAGATTAAAATATATGATGATTTAAAATGAACACATTTGATGGAAACCTATTATTTGGTTTTTAAATGAAAAGGCTTGTTGAAACTGAAATTGGTAAATTGAATTGTGATTGATTAAATGATTGGTTTGCCTATGATTGATTGATTAACTATTTGAATAACTTGTGAGCATGATTAGTTAGTAGGTTATTTTGACAAGAACACTAGTACATTGAATACCTATTAATGGATTGATAATGAATGCAGTAACTAAACCAAGTTCCACATGATTTCCTATGATGGGTTTTCTAATGGGGTGTTGATTTATTTCCCATATTGGGACCCCTATTTGGGTTTTGATTTGAGTGTTCACACATATCTTGATTTTTGATGATGAATGAGAAGTGTGAGGATATTATTTTCATAAACTGATGTACCACAAGTCTTATGGGAACAGTTCTTTGTTTTTTTGACCTGATTATAAATTCCAATGATTATAGAACTATTTTATTTTTTCCATATATTTTATATAAATGTTTTATAAAAAAATTTTATTTAAGAATGTTTTGATATATCTACGATCTTTTGATTAGAAATCATATTTTATAAAAAATATCTAAAATCTTTTTTATGTTTTGTTTAATTTAAATTGGGAGAATAAATGGTTTATTGTTGTGTAATTTATTATGGAAAACTTGGTGAGACCATGATGAGATGTTTAGATCACACCCTATGTTTACCTTTAAGAGTTTGTATATTATCTTATACCTGGTATAAGAAAAGGGAAATAACCACTTTGTGGTGGTAGGTGTACTTGATTCATGGGACTTAGAGCAATGGAGGTGACCATTAAAGATGTGATCTACTTGTTACATGGGGTTTATAAGACTTTTTCATGATATATGTTGTTTTTTTATTATGTTATATTTGGGTACTATCCAACCTATTTGAATCTAGTAATTTCTCCATGAATAGTGTTGACATAATAACACTTATCATTTATCATCCATTGTTTTTTTCGGAAAAATAATTCCTCTTTTATTATTGTATGATTATAGGTTCTAGTTTCCAACCCATGGGGATTGGGAACAACCTTTAGGCTATATCAGGACCATCTCGAGTATCAGTGTACCAGGGTATCTAATATCGTTACTAAAATGAATCCTAGGAAATTATTAGAATATTTATTTTAATATGAAAGGATGTGAACCTGCAACATCCTAACCTGAGAGCCCCCTTAACAATTTTTCTGATTTGTTGTGTCACATGGTATCAAGCGCACCTCCCCATATGAGAGAGGTTATCGACTCGAAGAGAGGGTCCAAGGTGGTATAGTGGGAAATATATACCCTCATATTAGAGTGAAAAATAAATATCATAGATAAAAATAGAACAAATAAATCATAATAAAATAGATGGAACAAAAAAAAACTATCAAATGTGTAAGCTTAAATAACTAAGAAAAATAATAGTAATCAAAATCCTATAGGATGAGTTATATACATGATGATTTCATGTCCTACTGATATAAAAAAGGTAAATAAGAGATACTATAGATATACATATACACCATGATATAAAAAATACAAAAATGTCCAAAAGGATGATTCTATAAAATCACAATCTACAACCAAAAAAATATGTTTTTGTAGCGCCACCCTTTAACAACACTAAAAAAATCACTGATAAAGGGGGTGCCTTTATCAATTCTAAAAAATCAGAGATAAAGGGTCACTTTTAACACTGCTAAAAAAGTTTTGTTAAAAGTGACCTTTTATCAGTGCTTTTTTTAGCGCTGTTAAAGGGCCCCCTTTTATCAGCACTTTTGTTATTAGCGCTATTAACGGGGTGGCTTTATCATCGATTTTCCCCTATCACTGATAAAGGGTATATTTTAAAAAAATATTTTATAAAAAATAATATATAGTGATATATAAATATATAATTATATTTATATTGATATAAATATAATATATATGTTTTAATTTTTTTTAGATAAGTATAAATAAACATTTCCACTTAATATATCAGATATGTAGTGAAAATAGCTTACAAAATATCTTTAAAAAATTATTAAATAATAATTTTCTTATTATCATCGACTAATAATCATTTAATAACAATTTTATGACAAAAAAATCAAAATAATTAATAAAATATCTAAAATAAGTTGAAAAAAAACTATAACTTCAAACGACTATAAATTTTGATCCGAGTGTCCGACTGAGCTCTAAAATATATCAAATTGAAGCCTGTGATGAGATATACACTCTAGTGACAAAAGGGATCTATATCTCACATTTTTTGAGGCCAAAAGGCCCATAAGGCCTCTAAAAATATGTTTTTAGTTCAGATACCAATTTTTTTTAACATTCGATGGAATTTCAGCCTCGTTTCAGGGGGTCTTTTTGACCTTTTTCGTTGGGGACTGAATTTATTCTAGGGGGTTATATTTATATTAATATTATGGCTTTGAAATTTTATAATTTTTCATAATGTAATGTTATTTATAATCAATTATATAAAAATATATACATATTTTTTATATATTTACCGCTAAAAATTTAATTTTACAAATAAATAATTAAACATATTTACATATATAGAATATTTATCAATATATAAGGCTTATATAAATAAAATAATAATATCCATTTTATTTAAAATAAAAATATATTAATATTTATATACCTATATGATGTGTGTGTGTGTATTTGTGTGCGTCTGTATTGAAAAACTGAAATATATTATCTATATATTCTAAACATATATATGTATATACATATTAATATATAATATTTGTAAATATATATAAATATGTGTAATTATACTTACAAATACACATATAATGTTTTTGTGTGTGTGTATTATATATATATATATTTATAAACATACAAAAAAGAATATTTTATAAATGTATTTAAAACTAATCTTGTTAATTTAAATTAATATACGAATAAATATATATATATATATATATTAATATAAGGATATATATATATTTATATAACTAAATATATATTTTAATATAACTATATATATATACATTAATAAAACTAAATAAATATATATAAATAAATAGAAATATTAATAAATGAAGAGAAAAGAAATATGGTGGAGTGGTAAAGACTTCGGTATGCATGCAGTAGGCCCAGAGTTTGAATCCATGGAAAAACAGGTCACGCGCGTGGGTAGAATAAAGGCTAGCACTGTTAAAGGGTGGGTGGGGGAGCTGTTAAAGGGTGGGTGAGGGCGTGCGGGTTGGGGTGTGCGGGATAGGGTGGGGGTGCTGTTAAATGGGGATTCAAGCGTTGTTGAAGCCCCTCCTGAGTTGTAGAAATATATTTTTTATTTTTTTAATGTTTTTCTAACTTTTATCAGTTCTTTTAAAAAAGCGTTGATAAAAGGGGTCCTTTATCAGCACTAAAAAATCGCTGATAAAGGACCCATTTATTAGAGAAATTTTTGGAGCTAATAAAAGACCCCCTTTATCAGTATGTTTTTCAGTGCTGATAAAAGGGTCCTTTATCATCGCTTTTCTAAGCACTGATAAAAGGGACCCCCTTATCTTCCTCTCGATTAATAGTGATTTTCTAGCACTATTAATGCCATTTTCTATCCCTGATAAAAGACATATTTTTAGTTGTGATCATATGATCGATCCTCTACTCCCATGCTCCAAGATCTAAGTAAAATATATCAAGAATCTATAGTAGGGAGCTTAACCTTATCCATACTTGCAGTCATGAAGTCTACTTGGGTTCCAAAGGTGGCCTGAGTTGAGTGTGATATAAAATTATTAAATGGCCACCAAAAGTATCTATAAATAATCCATCTAGTGGGTATAACAATATATGTGTGTGGGTAAAGAAAATATAAGTAATGCTAAAGAATAAATACCAACCAGACCAGGTTCATATATGACACATGGTTGTCTCTACCTTCTTCAACGTAGGCTAGAATGAGTCTTATCAGTAACCACATATATATATAGTAATCAAACACACATATAATATAATATAATATAATATATAATATGTATACATGTATGTTCACACTAAACGTGAGTACATTTAGACCCATATTCATGGATACTAGGTGCTAGCTGGGCACAGGGTGTAACTTAGGTTTCCAAAACTATTCTAATGAGCCAATGGCTCTAGCAAGGTTACAATCCCACAATCTCATACAAATAGGAGACATGATGACTATCAATATAGGTGGTGGGGTGAGTCTTCATAGCCAACAATCAATATAGAGTAATGTGCAACTTCATGAACATCACCCAAATAAATGTATAACCATGTGATACTTCATTATCAACACCCAATATAAGGGAGTGTGAAATTCCAGGATCAATAGAATCTTTATCTATTGTTCACCAGCCAATAATAAGTGAATAATAATAATAATAATAGTAACATGAGGGATCAACTCTAATGCATGTATAATAAATTTAAATAATTTTACCAAAGGTTCTTAGTTTATATAATTCACATTTGTAAATATATAACATGTGGAATAGAATTTCCACCCAACTCCATTTAAATTAATCTATTCAGTTTTATTGGAATGGGAAATCCATTATAGTGAGAAGACAAAATCTTTGGAGGTGCTTTGGTCAACTATAAAATTATATAAAAGAGTGAAAATAAGGTGTACGAGATTACACCAAAATAGCATCATTGAAAAAAAGAAGAATGACCAAATGAGCCTAAAGATTGAAGAGATTACTTGGAAGAATACAACATGACAAAAGGAAGTTTAATCTAAGTTCAGATAAATGAGTTATCAAGATGACTAGGCGAGGAGTAAAAAGATCCTACATGAGAGGAAATACGTGTTCTATCCACTGGAGTAAAAGGGAAAATAAGGTTGAGGTCTTTAAAAAAATTAAAGGAGAAATGGTAATTTTACCCCCAAAATTGGGTCACATGGTTTGGCTACATGGTTTTCCGAACCGTACACAAACCGTCCTTCCTCCACTGTCCAAGAACCCCCTCACACAGGCTAGGTTCATAGTTTGACTATCCATGGACAACCAAGGTGAAATGGATATGAAATGTTTCTGAGATAAATCGCATGGTCATGAAACCTAACTCGTACGATTTCAGACAAACCATGTGGCCTCATTAGTACAACAAGTTCTCCACATGGTTGAGTCATATATTTAGTACTAACCAATTACTAACCATGTGACCCACCCTGTTTCTCCATTTTTTGAGATCTGAGCTCCAAACAAGACTTGGATTCTCCTAAAACCTTCCATAGGTCATAAATAATGATTACCAAGATTATACAAAGGTATTAAAATGAAAAAAATGAGATTTACCTTTTTGAAAAGCCAGTTCATTATAACCTCCCCGTATTAAGGCAACTCATCCCCGAGTTAGCCTTCAGAGAGTAAAGAAGAATTGTTTGAGATAAGATTTGGACAATGGGATTGTATATCAGCTTCCCACTCCAAAGTCTCATTTCACACCCTGACCTCAGATACTCTTTATTTTTATCCTTTATTTGTCTTAGATATTTGGGTCAAGGATTGGGTTTGATTCCAAGTAAATTTTTTGTGTTTTTGGAATGTTTTCTTAGGGAAGCATAGTTATTGCATGGTTAGTAGTGACCGTGACTACACCATTTGGATAGTGCTGGCTGAACAGAACTGACCACACAGCTTGTGCATGGCCATGCGGTAAGTACCATGTTTCCACATGGTTTTTATTCCTTAGACAGAGGGGTCCTCACAGTTATCGTATGGTTTGGAAAACCATGTGGCCAAACCATGCAGACATGCCAGGTCATTAAAAATACCATTTCTTATTTCTCTCTCTCCTCAATTTTATCCATTATGGTCTCCTCCTTCCTCCTTCAACCAAGGTTCACTAGGGGGTCCTCCTACACCTCTCTACCTTTCTCTCCTTCTTCCATGGATGTCCCTTTATGGTCCCAAGGAAATAACTCTTGGATTTTTGGATAATTTATTCTTTCTTCCTCATTCCCTCGAGGTTTATAGGGTTTCTCTTTGTGGGATTTCTTCTCAGCCAAACCCTATGGTTAGGGTTGGATAATGTGATTCATTTTTCTTATGGCTAGAAAGTTGGGATCATTCGTAAGGACCTAATCTTCCTCCCATTGAAGCCTTGTTCCATCCGCACTTGATTTAAGGTAGGCGCTTCCAAAATTTTCTTTCCGAAATGATCTATTGTCACATGTATGTTTTTGAATTACTTCTTAAATGTTATTCAAAACTATATTATATATAGGAATTGTTTTTAATGATGTTTTTATGTTGTAATAAGTTATAAAAAATAGTTTTTCAAGTGGGTTTTTTGAAATTCCTTTGTTATTTGAAAGTGGAATTGGGGTTTTGTGTGAAATGTTAATCCCGTGATGTTGTGTTGGTATTGTGGGTTGTGAACTTGGTTTGGTTATGTACAGTTTGGTAATGTTATGGCATGGTAAAGGTGTTGAAAGTTTTCAAAAGGGTTTTATGACCTCAAGATAATTTTTTTATCTTTTTTAAATAATACGGATGGTTGGTTATGGTTTTTAAGAAAATGGTGTTTTATAGAAAGGGTTATTTGAGTTTTTTCATGGGTGTTTGGTGTTCCATTGGATGTTGGAACATCCATGGATGCACTTGGTGGACACATGGATGTGACCTCAAATAAATATCACACTTTAAAATGGTATTCTTGAAAAATATAGGTTTCTCAAATGGATTTTGGTTTTAAAATAATGTTAGTCCCCTTGGGAGACTTATAAAGAATGTTTTAAGTGAGACTTTGATAACGTTTTGAACCAAGTGTTTTGGAAAACACAGTTTTAAATGAGTTCCTTAAGGTTGAGCCATTTGGCTTGGAGATATGTTTTAACATGATTTTCAAAAGGGTAAAGGCTCATTTGTTAGCTGTGAAGTGATTTGGTGTGTGTTTGGAACTTAAGGGCCTGTTTAGAATCTCCACCTATCCTATGAACTTTTAATCTAGTATTGGAATGGCATGAAATAGATTCTAAGGAATGTAAATCCCCATTTAGCATTGTTAATTTCGAAGAGAAATTTTGGAAGAGTTTGTGGTTTGTTAATGATGTGTGCCCGATTGGAAACCCAAAATGTTTAATGAAATGATTTAAACAGCTATATAGTATAGCGGCCCGGTTGGAACCTTGAATTGTGAAATGCATATGTATGTATACATGGAACCTTTATAAGAGGACTTTACATTAGGGGTTATTATATATTGGTATCCATGTTTGGGGTAGGATAGTGCAGTGACAATCGTTGAGCTGAGTCACATGTACACTGGCCTCCTACTTACACAGTATTACAATTACCATCATGGGTTCCTGGGCCTCTCATAGATGATTGAGTAGTAGTAAATTACCAGACTCGATTAGATGGTTTGGTACCCTATGGAGTTGTAGATAGGACATGAGGGATGTGCCATTAGTGATTCTAGGATATATCATCCAGTTGGTTAATGACTTAGGTGCTTCACCACACACCGATAGGTGGTTCCGAACTGAGTACATCCAGGGGTTGTCTAAGGATTTTTAGGATCACCCATGGTTATCTTTTATATTACATGTTTTTTTCTAGACTAGTTTCTAGTCAGTACTGTTTATCTGTTACTTTTTTGCACTACCTTGGTTTATTTATTTGGTATTTTTTTAAAAATAAAATTTTGTTTTGGAAATGGTATATGGTGTTTGTTGGTTTTCAAAATGGGAAAATGGTTCTTGTTTATTAAAATTTGAAAACCCTAATTTTTATGAATTTATCTCAAACCTATATTTGTGGAATGTTTTGGGAATGGAAACATTTGAAAACTATGGTTATGTTTGGCATTCCTACTGAGTATCTCAGTGCTCACATCTATTCTATCTTTTCAGTTACATGTTACCTTTGTTCAAGTTCCTTGAATCAGGTTTTTGTTGTAGGTAAGGGCTGGTCTTGAGGTTGGGGGTGACCGAGAGGTCACATGGAGATCGTGGTGGCATGGTTTCATTATCATTTTTGAAATTTGTTTTGGATTTTTTAGTTATATTATATATCTAGGCCATCTTTTTAATTATTTATGTTCATTTTCTATCACTCATGGCTTGTTTGGTTCTTTACATAGTTATACTAGTTTTTTGGGCTAAAATAATTCCCTTTAGTTTAATGTTTTGATTCCTGACACTAGTTGCTAGCCTGTGGGGATTGGGAACACCCCTCAGGCCATACCGTGGACCGGCTTGGTTAATCGGTTAAGGGTCAACCCAAGCTAGTTCATAACAGAATGGTACAAGAGTTTCCCCTTGATGTTTGGGGTTTCTGGAAGATGGAGATTATGGTTGTTGGGGATAAGGAGGTTGGTCACGGGTCAGTGTCTGATCCCCACTGCTCATGAAGAGACTAGAGTTACCCGAGGAAGTCTGGGATTGAGTCTTTAGTCTTGGTTTGTTTTGGCATTTTTGGATGAAAATGGAGGCAAGACAATGTTACATCATGACATCACTTGGAGTAGTGACCCATGTGGAGTCATGGTACATATTTTATGTTCCTCCTAGTTGTTTGTACTTACTCTGGTCATGGCTCACTACCATGTCGCTGAGTTAAGAAAAACTGTTAGTCCCACATTCTAGTATTTCATCGTGAGTTGTGAAATTTCTTGGGTTCGGTTGGTGCTATTATTCTTTTAGAAAATTTAAGTGGGTTTTAAAATGAAAATGATTTTCATAAAATGGTTTAAAATTAATTTTTTTTGTTTTAAAGAAAAAATGTTTGAATTGAAAATTTGGTAAATGTTTAGATTTAATGAGGAAGGAAGGATGTAACCCTTGGTATTCATTATAGAGGATCACATGTGTGTGGGTATGTGTGGAAAGTGCATGGGGGGAACTTGTTCTTGGATGATGTAAGTGGATGTGTATGGACACACATGTGATGGTTCATGAGATTCCATAGGTGGGTTTTTGAAATTAGAGGCTTAGCCTTGTTTTTTTTTCAAAGGGAATTTTAATGTGAAAAATGATTTCAAAAATTGGTTTTTCATGAAAAGTGGGTTTTGTTATTTGAGAAATTGGACTTGGGATAATATAGTTTTTGGATTTTAATGAAAATTGTTGATTTTGAAAAAGAGGATTTTTTGGTATTGGTATTTTTTGCTTCTGGGCCGGTTTTCTTAGCTCAGGGTGTGCTTTTCGAGTTTTGTGTTGGCTTGATGATAGTTTTGGATTATGTTCCTCTTTTTTATTAGAGTATGATGCCCAGAATGGTTCTTAATATTTTCAATGAGTAATTCCCAGTTCCTGATTCTTCTTAGATGATTTTTTCTTTTGAGGAATTCGTGGTCTGTTAGAGGTAGTTGAGTGGTTTGATGGAAGTATAGAATTTTTTAGGGTTGTTGGGAACTCTTATGGTTGTTAAAGTTTGTGTCATTTAGGTTGTTGAGGGTCCAGTTCTAGACCAGTGGAGGTTGAATGTCTGTCTGTCATTGGATTTTGGGTTGTAGTTGGTGGTGGCTGGGTTTTTCAATGGTTTCCCATCTATAGAGTAGGGTGTGCTGGAGGAATATTTTTTTCTTTCAAAATAATGTTCAACAATGCCGGTTTATGGTTTGTTAGAACATTCTTTTATGTGCCACCCATGTGGCTGGTTTAGGCATTCTAAGGGGCCTTGTTTCATCTCTCTGAGGCCTCTCTATCGTGTGACCATTTGGATCGCTGGGGAAAGTTTTGTAAGAAGTTTTATTTTGGGAAGTAAACATGATCGTTGAATTATATTGCTTGATTTTGAGGCATAAGATGCTTCCGTGATCAGATCGCCAGCCTCAAGTCTTGGGGTAAAGCTCGCACACAGTCAGGATTTGTCAAGTGTGTATGAAACCTCGACCCAGTTTATGTTTTCCATATGTGGATGGTAACATCTTAAGTTTTATTTCCTTTATTTCTTAGAAAGGGAAATTTCATCATTCCATTTTAGTAGTGTGATGGACTTATACTACCACAATCTGAGTGACCCTATTTATTCTAAATGTGATTTGTGATTTTTTTTTCTTAAAGTGTGTTTGACTCTCGTATGGGTTGTTTCAGTGGTGATCTTTTGAGGAAGGATGAGTTTTTTGGGTGGATGATGCTTTGGGTCCACCATATTTATTGGGTTTTCTCAGGGGTTTCCCCTAGTGTTGTGGGATTTAGCCAGTGTGGAGAGTTTTCAATTCCGACGGTGTTGTGAATCACCCTTGTTCGAATGTTTTTTGGTTTCAGAGAAATTGTACTCATCCAATGTCCCGGTAGGCTGGGTAGTTTTGTGATAGATTTTTCTGCATGAATAATTTTGGTGGATCTGTTTTGTTGTGATAATGGAGTTGTTATATTTTGGGATTAAGAATTCTTTAGTTTTTGGTTGCGGAAAGGATGCTTCATGGTCAGTGTGTGGAATTTGTCTAAGTTGGGTTGGGATTTCCAGCATTGCCCCCCTGGGGGGTGTGATAAGGTTTTGAGGTCTTCAAGCTTGTTGAGTTCTTGTGGTGGGGAGAACCCTATAGTGTTATCTCTCAATATAGGGATTTAGATTCTTCTTCAATCGGTCAGTTGTGACATGTGGAGAGTAAATTCAACCTAGGATTCTTGCTTCTCCCATGGTTTTGGTTGGAAATGGACTTGGGTCTTGGTTAACGATTGTCATAGCGACTTTATGGGGGAAGAATGTGTTTGTGGGAGGAGAATTATCACACCCCAACCTTAGATACTCTTTATTTTTATCATTTTATTAGTCGTAGATATTTGGGTTCTGTTTTGGGATTGACTGAAGGACACAATTTTGAGTTTTTATAAGTTTTTGGAAAGTTCTCTTAGGAGATCACGGTTACCACACGATTAATAGTAACCATACAGACACCGTGTGACTGGTGCTGGCCGGACAGAACGAAACACATGACCCACACACAACCATGCGGTAAGTACCAGGTTTTTGTGTGGTTTCTCTTTATTGGATATATTGGTCCACATGGTTACCACACAGTTTGGAAAACTGTGAGGTAAAACCCTGTGGAAGCTCCAAGTCATTGAAAATCCCACTTCTTATTTTCCACCCTTTTCTCTTTTACCCATTTTAGGGATCCTCATCTCTCTTCCAACCAATGTGCACCAAGGGGTCCTCCCAAACCCCTCTCTCTTGTTCTCCTTCCTCCATGTAAGGCCATTAATGGTCCCAAGGTAATATCTATTGAATTTCGGCCAATTTTTTCCCAGTTCTTCGTTCCCTCTAGGTTTCTAGGGTTTCTCTTTGGGGGATTTATTCTTTGTGAAACCCTTGGATTATGGTTGGATAATTTGGTTTTTTTCCTTCTGGATAGGGCATGGAGATCGTCCGTAAGGCCCTAATATTCCTCCCGTTGACGTTTTGTTCCATCCACACTTTATTTGAGGTATTAGTTTCAAACTTTTCCTTCTAAAATGATCTATTGGAACATTTTTATTTTCAAATTGATTATTAAATGTTATTATCACCTACATTATATCCATGTATTGTTGTGAAGGGTGTTTTTATATTGGTAGATATTATAAAAAATAGTTTTTCAAGTGGTTTTTGTGACATACCTTTGTTATTTGAAAGTGTAATTGGGGTTTTGAGTGAAATGTTAAGCCCATGTGATGTTGTGTTGGTATTGTGGGTTGTGAACTTGGTTTGTGTGTGTATGGTTTGGTAATTTTATTCAATGATAATGGTTTTGAATGGTTTTTGAAAGGGTATTGTTTTATGTTATTTAAATAATATTGATGGTTGGTTATGGTTTTTCCGAAAATGGTGATTTATGGAAAGGGTTCTTTGAGTATTTTCTTTGGTTTTTGGTTTCCCATTGGATGTTGGGACATCCATGGGTGCACTTGGTGCACACATTGATGTGCCCTCAAATAAATATGACACTTGAAAAAAGTTATTCTCACTAAATCATTGTTTCTCAAATAGATTTTTGTTTTCAAATAAAGTTAGTCCCCTTAGTATAATTATAAATAAGGTTTTAAGTGAGACTTTAATAAAGTGTTGAACTAAGTGTTTTGGAAAACATGGTTTTAAATGTGTTCCTTATAGTTGGCCTGTTTGGATTTGAGACATGTTCTGACGTGAATTTGAAAAGGGTAAAAGCTTGTTTGGTAGTTTTGAAGTGATTTGCTATGTGTTTTGGAACTTAAAGGCCCATTGGCATTGTCAGCTATCCTAAAAACTTTTAACCTAGTATTGGAATGGTGTAAAATTGATTTTTAGGAATGTAAAATCCCTTTTAGAAATGTGCATTTTAGAGATATGTTATGGAAAGTTTTGGGGTTTTTTAAGGGTGTGTTCTTGGTTGGAAACCCAAAATGTTTTATGAAATGATTTAAATGGATATATAGTATATCAGCCCAGTTGGAACCTTGTTTCATTAAATGAATATTTATGTATATGGGGAACCTTTATTGGAGGAATTAAACTTAGGGTTCATTGTATTTTGGTTTCAGTATTTGGGGTAGGCAAGTGTAGTAACAACAACTGAGCTGAGTCGTGTGTGCATTGGCATCCTACAAAAAAAGTATTACCATTACCACCATGGGTTTCATGGTGTCTTATAGATGATCGAGTGATGGTAGCTTACCATCCCTGATTAGATAGGTTATTACCCTCTGAATTTGTAGACATGCCATGAGGGAAATGCCATTGGTGAGGCAAGGGTAGATTATCCAGTTGGTTATTGACTTAGGGGGTTCACTATACACTAGAAAGTGGTTCCGAAACAAGTACATCTTGAGGTCGTCTAGGTATGTTTAAGATCACCCATATTTATCGTTTATATTGCTTGTTTATTTTTTCTATACTAGTTTATATTTTTCAATGTTTATTTTTTACTTTTTAGCATTGCCCTGATTTATTTATTTGATATTTTTTTTGTAAAATGACATTTATTTTTGGAAATGGTATATGGTTTGTGTTGGTTTTCAAAATGGGAAAAAATATTTGTTTCTTAAAATGTGAATACCCTACTTTTTATGACTTTATATAAAACCTTTGTTAGTGTACTATTTTGGGAATGAAATAGTTAGGAAACTATGGTTATCATTGGAATTCCAACTAAGCATCTCAGTGCTTAGGCCTATCCTATAATTTTAGTTGCAGGTTCCATTTGTTCATGTTCCTTGGATTAGGTGCTCATTTTGGGATAGGTTTGGCCTTGTGGTTGGGGGTGACTGAGAGTTCACACATAGATTGTGGTGGCTTGGTTTTGTTTTTAGTTTTGTATTTTGTTTTGGATATTTCAGTTTTATTATATATCTGGGCCATCTGTTTAATTATTTATGTTCAGTTGTTAGCTATCATGGCTTGTTTGGTTCTTTTTATCACAATCCTAGTTCTTTTGGGCTACAATTGTTCTCTTTAGTTTAATGTTTTGATGCATGACACTAGTTTATATCCAATGGGGATTGGGAACGCCCCTTGGGTCATACGGTGGACTTACTCGGTGACCGGTTCTGGGACAACCTAGGCTAGTTTGTGACATTTCACCCTTTACTCGGCCATGCTTTTATAATACCCATACTAAAGGAACTGACCTTCATCAGAGTGTCTTCACAATATGATCCACAATACACACTAGATACTCCTAGAAGGAAGCTTCCACCTCTAACTAAACCATATCACATTTTTGAATATGTGATGGGTCTAGATAATATCAGTGAATATGAGATATGTGAAATAAATCATGCATAGGCTCATATCTATGAGGAAGTGATATCTGGTAAGTCACTGGTCTAATTCACTCCAAAACCTCAAAGGGTCCAACTAATTGAGGAAAAATCTTACCCAAACTTTGAATTCATCGATGGACCAACCCTGGAGAAAATCACATGAAAACCTGATCTCTGAACGTAGAATCAAGTGGCCATCAATAATTATTGGAATATTGCTACTGTTTGGACTGAGCTGTCAACATGTGACTCATGATCAACTAGACATATTATGTAGTTTCATGGATAATATTTGGTTCATAAAAATCTGCCTCCCCTAACTCTAACTAGCATAGAGGTGATTATAAAGTCTTACTGTATAAGCATTCATAAGGATCCATCTAGATGGTAGCTTGAAATATATTATTATAATTGGAATAAAATAAGGGTATGTGTTTCTCCTAAGAACCCTGAATGTCTAGGACACATGCAAAAATCTTTTCCTCCAACACCTGAATCATATTCTCTATGTAACCATTGGTCTAAGGGTGATAGACTATACTTTGAAGAAACTATATACCAAAGTCCTTTTTCATCCCTTTACTAAAATGAAACATGAAGTGGGAATCCCTATCTGATATGATAAAACCTGGAAATCCATGAAGATATATGACCTCCCTGATGTATATCCTCCCTAGTTCATCTACTAAGAAGGTTTATTGAACAAGTAATAAGTGTAAGAACTTTATCAACCAATAAAAAACTTCTAAAACTATATCTTTTTCATTAATGTGATCTTGTAAAACCAATCATGATGTCCATGGAATCATCATCCCATTTCCACTCAGGAATGAACAAAAGCTATAAAGGTCATGTCGATCATTGATGTTCCACCTTTACTAGAAAATATCTAGAAAAATGAAGGTTAAATATGGTTATATCCCATTTTATACAAGGGCACCAATATTAGAGACATAAGTCTCAATGTATCTTGGTAAAACCAGGATGTACTACCAAAGACGAGACATTAAATTCTCACATTAGATCATCTTGGATGTCTGTTGAGACCCAAAAATTCACATGAAAGCAGAAAGTATTATGTCATCCATGATACAACCATAATACGAATCATCATATGATATAATTTATCTCAAGACTTGACCCTCTAGATATGAGAGTTTCCTCATTATCAGCCATTCCAGAAGGGTATAAGTCACCACTAAGGCTAAGTACATAGTCTTTCCATGATCCTCCCAAACCTCAACATGAATTTATGAAAACAAGTTCATGAGCCTCCACTCACCACTGGCCTCCTGAACTGCATGGGTCTATGTCTTATGGATTAGAGCATTGGCTACAACATTTAATTCTCAAGGAATATAGGCAAGCTTTAAATATAAGGATTGTAAGTATTCCAAACATATCCACTTTATGAGATTTAGATCATGTAGTGAGAAGATGTACTTGATACTTTTTTGTTCTATGAATGACATAAAATTCTCTACAAGAAATTAATTCCTCTAACAGTGAAAAGTGTGAACTACAACCGCTTGATTGAGATCGTGTGTTGGGTAATTCTGCTCGTGAGGCCTCAACTGACGAGAACCATATACTACAACATTCTCATCCTACATCATAAATTATCCCAACCTAATACCTTATGCATTATAATAAATAGTATTGCTCCTACCTGGATCTTCTAGAATCAATATTGGTGCTGAATTCAATATTCCCTTCAACTCCTGAAAGGCTACTTCACAAGATTTTAACCATATGAATTTCACAAGATTCTTAGTCAAGCCCATAAGAGGAACTTATAGGAATAATAAATACTATATAAGGTATCTATAATACCCAGATATCCCCAATAAACTTCATATATCAAATAATTTATTTTAATTCTTTTAGGAAACTACATCTTCCACCTTATTGGGGTTTACTAATACTTCTAAATATGAGATGATGTGACCCAGGAAGTGAACTTTTTTGATAAAATAGTGAAATTTTCTAATATTAGAGTAAATCTCGTTTTTCCTCAGTGTATTAAGCATGACATCAAGATGTTGGGAAATTTCATATAGAGAGAAATAATACAATAGATTTTCATCCACAAAGACTACCATGAATGAATCTTGGTATGGGTGAAAAACCTGATTCATCAGAGCCATAAATATAGAAGGAATGTTTGTGACACCAAAAAAAATTACTATGTACACATAACGACCACAACTATTTGAGAAAACTATGCGATGTATGTATAAATACCTAAGACAAATATAATAATATCCTAAACTAAAATCAACATTTAAGAACACTCTCTCTCTTTGGAGCTGATTAAAGAGGTTTCTTATTTGATGTAGTTGATACTGATTCTTAACCATTAGCTGGTTCAACCATCAGTAATCCACACAAAGACAATGTTTACTATCCTCCTTCTTGAAAAAAGAACCGGTGAACCCCAAACATATGTTCTAGGTTAGACAAATCCTTTAGGATTAAGTCTTGAAACTATCTCTTGAGATTTAGAAACTCCATAGGTACCATTCTATAAGGAAGAATGTATAGTAGTGAAACTACTAGAACTAGCTTGAAGGTGAATTCTACCACTCACTAGAGGTTTCCTAGAGAAATAAGCAGGGAATACATCCCTGGAATGATCCACTAAAAGAGGAAAAATAATAGTTCATATTCCCTAATGATCCAAGGAAAGACTAAAAACCAGGGCTACCACCCTTCCTAGACCCTGATGCTCAGGTCCATCTAGAGACACATAAACATCCCATTATCCCTTGTGGCTATGTCTACCACCCTCTAGTGATATAAAAATCACCCTATAAAGATAAAAATTAATATGGGCTTGATAGGAAACTAACTTATCTATCTTGATAATTACATCGAACCCTGTCATGTCATGCACTAAAAGATTCCACTGAAAGAGATACCTACCTATCTCAATGGTAAAATACTTAAAATGATGAAGGATATCTTATCAAGTACCAAAAAGGGTATTGAGCATAGTAATACACTATATTGTGGTCCAAACTTCCTAGAATTTCATTAGATATAAAATAGTGCAACACAACTGTATCAAATAAACCAGACACTAATATAGAGGCTACTAGAATAGTACCATGAATGGTAGAAGGACAATCTCTTTGATAATATATTATAGGCCACACTACATGTAAATATCCCATACTATGACTGTAAGTCATAGCTTGAATTTACTGGGTAGGTCTTCTCTACAGGTACTATAACTCCTAAGTCTAACTACCTCTTCCTCAGCCACCACCTCAGCCTGAGCGATTGGTAGTATTCCTATTACCTTCATTGCAAGATAATAATGGTATTACTTTTTAACTTGGAAGAGGTGCATATCCCATATCACTAAGAAATTGTGGAAACTCTATAATAAGTGATAGATATTCCCCATCCGACTAAAACCTATGTACTTCAGTGGATAATTTATACACTAAGGTTTTGTGTGTCCTAGACTCCCACATTGGTGACATATTAGGAAACTGTCACTACAAGCTGTCTGACTACTTAAATCCCTATGATAAACCCTAAAAACACTACTTAATTCTTCTTGAAGAACCACTAGTAGGTCTACATGATGAATCACCATAGATCACACCATCGACTTCCCTCAAAATTTTCTTAGTGATGAGGGATTTCTTTACTATCTGAGGAAAAGTCTTCATCCAAAAGACATTAACCTTTGATCATATGGCATATACCAGACCATCCTCAAATAACCTCACAGTCATAATATCATCACCCACTAGAGTCGTGGTTAATCACTATAGTTTAGTAAAATGAGAATAATATTACATGAAATACATGGATCCATACTGAAGGTTCATAAACTCTCTAGTACAGTCATCCCTTAGTGTATGGGGAAATAAATAATAATAAAAGATTGAATGGAATTCCTCCCAGACCATGTATCGATTCCAGTATACCTAGGTAATGAAATCCCACCATCGCTTGGAATAACCACATCACATATAGCTAGTGAGTTTAACCCTCTAATTTATAAGTGTCTCAAGATGTTCAAAAATAGAAAGAATGGCCTCCATCCATGACTCCACAGTATGAGGTCTTCAACCCTAAAGAAAGTGGGAGGAATATACTGTTGGAACTCCTGATTCAACTGTACCATAGTCAAGGAAGTTCAAGAAACACCTTATATAGAATACATCATTCAAAATAAACCCTATTAATAATTGGTTCTAGTTCCCATATTAGGAGAAAAAGGTGGTATCATGGTAGGCACTATAGGATGTATCACTGGTGTCTTAGGGCCCACTACCACCGGTTCATGGTTATCACCACCTTATTGGAGTATGATACAATGGTTCATGGTGGAATGATTATACAATGAAAAACTCACCCTCAAAAAATTATTTTCCAGTTTAAAAGAGTACAGATAGTTAACAGGATAAGTACACAACCTTCATATGAAAGGGATTACACCTCTTTGCATGCTCCAAAATCCTGGTTTAGGTGGTAAGGAAAAACCATAACAGGTCATACAAAATGTAAGAGACACCCAAATACACACTACTAAGGACAAGTTTGGGTATAGTTCTTGTATAATATGATATTGGTTCCTGTATATGGAGTTTCAATTAAAAGGTATAGAAAAAATCCATTAATATTAAATTGGAATTCCATTCAGCGGTAACCTTTCATTTAAAAGTTTATATTTGATTTATTTATTACTCTTTTATATAAAAATGTTGATTTATACTAAAGTTTATTTAAATGTGTTTCCATTTACAATTTTTAAAAGTCTTATTCTTTATAAATTACAATTAGCACACCATTTAACTGTAACCTGACTATTTCATTTAGTATCAGGATATAACAAGTCATTAGCAGTGATTTTATTTCATGTATCACCCTCATGATTTATAGAAGTTCTTACTTCATAATTTACCCTTGGAATTAAAGTAATCAAATCAACTAGCACTGTTTAGATCCATGGAACTAGTAGGCTTAGAACCCACAACATGATATAATCAGAAAATTAAGGTTTCATCACCAATATATACAGGAAAATACCATTTAGATTGATTTATGAAATTTAAATAACACATTTATATTTTTCCTAAAATAAATGTTATCACATTTTAATATATAATAATCAAGGAACTAACCAAATGTAATAGGCTATTTCATATAGAAAGTAGATATGGGATGGAACAATGAATGACATATTGGTCCTAATGTGCCTATAATGATGTATGAGATTCCAATTCCTTACCTTAGTAATCTAGGGAAAATTTATTCCATAACAATAACAATACCAATATTAATAACATCACAAAAAATGTGCGTCACCCAACAGTAAAATCAAATCAACTGTAACTGGAGAAGAATCAGAACACCAATAACCCATCCAAGGTAATTTTTGTCTCCATATATATGTTTTAGATACTCATATGCACACGATATTTTCCAAACTCCATTACATCCTAGTCTCCTATATAATACCCAAATAGTAAGAAAAAAGGAAAATAACCCTTGAAACCACTTTTTAATTTCCTGACCTGGGATCCCCCATAACTTGGGCCCCAATTTGGTGGGTGACATGGACTCAAGTGGACACCCTGGAAACCAGAGGTTGTTGATTAAAAGAGAGGGTCTAGGGTGGTATAGTGGAAAGACTATTCCCTCATATCAGAGTGTAAAAACAAATATAATAAATAAAATTACAATAGTGGAAGCATAATAAAATAGATGGCATATTGAAAACAAAAAAATAATCTACCATAGAATTTTAAATAACTAAGAAATAATAATAGTAATAAAAATCTCATAGGCTGATTCATATACATAATTATTTCATGGAATTATAATATACAAAAAGGGAAACAAGGGATACACAGGACATGCATATACAACATACTATAAAAAAAATACAAAAAGGAAAAAATATTCCTACTCTATCTTCATGATAATAAGTTTAGTTCTCTACTCCCATGCACTAAGATATAAGTAAAATAGATCAAGAATATGTAGTAGGTTGCTTTCTTTTATCCATACATATAGGCCTAAAGTCTACTCGGGTGCCAAAGGTGAACTGAGAAGGGTGTAAGATAAACTCAGTATACCACCACAAAAAGTGTCTAGAAATAATCTATCTAGAGTACATAGTAATAGTAGTGTGTCGTTAAAGAAAACATAATAAATGATAAAGAATAAATACTAGCTGAATTAGGTCCTTATAAGACACCTGATTGGCTCTGCTTGCTTTGGCGTACGCGAGAATGAGTCTGATTAGTAACCATATAATTATATATATATAGTAATTAAATATATATAATATATAATATATAATATGTATACATGTATATGCACACTATACATGAGGAATTTTAGAGCCATATACATGGATATTATGTGCTAGATGGACCTGGGGTGTAACTTAGTCATCAATAACTTGTTTAATGAGACAATGGATCCAACAAGGGTACAAGAACATAATCTTTTATGAACATGAGACATCATGACCATCACTCGATAATGTGGGGTGAGTAATCATGTCCAACTTTTGATATATATTAACATGGAATGTCATTCCCATGAAGAAAATTAACGTATAGTAGTGTGAGACTTCATGCTCAACACCCAGTGTAAAGGGGGGGGGGGTGTAAAACACCATGCTCAATAGATCATTTATCCATTGTTCAATGGAAAATAACAATGAAATACTAATAATAATAATAATAACATGAAGGATAGAATCTAAATCATGTATAATCAATTGACACAATTTGACCAAAGGTGATCAGTTTATATAATTCAAATTTATTAATATATAACATGTGGCGTGGGATTTCCACTTATGTCCATTTAAATTAAACTATTAGATTTAATAGAAATGGGGAATCCATTATAGAGATAAGACAACCCCTTTTCAGGTTCTTTGGTAAAACTAAAAAATTATATAAAAGGGGAAAAATCAACCAACACACCCAAAGGGGTGGTTTTTGATAATTAGGGAACCTCTAACCATTTAATATGGGTGTACAAGAGTATCTAAACATTTTTTAATATATTAAATATGGAAGAAAAAATTCAAGGCTTTTAATGAATACTTATAGCATGTAGAACATCTAAAATGCTATAAAAATGCCCAAACCTTGTGGAAAACTTACTAGAACACCTACCTTAGGTCATTAGATGACCACTCCTCTAGCATCTGCCTTTGATTCAATGGAAAACAAAAGAAATCAAAATAAAATACCAATAACCTAAAAATATGTCATATGAGTTCTCACCTAAAGAGAATCTTAAATAGAAAAAAGAATAATAAAATAGGAATAAGGACTTAAGAGATTATCTATAAGAATCCAAAATTACAAAAAAATGTTGAATCAGAGGTGATATTGAAGAGTAATCAAGAAACCTAAGTGAGGAGGAGGAAGAGCCTTCAAGATAGGAAGTGGATGTTTTTCCCACTAGAGAAGAAGGGAATATAAAGGTGACGTTTTTAAAACATTTATGGATGAAATGGTAATTTCACCCAAAAAACTAGGTTGCTCAATTTGACCGCTTGGTTGACCAAACTATGTGCCAACTATGCTACCTCTATTATCCAAGAACCCCCCTCACTTGGTCTAGGTGCACCATTTGACTAACCATGCATATCCCATAAAAAATGGCTCTATAATTTTTTTGAGAAAAACACACAATTGTGTTCCCAAACATTTATGTTTATAGAAAAAACATGTATCCTCTCCTATGCATTAAGTGCCCTGCCTGGTTGAGTCTCACGGTTAGTACTAACCGTGCAGCCCACTCTATTTATCCATTTTCCAGAGCTCTGGGCTCAAAAAAATCACCAAACAATCGCAAAACGTTCATTAGGTCATAGATAATGTATATCATGATTAAAAAAGGATTAAAACTGGAAAAAATGTGGTGTAATTTTGTAAAACTTTGGGAAATTAGAAAACTAAAAAATAATAATTTAGAACTAGTGCATATGAATGTATGGGTACCAGATCTAGTTCAATATCACAGAGGGTCACTATATTATCTTACCATCATCACAGATGTTAATTGAAATGTTTGGGTGTTCTTTATCAATCAAAAGTACAAGGTATTCAGAATATTTATTCACCGGAGAGACATGGTGGAATGATATGCCATTTTGAATCTTAAAATTTTGAGGTCAGATAATGGTAGAGAGTATGAAAGCAGTGAGTTTTGGAAGTTTTTCTGGAAGAAGGTAATTTGTTTTGAGAACACAATGCCCAAAACTACTGAAAACATTTAATAGTAGTGTATATGAATTGGACACTATATTTTAGATCCATAATAAAAAAAAATTCATTTCATGTTTCCCGAGGAGTTTTGGCTAGAATTAGTGAATTTTGTGGCATACATATTAAATAAATTTCCATCCACTCTATAGGGGTAGAAACTTTCATACGTTTTTAGACTAAAATAAATGTCAATATAACCCACCTCAAAGTATTTGGGTGTATTTACTATATCAATGTTGATTCCATTATAAGGGAAAATTTTAAATAAAATTATCTATCATGTTTATTTATAGGTTATGGAAATGAATACTTTGGATTTATACTATGGGATAATGATATCCGGAATTTCATCAAAAAATGAAATGTAAAATTTAACGAAGGGATTATTTTGATGGATCAGAATGAAGTAAAATATGTATATAGTAAAAAATAATCATAAAATAATGTGTTTTTACTAAAAGGAAGTATAAATGTTTTTGTTAGTTCAAGAAGAATTCATGTTTCAGAAGAACCTGAATGTTTGGATAGAGTAGTTTTAGATAGAGGTTGAATTTTTGAGGTTCATATAAGAACAAATATACCAGAAATTCCTTGAAATATGTTAGATAAAATGAGTTATTAATGAATCAATACTAAAAATATCATAACCTTAGGAGTTTAGGTAGTCTACTAGAGTGAGAAGACCAATGAAATGTTATGAGTTTAATTTACACTATCTTATTCTTATATATGATTGACAACCTTAAATCCCAAAGCAGGTGGAAAATATTGTGACTCAAAATAGTGGGATTTAGGGATTAAGGAGTATATGGAATCTATTTAATCTTTCTTAACTTGAGATATTTCAAAACGTTTACTGGGAAAGAAGGCACTAAAAAACATGTGGGTATACTGGTTGAAGGAGGAAGTATATAGTGGAAGTGGTTCAAGGAAAGGTTAGTTGTGAAGAGATTTTTATAGAAGTAATGAGTGTAATTTGATGAAATTTTCCCTATAGTTGTTAAACACATAGTGATCTGGATAATGATTCTAATGTTTACAGAAGACAACTTATGTATTGAATAGGTTTATTTAAAGGTAACCTTTATACATGGGTATTAGACGATGAAATATACGTGAAAAAATTATAATGATTCATAGAATAAGTAATTAAATTTTCATTCAAAATTAAATAGAGTCTTTATGGGCTAAATCAAGAACCCAGGTAGTGGGACCAGAAGATCGAAGTCGTTATTGAAGAATGAATGTTCATACTATGAAATATAGATCATTATTCCATTAGAAGGTATTAAATGATGGTATTTTAATAACACATATCTTATTTTCGATTCATATCCTGTTAGTTGGTCTATCAAGAAGTGTTTTGAAGTTCTAAAGGATGATTTTTTCATAAAAAATGGATCTTGGAGAGGCCAAAAAGATAATGAGGATAATGATCCAGAGGGTTTATAAGAAAAACACATGGATTTTATCTTAGTTGGAGTATATCTAAAAGATAGTGAAGAGGTTTGGAATGTCTAGAGACAATCCTTTCTCAACCCCATTATGCATACATTTCAAACTATCCAAATAAAATGAATCATGAACAAAATATGGGGAAAATTACTTGAAAAAGGTTTTGTAAGAATCAAAATTTGGATGATTAATAAAATCTATGTTTTTTACTTGGCCAAAAATTTCTTAAGTAGGGATATTTTCTAGTAGATATATAGAAAATGTGATAAAGTATAAATGGGAAGTAGTGAAGTAGATTCTCTAGTATCTAAATGGTTCTAAAACACTTAACTTATGTTTTATAACTAAAGATCCATTGAAAGGGTATGTTAATGTTGACCTTGGTTGATATTTAGACACATAAATATGAGTTTTTCACCTATTTATGAAATATTGTAGGTTGTATGTCAAGATTTCAATTAGTAGTTATACTTTGAACCGTGTAATTTGATTACATTTCAACAATAGAATCATGGAGGGAGATGATATAGCTGACTGGTTTATTAAAGGATCATAGAATGAATAAAGTAAATGGATTGTTATTCTATATTAGTTAGAGTGAAATTTATCTTGTAATGAATTTGGTGTTTCACTCAAGGGAAAAAAATTAAATTAAATACCACTTCATAAAGAATATCATGAAGGAAGGAGTTGATCTGTAAATGGAAGATAAATGAATTTTAGAATCCATATGATATACTAACAATGGTCATATTCTGGGAAACACTATAGTAGTGTTGTGCTTTAGTGGGAATTGGGTGACAAAAAGAAAATCATGGAGACTCACTACTAATTTCTATAGAGGGAAGAATGACAGAATGCTAGAATTTTATAGGTTACCCAAGGAATTAGGGTTTTAAACTTAGAAATAAATTATTAGTTGGGAGATTTTTAGGCTTCTATGAGAAATATTTCCCTTCTATGCAAACATATATTTTAGAAAGTGTGATTATAGAAGTATGTTAGTAGAACCATATGGGGTCATGGGTAGAAGAAACAAGGAAAATATAATCTAGATCTTGGGAAAGTGGTATAATGATTAATGATTCTAGATGATAAATTACAAAAGAATTTATGAATTTTATAAGATTAAATTTTATGACTATGTAATAATGGCATAATGGCTTAAAATCCTATGTAAGAATAATTGCAGGGACATCTAAAGATAACTTTCACTAATATTTGAATTTGGAAGGTGAATTTGGTGTATCATTCATTGTATTTTACTAAATAGACGTCCACTTGAATTGATTAGAAGATTGAGAGGACCGACCTCATAGATTAGATTTTGTTGGAACCATATATATCGATGGAACTGTTATATAAATAATGGGGGATGGGATCACTTTTTTTTTGTATATTCATGCAAACATTATATTATTTTTCTAATAAATAGAAGATGTGTTTATCTCACCGAGTTAGACTAATTTCTAAACCTTGTAAACCCATTATGTTATTTTTATGTTGAACGTGTATTCCAAAACATTTGTTTCAGATCAAGATGATTCAAAATGAGATGTTAGAGTTTAGTTTCCTCTTCTGGACATTTCAATCTGGTGCTATCAGTTCCAAAACCTTTGACCATGTTTCATAAGTGATTTTTTTGTGAGGTTCCAGAAGGATTTATGGTTTTTGTGTTATTAACAAGAAATTATCATAAATAAAATGAAATATTTTTAAAAAATTATTATGATTATGTAATAATACTAACAAAACCAACAATGAGAACCAATATATACCATATATAATTTGAAAGTACCCAAAAAACCTTATATTTTATGAATTTAATTTGTATTTTTTAACTTGTTACATCACCATGTATCATCTGTTATAAAACCATGTAACACCTGCTACATGACTATACAAATATCTAATAAAATCCTCCCACTAAACTAGTTTAGTGAGATAACATGTTTGAATAAACATAGTTTTAATAATTATGAGATTTTGGATTCACAATTCCCATGTTCAACACTAGATCATCATATTCAAACTCATTTATGTTAAAACATATAATGTTATGGTGTTAATAAATTTTGTTTTTAAACCTTTAGAATTATTATAATATATTTACTATCATCATATTTAATATTTTTCATAAATTCAATCTTGTCTTTGAGGCCATTTATTAATTTTTTTAAATGTGACTATTTATGTTAATATATTTATCTACCAATTTATCCTAAATAAAAATAGGATATAAAATGAATTTCACTTTGATATATATTTGAAAAATCATTTATTTTTTATAATTTAAACTTATCCAAGAATAAATATATCCCCACAAGCTTCTTAAAATTTGACCTGAAAAATATTTTTCTAATGCACAAAAACACCTGCTTTAAAAAATAACACTTATTCACTATTATGATACTATATAAAAAATGAACTATTAATAACCATATCTCATAAGTAATTTTATGTGTTTAAAGAAATATTATTTAAATTATTAAAATATACTATGGGTGAGTGGTTATAAATATTTCCCTAATATTTTATTAAGTAACATGGATCAAACACTTTTATCTTAGTTAAAACTCATTTTATCCTTTTTTTTCAAACCATGTTATATAATGGATCGAATTATGAACCATATGTAAAGAAAACTATCATCTAATTTATTAGACAAACCCATTATTTAAAAATATTTTTATCAAATCACAAAAGATAAAATTATTTTAAAATAAAAGTAAAATTTTATGTTTTTAAAACTCTTTAAATATATAGTAATCATTTTTATTCCACATATCCATAGGAATAAATCTTGTCACTTTATTTTAATTAAAACATAAATATTCCTTTATCAATTCCTCCTTAATTTTGAACTATTTTATATATTTACATTAATTTTTTAATCTATAGTTTGTATCATTTACCCTTAAAAACAGATTAATTTATTTTTATAACATTAATACATAACATGGAATCTCCATATTTTTTCTTAAACCCCATTAGGTGTTTTGGTAAATTATGTCTCCAATGTATATGTTTACAATGATGAATATATTTTTCTTCTTTAATGACAGAAAATTTAGTTTTCAAGGACTTAGGATTACTATTAGACCCTCTATTAGTTTTTCTCTTCGTATGTTTTAATATTTTACACTACTTTATCATCCCATCACCAGATCACATAAGAACGATATCATACTTAGTTATCGTCAATATATTGAGAAGACCATGTAAACTTTTGTTGAAATAATTCATATTATAAATCACTTTAAATTATCAAAACCTTTCAAAAAATTATTTCAAAATAAATTTCATATCTAGATATAGGCTTAAAAAACATAACCTCTCAAATTCATTAACAAACTCAATAACATTGAATACTTTGACAAAGACTGAGCTGCGTATGGTCATTTTTCATCTAAAAATTTCTTTGAATCTCATATCATTCTTGAATTTATTATTCTTGATAAAACCTATATCAGTTATTAATAAATTTGAATACATCCATATTATCATAGTTCTTTTGTATGTTATGTTCAATAAATATGAGAATTAGTTTAGTTACATCATGAAAAACATTTTTATGTTTTATGTATGCATCTAGATCCAATTATTGAACAAATTTGAAAGATTCCAACTCTAATTACCTAGAATAATATCCATTCTAGAATACCACAACACCTTATACATGCCTCTATATATTATAGAGGCTATAGGCTAATAGCAATGTCTAATAATAAACTCGAGAGACTATTCCCTCATGTGACCCACTTGAGTTATGCTTGATTTAAACAAATATTCAATATGACACATTTATATATTATACATACCAACCCATGGAAAAAATAAACATTGATCCAATAATAGTATCTCATAGTCTATTATATAAAACAAAATAGTCTATATGATGTATACATCTATACATACAATATAACAGTCTAATATATAGAATAATTCATAATTACATAATTAGTCTAGAAAAATGATTGATACATACACAATATATTAAATGAAATACAAAATTCCCCTAAATTTACTCACAAGAAAATATTATACTAATAAATTAACCTCAATATCAATGAAAATCATGATACATAAATCCATCTATAAACAAATACCTAAACTTTAAAACACATTAAGTATACACATATATAGTAGAACCCATTCTTGGTATATATAAAAGTGGTGATTATAATGACCCATTATATTTTAAATGACATCCTTAACTCACGGAGTACAATTAATCATGTGGATGCTTTCATAAGTTTGTAGTGAGTTCCACATAACCCAAGAAAAACATATATCACATGAATTCCCATGAAATTCCATTATACTCACGTTTCATCATGGAATAAAAGTTACACACAATAATAATAATATATTGATACTGCATCAGTACATTACAATTATAGGATACGTCTATCGAAAATGTTACTATGGATACTTGATTCCATATCCCACTATTGGATATGGTAAGGGAACGATCTCTTTAAATTTGGAAAATCATGAAGATATCTCATCTCACATCCACATTATACTAAGTATCTTAGATCAACATTGTGCCACTTGATCCGTCAACAATCATACTGCTCATAGGTGAGAAAAACCAAAATACCATGATAAATAAAAATGATATCCTAAAATAAAACAATATAAAATTAAATAAGGCCCACATTTTAATATAAAATCATCAAGAAATAATGAAAACATTAAAGAAAACAAAGAGTTCCTAAAGTAAAAAATTTTTACTAAAAAAATACCATGATAAAAAAATAAAAACAAGCAATGGTGGATGACTAGAATAAAATAACACAATTACTATATCATGTCACATGCCACATCTCACCTCATTGAACCTGAGTGTAATATTTTTTTCCAAACCATCCAAAGAGAAACTTATGAATTATCCCATGTATTATAAATTTTTATAGGGCTTGGATTCCAATAAAAAATCATGTAACAATGTAAATATACACCGATATACTATATTAAACATCTATATCAATATCAAAATCATTTTCTCTCATTTTATGGCCACAGTCTCACAATTGATGTAGACCAGAAGAAGACAAACCTCCTAAAAGGTAGGAACGGTCTTGTCTACCCAGTAGTTTAACCCTCTTAAAACCTAGATATAAATGATCATTTCATTGTTTTTTATTGCACTTGGGGATGAGAAATACTATGGATGGATGGTCATAAACTGAGTGAATAATCATATTTTCACATAACAAATGAAAGAGAAATATTCACACAATTGTCAAGATAGATCTCAATACCTATGATATTCATTATTATCAACTCCATATCTGGGTTATATCATTATTGTTGAGTCCATCCTAGATGTGATCTCTATATTTGAGGTCTATTTTTAAAATATCTACGATTAAAAGATTATGTTCACAGTCACTCGATCTTTCTCATGAAAAATTATAATTACACCAAGAAGGGAAACTGTTCCACAACTATCCCATAATCCCAACTTCTATCACTGGTCAAAATAATATTAGGACTATCTCCCAGAAGTAGACATCTACCACCAATCAATAGAACCTTGAGTGTAACCCAAAACATTGAAACCATGATGCACATGGTTGATGATGAACATGTTTATCCATATCCAAATAAAACACATAGTGTTTCACACATTTAAAAACTTCTTTATATAACCTGATAACACCAACATGTAATCACCTATCATGGCCTCACTAAAAACACTTGAATCATCTACAAGAAGTATTGGAACCTAAAGAGTCTTGGACTCTATCATAATCGCAAATAGAACTATAATGGTTTTTATCAAGTATATGCATAACATAATACTAATTACACATCCCAATATTATCTAACCATAACATCACATAAATAAAGTAATTACATACATCTAACATAAATTAACATGAAATAAAATATTCCATACATGGAAACTATCAAAACATAATATCACATAAGTAAAACATTCATTAAAAAAGGTCACTATCCATAGAAGGCCAATCACACCAAATATTTTATCTAAACATAACCTCTTTCTATTTATTTAAATCTACCATTAATTTTCTTTTGAAACCATATTTTTAAAATTATTTGAAAACGAATATTATTTCAACTTTACCCACAAAAGTACCATGGAAAAAACCTTGGAAAACCTCACATTAAAACCCTTAATTTTCCCTTTAATATTTCATTCTAAATAATTAATTTAATTTAAAATATATTTTTAAAATTTAAAACATTTAATTACATAAAAACCAATTAGAGTAATAAATTATAGAACCCCTACATGTTTCAAAGTTTTATACCAAAACTAGGTTAACATGAGTTTCAATAAATGAAATTCTTACCCAAGTTATGTGATCCTTTGGAGACTATTAATATTGCTTTAAATAATCAAATTTTATATGGTCACATTATATCAGAAAATCATGATGGTTATAATACTAATGACACAAATACATAAAAATTACTAGCATGAAGTACCCACATCCCACAACAATGAAAATAATCATATGAGTAAAGGACACCTACCTCAACACACACCCATTTATTTTATTATAATTTTAATAATTGACATCAATTCTAATGAGAAATTATTATATAAAAATACTCACAATTATAAAAGATTGTAATTTTATAAAAATATCATAAAAACTAATATAAACCATTGGAAAAAAGTTTTATGGAGTAAAAACATCAAAATACCAAGTGAATAATTATAAATTTGACATAGAAATCCCATAATATAATTATGATAAAATCCTTAAAATTAATCAAATAACTAGGAAAAAACATCGATAAACTCACCTTCAAAGAAATGGTTATCAATTATATTTACTCATCCTCCCTATGAATCCTCTTTACAATTTAGAAAAAAGCTTCATGCTTCAAGGTGATTTCACCATGCTCTAGTAAAATAAAATCATTTCATCCCAGACTTATATGATCAAAAATCTATAATGAACCAAGGAGAGAAGAAAAATAGAAAGAAGGGGAAGTGATGATCTTAAATTAGTGAATCCAAACCATCTTAAACACCTTTAACAATGAAGTAATAATAAGAGTATTGATAGGATAGAGAGGGCTATCCTCCTCTCCACGTCTATGACTTGGACCAACAAAAACCATAAAAACAACTAAAAGACCCCCAATACAAACTAGAGATTGAAATTTAAATCAAAAGTAAAATTAAACATACTAGACTATTGGTAGACTAAAAATAAGATTTTAGTGGTAGGGATAGTGGTATAGAGCCACTTCCTCGATCACAAGATTCTTAATGATCTTCCATCAGGATTCTAGTATTTGTTGATACAATGCACTAAAATATGAACTTATAAAAATAAAAAAAATTCAAACTTTTGGCATTTTCATCCCAAATTTTCATGTCTAAAACCTCCATTTTAATGCCTTAAAATTTTTAATAAGGATCTCACTCTTGATCCAAATTTTAAAAATACAAACTCCCACACATTTTTTTGAATTTTTTTCCTTTTCTTGATTCCATAATTTTCCAAAAATATGGGGTGGTAAAAACTCCCCACCATAATTATTTTTTTCCTTAAATGTCAATAATATATTGAATAAAAAGTAAAAAAATAGCTTAACCATCAAATAATAATAGACATACCATATTGTATATAAAAAAGATCATAATCTTCTACTGTGCACCTTTAATGTCTAAAGAAAACTTCTCACTATTACAAGGAAAGAAAATGAAAAGGTTCACTAATGAACCCATCATTTCTATTTATTTATTGTAAATAAAATATCATACTAATATTGATCCCCAATATAATAACGCAATAACAAAAACTAACCCACCTAATTTTAATTCACACCATAGGATTTTTTTATAAAAAATATGACACATATGGTCTAAACACCATATCTATCAATACCTACACTAGGCCTCATGGGACTTAATAAAAATATATATCTTCTAAACACTCACTAAAAAAATCAATCAAATCGTCTACAAAACATAAATCTAATATGGTTAGTAGATCCCCATAAAAAACCACTTTTAATTTTTTTGTCACTCTTAGTGAATTATTTAAAATATAAAAGCATAACTAAATTACTATTGATTAATCATTTTGAATACTAATAAAATAAATTTACTTGCCTAAAAACTACTCATGTTTTTAAAATATACCCATTCACCCAAATATTTATATTAAAAACTACAAAATCAAAAGTATTCAATCTCTCCTGGAAAATATTTTTTATTTACTGACTGACATTTCACTAAAATTTTAAATTAAAATTTAAAAAAATTTCCTTGTAATTATTAAATCTAAAAAATCATAAAACCTTTACAATTAATAGTTATTTTTAAAAAACTTTTTTTTAGGTTTTATAAAAACTCTATTATCAAAATCCCCATTCCATTTCCAAATTATTAGCTCTACCTACAATATCAAGTCAAACTAACTGATAAAAATAAAGTATGCACATTATGTAACAAAACAAAACCCATTTTATAAAACCTAGTTCTAATGAATATAAAAAATTTAAATAATATACATATCATGACCAAATAATTATAATCTATCAACAAATCACAACAAATAAGAAAATATTTCAATTTAGATCAATTAAATTTCCACCAATAATTTATTTCAGAAAACATTGAATACATTTTTGATGGATCTTAATTAATCTTGAATGATAATAAGTAATAAACCTAAATAAATGTAATTAATAGGAGTACCTATAATCCTTATATATATTCCAACATCATTAATCATTAACTAGTAAAAAATTTAAATCCTCATAAAATACTAGGTATCGTCCATAATCTCATCCATTGTATTCCTTGAATGTTTAAACCATAACCAGAATCATACTTTGAGTGAAAATTAAAATAACTAAGAAACCTATATAAACATAGATTTTATTCACACTCATACTTTCTTGTAATACATTCAACCTAATTCACAAGTATTAACATCATATATCTACTTATAACTAAATCAATTCCACAAAACCAAACACTATGACACCATTTTTTAATGCATCGTCCCAAATTTCATAGAAAAATACCAAATATGGAGTTAAAAACACCTCAATAACTTATCCCCATATTTGAGGGGTTTTTAAATAGAGGAAAGGGATAAATATGAATGTTGGTATACTATTCCCTCAAATAACCCACAAAAACCATGATAGAATCTATAAAAACTTTAGCATGAATTTTCTTCATATTAGGATTTCCAAAGCATTGAAAAATTAATAATAATACAATAGTGGTGTCTCATATTCATGTATATGAAATAAAAACATGATGCATATAACCACTCATACAACACAAAAAACAAATTAATTGAAAAATAAATAAATACATAAAGAGTATGTCTCCATGAGAAATAAATATGTTGAAAAATAAATGAAATACAATGAACTATAGACTAACAAAATAGATAATATCCCATGAAACCACCATCTACTCTGACACTACACATAATGAGTCATAACACAATCTCTTATATGATACTTAAACTTTAATAGAACGTGATGTCTACCCATGTGCACCAGAACCCATGCCAAGTATACAGTTAGTGTATGTGTTCAATGAATTTATTATTTTTAACCACACATCTAGACTCATCATATTTTATTGAATAAGTGGAGAAATGTGAATTTTTATTTTGAGTTCCACTTAACCCACAAAAAGCAAAAAATTACACACATTCTCATGAAATACCACAACACATTACATACCATTATGGTGAAAAATACATATACGCCCAAACTAATCTAAAGAAACTACACTTATAATACATAATTATAAACCTAATCCAACCTTCCTATTATAAAATATACACAAGTTTATATTCCATACTGGGATGATGTACGGACAAACTACTATCACACATGATAAATCTTAAAGAGATATTATATAATATCCCATATGTTCAAAATCTATTAGCTATCACAGTTCCATAAAACCCATATTTTATATCACATACTATTACTAAAAAAATAGAAAATATCATGATAAATAACAATAATAATAACAAATTCATTAATTATCCATCAAATAGGGGTTGAACAACAATTAAAAATCATTAAGTGGTAACAAAAACAGGATATGTATAAAAATAAGTCTTAAAGAAACAAATAAACATTGAATAATAATATAAGGATAAAACAAATAGGTAATTAATTGGACCTTATCATAATAATATATCAAATATCCCATATATCATTTCATTCTATATCTCACCTCACTAGTACTAACCAGAGAAATATACAATAGACTATCTAAATTGTAGTCCATGATTTATCTAATGTTTTTCAAGTCATTATAGAAGATTAATACCATTATATGATAATAAAAAACTATTATTACACATATATCTTTCAAACAAAATATATACATCAAAATTATCATTTTAGTCTCATGTTCCATGATTATGGTCTTACCCTATGTTCGTCCTAGAGTAAGAAAATCCTCCTCTAAGGTAGCTACAATATCATCAATCCAACATTGTCACCCCTCTGAACCAAGTCCTAATATTCTATTTTATGATGTTCAATCACAAAAAAGAAAAATCACTTTTTTATATGGCCCATTATAAATTGGATGAATCATTATATATATACATAACCTCACTAAAAAAAACAAGTCACACTTCTTTTGATCCTGATTGTGAATCATTAGTTTTTTAATTCACTTCCTCATATGGATTATATTGAAAGTACTAATGTGATTATAGAAATATCATATATGTCTGAGTTAAATTAATAACAAATCCATACATAGTAGTCTACATGATATATCACCATTTCTCACACAATGAAAACTCCAATCACACTACGTAGGGAACCCGTTATTATTCCATCCCAAAATTATGTCCTATACTATTTATTATAATAAATATCAAGACCATCTCCAAAAACTTAGCCTTATATTATAATTAGACCTACATTATTTCGATCTTATAATATGTAAATATATACACTATTGGACTATAATTTCAATACATATCCCTTTATGTGAGTTATGATTGTTAAAGAAATAAGAGTAAGTTGAAAGGACGAAATTGGTTAGGTTTTATACCTAAGTCAAAAACCACACTGTGTTGGAGGAAGATACATCATGGTTAATTCTTATAATGGACGATTCATAAGACTATGGAGATTTACTATATTTCTAGATAATATCACTTGAATAAAACATTTTGATTTATTAAACCATGTTGTGTTTTTTTAACCGTCATAGGTCTTAGGGGTGGATTGAAGAGAAGTTTGGTGGAGCTATTGGAAGGCTAGATGGAGAAAACCTGGAATGATTATTAAAACATGCGGTGGTGACTTAGGTTAAAATACTAGATATTTTTCTTGTTAAACTGAAAAGAATAAAAGTCATAGTTTTATGTCATGGGTTTTATAGTGTATTCTAAACACATGTTTGTATTATTAACATTCCATATTGATGGTATGATAAATTATTATTTAATATGTATGTGGTTAGGTATATTTATAAAAATAATGAAATACGTTAAAAATTTTAAATCATGTTTTATCTAAAGGAAAAAATTATTATGGTAAAATATCACGTTTTTTGGGGAGGCTAATTAAAAATAATGAAATATCATATAAGCCTTTATATTTTTTCTTGTGATTTATTATAGACCTTGAGATATAAAAAAGGTTACTTTTGTGATAATTTTGGTGATATTTGGTATCTATTAATCGATTTCTTTATGGGAGTAATTGTATTAAATATTAATCATTGATAAGTGGGATTTATAAGTCATCGAAGTTGTGGATTGGTAAAACCTTTTTGTACCTCAAATAATTTTTTTCGAAAATGGATGAAAGGATGATGGATCATGGGGATTGTTTATTATGTATAAGGAATTATGGAACATAGTACTAGAATAATAAAAATTTATCGAATGAATTATATTCTTAAAGAGATTAGAGGTTTATATAACTCTCCTCTTATTAATGTCATCAAATATATTTATCATGATTTAGTTATTAAGGGTGGATATATTAATTTTATTATTTGGTTAAGACTTTGTGTTACTTGATTAATTGGAATGTGTGATTTATTTTTGATTTATTATTGTTAAATTAGATTATTTTTATTTGATCATTTTTTAATAAAGGAAGAGGGTGGGAAAGTTTAGACTGGATGTTGTATTATATATTAACTAATTCATTATTGTATACCAGATAGGTAAATAGATTCATTATTCTATAAGATCTATATAGAGATGTGTATGTAGAGTTATTCAGTTGTTCTATTCCAATATATGATAATGGATATGGTATTATAATGTGTGTGTGTGAATAAATGTAGTATTACAAAGATTTTAAATTGAAATGGTAATGAAAAAATAAGATCAAATATTTTATTTTGGAGATGATTGAGTGGAGTGATGTGGAGTTCAGATCTTTTGATATGTATGGCAATTTTTTTTACATATATAGGAGAACGAAATAGTTAGATACATTTTTTTGAGACAAAAACTATGTTATTTATAGTTTATTCTAAAGTATAGTATATAGAAACCATGTGGTGGAATTGGTAGAACCTTCGAAGTGTATAATGTAAATTATATATTTATTGAATTTAACTAAGTGATTAGTTTGGATTAAGATAATAATGGGAAAGTTATGGTGGTCAAGATATAAGACACAAAGTTATGCCTATTTTGAGTATACTAAAGTATCATTTGTCATATCAGAGATGATTGATGTTACATTCTCTATTCACTACAAAAACACCACATGAGTTTGAATCCATGAGAAACAATGTACATTTTTTTCATATTACTAGTGAATACAATAATCTATGTTCTATTATATATTTATATAACAACATCTTGTGTTACTCAAATGGGATAACATATTACCAGGGATGTTGTATTTTCCCATAAATATAATATTACATTGATATATTTATTTATAAGATGTTTTATTCCCTAATTATGTTTTATTCACTCATAGGTAAATTTGTGAGAAGTGGATTATGGGAGAACTATTTATATTATTATTTTTATGATGAGTTTTTACCTATATGATGCCTATTTTTTTATGAGAGTGTGTTTTTGGTGATATGTGATCTTTTTTTTTCTTACCAAAAGAGGGACCAATTTTTTTTCTACATTACTCATGAATTATTTAGTATGCATCATATATAATGACAAGCTGGTTTTTGAGGAGAAACCTACTGGTTATTGTTTCATACTCACTCATACTTTAGAATTTTATATTTACAGGATTGAGATGGGGACCCATCTAGCCCATATTATCTTAGATCACTTATTGGTTATCTAGAGTTAATAATTTTCATTTGGTTTTCTTTTTTCCTTGAGTATATTAAGGATTAATATATTGGTTTTATCCATTGTTTAGATTATTTTATCTATTTGGGTTTCTTGAAATATCTTGCATAATTGATTTCATATAGTTATTTTGTAATGTTTAGGATATTGATGTTAGTGGTATTGTGTTGTTTTTTATATATAAAATGGGTAATTCCTCACATAAATTTAATTGTATACACTTGATGTCAGTATCCACCATATTTCCAATTATAGGTGTGTTTCTTGGGTCACTCTTGGTATTTTTATTGACCCAGGATGAGTCTATGTGGGTTCTAAATTGAAAATATTCCCCTAAGATAAATGATGAACATCCCCACCCATATCTAAGTTGAACAAAAGATATTTAAAACATTCTCAATGATCCTCACATAACCCAATCATAGTCACATGTTATCACCCATTAATGTCACACTCAAAATAGTTGACTCATATCTAAGTAGATAAGGATCCCAAAAATTCATTTACTTTATCCAAATCCTAAAGGGTACCTCCAAAGGTCTTCAATGAATACATGGTTGAGAAGGAAATCATCACACATCCAAAACCAATCTAACCAACCCATCACATAATGTATGGTCTCATAAATAGTCAATACGATTTATTAAGAAATAAGAGAATCCATTCAAGGAAACCACTACATTAAAAGATAACACAAGAACAACATGCTTAGAAATCAAGTCACTGCCCATATGAGGTCAATTGATTAAAATCAGTTATAATTTTTTTCCTATTCTCTATTTCATTTAAATAAGCATAAATTTATCTTTAAAATAATCTTTCTAAAAATAATTTCAAAAAGAAACTCATGTTGTATTTACACACCCAAGGCCATTTTTTGAAAACCCAAGTATACCCCTCTTTGAAACCATTCAGTCTTCCTTCTAAATTTTATTGAAAAATATTCAATTACCTTTAAAATATTATTTAACACTCAATCCATTTCATTCCATAAAAACTAGACAAAATATCATCCCACACTCCCCATGAAAGTTATAAGGTAGGATGCCAATAGTTATTCAACTTGAGAACTACCAAATGAACTGTTTTTCTATGTTATATAATCCATTAGTGACTATTAAGTTGACCTGAATCCATCCCATTTTATATATTCATGTAATGCCACAAAATAATTCATATAATAATAATAATCACACATAAACATAAAATAACCATCAGGAACAACATAAATCCCACAATAATCATAATACTTAAATGAGTAATGACTAGATACCTCAATATATATATTTTTATTTATCCATAATCATACCTTTCATCATAAACTCTAATGATCACATAGTATATAAAAATAATCACAATTATATAATAAATTTATTTCACAAAATCATCAAAAAAATAAATGTAGATTATGTAAAATTCACTTCCTAACATAAAAAATTTAAAATCTCTAGAGAAAAAGTCCAAAAAAATCATAATATTCCATTGATACACCTATGAAGAATATGTATAATTTATAATTCCATAAATTGAACCCATTTTACCAAAAATCACTTAAATCCCTATGAAAATTCATCTGGAAAGTCACCTCCCCAAAATAAAGTGGAAAAATAAATGTTTATCCATATCAACGCTTCTCTTTCTCCTTCAGATGAAATACTAATGACTCCAAGTGATTTTACCACCGTGTGATGAAATTAAAAAATAAATCTCCTAGCTTGGATCATTAAAAATTAAGGGATAACCAAGTGGAAGAATGAAGGAGGATTAAGGAGAATAGAATACCTCAAATAGAAAAATCCAAACCACTTTGAACACTTTAGATCAAGGAGGATAAAATTGAGGATGAATAAGAGGGAGAGGGTTGGCCTCTATTTACTGTGGATATATTGACTAAGAAACCCTAAGGGTGTTTAAAATAACACCTCATATAATGAAAAATTCACTCACTTTAATTTGGGAGTTGGTATCTCTATTTGAAGTTAGGTGGACCTCTCAAAACTACCAATGAGATTATAAGACTCATTATGGCCTGAAAATAATCTTATGGTAGTAGAAAAATGGTGCAAAGACACTAATAAGTCCTAAATAAGCATAGTATACCATTACTGAGAGTCCAGTGGCTATTATAGTAGCCTACCAAGAACCCCCATTATCAAAATACTCAAAATTACTAATTTTTGTTTTTCACTAATATTTTCCTATCCAAAAACATGATTTAATCCCACAAAAAAAAACCAATAGTCATCTCCCTCTTAATCAAAATAATAAAATTAAGAATATTCCATATTTCTCACCAATAAAATCTGATTTTTTTTCATTCCAGAAAAACTTGTTAATATGGTGCATTACAACTTACCCAGTGGCTAATGAAGATTATATTTATCCAATATATAAAATTTTACTTCATCCTTGAGAAAAATTCTCAAGTTTATATACCATTGTATGAATTTAATTCTATTAGGATTCTCTTTTTCAAAGATTTATCTCCATAAAATGTTTGATAATGATGATATTTTATCTATAAAAGATGATTTTATAAGATGAGTATCATGTTTCACAATTTTTTAATAATAAATTTTATTAAATTTTATCCCACTAAAATAGTCATCCATTTTTGTATAGAACATATTTATTAGTGGGCCAAGATTTTTATTTTACTATGCTTTGAGTCACTTTGGAATTTCTTTCACCACTTAGCTATTTAGATTTAATATAATATAAATTATATTATATAGGAATCTTAGATAGTTTAGTGGAAAAATATTTTCCCAAATACAGTATATAGATTATCCCACTACATTACACTAGATATTAAATCTTATTTATGTCCCTCAGAGAATTGTAACCCAAATCCCATATTAGATACAAATACCTAATCATATTAGGGCCATAGATATTTTTTCTTTCCTTATACAAAATAATTTATGATAACCCAAATCTGTCATGACCCATCAATTTGGATGAATATTGTAATTATAAGTGTTCACTTTAGATATAAATTATCACTTAGTATTTTGAAGAGGGTTTTAATATCTCACTATTGAATCTCATGTATTTAATTAATGTTTTTTTGCTTTTAATGGTTTAGTTATTCATCAAATAACGTCATGAAAATTAATATATTCTAAATATTTATATATATGTAAATATATGTGTGTGTGTGTAACACCTTATACAACTAATGATTTATTTTACTCACCCAAAATTGAATCTAATTATAAATACACATATTTTTATTCATGACATTCATAAGGTATATAAACCCCTTTCATGTAAAGGTTTAGAAGTATATGAAAACAAAATATACTTAATAGAAATATTATGTAATAGGTAGTCAACTCCCAATTTTATAAAATAGAGATTAAGCTCCCCAACTAGCGATAAGTCTAATTAAAATACCCACTATCTATAGATTGACACTCTAGAGAGACCTTGATTCTAATACAATAATAAAAGTTAATATTTTTAAACCATAAAAAACATGTATTACTATATTTATAACCTAAATACAAACAATAATCTTGGATTAATGAAACTAAATCTGATATCATACATATAATTTAAACCTTTATATACATTGTATGAAACTTATAAAAGTAATATAAATTATTTCGACTAAAGAATACAATTATTCATAATATACACACTTTATATTCATAACTATTTGACAAGTTGGGAGTAAACAAATAAATAAAAAACTCAAATAGTTTGTCACAATATACACATTTATGAACATGTTATTAATAAAAAAGATATAAAAAATTTATAATTTTAAAATTCTTTTATGGAAATTTCATAACATATAAATATAAACACGTTATATTCATTTCATAAATATGAACTCACCATATTTAATTATTTACCTGATATATGTATGAACTACATAGAATTATAATATAGAATTTATTAATATATAAACTTTTTATTTTTAAAATCCATAAAAATCTTTCATATTAATATAGAAAAATTTACATTATTTAAATAACATATATTTCATATTTTTGTAAACCTTTGACCAAATCCAACAGAACTATTTTTTATTGGTTTAAATAAATTTCCAAAATGAGGTATTTAGTATTATAATTTCATATGATAATTTTTAAAAAATTATTAAATAATATAAAATATTTTTTATTTAGTCATATTTTTCAATATATAAAAATTTTATAAATTAATTTATAATTCAAACATAAACTCTTTATTTTAAAATTGTAAACATAATCCATGAAAATTCAATTTATTATTAAATCACATATACTAAATTGTATTTATGTTCAAAATCCCCCTATGAATTTGGTGCAAATAATTTATAAAAACAAAATTTCATAATAAATTATAAAACCATGTTGTGTTTCTTTGTTAACTATGATCTAGTTATCTATATTGTAAAATCATTACCAATTAAAAAATCATTAATTTATTTATAGAATATATTTCATAAATATCCTTTACATTCCACACTTTTAAACCATGATGTTGTTTATTTCAATGATTTCATGGTTTTCCATATGTAAATGTAATTATCAAACAAATTATGACCATTTTTGGTTAAAAACCAATTTGTGAAAAAAAAATATTTATGATGTTACTTTTCCAAAATGCTTCCCACTCCTCATTTTGATTAAGAAATACTATAATATTATAAATTTTTATAAGGAATGACAAATTTATATTGAAAATTACATGATTTAACCCATTAAGACCCTACCTAGGCTGATAGTGAGTGGAGTGTGCCACCTCTAGCTAACATTCTATAGGTCAGGGGATAGACACAATCACCATGAAAGAATATCATACACATTTTAGGACTTATCCTATAGATATATAAACAAATATATGCCACTATGATGAGGTATATAACTACGAAAACCCAAATATATAATTAAAACAACTAAATTATGACATCGATGAGACCATAGTGAATATCCAAATAGTGGAAGTCAAAACAAAAATATAAATAAGGGAAAGTAAAAAACCTAATATTCCCTAAAATATAAAAACATTAAATATGGGAAACATATTTATTCCACTAAATCACTAGAATGATCACTACAAATAGTGAATAATTCCAAGATCTCTTATAAACCAGGACCACCAGTTTCATATACATTGAAACCACTACTGAACTATGAATTATCTTTATAGAAATAACACATGTGGGAATGAACCCTGTGTAGGGGTGATAATAAAAATATCTGGTAGTATTTTGAAAAATAAAAAAATGGAATGAAATAACATTAGTTTAATATAACATGTTTTGATATTTTTTTTAAAAATAAGTATAAAGTCATCATTAATTACAACTCAATTATATAAAATTATATTATGAGAAAAAACCCAAAATACATAGAGAAATATTTTACCCATATCAATTGAACCACATCACACCTTAATTATCTACAAAACCCATTAGCAACAACATTAAAGGGGGAATCATTCCCTACTGGAAGACACCTCACTTAAGAGGGAACCCTATGGAAGAATAGTTCCCTGATATGTGTATTGTGTAATTTATAATAGGGTTAAAAAATCCATTAGTGTAGGACTAATACCATATAAATCTAATAAGGTTACATACTCCACTATATAAATGGAGGACCCATGACCTAGAGATAGATATGCTCTAATATTGTTATGAGTCCTACGACAGCTCTAGTCATTATTCGACATGAATTATCATTTCAATGAATCTATAAAACTCCAATTGTTATGAATATATGCCTTATATGATGTATATATATGAACCATAAAATTTTATGTTGAAAAAAATTTATAATGGAATCCTCACACATCCAAAACTGAATTTTAGGTGGAATGATATGACAAATACTACATACTTCATAGTATATGATGTGTCCAGTAGGGCACATAGTGGTGGGATGGTCATGTTGTATCATCAAATAATCCATGTTAAAATAGGTTATATAATATTTATTGATGGGTATATGTAATATGGGTCATTATAAAATACTTGGTCATGTAATGTCGGTATAGTGCATGCTGTGTATCAAGTGCATGAAATGTTATCCCAGTACACAACATATAGTTCACACTACTAATATTATGTACAATTTAATATTATTCAAAAATAATTGAATTAAAACTATTATTACACAAATTAAAATACATGTTATTTATATGTGATATAAACAACTCATGGTTCCCACCATGAGACTAGGCATGTACACAGATTAGATGACGAGACAGTCAGTTTAGTTGTACATGGTGTAGGATCTAGAGTCACATGGTGTGAAATTTTCAAATTGATGCATATTATAATTACAATTAGAACAGAGAGTCACATGATGCATATCTTAGAGATACATGTCATGTTATATTCATTTAACATGGAAACTGAAAGATGAAAATTTACACAACTTGTTAGTTGGGACTGCACACAGTGTGCTTACAAATTTTTAGAGTTCTAAAACTTTTTCTTGTTGTTGTGAAAAATAATTCCTCCTTATCCACTGATTGAGCCTCTTCCATAGGCAAAAAATTTCACCTCTAAAATCATTATCACCGCATCATCAATGTGATTTTTAGGCTTCTTTATTTATCTAATTATTTTATTTTATCCATTCATTGAACTTATCTTGAAACCCATTATTTTATGGTTTTCCTAAATAATAGAATTTTAAAAACACCAAATAACTCTATAAAGAATAATGAAAAACAATATTGGAGAAGGTGGTAGTTGGTGGAGTACTCGATCACCCATTAATGTTCTTGTATTCAAGTTAATAGAATAAACTGAGTAAAAGACAAGAAGAATGTAAAAATTCACTACAGAAAAACTATTAAAAAATTATGAATATATAATTGATGTTATATTTATAAAATAATTAGTTTTGTCTAGGATAAATAATACTTTTATTATTAATCAACAACATGAACAAATATCATTATAAAATAAACCAATTATTATTATTGAAATAGATATTCTTTGATAAACATATAGGCTTCTTCCCCAGGTTCATCCAATTCACGACAATTAAGTAACTAAGAAATTATATTAGCATGATCATAAAAGAAATTATAATTTATTTTTAGATAATATTTTCTTCATATGAAAATAATTAATCTAATTTAATCCATAATCCTTTCATAAAAATCCTTTTGATGATATATAAATTCTCAAAAAATAGATTTTTGTAAAAAAAACATTATAATTATGGAAATAAGTTTTTTTGTGTGTGTTAGGAAAATAATAATATTTCAAAATATTATTTTTCATGTTTATCCAATTAATACCCTTTAAATATTTTATCATTAAAATTATAGGTGGAATATATTTTTTATTTTTAGGATAGAAAAGATAATTCTTGAGGTGTGAGTAATGAGGCTAATACAAAATTTGAAGTCCTACCTCATTGGGAATAATCTGAGGCTTTGATTATCATCCCTTAGTCCTCATTCATTTTGTACACCACCACCATGAAGAATACTGAGAAGATAGGGGTGGGGTTGTTCTTTATTATGTAAGGAGAAAGAGATATGGGAAAAAGAGGAATTCTTCCTTTGTTTCCACTAATTGTGAAAAATAGGTGGGAAATGATGTAGGGTTATAAAATAGAATTATAACTTATTAATTACCACTATGAAAGGATTAATTAACCCCCCTTCTTAAAAAAATAAACCCCCTCATAAATTAAATATTTTTTATTTTCTTAACAGTGAAGGAATGCCAAAATAAGGGAGTTATAGAATATTTCATTCCACATCATCAAAATTTTGGCATATAGCCACCACATCACCATGATAAGTCACCTTCTTTTATCTATGTACAATAAATAAAAAAATATTTTTCTTATTTGGATCAATGTATGGAAATTATTAACCCTAGGATTCGAATAATTATCATAAAAGTTATACAAGTACAAGGAAAATACCCTTATCTCATACGTAATTGTGATGTTATAATTTCAACATGATGCCCTGTTTAAGAGTTATAAAATGTTCTCATGAACATGGATAAAAATAATATAATATATATAATATATATCTTTAAAAGTATTAAATTTTAAAATTAAATGAACAAACTTTTCAACTATCTTAAAAAATATTATTAATATTTTTCGAAGTTGTTATTATAAAAATCCATGTCACTAAATACCCCCAATATTAAAATATTATCAACCTAAAAAGAAAAACTCACACAAATTGGTGGGGTTTATAAGCTCACATTTGGTTCTCATGCTCCCACAAGATCTCCTGAATGTTCCCATGCTACCATAATATACAAACTAGGGGAATAAGTCTCCAAAAAAGGATCTTATCTTGTTGATCCTTAACATATATTAGGTAATATATAAATTTAATATCATCCTTGATATCTATCTCACCCAAATTGACAATGTTCGATAGATCATGCACAAACTTCCTCATCTATGACATGTGGAAAACATTTTGTACCTAGTCTATCTGTGAAGGCAATTATCAGGGATAACAAACCTTTCCAACCCTACATTGAATTTTGAAATTTCTAATTAATATTGAGGATAACTTTATATCTTATCCAAATATCCTCAGACAGTGCCATAACGAGACCATCATGGACACATGGTCTACTTCCTCAAACTCTAATAACTTTTATCTCCTATAATCAAAATACTTGTGATGAATTTGATCTGTCCTTATAAGATTATACATCATCTACACCTTATCTATCAGAAACTGAACCAGCTTAGTCCCTATAAGAGACAGATTTCGTAAATTTTTCTAGTAAATGGGTGACCTTAAAGGTCTCCCATAAAAGGATTTAAAATATTTAATGACAATGATATAGTGATAACTATTTTTTAATGAAAACTCTACTAAATGTGTGTGATCTACTCAAATCCTAGGAAAATCTAGAATTTAAGATAAAAATATATCCTCAAGAACATGGATGGTATTATCAATCAGTCTATATATACAGGGGTGGGATTCTATACTCAAACATATCTATGTCCCAATAGACTCTTTCAAACTCCTCCACAACCTAGATGTGAAATGAGCATTGTTTTTATGAACACTTTTCATCAAGACTAATAAGTTGTATTACGTCATGGATGGTCACAATCCATATCCCACATTAATTTTTTTTTCAAGAGTTGGGTGACCTATTATAAATATAATATTATCACAACACTGTTTATCTAAATAAGAGGACAGGAGGTTAACATTTCTCTCTAAAGAGATCATTTATTAATTGGGGACTCTTAAATAGATTTAAGAATTTTTTGTGAATCTCATTATTGATACCATATCCATGTGGACACCAATTCATTATTTCACTTGCTGCATTAATAGGGTGATAACCTTGCAGTTAAAGATATAAAGTGTGCCAGGTACATAAAAAATATGAACTTTATATTATCTATATTCATAATACCAGGCTATAAGGGAATAATATGATCATCACATAATGGAAAAGGATGGGTTTACAATTAATATTTGGGTAGGAAGGTTGTTTTATCTTTATCATATCAGACCATGATGGAATCTTATTCATATTCGATAAGGAATCTTAGTCTCATCACCTAAGGCATCCTAGTATTATCACCTAAGACATCCTAGTACCATCACCTAAGGCATCCTAGGATCGTTAACTAAGGAGACCCATACATTTCACCTAAATAATGCCACGATCATCACATAGGCATACTAGGATTATTTCCCAAGTCATATTAGGATTATCACCTAAGGAATAATAGCCTCGTCACCTAAGGAATCCTAGAATCATCACCAAAATGGGGGAGGATGATTTTCTAATTCATCAAGAAGTTGGGTCATCCTTTGATCATTAGATAGGTAATATTATACTAAACACATAAATATAGGTAAGTTTCTATAATAAACATCACAAGAGGGTGGTTGATCATCTTATGATTCCCCCATAAGGGTGGTCACATTTTAAAGTACATGTGGGACATGTCCTTTTGGGCTTATCACATAAGGGAAGTCCCAAATTAATGTCCTGTGGAGGATTTTTGGGTGTTTTAGTATACTCTATTAAAATGAGAAAGATTCAGAGATACCACCTTCAAGGTGGGGGGTGATATAATGGTGATGACATTGGGATTTTGGTATTGAACCTTAAAGAGTATTCCCATGTATCATATTACGATATGAATCAAAACAAACATTGTTCAACTGACACATTTTAAGGTCTTATTTCAGAAATGGTCCATGTAGTTTAACATCATGTTCTAAGGATTCTTCTACCATGAAGTAAGGGATAAAAATATATTGATATGGTATTTTACTTTAGTTCTAATAAATCTAGTTCAAATTAATAAAAAACTTACGAGAAGGTAGGTTATGAGGTATACACATAGTGAGAGTTCCACTTTGAGGAATGAACCATTTAGTGTGCTAGGGATGAGGTTACTAACAAAGACATGATTGGGTTACAGTTAGGATGAGGTATGAACCATTCCTAAAAAGAATAGTTATATGTGTGGGGATGGAAATGATTCCTAGTCATTGTTTTTTGTAGAGGTATTAGAGGTAATATATTGAAATTATAGTCATGCATATAGAGTTCTTATGAGTTTTATTAGATTTGGTAAATATGGGCCCGACACACAATTAACTCTCAGGAAAGTTGGTCTCTGAGAGAAAGGCATCAAAGAGGGTTACAATAGAACTATTTTACACAAGATTAGTGTTTCATTAGTTATTGAATTATATGATGAATTTTATCTTTATGTGAAATGTTTCATTCATGTATAGGGAGTTTCAAAAAACAGTGTCTAGTGCTTGCTAATGTGTTTAAGGGTTTGTGTAAGAAAATTCACATGATATTATCATTTGTAAGTGTCTATGATGTTTTCTTGGATTTTATGAGGAATGAAAGTATATATTGAGTAAGTTGAGAGATTTGAAATATCTAAAATATAAAATCCAAAGTCTATCCTTTTAAATAGAGATCTATGGATAATTTCCAATCCAACAGACACAAAACTAGGTTTCTCATATAAACTATTCTACATGTGTGAAAGTTGGTCTTTTTATTATGTTTAGAATATGACCATGTTGAAACGTTTCACAGATGCTAAAATATGGGGTTGTGTTGTTCCCCAAGATATTATTTTCAAACTATATCTATTTGAGAATATTTATATTTTCTTCAAAATATATTATTTTAGACATTATCCTTCCTTCATCCATCTTAGACATGTTTTTGAGTGTTGACAAATTTCCTACCTTAGAATTAAGTTTGACATGGGTGAGGATTATCAAATTCTTCTTAAAACTCCAATGTTTTAAATTTTTTCCTCTAGTTTTACACAACTTATTTAACCCCTTTTATTATAAATAGGTATTGTGACCTCATATGTGAACACCTAGATTTCATAGAAAATCATTGAATTCTCTCTTTTCATGAAAATATTCTCTTGAAAAAAATTTCCTATAATTGTTTTTGATTTATCATGACTTAATCAATTAAAAGAGAACAATTTAAATGTTTTGAGTTATATGAAAAAAATTTCAACAATTATAAATGTGGAACTTGGGTGAATTTAATTTTAATGAATTATACTTTTTATTGTCTTTTAAGAACTCACCAAACTATTAATACAGAGGCTTAAAACTCTTATGTTGTTGCTACTCAGAGGAAGGAGATGATGGAGAACCCTGGGAATGGATAACACAACTAGCTCCATACTATACCCCAAATTATAGTGGTTCTACTTATATAATACTATATGGAATACTTTTTCTGTAATAGACTACCTCTATATAGGTTTGTCCTATAAGATTATATGAAGATATCAAATTATGACCTCAACTCCCATGGTCATTGGTTCATGAGTTTAATGGGACTCATATAGTGGAATGTCTCTATCAATGACCACACTATAATAAATAATGATCCAAACTTGTCCTACGCACTCTGTAACCTAACATGGATGAACAATAATGAGGTTATATCTACTAACATGTCTCCCCCATAACATGCCAACATCTACCATGCCAACATAGAGGATAACCACCAGGGTTAGAAAAATGTCTAGGATTTGTGAACAAAAAGAAATTTCATGGATGAATGGGTGTGGTACTACTATATCTATCCCACATTTGAGTATTTTTGGGATCTACTATGTGATTTTGGGTTGTATAAGACAGTGTGAACATTATAGTTTTAGGCCTATCACCACCTATGCCTCATGCTGAAGCTCTCGAGTAGGTGGTCAGTGGAAACCAAAACATTAAACATGAATCGTAGTGAGGATTGAATCAAACTATGTGATATAACTAAGTTTTAATGTCCCCCTATATTCATAATAATTTATAACGAATTTATTATGGTGGTGAATTCTTAGGATGATGTAAAGAATATCCTATTGGTGGTTAAGGTGATATTGAGAGCACTATGGAATTGAAATCTAAAAGAACTACACCTTCATCCTGAAATCCTCTTTAGGATATGGTTTGAGAATTATTAAAATATTCTTATGTTATTAATGGTGGGATAACCAAATAAATGAATGGGATCATAAGAATGATAAAAAATTAGATTTTACATGTTCCTTTTGAAACATTTCCAACACACAATGTGGGATTTCTATGTGAAATTCTATGTTCCCTAAAAGGTGAGGATGGTGTAATTTTAGGATGATTTATTTAGTTGATGGTGACTACTATTCATGTACACTCACATGGGAAAGTGGTCTAGAAAATTTATTATTGAAGTGCTTTTAGTGAACAAAAATATTATTAACCATTTAATCTTATTTCTATTGAAGTTATACATATACTAAATCATATCAGGGAAGGGAATATGTCTCTATGAATCCATGGACCATTCTAATTCTTATTTAGGTTATTCATCACAAACTTCAGGGGTCATGAATACCACAACCAAATCATAACCCGATGTTCCAAATTTAGTTGACCACTGTTGAACATCATCGGAGTACGAACTTCAAAAATCCAAATTACTAGGATAATAACTTTGATTATATTTCATGTTTGTTTAATTGTCAACCATGTTAGAATATAGACTAGAGTGATCATAGATGAAAATTGAGGCATCATTGAGAAAAGGTCTTACATGGTTCCCTTTAGAAGTGGGATTTTGGACACACACATAAAAAACAATATCATCTACCAACTATACACTCCTCATGTTAATGATCTACATTCACTACCTCCATTGGATCACATTATAGGTGTATACCATGGTCCAATGAGGATATAACCACTTGACCATCTTGGAAATATGATGATTTATCACCAATGAGTGTACCTGTGAGATTATCACACTACTAGTTAGTGGTTACCAATCAATAATACTAGAGGATGACATGAAAATATGAATAGTTTACTATTTTGGGGATGTGATAAGAGAACTGATGATTCTTACAGAAACACTAGTGCAAGTTTTGAGGTGTTTGGGTGAAAGAAGTACTACTACGATGGATACCGACAAACCAAGTATGATGGACCCTAATAAAGTATTTTTATATACCATTGGATATTTTAGACCACCAATATATCATCGGGTTGATTCCACTAGGGAGATTCCACCTACAAGGGAAGGACTCATTGGAAAGTGGTCCCGATAATGGGGTGAAGCCTCTGGAGAAGCACAATATATTCTTGGAATTTATCTAAGGAATAATCTATACACTATCAAAGATATTATTGAGAAAATGTATTTACATAAATCCTATAGTAACCAGGATTGTATATATATGTTCTTCACATGGAGTCAGAAGTTCCAGACAAGCAGGAAACTCCTACACAGCCATAGGAGTTCCAAATTCATTACCATGATTACATGATTAGAAGTCATGGACTACATCCTCGATATGTAAGATATGGTATACATATAAAGTTATGGATAAATACTAACAAATTGTATGATTATGTTGATTAGAGGGTAGCTTAGTAAAGTCCTAGAAGATATAGTATAAGTTAGGAATACAAATATGAGGGAGTCTGGAAATGAGAACTCTGAGGGATATTCCACAATATGAACATAGGATTTTAAAGAGGGAAAGGTGACTCTATATTTTGATGGATTGTGAGAACTCATGATAGTTTAGGTCATTCCCAAAATCCTAAAAATATAATTGTGCCACTTGTTAACTCGAAATATAATTTAATTCTACTTAGTAACTTATATAGAAATTAGTGACTATGGAAGTTCATGATATTCCATTATAGAACATGTAGAGAAAGGGTGATGATTATCTCCTAGGAAGCTAAGAAGCTAGATTAGTATCACCTGAATGAATATAATTCACATTTCTTTAGGGGGAACATCTTCCTAATGCTATGGGGCACCACAGACCTCTGAAGACATGAGACATCCATTGTAGTTGAAAATCCATCTACAACATAGATTGAGAGGTAAATTCTAACCTTTTTTTGGGATTACTTTGATATTTTTTACAAACCTATTTGACTTCCCCACATTATACCTGTTATTACAAGATTAGGAGTGCCTAATAGTGATTTTGAGCTACCTATCTATGAAAAGGGGTCTTTAGTTGTGGAACTTTCTTATAGTTTGGAAAGCCTTAACCTATTGACAAGTGTGACAGCTGATTAGGGACATGTTTATAGCCCTATATCTTCCTGATGGAGTTATAATATGAACTTGTGACCACATATGTGTCCCATAAATATTTATCAAATTTTATACCATAAATTATTCTTTTATTTGCATTATTAACATTTCCTAAAATAATTTATGCACCCATTTATTAATAGTATTTCCCATGTAGAAGTAGAATCTTGGGAAACAAATAGGCCAAGGGAAACATATCACTAATTTTTTGGACATTGATGATACACCAAAAGAATGTAATTCATAGGATGGTGATAATACTAGAATTTCAATGGCGGGGTAGGACTCAGAGTCATTGAATTTTAATGAATATCCTTATAAGATTTTCAATTTAGATTCAACAGTTACAAAGGAGGCATCTGACAACCTGATACCTCCTTACACATTGGATCCTAGATCATTATAAGTGGAGCTTGAAGATGAGATTTTGTTTGAACTAATCATGTCATTCATAGATAATAATCATGACCTAGAAAATGAATACAAATAAAGGATAACCATGGTATAAGAAAACAAGGCAATTCAATATAGGTAATGGAAGAACATATGGAGCCTCATCACTCACACATCATCAGGTCTGATGGAGACATGGATGAGAAGCATTCTCTATTGGATGCTAAACCTGGTAAATGTGGGTTTAACTAATATTAAGTTCATGTATGCATAGTGAATTCTTGGATGATTGGGAGTGACTATATGGATAAAATTTTGAATCTACTATGTCCGTGCTTATGACTTACAGGGAAGTGACTCTTCAGAATACTTAATATGAGACCGTTAAAGGAGATAAAGAGGACCACTATCTATAGGACCTCAACATGATTTAAGAGGAGGTGGTCATGTGCCTAAATATTACACTGAATGATGTAAAATATGAGATATCCCATACATCATCTCATGTGGTGGAATTCAAGGCTCAACAAGATGGGTTCTAGATGTGGTTGGCTGAGGTGCACCTATAGGCAGAGGAAGAACCAGAGTAGTGGGATAGGTTGCAGAAATCTATCAAATCATATTAGAAAAAGTTAGTTGAGATGGAGAAGGAAATGGAGTAAGTGTAATCATAGTCTAATTTTATTTAAGGAGAGGGTCCTATTTATGGATATACCTCATAATAGTTTTTGATAGGTAGTATAATTTCCACTTATTTGAACTGTCTATTTTAAATTCTACAACTTGAACACATTAATAAAACAATAAACTAAAAACATTTAATCCTAAATGATTCATGATCAACGTGGAAAAAAGAGACAAATATAATATCTTTTATATTAACTGAGAGTGTAAAACATGGTTTGATAGGTTGGGGTTATACTATTATATTGACCACAGTGGGAAACTCATAAAGATGTGGGATTATATTAGTGTTATTCCTAAAGGATGATTCACCCTACCAACATCCAAAGAAACATAGGGGAATAATTTCAAGGGTGTTCCACTACAAAAGAAATGTCGGTTAACGGCGGTTATTTTTGCGTGTAGAGGCAGTTTAAACCGCCACTACATGGTTTGGCAGCGGTTTCTGTAAACCTCTACCTAATACGGAGTCGCAAATCTATTAGTGGCAGTTATTTCCATTTCATGGTGGTTTAAGGAAATCATCGTAGCTACCTCATTTCATGGCGGTTTTACTGAGTTTTGCGGAGGTTTTTTTACGAGCCCTTGATATCACTTTATTCGCGGCGGTTATAACCGCTGCGAATAAACTCAAATCCAATGGCCGTAAAACTGCCGCTGGAGTCATGAGAACCACCGCGGAATGAGGTAGCTATGATGAGACTATGTAGCGGTGGTTAAAACATCCACGAAATGTAAAAAAAATTACGTTTTGCAGTGGTTTTCACCGTCTAGAGGCGGTTTAAACTGCCACCAATGTACATTTCGCGGCGGTTCAAACCGCCGCTAAAAGCTGACCAGAAAAAAATTGCTTCTGCTGCACCACTGCCCTAAAAAACTAATCAAACCAGAAATACCATATTGTACATACCAATAGACAACAAGAAACATCAACCTAATAAATCAGTATAGAATAAATTGAAAAAAATAAGTAAACATTGTCATGCTATATAAGAATGAAACATATTGTACATACCAACATACAACAAGAAACATCAACCTAGGAAATTAGTATAGAATAAATTGAAAAAAAATATATGATAGAATCAACTATAAAACATAGGTCCATTATTTTACTACTCTCCAAACAGAAATCTAGATGATCCTTCTTGATCCCCCATAATATATATCACTTGAAAATGAAACATTAGATCTACATGTGTGTCAGTGTTCCCATATAAGGAGTGAGCATAAATCCAGTTGGGTATCACCTATTGAACATCATATCACCATCCTATAAACTGTATACATGTGTTATAATAAAAATTATTCATCAATATATAGCATGAAAACAATCACTTTTGGTTATTGTGTGCTAACTAAAACACAAAGATTCTAGACCTCAAATTCGTCGTCCAATATTGAAAGAGAAGGCATCCCACTGTAAAAACCCAAACGGGTACCCTATAACATAGTGTAGGGTCCCATAACTAAGTCTCAACCTCTACCCTCTCACTTAGGGTACATTCTCATACAAAATCATGATCTCACATCAAGTCGCATACTAATATTGTCACACTTAGTGTAAGGTCCCATACAATATCTCAAACTAAATCTCATACCTCTACCTTGACACTTAGGATGGGGCCATAGAACAAGTAATGTATCACATCTCACAGCTCTAAACTCAACTAAAGGTTATTTCTTACATTAAATCACAAACCTCATATAAAACCATATCTCATACTACCATGCTCTCACTTAGGGTGAGGTCTCATCCCATAAAACATTCCACAACCCAACTTATCTTTCTCTAAGAGGGTAACACATACAATAAAAAATAACCACCCTTACAAATCTCATCAACCAAAATCATTAACATAATATATAGCTACACAATAGTACCAGTAATCCTAGGTCCATAGTTCATACCCAAAAAACTAGCATGACCCACAGGTCACACAAAGACACATTAAAAACAAAAAACCTATCATGCAGGTCAATTACCACTCACAAGGTCCTCCCAGTATGACAAATTACAAGGGCCTCACTAATGTGTCCACAAAACTATCCCCTTGATCACTATGAAATGACCCAATTTGTTCAACACTTCAAAAATGGGTTTAAATCCTAGTCATCCAAAATATCAACTACCAATTCAAACACGGGCCTAAATGGAATGATGTATACCACACTTGAGAAATCAAGACATAAAAAGAAACATCATAAATCAATAAAATGCATAAAAGGAAACCTGAGAAGTCAAGGAAATTTTAGGACAAGAAAATGTTTGGTGGAAAATATGTGCCCCAAATGTTACATATACAAACCAACTATGCCTATATTTTTTCAACACATAAACAATACAACTAATCATGGTCCGATGATGCATCGTCACCCTCTCCACCTTCATCTCCACTTTCCGCTGTCACCTGTAAGAACATTATATTTAAAATTAAATACAGTTCCATATTATTATTAAAACATAAAACCAATTAATGTTAGAAAACTAAATTATTTTGATTTTTGTGATTTATCTGCATACCACCAGTTGATGCTCTACCACTGGGGGAATATCTACTCATCTGCTAACATATTTCAGTCAACTCTTTCTACAAAGCAGATATCTGATCCCCCTGCTGGTGAACTATGTTTCGTAAAGAAATAATCTCTTTCTTAGCCTCTCCATGTATGGGCTGACTAAAGCCAGGAGTTGATGCAGTTGCCATCCCTGGTGGCCTGCTAAAAACCTAAGATGGTACGGGTCCCAAACCCATCCCACACACTCTACCAGGATGTTCCTTCCCAAGGACTTTAGCAACCAGGTCATCCTGGGAGACTGAGTAGGACTATACAGGATTGGCATCCCATAGTTCTTTAATTGTTACCTATAAATCAAATATCAATATATATTAACACATTAAAAACTGATAATAAGTTATTATAATAAAAAATTGACTTCATACCCCTACTTCTTTAGCATGCTCATTAACAAAACATCCATCTGATTTCTTGTGAACATCCAACCACAGTTCAGTTCAGGATGCTTCGTGCCCTAAACTCTATGACTGCATTAAGCAAAGATAAATCAGAAATTCAATATATTAAACAGATAATATTGTCTTATAAATATTTAAACTAATTAAAAGATTACCAATGTAGTTCGGATTCTAGAAAATCTTTTTGAGCCCGCAGTGTGAGGGATGACTTGCTTAGACTGGTTTGATGCATTCTGTCTTGAGAGATCCTGAAATAAATAAAATGAAATTTAATAGTAATGTATTCAATGTCATGTCCTCTTTATATACATGTATAAATGTAAAATGAGGATAATATAATAATATATATTTCAATACCATCTGCTTCTCATCACGATATCTATTAATAAAAACTTTCCACTGCTCTTTCAGTACCCCACTGGGTAGCTTCTCATACATTTGTTTCATGGTCAACGAATTATCATTGACATCACACCATAATATCAATTTGAAATCTTTCCATTTCTTATGTAGATTTTTCAATGTCCACTTCTATTCTATCACATCAGCAACTGTAAAGTGAAAGAACATCTGTATACAAGAATTCATTTTGAACATATTAGTAACATGAAATTAAATTAAACCATAATGTAATAAATTTACCTTTATTTGAGAATCAAATACTTCATTTTTTCATCTTGGAGGCATATTTCTCCAATCATCATAAGAAATAGGAAGGGAAATGGGCTCCACTTCCAGCAAGCCTAGAATCTGGCCAAGTAACCCTGTGGCATCATTCGTAGGGACCCCATAAGAATCAAATGGCATGACTATCTTCTCTCCAGCCATATTCCAAACATCTGAAATTTTAATGTTTTTCTCCATGGTTGAATTGTTTTCATATTCAATGAGAAAACAATTAGTATAAACAAAATGCAATAAATTTATTTAATTAAAATTTGTACCTATGATAGTGACACTCCAGTATGCTCGTGATGAACTGGAAGGGGCATGTAACTGCCCCACTACTGAGGCACCTGAAGGGGGAGTCGACGACTCCACCTCTAATTGGACATCCACAGATGGTGTGAGAGATGATGCAGGGGGAGATGGTGTAGGGGTGTAGGCAACTGGTGCCTCAGATGTCATGGGGAGGGAGTTAGATGGATCATCATCTATCACAGAACTAGATGAAATAGTATACTGCTTCCTCCTTGGCATTCCTATCATTTAATCAAATAAAATTAAGTTCAGAATATATATTACAAAAAAATATGCAGAAAAAAAATTAAAAATGATAATAGATGCCCATTACTTAAAGACAAAATATATATAACAATGATAATGAATGACTGCAGAAATGAAACAAGTGGTTGCTGAATAAATAAATAATTGTACATACAATAATTTTCACCTTCAATCATGTTAGTTTCCTGCTCCATTTCTTCATCCAATTAATTCATCCTTGCTAGAATAATATTTTAAATATCATGATGGACAGATAATTCTTCCTCCTTTTGTTGATTAAATTTAATTTTAGAGGTCAAATTTTCCACTTCATCACCCATATCATACAAATCTCTTTGTATTACGTGAGAAACTACACTCCCCCATTCATCAACAACATCATTCACATAATATACCATTTTTTATTGCAATGCTAAGATATATGGATCATGTAGTTCATGATCACCGACATCCATCAAGTGAGACAAGTTCACAGAAGTAAATTGCAAGGAATCTGTTTTAACACCTCTAATAACATCAACCCATTTTCATTTGAATAAAACAACAAAAAAATATCCGTGGTAGTTTAATTAAATAATATCATGTATCTTTACATAGTATTCCACTTCAGAAAATGTAAATATACCACTATTCTGTGTTTTCATACCCACTTCTCGATCGACTGTACGGAATCTAAAGCCATTCACATTATAAGCGTCAAACTTTATATCATGTTTTAGAGGACATCTAGGAAGAAACTTCAAATCTTATGACACCTCTACTCAAGTATCAGTATTCATGATCTGAAAAAAGAAATATACTTTATTATATTTAAAAAATGTATGTGTCAAACTAATATTCATATTTATTGCAATATTTATGAACTTACACATTATGCAAACCATTCTATAAGCTCTTTATTAACTGATTTTGTTATATCTTTCTCATTTCGTGTTCGGCCTCTCATTCGTCTCTTTTTTTTGTATCCTCAAATCTTCAATAAATAGATCTTCAATTTCACTATTCAGCAGTACATATCTATGTGCCTGTAATAATTCCAATTCAGTCAGTGTCATATTTGAGGTCCTCCCAACTGATCGGCCAATAGAAGGAAATATTTTGGATTTCTGATGTATTTGATATTGAGTCGATGTGTCGTCAACACGTCCAACTCGATTAAATCTTGTCTTAATATCATCCATGTATCAAGAACAAAAGGTAAGACACTCCTCAGCCAAATAGCCTTCAGCAATAGAGCCTTCTGGTTGAGCTTTATTTCTCACGTATGATTTCAAATGCCCAAGATATCTGTGAAATAAAATAAACATAATTATGCATTTAATTAAGTACCAAAAATTGTTTACTTAACTAAAAAACATATAAATAAAGTACCTTTAAATTGGATACATCCATTGATAATGAATGAGGCTTCCTAATTTAGCTTCCTCAACAAAATGCATAGTTTAATGCATCATTACAGTAAAAAATGATAGAGGAAAGATCATATCCATTGCAAAAAGGGTTAATACAAACCTCTTCTAGAGGTTTTCAAGATGAAATGGATGTAGATATTTCTCACATAGTTGTCTGGAAAATGTGCAGAATTAGAGTACAATAGTAGTAATTTTTTCAAGTAATAATGTATGTAATGCCAATGGTAGTAACTGTAGTAACAAAATATGTGAATCGTGACTTTTCAATCCATGTAACTTATGATTATTCAAGTCAACGCACCTCGAGATGTTACTTTAATACCCATAAGATACCTTCTCATTATTTAAAATATGAAGGAATGTATCTTTATCCCTATTTTTAATTGCAAAAATTGCTGGAGGTTACTTTTCATTCTCATCTGGCAAGAGATCACAATTTATGTTCATTGCTTGTATGTCTTTGCGATCATTGAGATGATCCTTCGATTTTCCATGCTCATTAACCAATGTGAAAATCACATTATCACAGATATTCTTTTCAATATGTATCACATCATGATTATGCCGCAACAAATTAAATTCTCAATATATAAGTTTGATGAATATACTTTTTTTCTTCTATTGTTGCATTCCTATTTCACTTGATGATGCACTTCAGACTCGTTTTCTGCTATCATTCAAATGATGAACCTTCCCAAATCCTGTTTCAACATTTTCATGCTGTGTCAATATTTCAGAACCAGTTAATAACTTTGGAGGTGGTCTACGATCGATGGAACCATTAAATTTTGATCTGTTCAGCTGAAATCTATGAGATTCGTCAAGAAATATTTGATGACACAAGAAGCACCATTTTCTACTGTGAGGTAGCTGTTTGGGCTCAAAATCAACGTAAAAAATAGGACAAGACAAACCAGTGTAATTGTTCCTACCAGATAAATTCCCAAGCCCAAGGAAGTCGCTAATAGTCTACATTAAAGCAGCATGCATTTTGAACATTGTTTTAGAAGAAGCATCAAATGTCTCATCATCGTTGCTCCATAAGTCCTGTAATTCGTCAATGAAAGGCTGCAAGTACACATCAATATCATTTTCTGGCATTTTGTTTCCAGGAATAATCATTAAATGGATAAAAGTTGTTTTTTTTCATACACATCTACAGAGGCAGATTATAAGGGATCAAAACAACTGGCCAAATTCTATATCTAGTACTCAAAGTCCCAAATGGGTTGAATCCATCGGTAGCCAATCCCAATAAAAAATTCCTAGGATCAGCTGAGAAATATATATGTAACGAGTAAAATGTCTTCCACGATTGGGAATCTATTGGATGTCTCATTAACCTATCATTGTTATTATCTACAGAATTCCACTTCATGTATTCAGCGGTTTTAGATGACATGAATAATCTTTGCAATCAAGGATTCAATGGAAAGTAACACAAAACCTTTGTAGGTGGGTTCGTCTTCTTCATCTCCATGAAATTATGTTCATTCAAACTTCCAACATCACCCTTTTCCTGCCATCTAGAAAAAGAACATATCTTTCAATTCTGTCTACTTGAATCCTCTACCCAATAAAGCATACAATTATTGGGACACATATGTATTTTTGTATAATTCAGACCAATCTTGTTAACAAATTTTATCATATCATAAAAAGATTCTAGGATTTTTTCTTTAGGAAATTCATCACAAATAAATTCCAATATCATGGACATTGCCTTATTTGTAATTCCACATAGACATTTTATATGGCACAACTTCAGCAAAAATGAAATCTTTGAATATTTCAAACACCCACTATACAACTCTAGATTTCCATCCTCAACTAAATCATGAAACTCATTTTCCTCAGTGAAGTTTTATCTTACATTTGGCTCCACAGAATCAAGAGAAGGATCCAATGATATGTTACAATCTTGATCTGCCTGTGTTACAATCTCAAAAACATCACTTGTCACATTGCAATTTTTAGCACCCTCTTCTGGTTGTTCTGATATGTTTTTATGCTGATAGTGGTGTCTTTCAGTATTGAATGCATCATTTATGAGGTTTTTCATTTCATTTTCCATTGTTGATAAACATGGGACCTCATTCTGTGGGTTAACATCAGTGCTCAATCTTTCTGTAACGTTCGATTCTCCATGCCAAATCCAACACAAATGTTGACCAGGGAATTGCTTCAGTATTAAATGTTCATAAACTTCATCTCTCTTCAACCATGTTCTAAATTTACATTTAGGACATGGACATTTTATTGTCCCTTCAACAGATCGATTAGAAATTAAAAAAATTAGAAATTCATTCAAACCCTTAACATACTTGAGGTGTGTTCCCCGGTAATGTGATCCAAATTTTATCCATGTATATCACAATGTTCCAATACAATACTAAAAAAATAAAACACATAGTTACTACTAAATAGATAAAGAGATTCATATATACGATGGTATAAGATTACAGAAACATAATAAAATAAAGATGATCCCCTGAGTTAGATATGAACCCTCTATTGTTTGGGATAGGGGAAGTTTCTTTGGTAAAGAAAAACAGTGTGCTAACAATGTGGTAGCTACTCTACCATGAAAACCAAAGCACATTGTTAATTTGGAATAACCCCAACCTAAGTTATCTATATATTCTTCATATAAAACTCTAATAACGAATAAATCTATTATAAATAATGTTTAGGGAAAACCTTATGATGCTTACAAAACTCAACACATTGTTAATTTGGAGTGACAAGAACCACGTGAGGGATGGTAGTCTTGAGTCATGATAAGTGGTGGTGTTCATGGAAATTCATGATTAAATAACTTGGGAGATTAGGTTTTGAGGTTCTACAGACCTTTTGTGGATTAAATTCCTAGATCTCTCTTTGGTGTATTTACATAGAAAAGAGTGGTGGTGTTACTTGAGGGTGATTTGGATCATATATGTGTTAGTGCTCATGAGTGGAGAATTATGGTTAAATGGGACGATTAAGGATCTGACCATGGAGTTGAACTAAGAGTCAGATTCAGACATCAGTGTGGGCATTGAACATTTTTTTATTCCTTCAGTTTTAAGGCATCGTGGTCGGGATATGATAGCGCATTGGTGGGTGGGATTTAGTACCTTTGGTATAATTCATCTAGAGAAGGTCCTACTAGTGTTGTTGCATAAAAATTTATGTGGTAAGGTGGAGACCACATCCGAAATGGCGTTCAAGATGCGGCTGATGTGGTTTGGGGATCAAACTAGGGTATTTGAAGAATATTTGATGTTTTTGGGCTTGGTGTTTGGAGTTTTATAGTTGAATCATGTTGGGAATTTGGAGATGAAATGTGGGGTGTTGGTACTATCATCCAGAAAATAGAACCCAGAAGGAGTTTTCTTTAAACATTATATTCGGGAACTTGGAAGAATTATATTCATCAAAACCACTATAATAAGTTAGAATGAATTCAATACAATTCACTTCAACACACAAAAGAAATTTATGAAAAGTAAAGGGATGATATGCTTGAGTAACACATGTTTGATGGAATCCATGATTGAGTATCAAAAGTATAAGTAACTCCATACCTAAGTTCCATAATTCATTATAGTCAAGTAGGCCTTATAAATAAATAGGTTATCCATTTCAAAAAATAATGAAAAATACAAAGATACATATTCAATGAAAGTGATTACTTTCATCCAAGACTATAACTATTAATGAAAAATCATCTAGTTTGGATAACATATAGAGAAGGAAAATACAAATAAAATTTAAATAAAAAATAAATCTAGTTGAACTATCTCATAATAAAATTTCCCAAAAAAAGTCACAACCATACTCAAAACTCAAAACATCTCCATGTGATCCCTGAAAAGTCACAACATTCCAATATAATATTGAAAAACATTTTCAATACCACATTTATTTATCATTAAGGCATCACTTAAAATCTTTATCCTATAATGAGTAAGAAAATAAATATCCTTTTAATAAAATTTATGAATATAGATCGATAGGAAAGTAGGTAGTGTGATTTAACAGACCTACACTTATATAAGAAAATGTTTTAGAATACATGAATTTATTATGATGATGTGTAAAAAAAATAATCTTAAATTATCATCTATGTCTTGGAAATTGAATCTACATAGAGATAAATTCATAATTTGGAAATAATTAGAGGCCCCTCATACTCATTTACCTAGAAAAAATTCTCATCATCTTCATGATGAATTCACAGTGGAACTTATATAGGTGTAAACCTAGTCGTGTTCAGGTCATAAATTCACATAGAAGTTTTCTACAAGATAAAATATCAAATATAAAAGAAGAAAAAAATATCAATAGGTTCAAAATAGAATAAAGAAAATCATTTAGAATATATCATTAGAATTCCAAGACTATTCATCCTGTGTTAGTTCATTTATCACATGAAAACAAGCATATAAATCAAATCCTGATCACTATATAATGCTTTCACTGATCCAATATTATTCTATAATTAATTATATAATTACTCATGTTAGAAAATATATAATTAGTGTCCTTACATAGGAATGAATCAACTATCATAACATATACTGGATTATCTAGCCTATAAGACTAAACTCTAATACCTCTGACACCACTACCCTAGTTTTAATAGAAAAACCAAAATATCATTAGTAATTAACTCTAATACCTCTATTATGACTCGATTATTCAAGAACCCAACCTGGGTTGGCAATGAAATTGAGTTTAAGAAAGATTCAGAAAAACTTATTTCAAACCTTAAGGTTTGTATAGGTCGTTGGGGTCATGGGGGGCTGGGGGAAGCGGGGTTTCTAGGGGAAGTGGGTCGTCGGGGTCGCGGGGTCGTTGGGGTCGTGGGGGGCCAGGCTTGCCGGGGGAAGCAAGGTCCCCAGGGTCGCGGGGTTGCTGGGGTCGTAGGGGGCCGGGGTCGTGGGGGAAGCGGGGTCGCGGGGTGAGAAGGGGGGTCAGGGTGGGGGGTAAGGGTCGGCATTGTAAAAAAAAATCATGATAGTTTATTATAAACCGCCGTGAAACCATTTTTAAAAAAGGATTAGCGGCGGTTCCTAGAACCACTTCTAAAAAACTGCCGCTAGAGTCAATTTTTGTTGTAGTTTTCAAATTCCACTTGTGCAAGGGGAACTAGAAAATTTGAAGTTGTTACTCAGAGATTCTAAAATGATTAATGAGGTGAGAGATTGGATAAGGGTGACTACTAAACACGTTTAAAACATGGTTTCCACTAGTCTATGCTTAAAAATGATAATTTGTTTAGGGTGACCACTAAACATGTTTGAGACATGGGTTCCACTACAATGATAATTCCTCCTCTAATATGTGTACCCTATATGGGTGGTGGGATGATATTGGGTCAATGTGATGTCACCATGTACCAAGGGGATTCTGTTCCAAAATTAACGATTTTGATTCACATCAAGAAATAAAAATCATGTCTATGAAATATGAGACGAATCTTAGTAATATTTAAAGAACTATTAAATATTTTCAATCATAAACTGATCATATTGACATGGGGTAGAAAATTTGATGGAGGGAATGTGGGCTAACAGGCTAGATGAAAATACCAACCCATGAGAGAATTGAAACAAAAGGAATGATAATGCTCTAAGGAGATAAACAATGTGATCCAAGAAGCTACTAGTTTATAGTAATATGGATTAGACCAATTGGGGTTACTATTTTTACGTTTCATAGCTTTGATCATAGGGATGATAAATTTTAAGTCCATACACCTTGGACCAAAGGAGAGAGGCCACCTGTATAGTAATAAGGGAAAGGAAAAACTGACATGAATTAGATGTACACATGATAATATAAACAATATCAAAGACGAGTACTCATAGTTTATGGTCATGATTCTTGGTCCATGGGGTTTCAAAGGCATAAGGTTTCACATATTTGGCTAAATAGAGGCTAATAGTTTATTCACATATAGCTTGGACATTATCCTTAGAAGGTCATTTTTGGCTTGGTGCCTAGTGGTCAATGATTTCTAGATGAAGAGGGGACTAGGCTTGTTGATGAGGTGGGATGATAGAATATTGGAAACTGGGATAAGTTTATGTGATCTATAAATTAATATATATATCATGGGATGGTAATTAATCCACAAGTATTTATAGGGGAAATGATTTTTGTTAAAAATTATCTCATGAAAAGAAGGGGGTGAAAACACATGGGTTACTTAGTGAGAGAAGGAAGAATGAAAATATGACCAAAATAAGTAAAGGAATTATCACTAATGGATTAATAGGGAATCACACGGGTGTTGGGAAGTTGGAGGAGGATAAACATGGGTCAAAAGAGAGGTCCATACATTAGGATACAATGGAGGCTAGAGTTTATGATCGGAAATGGGAATAGTTTTTAAACTGTTATTTTGTATCCTATGAAATAAGAATCACTCCACACATAGTTCTTTGGTATGGTAAGTTACCAACTCTAAAAGTGGGGTGTGGTAGGAGACCAATGAAGCATGATGTCTATCATCTCATATGAGAACCAAAGAATCATGTAGTTTTATTTTATGTGATAGGGATGGTACTATATAGTATAACATCGAGCAGTGAAGACGTTGGACACATAGTTTAACATTATATGGTAATGATGATAATGATATAGTTTAATTTTAGACAACAAGGATGATGATCATATATTTTAACATTGTATGGTGAGGATAATATTCTTTATATTTTAAAGTCATATAGTTAGGGATACTGGGATCCATATAGTTTAATGTTATACAACTTGGTCTATTGGGGGTTGTGTAGTTTAAAGTCATAAAACTTGGAATAAAAATGGGATTTCATTGTTTTTTATTTATTGAATCTAATTTGAATTGTAAAAGTGATAAAAATACTATAATACCATTTTATTCATGACCTATTTAAAGAAAAAATAGTTTTTAGAAGATTAATAATGTTCCATGAGATTTCATGACATGGATAATGGGCTAGGGTCAAAATATCATATGGACTACTTAATGTAAAATTGTGAATACGGTGAACCTATTAAGGGTGATTTCACAAGACATACTCAACCTACTAATATTTTGAGAAACATGATTGGGAAACCCTAAGAGTGTTAAACCTCCACTTGAGAAAATGAGAGTGAATGAATGGTAAATTGTTGATCAGGGAGTCTAAATTGAGGAGTGACATGATAAATAAGTTGAAGATGACTGTTGATCAAGTTTGGAACATGGTTTCCACTACCATACCATATTAAATGGGGGAAATTTTTTTTGATGATGATTATTGACCTTGTTCTTGACATGGGTTCCACTAAAGTGATATCAGGGGTGTTTCCTCTAGTACATGTACCACAGAAAAAAGGTAGACCAGGAATGGGGAATTATTCCATAATCAAATACTAAGGGGAGTCCATTAAAAATGGTTGGTTGATGGGGGAAATCAAACTCTAGAGAAAAATCTTGGAGGAAAAATAAAATAAGACACTCAAGAGGGATTTGATAACCCTAGAGAAAACTTTCATGCATTTAGAATATTGACAAGACACATCAGACCTGATGGAGTACCAAACCCACAAGAGACATAAGAAAGGATTAATCATGCCTTGTGAAAAATTGATGTGATCCATGGAGCTATAATATGTAAGGTTAAGTAGATAATGCTATAGAGAGGTATTTTTGGGTCATTCAACTTTTTCCATGGTGTGATACTTGTTTAAAGTCATAGAACATAAACCATAGGTGAAATATAGTGTATATAGAAATGGGTGAAGAAAACCAAAAGTGAATGGATATCCTGATAATTATATAGTGAAAACCATAGAGGGTTTAAATATTTTATTATAGTTATGGTTCTTAGAACCAATTATACTGATGTTTAAGATCATACAACTTAGACTCTAGGGGTTTTGGTGTTTATTGTCATATATATTTGGCCATAGGACAGGTAAATCCACATAATAAAGGGAAATGAAAACCTATTGTGAATCCAAACCCCATATTCAAATTTAAATATACCATAAAGAGGAATTAAGAGGGTTTTAGGTCAATATTATTATAATAATATTGTTTATTCTTAATTCCATATACCTTAGATTGACTCTTTTAAGGATAATATCATGTAGGTGCTGACTAAGTAACGAAAAACCTGATAAAGGGGAATTTAACACCAATACTAAGAGGTGGAATTGATAGAATAGTGGATAGGCTTAGCATATGAGATCTTGGTGTCTCTATATATCCCACAAAATGGTAATCAATCCACATATAGTTATGAGATAGTGGTGTAGTAGATTACAAACATCGAAATGGGGGCATCCTCTCAGGTAATGATTCTAGTGCAGTTCAATAGCTTAATCATTGTATAAAAATACATCATAAATATTATTTAGGTTTAGGTAGAATGTCCCTTGGATAATGTATCTTAACATTATACCATGAGGATATTGACAACACAATTTAACATCATAATCTGAGGATGATGTCTATGAAAATTAAGGTTATGAAACTGGTACCTATGGGCCATATAATTTTTTTATATGATGAGGAAATATTCCATGAAATTCAAAATAATGATGAATAGACAACTAGGGATCTATAATGAAGCTATAAAAAACATTAATTTAGAAACCTAACATTGGTGGAAGGAGTGATGTGCTCCCTGTCCATGGGGATCAATGAGTATGCACCATTGGAGTAGAATTTATGAATAGTTAACGGGACCTCCCATTTGGGCTTTAAAATACGCTGTTTTCTTCTAAGTATCATTGGTTTGCCCAATTCTAGCACCAAATTACATAGAGGAATGAGTGATGGTAGACATTTTTATCAAATGCTCAGGATAATCGATTTTGATGTACCATGATATTACATAGTACATGGAGCTTTTTTTCATTAAGGACGTCCAAATTAGATAGCTAAACCCGAGACCTTACATCCTATATCAACTAGTTATATATGTATATTAAAATAAATTATAACTAAGCATTGATGGGATGGGTAGTACCAATTCTATTCAATACACTTGGGAATAAGGGTAAACTGATTAGAAGTTCAAGTCATTGTTTAATATTACCATTAGATATTGAGGATATTACTGGGAGAATTATTATTGTTTTGATCTACCATTTTCATGAAAATGTAAGAGACAAATTTATTTAATCCATAAATCTATCCAATAATTGATGCATGATTCTAAGATTTATTATTAGACTAGATGCTTTACTTAGCATACACCTCATTCATCACAGTGGATCAAGAGTTGGTTACATTGTTCATGAAAATGGTTTAAGGTATCTTGAATTGATGAATAACATGGGACTTCCAAAGAATCTATAATGGGAATGGTCTTTACTTCCTTCATACGGGTGAGTTCAATGATTTCAAAAATAAATCAATGGATGTAAAAATAATCTTGAACTAATCCAATTTCACTAATGGTTAGGAATCCATGAAATTGATACCCCATGCAGTTAAGTGACAAGAGTAATTTTTGGAGTGCATAAGATCTAGATGCTGATACATGAAGTTGGAATAACATTAAAATGTATGAAAATTATTAGTTAATTACATTGAGTGATGAACCATGGTTGGCCAAAATTATCCCAACCTTCAGATTTGATGGAATAGATTTAATCTTGTCTAATGATCTCCAAATGCTCAAGTGTGAATCTTTTATAAGAAAAAAGGAATTTACTTATATTGGATGTAGTGGATAAGAATTATATCAAAGATGTATCTATAAAAATGTATCTATATTTGGTCTATCTTATTAGTTAATTTTTCCTTACCTTATACAAATTTGATCTCTATTAGCTTGGATTTATGGTAATGTCCTATATTGGAGATACTTGAAAAAGGGGTCTATCTATTTTTATACCACTTTTGTATCTGGATAATTTTATGGTATTACATAGGGGGAACCGGTGTTGAGTTGATTGACATCTTGGAATTCCTTATTGATGGAAGGGGTGATCGCTATCCAATGTTCCACATGGATAAAAATCACTTATAGGTTAAGATCCTCAAGGGATGAGATGAAATTTTATATAAAATCTTCTTGATCATTCAGAATCCAAAAAACAAAGGACACCTTCAATTTGAAGGGAAATTTGGCCATCGTCCTATGTGCATGATCAGTCAAGGTGATGAACTCCTAATTCTTTATATTTTAATTAGTATTGTTTTTCTTGATTAATAGCACAAATTCACCCTTTATGTGTAACTTGGGGACTTGGAACTCAAGGTAAAATTTTAGACCATTAACGAGGGGGTTGTATTTTTTTTTATTAGTGGTAAATCCCTCTAAATGTGAGAACATGTATGATATGTGGGCCTTTGAGGGATTGATGAAGAAAAATCCACGGTCAAAATTACTGATTGTATCATTGTTCATTATCTTCCCAGTTTAACATCAAGAGATACAATAAGAGTGAATCTTTATATATGGAATTGATTCATCAATGGAAATAATGAATTTATTATAAAACATAACATCCAAGTTAAGACCCTCTAGTGTTGGGTGTGTGGTAATGAAATATTCCAATGATTTCCCCATAAATACCTTCTAAGAAATAAACCTAATGTTGAATTATAGAAGTATCACAACCCATCGTGCCAATCATCCATTTAGAATGTAATGGTTGAGGATATAATTTATTGGGTTGATGTAGGTGATTAGTTGAAACTCATGATATTATAGATAGTGATTAAGATTTTGGACCATAAAGACGATTTCATGGAAATTTATCTCAATGAAAGAGTATCTAAACTCATTTTTTATCATAATTTCACTGAAGTAGTATAGAAAATTATCCTCACACTCATTATTATTCTATGCTATAATGGTATCAAGATATCTTTCTAGGGCTATCACATATATCGTTAAAGGTTTCCCAAAGGAAACATCATCCGAACCACAAGGTGAAGTAAGTATTATTTAATTTCATCAAATGCATAATCAAATTATATATCCCACTAGAAGGTATATATTTTAATTATTATCTTTGATAAGGACTTACACATGCCTTACAAGCTGTAAATAAAGAATCACATGCAAGAAATATTCCCCTGAAGGCCTCTTATCTTTCACAGATTGTATGGATGTGGATTCTTAATGATATAATTGAATTTATATGGGTTGATCTTGATACATCTATACCATATAATAAGGATAATTATTTTCATAGTGGTAACCCAGAATTCAAAGTTGATGGGGTATATCATAAAACTATGGTAAATGAACAAACCGAAAAATTTCCTAATATCATTTAGATGGTCTTGGTGTTGGAATGATTTGACCAAAAAATCATCCCCATATCATTACAATATAATTACCACTAGGTGGTTGAAGATATGATGCATATCCCAATGGAAGGTGGTTTTGAAATAATTTTTGTTCAAAAGATATGAGTTTTTTGTAGTATATTCAATGGGGTGCCCTCAATATTTAGGCCTCTTCATCCTTAGGGGATTTCTAAAATTTTTTATACCTAGAATATCCATCAAAGAATAAAAAGTTAGAAAAAATGGTGGTTTATTTAATCAATGAATCTATAATTAGGGAAAATAAGTCATCATTTGGAAAGTAGTAGTTGAGGTCCTCAAAGGTGATAAAAAATATAATTTTAATATTTTTATTTCTAACTGGGATAATTTTATACATACAATTTATTATTGGATATCCCTAATGAAGTTTGATTTTATTACATTATCATCTTTGGCCTCAACCATGGTACAGTGAGAGGGGTTTACCCTTCTGGAATATTTTTATATCCATGATGGCCAATGGAAAGAGTCAAATGGTAGAAAATTACCTAGGGATTGAGTCTTAAAATCACATTATAGTTACACTAAAATATTTCATATTTTTTCTTGAAAAACATAACATATTACTATTGTTCATTAGGAGGAAAGAAGAAAATGATAAATGTCATCCTTGTGTTTTATTATATATCTAGGATTACCTGTATCATCTTATATATGGTGGTGGAGACTAATTATTTGAAATTAAGAGGGGTTTGAACTCTTTCTGAATAGAATTATGAGGGTTGGATGAAGTAGAAAATTACTTGGGTAACAGTGGTGGAGTAACATCACCTTCTTGTGTAGGGATTAAATATTTTGAATTAGTCTTATTCCCTTATAGTTCTATGGAAACCATGTTTAATGAAACTATGGTTTCTATCCTTTTCCATCATGTTTTTCAAAATATATCAAAATACCTCGGTTCAATTGATTACGAATGGTTTATCAATACTATTTTATATAAATAATGAATATGCTGATTTATGGGAACAGGGTGAACCATTTGACATGAATTGAGAAGGAATTTATCAATCTTTGAGTAAAAATATCCATCATATGAGTAATACGTGATCTATGAGAACTCCTTCATCCCCTATACTATGAAGTGGTGTCCAAGGTCTGGAGTTATTACATCTAGATAGGGGATTAGAACTAGAATAATAATCTTTAACTCATCCCAAGGATTCATTGAGGTGATCATTAATTCAATAGGGACATTGGAACACTCAAATAATTCAACTTAGAGTTTTTTCACACTCATTTTGTAATACCCCAAATTAAGGTAGTGGGTTACACATAAATAAAAGGGTGGAAAATCACCTTACATAACCCTTACTCGACCATTGAGAAAGTATTTAAGGAATTGGTGATATAAAAAAGGGGATGACTTCATGTAGGTGTATCCAGGTCCTCCCCATCAATGCATTGAAATTGGTTTGTTACAATAACACTATGAATTTTTTATTTTATACCAAATTTACAAATGATGACTTTAGCTAGATATTGATGAGTAACTTATTCTTTCTCTTATCATAACCCTGAATCACTATGTTGGATAAGACTAGATCTGTCTCTATATACCCCTTCTTGTGTAGTGTTTAGGTTGGTGTAATATTAATCCCAGAGCCATTTTATACTATGATTTAATGGATATTGACTCCATCGAACACACCTAAGATATAGAAGGGCATTTGTGTGACTTTATTAACATACCTCCATTTTCCATAGAAAAGGAGTTGATGGATTTCCACTCATTGTATTCGATTTCTTTTACACAATATGATTTATTGGTAGCTAATTATTTATAAAACATCAATGGGATTTTCAAGCACTTAATGAGGGATTCATGAAGTGCCTTCTACATGAACAGTATGCAAGGGACTAAAATTTGAGCCATAATACTAATGAGATTCTTGGTAACAACATATTTCTAGTCCAAGGGCATGTTTCTACTCTAAAGAGGCTTCTCTTTAACCAGAAGCATATAAGGACCCATAGGTTGAAGCAATGGTGATCGATTGATATTCACTAAGTTATACCTATGTTTTGGTGGTTGTAAGTTATCCAAATGGTCAACTAATCTAACTTATCTAAGAGCTACTCTAAAAGATTATTTTATAGAGTGATATTTTTCTAAGCATGGGGTAATGCTTGAATTCTAATTTCAGCTTCCTAAATATTTTTTTGGGGAATAATTCCATGAGAGGGGTGGTTTCCAAGATAAAATCTTCCCTTCTTTTAATAAAATTAATGATGGGATCTAAGAGAAATTTAATGGTGTGATTTACTCTTAAGATCAACACAATGGTCAACTAATCTGATGGGATTGGTGGAGGAAATTTTTTATTCCTCATCAGAGGATTCTTCCAATGGTTGGAATACTATGACATTCTTTCCCAATATAGGGGGAATTTAATCCATCTGGGTTAAGATTAGATTTTTAATCGATAGAGGCCCATTATTGTATTTACAATACTAAAGCTACCCCCTTCACTATTTAAATGGAAGAAAAAATGGATTGCACAACAATAGTGGATGATCTGGACTTAGAGTGTGATAATAGATTCATCCACATACAAATGATCCAATACACTTGAATGTTAAATTCTTGTCCAATATTTCATTGAACTTATGTGACCATCATCTCTAGACCTTCTTCCAATCCCCTGAATATTGATCACCATCAATGATGGTGAAAATGCAGGTAATGTACACCTGAGGATTTTTAAACTTCATTATGAAATGATGTTCAATATTTTGAAGCTAGTCCTTTAAGATGAACCAGTCTTGGATGGTGAGTCCAAGCATCATGCGGTAGGGGAAATACATGGTGTGGTTCTTCAATAGAGCATCATTCGGTCTCTTGTTTTCAAAAATCAAAAGAATGTTTTTTACATGGATCATATATAGAAGACATGTAATTTCTCATCATTGAAGGATTATACCTTTTTATTCTAATTATAAAATGGAATAGAAGCTTGTCTTGGTTTGGGGCCTATTAAAACATTTACATTACAAGCCCATGTATAACGAATCTTATTCTATTGGTATAACATGAGAAAAATCATGGGGGGATCATACATTAAAAAAGATATATTAACAATTCTAGAATTTTTCATAGGGGAGATAAGTGTTGATTGATATATTTTATTGGTCTATAATATATCCCCCTAAAGAATGTTTTTCCTTCTAAGTGAACTCATATAATATAATTGGATATTTTAAGGAGATGGGAGTTTGGTACTAGATTAACCTAGATGTTCTCTATGCACATTTCTAACAACTTTTCATTTGGGGTTTGAATATTATTTGAGTATTTCATTCCCCTACACTGAGTGATAAATCTAGGGATAAAATCATACTCATGCTATTTTTACTTGAAGAGATTAGTGATGTTAATCTAGTACAAGGTGAAGGTGATTTGGTAGAGGAAATACTTACAAAAATCCTCCTAATTTTTGATGGACCATAGTTCTATATTATTATAGTAGTTAAATGTAGTAAATTTTAGTGTTTGAATGAAATTGTATAAATTTTCCACCCCTTTCTTCTCTAATGTATCCAACATTGGATCACAGTGAGAGGTAAAGTGAATCAGGTGCTTTACGAGGTCACAAATTTCATTTAAGGAAGAAAATCTTGTAATGAAAAAAATTTGGAAACAAGGGGATTTAATCCAAAAAAACTTGGTATGACTTCCTTTTGGACTATACTGAAGATTTCTATATATCCATGTCCTCTATGATATCATCAAAGGAAATTATTATATCATTTTGGGATGCTTCCTCATGCATTTTCCCTTTACCAACTTGCAAACTCATGAAGTGAATCATCCATGGCCCAGCAATGTAAATTCATGCTGAAAAAATGGAGAGAGACACACACAAGGAATGGAAGACTATGCTTGGAGTTAGGAAAACCCCATACTTAGTCTTTGTCCTTATATGATATTGACATTGAACTATAGGGAAATTTCAATCTCTTGAATAAAATATTCAATTTGATAATCCAAAATGTTTATCTCAGAGATTTAAAATATACTAGATGACTCCGCCAAAAATATTCATTTTTAGGCTCTAATGGTTGTTTGGGAGTGATATTTTTAGTGGAATACCTATACCTATATCCTTCCTTTACATATTGGTAAAAACACTTTATTGAAGGTCCAGCAATCCCAACTGATCATTAAGGGAAAATATCCCTCTACAACCTCATCAGTGGTATCATGCTCCTAACACTCAGGGACAACTATGTTGACATTCACCATAGTTAAAGTCATTGAAGAAGAATTTATAAAATCATCAGTATGACTATCTTTGGGATCGAGTTATCTTAATTTCATAGGAGTAAAGTTTAGGGCATTATACATCAATTAGCCTATGATATAAACATAGAGAGATTACTCTTCAATAATACAGGATAGTACTATGAAAATTTCAGTACATATCTATTGGATATTTTGACAGAATCCACTAGATTTTGAATGAGGATCCAAAACAGCATTATGATTTCAACCTCTCAACACTATTTCTTGAGGGCTTGAAGGTGATTCGAGCAAGAAACATGGGACAACTATAGACTATTAAAGTGGTGGTACATCACCCACAAGTTTTTATAGAGGTATTCAATTTGGGTTTTAGTGAGAATCTCCAATACAAAGAAGTGAAGGATTTCATATATTCAGAACATGGCCAGAATCTTGACAGTGGGTAGAGCATCACATAAGCTCTCATTACCTAGATTATCTTTTTAAGGGGGAGTGTTTCTCTTTATCACTATATACTTTTATAAAAATTAGTATTGAAGATATATGAGGGAGAAATGGGGATCTCTTTATCTATAGATCATTATATAGATGTGTCATTTTCTAGAGAATCCTTCCACAATTTAAAAATATATCTTGCTAAGCTTGATAAGGCTTTAGAAAAATTTCCATGTAGGATGCTAGACCTACCTTTACCTATTAAAGAAGAAATTAAGGTACCTATTTCTCAAACAAATGTTTCTTCTCCTCCAAGAATCATAGGATAGATGGTCATGTATCCATTTATTCTATAGAGATGGTAGAAATAAGGGATCCTGGTGGTTCTAAGGATAACATCCCGGTGAATTCCCAAAATGAATACAATATATCCTTTATCCAAAGTTATATATAGAGGTAATTATGGAACCTATGAATAATGATCCTAACTTCTCATACATAGATATTATATCTTAATAGATTAATATTAATTATGTAACATAACAGTCTATGATAGAATCATATAAGTCAAGTTCCATTAGAAATGTGGATAGATAAAAAAATCATCATAACTAGAAACCTTATTTGAATTTTCATATATAATAACTTTGTTCATAACCTAGGGAAAGGAAACATAATAAAGGATGGTATCAGATGCTTATTAAGGGTAAAAAGGGATACATTAATGATGAAATAAGAATAATGGTATGATAACAAGAGAAAAGTATTTTAAAATCATACCATGAATATCATAGATCATAATATTAAGTCATGGAATAAATATTAGTAGTTCATAAGGCATGAAAATAAATTAATTAAAAAAATGAGTCACGATATCATAACATTGGCATAAAACATGGATTTGGGGAATACACATAAGAATATAAAATCATTTACTTATTATTAAAATATAATTACCAAAACTATCATTGTGTAATGGGTTCACTCCCCAAACCATCGTAGTATTCAAGTATCACTCCCAAGATTATCATAGTGCACACATTACCTTACTGAACTAGGTTCACTCCCTATTCAAGTCCAATTTATCTAAAGAGATATCAACATTTAACTAATTAATTTAAGAGCTATATAATTTCAGAATCACCTGTAATATAATAAAACCACACATATATGTGACACAAGATAATAAAACATTCATCATATCATAACCATTTAAAAATAAATTGGTTTTATTAACATTTTTTTTATAACATAACCCATGGAAAAAATGAGTTTCATAATCATTTCATCAATTAGTTATAGAATAACACATGGAAAAGAGACATGTTTCCTAAAAATCTTATCATAGAAAACACAACCATAAACCACCTAGAGGAAAAAATAAGGATGATCCCATTAGATCATATACCCAATAAAACATAATAAACATTGGAGGTTATTTTCATTGATGAATATAAATTTCATAAAAGATCATTAAAACATTCTTGAAGAAAAAGTATTTTCAATTTTAAAATAACTTATTTAAAATAAAAAAATCCAAAATACTGAAGAAATTTTTTATTTTAAAATAACCTTGGATACTTTTTAAGTATGTTTTAAATCACTGATATATCATGAAAGTGGAAAATACCATTCATTTCATACAAGTTTAAACAATGATTCCTTTCACATTTTTGATAAAAAGAAAAACGTACCTCATTCATAAAATAAAATAAATATTAAATTTCAAACATATATTAAGGAGTTAAACATGGTTAAAAATTACTTTTAAAAATAATAGGATAATATTAAAAACATATCGGAAATCATTTTTAGATAGCATCCACATGGAAGAGAATGGATTTTTTACCGAAGAGAGAAATAAATAATCTTTTCCATAAAAAAAATTAGTTAGGTATCTTGAGTAATTAAAGAGAAGAAAATGAAACAAAATCATAAATTCTATATAAATGACCATAGGAGAAAAAAATTCATGAGTTTATTTTAAGGTAGATCATAATATTTCATCATTGGAAACCTAATCATAAACAATCCCAATAAAAAATGAGATTGTAGCATAAAAACCTTTCCACTTTGGTAAATTTTGAAACATAATAACCATAAAATAAAGAACCTTATATAGATATTTAAATACCCAAAAATTTCATTATAATAATAATAAAATAAATTCATGTTCATTATATACACCACATAAACAAAACAAGTGGTGAATATGACATGTGTCTCTTAGAAATAAAAGTGAGACATAAGTCCCTTACATTAAGTCTTGAATTCCATGGTATGAATTAATAAATATTTTATAATAAATATTGTTTAATTATAAATATATTATATAAATATAATCATATATATCATATCATATATTATTTATTTATAACCTTTTACCAACTGTTTATTAATAAATCTCTATTAAAATCACTGTTCTGGGTGACAACTGCTTCTTTTTTCAAGTATCTTTTGGTTCATTAGTTTTGGTCATTGTAATTTTATAATGTTTAAATAATATATAAAATTTTAAAAGTGATATAAATATCATATATATTCATTATATAAATATCTATTGCCATCCATAAAATTTAGACATGAAAAAATTAATTACACAGTTCATGGAGATGGTAGGTCGTATATACACATGAACAATGTTTTAATATTTTGAATGATGGAAAAAAAGAAATAAAAATATTAATTTAACTTTATAGAATCATTTTTATATCATATATATAATATATATTCATTAAATCCATCCTTAATACCAACTATTTCAAAATAAAATGAAAAATATATCACATCACTTCGTGGAGGTGGTAGTCCAAAGGTACGCATGAGCGACATTATATTTTTCCAATGGATAAAGAAGTAATACGGTTGATGTGAAATAATAATTAAATAAGTATAATTAGGTCATAAAAATAATATATATACTTTAAATTCATCATTATATCCACCCATGATAAGGGGTGATGGAAAATGAATTACATCGGTTCACGAGATGATAGTTCCTTGTACACAAGATTGATGGCTTTTTTCCAATTTGATTGAATATGAGATAGATATAGGTTATTATATTAACATAATAACATACAATTATATGTGATATACTTATTTTATTATATAATCATATTGGAATAATATTTTAAGGATGTGGAAGAATAAATAAAATAAAAACGCTCGGTTAAGAATGATACCTCTTCTACAAACAACTTCTTAAGGTTAGCACCAAAATCCTTATTAGGCAGATTTACTAATCAAAATGAGGCCTCTATTAAGTGTGTAGGTAAGTAAGGAAGATATTTGTTTCGGTATTTTCAGAAAAAATGATTGATAAGTGTGAATAAGAGAGGAGATGGGGTGCCCTTTTATATGCAGGGGAGAGGACACACTTGGATTTTTTTAAAATAAAAGGTTATAACCATATTTTAAACATGAAAAAAGGATAAAAAAAGAAAATTATAGAAACATAGATGATTTAAGGTCTAAATATGGTAAAAAATATTAAATTTTTTATGTTATATGGTCATTTTAATCATGACATTTTTAGTTTAACCCCCGGTAAACCTGTTTTAATTCCTTAACTACAACAATGATATTTTAATGATTTTTCCATTATTTTTGACCAAAAAATAATTTGAACTTATTATATAACGTTAATTATTATGATTATAAATATTGAATAAATTTTTCCAAATTCCATTAAAATAATTGAAAAAATCTAATTTAAATTTAAACTCATAAATGCAATGAAAAAGCGGTTTTCCAATGGGAAAATTTTCATAATCATGGAAAGAATTAATATATAAATTAAATATTAAATTTATTGAAATGACCTAAATTGGATTAATAATAAAATAATTGATTTAATTTCACTTTTTAATCATTTTAAAAGAAAATAAAACATTGTAAATTATTTCGATGAAAAGGTATTTATAAATGAAAATCATTTTTCTCACTATTAATAAGAAAATTAGTTTTCAAAAAAATTCGTAAAAATTAATCCTTAGATAATTATGATGTGTGGATTACAAAAATGGTGTTTAATTTTCTGAATAAATTTTATAATAGTGTAAAAAAATTATTTTATTATTTGTTTTTTTAAAAAGAAATAAAAAATCATTTTTTTGGAAAAAATGTATTTTCAAAGCATATAAATACTTTAACAAAAACTAAGTACTTATTTATCAACATATTTTATTTATAAAAGACATTAATACGTAATTTTTAAAATTTGATTATTACTATTCGTATCTCAAAGTTTAGTGGTTAGGTTATAATATTGAATTTTATATAGTAATATTAATTGTTTACTGTTGTTCATTAAAACTCTATGTTGCGTATAATGAAATTTATCAATGAAATTAAATTAATTTGAAAAAATATTTCAAAAAATATTAGGGTGTTTCAATATCACCCCTTTAATTTTATATTTTCCTCAAAATCACATTACATTGATACAAATAGTTGAGGATACTTCTACCTCATTCTATCCTCAAGATCACACATAATTTCTTCAAGTTGGTAGTGTCACCAAAAAACCTTAGCCAAATTAGTGGAATTATTTAATAGAATTTTGTCTTTGAAATATATTATCCAAATTGGTTGTTATTTATAATAAATTTCATGATCCAATATTATAATCTCTATGTTAAATATCTATGATAGATATGGTATGCACTTCCTTTGGAGAGATACATGGAACACATCAGGGACTTAGAAGAGGTTCAATGAAAGATGCTAGTGATAAGATACCATCCAAACCTGATTTAGAATCTTGACTGGGAAAATATACCTAGGGGTCAAATTTAATTTAATTTTGAATATCATAACCTAATTTTAGAGAAAGATTCATTGAAAAACCTTCTCACCACTTCAAACTCCAGATCACATTGATGATTATTAGCACAACTTTTATATCGACTTTGTGATACCCTTATTTGTTTTGGAATAGATCTAAACTTCTATACCATTTCTTTATCTAAATAACTTTACAATATCTTTATTCCCCTAACTTCATTCAAACATGTTAGAGTTCTACAATTTTTCTAATATAGGTATTCATAAGTAGCCATATGATTCCTAAGTGAAAGCTATTATTATAAGAAAAATATATTATAGGAAGGTGTTAGTCCAATCCACTTTTGAAATACATAGAATGAGATATTAGTATATCCTTTAGGGTTTAAATTGTTCTAATATATTAAACTTATTTTTTAGGATGATACATAGTGATAAAACTCAATTATATATTAAGAGCTTGTTGAATTCTTCCCTAGAACATTGAGGTAAACCTCAGATCCCCATCAGATATAATAAAATGTTGTAATTTATAAAACCTTACCACTTCGTTAATATATATCCCAGAAAGTTTATCTAGAGATAAATATTATATAATAGAAATGAAGTGTGGTTATTTTTTAAGGAGATCGACTGTAACCCCTATAAAATTATTCATATTAGAAATTTTGGGGAGTCCAACAACAAAATCCATAGTGAGGTAATCCCATTTACATTCTTTTATAGAAAATGGTTGTAACATACCCTAAGAATTTTTTCTCTCAGTGTTAAATTACTAGTATTCCAAGTACCAAAAATACATACTCAACAATATCTCTTTTCATTTCATCCCACCAAAAATTCCCTTTCATATCTAAATAAAACATTTTTATTTCTTGGATGAATAGATAATGAATAATTATGAGCATCCTCTAAAATATCCTTCCACAAGTTTGGTATGGATGGAAAAAATACACAGTTCCCAAACCTTATCAATCCATAATAATCATACATAAACTCAGGAACATTTATAACCTTCTTCCAAAGCTCCGTGTATTTTTTTTTCACCTCTTTAATATTTACTCGGATAAATTATTGAACACTTATTTTGATAAAGATAAAAATATCCTCCTTCCTTCAAAATTTATAGATCCATAATTTTAATATCCACAAATATTAGATCTTTTGGGATCATCATCATATATTTTCTAGAATGATACTTTAAACTCAAAGCATCAACCACCATGTTCATTTTCCAAGGGTGGTAATGTATTGAGAAATCATAATATTTAATCATCTCCAAAAATTTTATATGGTGAATGTTCAACTCTTTACACATGAATATATAATTTAAAATGTTATGATCATTATAAATATCACACATTAATTCAAAAATATAAATACTCCATATCATTAATTAAAAAATTACGAAAGCTAACTCCAAAGCATGATTTGGGTAATTTTCCTAATGAACCTTCAATTATCAAGAGCCATAATCTATAAACATATCATTTTTAAATTCCATGGTTATCTATAAAATAAAAAATATGGTCCAAAAATCATCTTAATATTTATCTATCAAATTATTTAAAGAAAATCATACTAACTAAGACATAACATTGTTCAGTGGTAGGCATTTCACATTTATCACCCATTAGTTGTGAGTTCAATCCCTGCAACCTTGTGAGATGAGAAAAGTTTCCCTTTTTACTAAAATTATTTTTATAAAATTCTTATAAAATCCCAATAAATATACTAAACATCCTTAATCATAAAATATCATATAAACCATTATGTTTATAAATACCATTAAACTCATAAATGTTAATATATCCTCAAATAATACTTCATATTGAACATATGATTTTCATATACCTTTATCCAAAAAAACATCCCATAAATGTAATTAATCACATTAAAATCATACCAATTATAACCTAAAAAAGGTTTTCTAAGACTTTGAACTTAGGATAAACCACAAATTCATAAACCCATGATGGTATCCATAACATTTATGTTAATCATACATGAAGACATATATGATTAAAAAATTAATACGATCCTTAGATGGTTTATTATTCTTATAGACAAAATACCATTGGGAGAAATAATTATACCACATAATTATTCAATCCTAATATATAGATACTTCAACCATTTTACTTGAATTATTTTGTATAATATTGATCCTTCCTTGGTCTAGGGGATAACCCCTAGTTTTGGGTATTGAATAATATAATTCCCAAGTTCCCCACATAGATGACATCAAATTTCTTGTCAATTCATTGAGCTATGAAATTCATTACCATATAGAAACATCTTCCATTCTGTTTGAGATATTATTCTAGGGAATTTTTCTAAGATTCATATTATATAAAAATCCAAATATTCTTTTCTCTATGTTCATCACCACACAAAATTTCATAAAAGTATATCTTCCTCTTATTTCGTGTGTTGGGAATCTTAATAATGTTCATGTTTTTAATCATATATCATGAAAAATAATTAGGAATTTAACATAATATCTTAATCTCCAATCATCATCCAATTTGGTTGACCATAATCACTAAATTATATATCACATTCAATGTTAACATGATTCCTTATGGTTCCAATGATTTACTAAAACCAAAAAGCATAGTGTGAGAAACATGCTCATATTAATAAACCACATAATCAGGAAAAATAATTTATATGATATATTAAATCATGAAATATTACTTTCAATATAAGAAAAATTAGGTTCAAAATAGGCCATTCATGGTCATCATCTATTCAAATACGTTAGTATGGTTCGTAAAGTGTCTGTAAATTTCGAAAACATATCCCCGTGGAGTGTCAAAATAGGTGTGAAAAAGTCTTCTTGTCATTCACCAGGTGATGATTGATTTAAATACAAATGCATCATTTTTGGAGTTATTACCCATATGTTTAACTATTTTAGATAAACATCCACTTGTAGTAATGATACAGAGAGGTAAATTTATGGAAACCACTTGCTCTATCCTTCACCAAAATTTCAAGATAATTTCCTATCTTTTTACTTACCCTTATAATTATCCCCAGGGATCTCACTAAAATTTTCTCATCCTAGTTCCAAAGGGTTACTAATCCATGATCTGATACCATCTACAATGACCCTTAGTTTTCATACCTAAATATTACATTATAATTGATGAATATTCATTACATAACAAAACAATCCATGTCAAAATCATATAGCTCTAGTGACTTTTGAAACTTGGATACATAAAAAATTGGTTCTTAAAACTAACACCCTTATTATAGATATCATACATAATAAAATTCTATATAACTTAAGTAAATGAAACATATGAAAGGGTGAGATCATATTATTAGTAATGGTAAATAAGGGATATGTCAATGATTACATAACCATAACATGAACATAAGTATATGATAAAATGAGAATAATATTTAAAAACCATAACCATCATATTATTTATCATAATATCAAGTCATGAAATTAATCATGGTAGTTAATAAAACATTAATCATAAAGAAATCAAAGAACATGAGCCAATAGAGCATAACATTAGAATACAACTTGGATTTGTGGCATACAGATATGTATATAAAATAATTTCCATACAAGTGATGTATCATTCAAAAAAATATCATAGTGGAATGATTTCACAACCCAAACCATCATACTAGTCACGGTTTACTCATAAGTCTATCGTAGTGGATAAATCCCCTTACTTAATTAGGTTTACTCCCCATTTCAGTCTTGTTTATCTCAAGACATATCAATCTTTACCCAATGCATTAGATGAATATATAATTATGGGTCCACCCATTGTATAATTAAATCCTATACATGTATTCTATAAGATAATAAAAAATTAAATATTTCATAACCCATGAAAAGGAATTTGGTTTTATAATCATTTCATCATAACCCAACCCTTTCCAAATAAAGGTGTTTAATAAAAATTTCATCAATTCATTATATAATGACCCATATAAAATGAATGAGATTCATAAAAAATTGTCATCATAATCATAAAAATAAGTAATCCAGAGAAATATTAAAGATTATACTATTGAATCATTTATCTAGTAAAACAAAATCACAACTAAATGTTGTTTTTATTCATGAATATAAATTATATAAAAATACTTTCAAAACATTATTGAGGAAAATATCATATCCATTTTGAAATAAATTCATTAAAATATAAGAAATCCACAAATATTAAAGAAAAAAATCTTTCAAAATAATTCTAGAAACTTTGAAAGTAAGCTTAAAATCACTGAGTGGTCATGACAGTAGAAAATACCATTCATGTCGTACACATTAAAACAAATATTCCTTTTTCATTTTTGGTAAATATTCAAAAGTATATTTTTCCAAAAACAACAAAAAGATTACGTTAAAACCATTTTTTTAAATAATAAAACATGGTGAAAATGAATTTTTAAAATTATAGTATAATATTAAAATCATTTTTGAAATCATTTTTAGAAATCATGCACATGGAGGAGAATGTATTTTTGACCAAAGAGAGAAATAAAACCGCTTTTCCTAAAAGACTTTTTTTGGTATCTTTAGTACATAAAAATATGAAAATGAGAGTAAATCATGTATTTTATTGAATTAATAATTTTATAATAATATGATCTATTTTCTTGATTAGTATATCATACTATTTCATCATTATAAGCTAAATCATAAACAATCCTGATAAACAATGAGATTGTAACATAAAACCCTTACCACTTTGGTAACTTTTGAATCGTAATACCTATGGAAGTATTAAAATTATATAGATATATAAATGCCACTAAATTTCATTATAATCATCATAATTTATATTATTAGGTAGTATATACACCATATAAATGAAACAAGTGGTAAATATGGCATGTGTCTCAGAGAAATAAAAGTGAGACGAAAATAAATTACCTTAAGTCTCAACATCCTTCATATGTGTTAAAATGCCATGTATAATAAATATAGGTTTAAAATAAAACTATTAAAATCCATAATAATATATATCATTTGTTTTATTTTTTATTTATATAATTTTACCAATACATTATTTACACTTCTCAATTAAAATCACTATTGTGGGTGATATCTGCTTCGTTTTTCATGTCTGTTTTGGTTCTGTAGTTTTTGTCATTGTACATTTCTTATAGTTTCATAACATAATGAATATTAATCATGATATAAATATAATATATATCCACTATATACATACTTGGAGTCATCCATAAAATTTAGATATGGAAAAAAGAATTACATCATTCATTGGGATGGTAGGACATACATATGCATGGACCATGTTTTCATTTTTCAAAGGATGGAACGAATGAGAGATTAATATTAAAGAAATTTTAAAAAATCATTTTTATATCATATATATCATATATATTGATTAAATATATACTTAATACTATACATTTGAAAATAAAATAAAAAACATATCACATCTATTTGTGAAGGTGATAGTGCACACATACACATGAGCTATGTTATTTTTTTCCAAAAAATACTCAATTAATAAGGTGGATGTAGTATTATAGTTAAATAAGTATAATTATTTCATAAATATCATATATATAATTTAAATTCTTCATTATATCCACCTATGATAGGTGTTGATGGAAATAAAATTACATCGGTTCGTGAGGCGGCAAACCACCGTACACACGATTGACAATTTCATTTCCCATTAGATGGAATAAAAGATGGATAAATGTTATGATATTAACATAATAACATCTCAGTATATGGTAGATACTAATTTTATTATATCATATGTTTTTAATAATATTTTATGGATGTGGAAGAAGAAATAAAATAAAAACTCTCAGTTAATAATAACACCTCTTCTTTTGAAAACCTCATTAAACTGGCACCAAAATAAATATTTGGAGTGGTTAATAATAAAATTATTTCCTATAAAAGTGGTTATATAATTAATAAAGATTTTCGGTTAGTAATTGGTCTAAACAAATATAAAAACCCTACTATTTATTACAAACATAAGCATGATTTATTGTATAAACTTGTACTTAAGAAAACTCCTATGATTGAGAGGTCTATTGTCTTTGAAAATTATGTGCATTAAATAAAAAAATAAAACAAAAAATACAGCACATTTATTGATTTTTTTACACAACCAAAACATTTCTTTTTACTTAGCATTTCATGGGATAACCTGAGGAAATACACAAGAAAAGTGTTATCTATAAATTCCAATAAAGGAGTAAACAAGGAATAACATGAAAAATAAAGTACATGTTAGGAAATAAGAATATTAATGGGGAACAAGATAAAAATGAACATAAAATCATGATATATCATGATTATCATAACATCGAAATGTGGCAATGATATACAATATGATATTACTATGAGCCAAGGCTCATTGCAAATGGATTAGAAAGAGTAAACCCTAATTTAAATTGAATTTTCATGATTAAACCCTCAATTAACTTGAATTGTCATGATTAAACTATCATTGAACATGGAGTATCATGATACTAAACATTACCCAATGCATTGGATCACTATCAGGGCGCACCCTTTATAAACATTTCATTTCAGGTATAGGTGTGCCACGTAGATCATATGAATGGAATTATTAAACAAAATAATTTATTACATGATAATGTAATGTTTAATAAATACATGAAACTATATAATAAATAATTATATGATCATAAAGTTTAATACCCTTGATAGATAAAAGGGCCTACTATTCACTACGCGATGATTTTGGCATGGAAAATCGCAGTGCAATTTCAGCAGCATAACGATGTGACATAATAATTCATAAAAATGGATAATGAGAGAGAAATGGATATATCATAATATTAATATAAAATTGACAGTAAGGGGTTTGTATATATACATTTACCAACACATAGAATTTAGAAATATAAGGTGTAACATAATAAAGTAACTTGAAGAAAAAGGAGAAGTGGAATAACTATTGTCAAATTTTGGCATGGAAATAGGTGTACATGGGGTAGATTAATGGGAGAGAAATAGGTATCTAATCTATAAAAAATATGGATGAAAATATGGGGGAGGTGATAAATTATACCCCAACATTTTTAATTGAAAATAAATGGTTATAACAACATAAAGAAACATGGACAAAAAATGAGAAAGGAAGAAATCCCTTACATGAGTGTGTGACTTCAAGAGCTTGAAGAGAGACTTATTGAGAGATTGGGGAACCTTGGGAGGATTATAGAGAGAATATGGAATATTAGGTATGTTCTAAAAGGATTTTTAGTGAAGAGAAGTGGGATATTGGGTGGGTTTATATAGGAAATTAGAGGGGAATTCTTTAATATTTCCTAGACTTAGGTTTTGGAATCTATATAATTAAACATTAAAAACCACAAACCTTATCATGGTTTTTGACCATGGTTATTGACAAAGTAAAGTGGAAAAAATTATTTTATATTTAAAATTTCCTAAAATATTAAAATATTAGTCTTTCTTATCTGGTGGTGAGTCATACTCATAAGAAATCATTTTAAAAAGTTAAAATATTTTACAAGTATTAGAGGGTCCACTAAGGCATTGTAAAAATAATAAAACAAATCTAAAATCAAATTATTTTAGAGGTAAAACATATATTGGCCGAATATGCTTTTTATATTATTTTATTACACCACTATTTGGTCATTATGATGTCATAAAACACATTATATATTTATAAGGTATTTAATTTTTACAAAAAAAAATCGATTGTCTTAGAAAATTATGGAAAATTCACCATCAGATAATTTCGATGTCCTGATTAAAAAAATAATATTCATTTTTTCTAAATAATTTTATAAATATGTGAATTTTTACTATTAAAATAAAAACTGTCATTTATTGAAAATACAAGGGTTTTGACATAAATAGTTTTCAAACTTTAATAAAAATTATAATTGTATTCATAAAAATTATAAAATCATTTATATTTAATAAAAATTAATTTCGTAATAATATTTTATTAAAATATTATTTAATTCAAGAGTCCATTAATTCATCAAAATATATTTTTTAATTGAATTTAGATATTAACTAAAAATACTCTATGTGCTTTAAAAATCATTTACAATGTAAATAATAATAACATGAATGTATATTATTTATTCTATACAAAAAATAATGCATATAATAATAAGGATAAGGTCATGTTACATATCCCTTTATTACACCAGCATATTTCCTCGGAGTATGGTTTGTGATGGTGGGGATTTCTTGGGGATGTTCAGTGAACATGGTTTGGGATGTGATCGTGAAGAGATTTAACTTCTCCTATAAACAGTTTCACTCACACTTATGTTTTTTGATATCATCTTGGGCTTGGTTTGGGGAAAAGACCAGAAATTATATCTCCCCTTAAAGATTCGATAAATGGGATTCAAAGGAATGATCCTACTGGTCGATTCCATCACTTTATTTTTTAAGTCAAAAAGATTTTTTAAAATCCTATAAATATACTAGTCACGTGATCAGTGTTCAATGACTCTATTATCAATGATAATGATACTTAATAGTTATTTAAACCCAATAATAAAAAAGTGCATGTTTTTCTATATACATAAGACATTAATAGAAAGGAAATTTTATTAATTAATTTTTGGGTCATTACAACATTCCCCCATCAGAAATTTTTCCCTTGAAATTTAATTTTTCCACACTAAAACAGATGTGGGTAACTTTGTCTCATCACTTATTTTGGATCCCATGTTGGCTCTTCAACCTTGTTATTTCTCCACAACACTTTGAAGAGAGGCATAATCTTATTTCGTAGAACTTTTTTCCAATGATCTAAGACCTTCACCAGCTTCTCTTCATAGGAGAGGCCATTCTCCAATGGTACCACCTCTGGATTGAGTACACACTATATGTGTCTGGTATGTACTTTCTTAAGAGTCATACATGGAATAAGTCATGTACTTGAAAGAGGTTTGGTGGGATTTCTAGTCAATATGCCACTGCTATAATATGATCAAGGATCTCAAAATGGTCGATGTACCTTAGACTAAGATTCCAATCCAGAGTCGATGTACCATGTCTCCAACATCAAACTCTAGTTGTCGTTGACGGTTGTCAGTATAACACTTTTATCGACTTTGAGAATACTTAATGTGTTGCTTGATGGTCTTAACATTCTCCACCATTTCACCGACCATTTTTGGACCTACATTTTTTATCTCCCTAACTTCATCCCAATATACCAGTGTTTTTAACCTCTTCCCATAAAGGGATTGATAAGGAGTCATTTGGATTCTTGAGTGGAAACTATTATTGTAAGAGAACAAACTAGAGGAATATGTTGATCCCATCCTCCTTTTAGGTCTATTAAGAATTGTCTCAACATGTCCTCAATTTTTTGGATAGTCCACTTAGATTGGCCATTAGTTTGAGGATGATAAGTCATAATGAAGTTGACCTAAATATTCAAAGTGTGTTGGAGACTCTTCCAAAACATAGAGGTGAATCTGAGATCTCGATTAGATACAATTCATAGTGTTACTTTATACATCCTTATAACTTCTCTAATGTATATCCATGTCGGTTGATCCAATGAGAAATCCTCCTGAATTGCAATGATGTGTGATGTCTTTGTTAGATGATCCAAAACAACTCATATAGCATTGTTTCTTTTGTATGTATTTAGAAGTCTAGTGAGAAAGCCCATGGTTTTGTTCTCCCATTTCCATGTTGGTATGGATAATTATTTCATCATCCCCTTATATATCTGCCTTTCATCCTTCACTTACTAATATACTAGGAACTTTTATGTATACTCAACGATCTCCTTATTCATGTTATCCCAACAATAATTCTCTTAGAGATCTCGATACATCTTTGTGTTTCCTGTGTGAATGGAGAAATTCAAACTATGTGAATGATCCAAGAGTTATTTATTTAACTCTAGATTTGATGAAACAAATAATCTTGACCAAAATCTCACAATTCCTTCTTTATTAACATTTAAGTCCATGGATTTCACTTTTCAAATAGTTTCCACTTTCTTATGAATTCCCACATCATCCTTTTGAGAAAACTTTAACATTTCTAAAAGATATGGTTGAGAAATAATTTGTGAAAGGATTAATGATGTCCCCTTATTTATTATTCCCATATCCATATTCATAAAATTTAAGAAAATTGGATCCTTTTCAACTCTCATCAATGATAGAATTGTTGGATCCTTTCTAATTATAGCAACTGCCACCATGTTTTCTTTCCTAGGGTGGTAATGGATTGGGTAGTCATAGTCTTTGATCGGCTCTAACCATATTTGTTAGTCCATGTTTTGCTCTTTCTATGTGAATATATACTTGAGGATTTTGTGATCCGTATATATTTCACACTTCTCCCCAAAGAGGTAATGCCACCAAATTTTTAAATTGAAGATTACTACAGCCAACTCCAGATCATGTGTTGGATAGTTTTTCTCATGAAATTTCAATTTCCTTAAAGCATAGTAAATGACTTTGTTATTTTGCATCAACACATATCCCATTCCCTTCTTTTAAGCATCACTGAATACAATAAAAATTTCTCCACTTGTGGGTAGTTTGAGCACTGGCGCAGTGATAAGACTCATTTTTTAACTACTTTAAGATATATTTTCATTCATCATTTCAAACTAACTTGACTCCCTTCAAAGTTAACTTGGTAAGAGGGTTTGACAATCATGAGAAAATTTTTCACAAATCGACTATAATATTTAGATAACCTAATGAAGCTATGGATATCCATCAGGTATGTTCACCTTGCCTATCCCTAAATTGAATTTTTCATAGAGGGATCCATAGATATCCCATTTCTTATGATGATATGACCCAAGAATGAGACCTTATTTATCTAGAACTCACACTTTATGTACTTTTCAAAGAGAGTATTTTTTCACAAGGTCTCTAGTATAGTGATTAGATGCTCCTCATGATCATATTTAGTTTTGGAGTATATTAGAATATCTTCTATAAAGACTACCAAAAATTTGTCGAGGTAATATATAAAGACTATATTAATCAAGGACATAGAGATTACTAGAGAATTAGTGAGTCCGAAAGGAAGTAATATGAATTCACAGTGTCTGTACCTTGTAGGAAAAGAATTCTTGAGGATATCCTCCTTCTTCAACCTTACTTGGTAATATCCTTACCGCAGATCCACCTTGGAGAAGTAGTGTGCTCCATTTAACTGATCAAACAAGTCATCAATTCATGGAAGGGGATACTTGTTCTTAATATTTATTTTTTTGGCTCACGATAATCAATGAAAAGGCACGTTGACCCATCCTCCTTCTTGATGAAGAGGATTGGTGCACCCCATGGTGAAGCACTTGGGAATATAAACACTTTTTCTAGAATCTTTTGTAGTTGTTTCTTTAGCTCCTCAAGATCCACGATAGCCATTCTATACGAAGCCTTGGATATTGGAAAACACCCAAGTATAAGATCAATCAATAAATAAACATCTCTTCTAAAAGGAAGACCAAAACATTTCTCAGAAAACACTTCAGAAAATTCCCTCACAATAGGCATATCTTCAATGATGTTTTCTTCCTTAGACTCAATCATCTGAGAAAGATACATGTGCTCATAGGGTAGTAATATCCACACTTTAGATGATGGTGCTAAATAATATTCATCCTCCTCCTTGCACTTGTACAAAATTGGGGGTCGATTCACCATATAAAGAATAAAATCCCTCTCATGGAAATTTATGTTGGCTCTATATAGGGAAAGAAAATTCATTCCAATAATTGCATCAAATTCCACCAGAGGGAGTATGAAGATGTTCACTGAGAATTTCAATCGACAAATTGTGATAGGGGAGGAGTTATATTTATGGGATGAAACAATTGCCCCATTTTCTATTCTCACCGATATATCAACTTCCATGATTTGTGTCAGTGTTGGGATTATTATACTGAAATTTTGGGATATAAAAGAATGCGTAGAACTAGAATCAAAACGTACATTCTCTATTCTTGAATGAGTAATTATCGTACCTGTCACCACTTCATTGTTAGGATTTGGTTCAGCAGTAGTGATGGAAAAATATCTCCCCTGCTTCCTTGGAGATTGTTGGTTGCCTCCAAAAACCCTTGGATTATGGAACTAGTTTTCAAAATTCCCTGGTTATTTGTAGTTGAAGAAACGAACAATGCATTGAGGGTTAAATGGACTTTTCCTCTCCTCTTTTGCAGTAGTGGGTTTTTTCTTGATGAAAATTAATGTCAAGGTGCCCTTCTCTTCCACAGCTAAAGCATTTCCTCATCCCCTTCAATAAATTTCTAGGGTGCTTCTTTCCATACATTTGGAAAGTGGGGTGATATAATTTATTATCACTATTGGATTTATCCATTGGACATCAAGAATTAAAGTCCAATTTCCATTTCTTATCCCTATTATACACCTGATATTCTCTGATCTATATTTTGACTTTGAGGGCACATCAAACAATTTCCTCATAGATATCGAAGCCATAGATTCCTAGGGCTTTCCATAGGCTAGGTTTTATCCCACCAAATAAGCCTTCAACCTTGTATTCAGGGGTAACGATAAATCCGGAGGTGTATTGTACAATCCTTGTGAGGTTTTCCTCAAACACTCTCTTAGATTCATCGCCTTTTTTTCTTGAGGTAAAAGATTTCCCTTTACATCTTAAGCTTGAGGGTGAGAGGAAAATATTTATCAGAAAACATTTTCCGTAAATCCTTCCATTCTATGCCTTAATCTCTTCCTCATGATTCATATTTTTGAATAATGTCCACCATTTATCAGCTTCACCCTCCATATGATAAGTAGATAGAAGAACCCTCTCTTGTTCGGAAAATTGAAGTATGGAGAAGATTTTCTCAATGGAGTTTATCCATTGTTCAACAATTGAGTTATTAGATAATCTATTGAAATTAGTCATCCTTTGTCTCATAAAACTCTCCATTACAAATTGTTCCTTCTTGGGGGGGATGTTCTTCTTCACTCACGTTTCTATTCCAAAATTGAGTAAACTGAGAGAGTATCATTAAAATGATTGTGATTCCCACTCCCATTTGATTGGGAATCTCATTAGAACAGTCATCACATTGATCTTAACATCAATTTTTAGCTCGAGTCCTATTATTACCATCCATTGGCTAGAATAAAAGTGAAGTTTGGGGTAACACATAAAGAGGAATCCCATAAAAAAGATATAACAAAAAAATTACATTTATTTCCTTAACTATGAATTTATATACTTCAAAATATGTTATCCATGATCTACTTCCCAATATATTCTTAGGATCATTTTTTATTCCCTTAATAATGGTTCAAAACAAGATTATGAATTTACCCAAGAATATCCCCTAGGAGTGTCGAACTAAGAGTGAAGCAAGGCCCATTGTCATTCACCAGTTCTAGTTCGAGTCTAGATCAATGTGATGCTTTCAAGATTCACCCCTAGATACATATGTGCCAGATACACCTCTACTTTTTCAAATCTAGATAGGGATTTATTTTCCTGAAAAAACACTTATACTATATTCAAAAAAAATTAGGGATATTTTTTTATAATTAGTCTTATACCTAAGTCTTTCACAAGGGTTTTATAATCCTAATTACAAAAATAATTGAACCTATCCTTTGATACCAACTATAAAAACCCATCTTTTATTAAAAACATACGCATGATGTATTTCATAAACTTTCACTTAAGAAAACTACAAGAATCGAGAGGCCTTATCTCTAAAAAAATTGGGATCATTACATAACAACTTATAACATAAAATACAACATATTTATAGAAAACTTATTTTACATGACCACAATATTCTTTTGTACTAAGCATTATATAGGATAACCTAAGGCAAATACAAGAAACGGGTGAGCTATAAATCCCATTAATGGAGTAAACAAGGAATAACATGAATAATAAAATACATGTTAGGAAATAGACATATCAATGGATCACAATATAAAAAATAACATAAATGCATTATATACCATGATTATCATAACATGGAAATGTGGAAATGAAATATAACATGATATTAGCATGATCCAAGGCTCATTGCCCGTAGATTATCATGAGTAAACCCTCATTACAATTGAATTTACCTGATTAAACCCCCATTTAATTTTAATTATCATGATTAAACCCTCATTGCACATGGATTATCATGATACTAAACATTATCCAATGCATTGGAGTGCTATCATGGCGCACCCTATATAAAAATTTCATTTCATGCATAAGTGTGCCACATGGATCCTATAATATGAAATTATTCAACATCATCATTTATTAAAAGATAAAACAATGTGGAATAAATACATGAAAATATATAATAATTAAGTATATGTGCATAAAGGTGAATACCCATGACAAAAAAATGGGCATGGTATTCATTACACGATGATTTTTTTCATTGAAAATCGCGGTGCAATTTCAGCAGCATAACATCGTGACATAATAATTCATAAAAATGGTTTATGAGAGAGAAAGGAATATCTAATCACATTTACATGAAATTTAAAGTAATTGGTTCATATAGATAAATGTCCAAACACATGGAATTTGGAAATAGAAGTCATAACATAATAAAGAAACATTAAGAAAGAGGTGAAATGTAATAACTGTTATGAAATTTTCCCGAGGTAACTGGTGTACATGAGAGGGATTAATGAGAGTGAAATATGACTCTAATCATTCAAAAATAAATAGGGAATTATGTGGGAGGTTATAAATCATATTCCAACATTTTTAATTGAAAATAAAAGGGCATAATAACTAAAATAAACATAGAAACAAAATGAGAAAGGAAGAAATCCTTACTTGAGTGCGTGAATTCAAGGGCTTAAAGAGGGACTTATTGAGAGATTGGGGAACCTTAAGATGATTATATAGAGAGTCGGGAAGAGTAGGGACGTTCGAAAATTATTTTTAGTGAATATAAGTGAGAGTATGGGTGGTTTTATATAGTAAATGAGAGGGGAGTTCTTTAATATTTGACAAACTTAGGTTTTGGAATATATATAATTAAACATTTAAAACCGAAAACTGTACCATGGTTTTTTCCCATGGTTTTTTCCAAAGTTGAGTGGAAAAAATTATTTTATAAGTAAAATTTTCAAACATATTAAAAAATTAGGCTTTCTTATGTGGAGGTGAGTCACACTCTCAAGGAAATCATTTTAAAATGTAAAAATATTTTATAAGTATAGGATGGTCTACTAAGGCCTTGTAAAATTAAAAAAAGAAATATAAAATCACAATATTTTAAAGGTGAAACATATATTGACCAAATAAAAATTTTATATTATTTTATTACATCACCATCATATTATTATGATGTCATAAAACACATTATATATTTATAAGGTATTTAATTTTTACCTGAAAATTCGATTGTCTCATAAAATTATAAAAAATTCATCATTGGATATTTTCGACATCCTGATTCCTAAAATAATATTAATTTTATCTAAATAATTTTATAAATATGTGAATTTTAACTTTTAAAATAAAAACTAACATTTATTCAAAATTTATGGGTTTTGACAAAAAGAGTTTTCAAACCATAATAAAAATTACAGTTGTATTCATAAAAATTATACGATCATTTATATTTAATAAAATTTAATTTAGTAATACTATTTTATTAAAATATTATTTAATTAAAAATCCATTAATTTATAAAAATAGACTTTTAAATTGAATTTAGATATAAACAAAAAATAATATTTGTGCTTTAAAAACCATTTACAAAGTAAAAATAATAAAATCAATGTATATTATTTATTCTATACAAAAAATAATTCACATAATAATAATTATAGTGTCTTGTTATATATCCCTTCATTACACAAGAATATTCTATAAGTGTATGGTGTGAGATGGTAGGGCTTTTTTGGGGCCATTCAGTGAACGTGGTTTTGGCCGTGATCTCGATGAGCTTGAACTTCTCCCGCAAGAGTTTCGATCATGTTTATGTTGTTAGATCTCATCTTGGGATTGGTCTTGAGAAAATCCCATAAATGATATATCCCTTGAAAGATCCAATAAATGGGATTCAAAGGTAATTATCCTACTATTCGAGGCAATCAACTCCTTTTTCTGAGTCAAAAGGATTTGTTAAAACCCTATATATATACTAGCCATGTGATCACTGTTCAATGACTATATTGTCAACAGTAATGATAATTAATGGTTATTTAAAACCAATAATAAAAAAGTGAATGTATTTTCTATATCCATAAGGTATTAAAAAAATGTAATTTTATTCATGAATGTTTGGTTTGTTACACCCAAATTAATTTGAAGTGTGAATAGGAGAGAAGAGGGGGTTCGCTTTTATAATTGGGGGAGAAGGCACACTTGGAATTTTTGAACATAAAAAGTTATAACCATGTTTTACACATTCCAAAAAAACCAAAATTTATGATTATATAATATTAGATGATATAATGTTGAAATATGGTCATAAAATTATAATTTTACAAATTTTAGGTCATTTTATCCCTTATATTTTTTATTTTAACCCCCGATAATCACGTTTTATCCTTAACCACAAGAATTCAGTTTTTTTTATTTTACTATTACTTTTTATAAAAAATTAGGTTAAAATTACTATATAATATTATTTATTATTATTAAAAATATGAAATATTTTTTTAAAAAAATTTCATTAAAATAAGTGGAAAATTTTATTTTAAAATTAAACATGTGGACGCGATGAAAAATCTGTTTTCCAATGAAGAAATTTTAATCAGTATGGAAGGTTATAATATCTAAATCCAATATGAAATTGATTCCAATGAAATAAATTGGATTAATAATAAAATAATTGAAATAATTTTACTCTTATCCCATTTTTTATAAATTATATATTTTAAATTATTTATAAGAAATAGATGTTTTTAATAAAAACTCTTATTTTTCTCTATTCATTTAGAAAGTAATTTTTTTTTTAAAATATTAAACAATTCGGCCTAAGATAAATTTTCATTTTAATTCAAAAAAGGAATTTAATTTTTTTGAATAGATTTTATCAAATTATAATAAAAATAATTTTATTATTTGTTGATAAAAATAAATAAATAACATATTTTTTTTGAGAATAATGTATTTTCAAAGCATATATACTTTTTCAAAAAAAACTTCTTATTTGTCAATATATTTTATTTATCTAAAATCATCAGAATTAAAATAAATATTTTTATTATTCCTATCTATACCACCAAATTCAACTACTAGTTTATTACTATCAAGTTAAAAAAATAATATTAATAGTATATTGTGGTTTCTTAAAATGCAGTGTTGTGTATAACATTAGATAATGAAGAAATTAAATTTATTTGAAAAAAATATTTCAAAAAGTATGAGGGTGTTAAAATGTGCTCCAAGATCTCCAAAATAAATGTCCTCAATTACTAGATGAATAATCCTTGAGGTTGTGGTAGTGGATATAAGAATATATCTTCCCAGTCCTCTATGATCTAGGGTTCTACAAGATGAAGGGTGATCTACCATTGATGACCCTATCATGACTTCAAAACCACTAAGGAAGATCCTCAAATGTGAGTACATCTATATAAAGGGGAGAATTACCATGAGTTTTGTTTTTGGTGTCATGGGAAGGACCTCCATGACAAATGGTGGTGACTTCACCCTAGGAAGGACCTTCGGGGTGGTGGAGTTCTTTATCATGGGGAGGATCTCTATAATGATTGGTGAAGATTTTAAAGGCTATGAGAGTCAATCTAGCATTCATGGTTAGAGGATAGGGTATTGATTTATTATACCCACTTGGTTAAATACCTATAGAGGGGGAATTAATTATGGTATGATTGATTAAAACAAGCCCCATTTTAATATTGTTTCATTAATAAACAAAACACTCTTCTACATTCTTCTCCCAAAAATATATAAAATAAATTGAAATATATAAGGGAAATAAAAATTGTACTTGGATTACCCTAATTGAATATTAAAAGTGGAATACAAAACAAATTTTATAATATATTTGAATCTCTAAATAAAATTTCTGTTATAATATTTGATGCAGGCTCACTATCTCTCATGGTTTATTGCCACTCACTTGTTGAAAACTCACAAATCTCTCCATAAAAGTGTACTCATTATTCCTTTAGTAGAAAATAATTAATCATTAAAACAACCTTTAATCACACTATAATTGGCATATCATAAAGCTATTATTTTATCCAATAGACTAATTCCAACTTAACTTATAAATTATAGTCAATTCCCTTCATGTTTTCAGAATTTTCACTTCTATACTACCTTTGTAAAACTTTTTTAGAACTTACAAGAATTAATGAAACTCTACACTTTCTCAAAACTCACAATATTTCATGGAACTATCTTTTTCATAAAATAAAATATACTTTGTTCACTCAAATAATTTTCATTTAAATTTATTCACATAATAAGAAAATTTGTGTATATATTATGCAAAAATAGATATTTGAGATATTCTTTCTGTCTTGCTCTAGGTAAAGGGGTGTAAACCTATTTATAGTCATGGTCGAACATTCATGGAAACATAAACCGAAAATTGAATATTCCTGAAACATTCCACAATAGAAAGCATGGAAATTATACTTAAAATATTTTGGTATAACTCCCCATCTTCACGCAATAATATTTTTTCATACACCACATTTGTGTAACTCCATTTTCTATAAATCTAAAAAACACGCAAAAAATAATTTATTTTAATGAATTATGATTCTAGAAGCTTCAAATAACAATGTTCGTGAAATATTTCAATTTCAAAAAACAAATATTTCCTCAAAAATCAACTTTTAGCTACATCCATTTTTTCCAAAAAAAATTAATAAATACGAGGAAACTTCATCACTTTATATTCAAAACTTCCCAAAAAACTTCCAAAGCTTCCAAAACCATAATTATTAATGTTTAATGGTCACCATGGTCCTAGAACATTTTAATTACCCTTTATCAATAAAAAATTGGATGTTTTTCAACCCACTTCACAATAACACAAAAACTCTAATAAAACAACGAGAGGGATTTTTTCCGAAAACAATAATAGTCGAATGAGATAATTTCCTCGTTTGGTAGTTGGTATAGTGGGGATTGATGATGAGGTTATAATAGATTTTGGATCATACTCTTTTGAAATATATATTGTGACCTACCTTTATCATTTACACCATTCATTTTGGACTGGGGTGGCTTAAATGGGATTATTCATAACATGTTCAATGACTGCATGGTTTTCCCTATGTTTTCAGTAAAATTAGTTAGTGGGATCCCATGATGGAGACTCCCAAGTGGGAGGTGGTACTAATGCATCCTAAATTCCCCATACCTATTTGGAATATGAGAGGTTATCATTATAATATTTTAAGAAAATTATCCAAAAGCAGTTGGAACTGGTGATTGGAGGTGCCTACCACCAATGGGATCTCTTTTTATAGGGGTGAAAATAAATAAAATTAATTCTAGATCATCTTAATCCAATTTCCAAGTGGGGATGATACCTTTATACTAATATCAATAGACTGTTTCAATGATAAACCTTTAATATATAAAAGTTTTGGGGAAAGGGTGAAAGGGTTCCTAGAATCCTTGGAAAAGATATCAGTAAAAACTCTGGAATATTTATATAGGATCACTATGAGTGGGTTCTCACTAATACCATTTTAAATTTCGGAACTTATCCTACTCCCGTTAATATTAGCTGTGGTTTGGATTCTCTCCTAGAATATTCAATGATTGTAATTATTTCCAAGTATTTCATCCAAACTATGAGTAAATTATTGATGATGGCGATGACCAAAATACACAATGTTACCCATCCTCTCACTATTAAAGTAGAATAGATTCATGTTAGGTTCCCCAATCCATTTTGGTTAATCCTTAATCCACTTCTTTTAGTGATTCCCTAAAATTAATCACTCACTATCTATTGATGTAGAAGGAATTCTTTTTAGGTTAACCAATATTTTTTACAATTATTTATAGCATGTTCGATCCATCAGATTACACCCTGGTTGGTCTTGATCTGGTTCCCACATGCTCACTTTCCAAAGGAAGGATACCTATCACAAAGAGGGACTATAATGAATATTTTTATTTTAATGAGAGTATGGAAGGTTATAAATTAACTCCGATGTGATCATTTACTTTTCTAGGACTCCATCATATATTTAGGATGTGGTTGTGAATCTCATTCCCAATTCCATATTCACATGGACACTATTTAATTATTTCACTAATTACCTCAATGGGTAGAAAACAATGAGATCAGAATTGATGAGGTTTTCAGGTATGTTGGGAGACTAGTTATTTCTTTATATATCTTTTTAATATCATAATATAATGGAATATTATGCTCTTTACATAAGAGAAAGGATGGGTCTGTAGTTTAGAGACCTATATGATGTATGTTTCAACTTTATCATATCAGGCTATAAGGTAATCTTATTCTCAGAAAATAAGGCATCTTGGGTTCAACACCTAAGGAATCCTTGGTTATTAACCTAATAAATAATAGGATCATCACCTAAGATTTCATAGACTCATACCCTAAGGAATCTTAGTATCATCACTAAAGGCGTCATAGGATCATCACTTAAGGCATCCTAGACTCATCACCTAAGGCATAATAGGATGGCCACTCAATGTATCCTATGCTCATCACTTATGTAATTCCATTCTTATAACATGATCGAGGATGGGTTTCTCATGAATTGAAAAGGTGTGTTATACTGTGATCATCACATAAACAATATTATCATTTTCACATAAATAATGGTAAGGTCCTCTTATGTTTATCAAATAAAGAATGTTGATCTAATTATGTTCACCACACAAGGATGATCAAGGTTTAAAGTTTAGTGGGGAATAATCCTCTTATTCATGTCAAATAAGTTATTTCATTGTTTAAATTATAGTGGGGTATTCGTAAGAGGTTTGGTATAATCGATGAATGTACACCCATAAGTCACTTTTAAGTTATTTACTTTATAATATTTTTTTGTATTTATTAAATTTCAGAGTTTGGGTTGAAAATTTGAAATTATACAATATTTTCCTATTTTCAAAATTAGCATACATGATTTGGGAGAAATACTATGATGACTCATCTAATGAAATTTACACATGATATTTTTTAGTTTATTTTGTTCTCGGATGGTTTATAATGCATTGAAGTCATAGAGGATGGTTCTAAAATGTATGAAATCTAGTCAAAACCATGTGATTCATGTTAGACTTGGAGTGATGTAACACCTTATAATGATAAATGGTAAAATAAATAAATGGTAGGACTCATGTTACCATGGTGCACCTTTCTTTTTGGGAGCCTACCTGATCATAGATCCATAGTTAAGTGTGCTGGGCCTGGAGTTGTGATTAAGATGGGTGACCTTCTAGAAAGTTATCTAGGGTGTGTGTGTGTGAGGATAAATATCTCTAGAAAGGCCTTGTGTTGGCCTATGGGAACAATAATTAGTCAGAGGACCTTTTAAGGCATGTGGGTGGGCCCCATGGTAGGGACCACATGTCTGTGGGGAAATTGGTGGTACCTGGTGGGCCACGACCTAAAGACCATGTTAAGGAAAGGTGTCTATGATGTTATTGGGACCTAGTTGTTGCATTTGGTATTAGAGGAGGAACCCAGCCTTAAGTGCAGTGCACTGCTTGTGTTGAAATGTAGGTCCCAAAATGAGGACGTTGGGCTCTATAAGGGGGTGATTGTAACACCCCAAAATGATAATGGGTTAAATGACTAAATAATATGACTCATTTCAATAAGGTGCACATTCCTTTTCGAGATCCTACATGATTAGAACTCCTCAGTTAAGCGTTCTTGGCTTGGAGTATTGATCAGGACGGGTAACCTTCTAAGAAGGTTTCCAGGGTGTCTGTGAGTGAGGAAAAAACACACTTGAAAGGACATGTGTTTTCTTTTAGGGACAATTATTAGTTAGATGACCCGTTCGGGCATGTGGGTGGGCCCTAGGGTGGATACAATGTGTCTGCAGGGAAACTGATGGTACCAAGAAGGCCAGGACCCGAAAACCATGTTAAGGTGGGCTACCTGTACTGTCATTAGGACCCAATTATCACAAGTGATGATGCATGAATTGAAAATAGTTATTGAAAACCAAGTAGTTTACCATGATTCAGTGATATAGTTTTTATAGTGGGTGTTTTATGGTTGAAATAAGTCTTACTGAACCATGAAAGGTTTCCAGGTGAACCTTGTGGCTCAGTTTATGTGTGTGAGTGACCTGCATGGTTAGATTATGGTTAAAAGAAATTGTTTATCCCACACCATGTAGGGTGTGATGTTCCATTTATCCTCTCCCACATGATTGGTACATGTTATTGAAAATCATGCAGGCAAACCATGATGCCTTCCTAGATAAAATTAAAATTGAATTTTCTCCCCTTCACGGTTTTAAGGATAAAATCCTTCCTCAATTTCCCCTAGCACTCATACAAAACATAGTCACACCCTAGGTAGTTTTTCCTTCTCCAGTCTTAGTTTTTTGGCTCCCCCTCCTCAATATCAAGTGGTTTTATTATGGTAATATTCTCTATTTCTCTTCTCATATTTCCCCTTTCCATATTTTATTGTTTTTTTATATCTTATAAATCAAAAAACATGTAGTTTTTGATTAGGGATCAAGATGTGTCTAATGATAGGGTCTTAATGGTATATATAGTATACAAGTATATCCCTTCTCCAGTAGAGAATTCACAATTGATGGTGACTTGTTTTGATTAGTTTCCACTTTAAAGAGTTAATTATTTTTATATCATTTCATTATATTATATTGCATGAAATTCATGTATTTTTAAATTATTTTATTGGATATTATACCCATACATATTACCCAATATGGGTATAAAATGGTTTCAAATGATTTTCATATTTCACATGTAGTTTTTACATTCCAAGTGTTTATCAAAATACCAGAGTGATTATTTTGAAGGAATTTATGTATTTTGAATTGGTTATTATACCATTTTTTAAAGTGATGTTTTATGTTTTAAATATATTATTTATTGAAAGGGATATGTTGGACGATAATTAATGTTTTTAATACTTATTATAATTGTGTCATTTTAATGTGAATTTAAAGGGAAATGGGTAATTTCATAGGTGATATTGGCACTGATTAATTACAAAGGATCATTTCTTGGAATGTTTTAAGGGTTGATAGAATAGATTGGAAGTCCTAGTGTGTTTTAAAAGGCTCGTTTTGAATCTTGTAATGTAACGTCCCAGATCCGGGTACCACTCAACTGGTGCCCCATACCCAGTTGGCCACATGGTCTTAAGCACATTTCCCCAAATGCTAAAGGATGCCAACTAGAAAAAGGTCATAGGGTGTGATAGTGGGGAAACTATGCCTTCATTAGCAGAGTGTAACACAATAGAATAATAAAATTCAATTGTGGAAGTAGTAAATAGAATAAAACTGAATTAAACAATGGAAGACTAATAAGATAAATAACCAAGCATCATTCAATATAGAAGATGATGAAACATGTCACATGATATAGGAAAACAACTAAACTGGTACACTACAGTAAAACACAATATATGTCTAAAAATCACAAAAGAAACAAGGGAAAATAATAAGCCTCACAAGCCTCTTCATGGTCCCTTACTCTACGACTTCTAAGCATCACATCATGTACCTGTAGCTGGGCACTTTCCTTGATCAACAACTAAAATCATATAATATGTTTGTGCCCAGAACTATGACCAAAGCAGGGTGTGAGAATAAATCCTAGCAGGAAACCACCCAAAATCTATTCCAATGTGTCAGTGAATATATATATATATATATATATGTATATACAACAGAAAGTTTACAATAGAAAGCAGTAAAGAGTATCTACTCAAGAGGAAGCACAAAAGATGTCTCAAAAGACAATATAATCAAGTATCGTTGATGAATGAATCCAAGCTTGTTCTTCGTCTTGGAAGACACCTCATTAGTCATTTTATTTTATAATTAATTTTAATTGGATTATATAAAAGTCTCGAGGTCCAACCTAGGCCCGACAACCCCTGTATAAAAGTAACCATCAACTTGTGACATAATAATCACTTTATTATTTTATAATTTTATAATTTTATCATTTGACCATTTAATCATTCAATAATTTTCTAATAGAGTCCAACCTGGGTATCCCTCAATGGATCTTAGGTTCGCTCGACATTTTAAAGAAGACTCAATGAGGCCAACCACCATACATGTGGCTCCCTCACAAACTTTACATGATTAACTTTTTGATCCCATCTATTGTATTTTAACCGACACAATGGTTCACCCATGGTATATATAAGCTGAAATTAGTCACATGATCCCAACCTTGTCTTTTAACCTAGATTATGGCTCGCCCATTTATAATTACCTATTTTTATCATTTAATTCAATTACACATTCCATATCAAAAGTAACATATGTGGACTAAACTATCACATGAATTTAACAAAATTAACTCATGTGGTGTCAGTTTACAAAATAACCAACACATGTTAATTTAACTATTACATGGTTAAAAAGGATAACTCACATGGGAAAAACATATAACAAGCCTATTATGCAATTTAAAAATTTTAAAGGCTTAACATAATAAACATATGACATAGGTAATAAATATAATTAAAAATAAATTTTTAACAACCCAATAATGGGAATTCAAGTCCAGCCTCAAGAGAATTCTCAACCCAAATGGATTTCCAAAGAAAACATACCCATGGGATGGCCCTAAATCAAGGTTCACAGCCATAAACATGCTTTCAAATTATCCAATTAATTACTAAATCATCAAAAGGAAATAACAGGGTTCATTATTCAATCATGCAACACCCTAAAGGTGGATGCATGTCCCTATAACGTATATAAACATTATTAAAATTAGAAAAAGGAACAATACTACCAACTTCATACCCTTACAACTCTCCTTGTCCAGCATCGAACTCTAATTTGACCTATAACAGAGTAAATCTACAAAACCAGTATAAACACTCAACCTTAAATAACTATATTGAGTGAATTTTTTTGAAGAAAGGATTAATTATAATTAAGAGCTTACTGAGGTAAATCCAATGAATCTAACAGTGTTTGAATTGGATATCATACAACAAACCAATAGGAAAAACCCCGTTCGGAATTTCCTTGGTGTGCTGCTCATAGAACAAGGTTAATTTCTATCCATCTGAAAAAACAATGCAGTTGTTGATTTAATGACTAATCATGAACAGTACATGGAATATACTTGAGACTACACTCCATGTCTGTAAAAATTCTGTATAGACCATTACATGGTCGTGTACCAGGATTACATGGTGTATAGCCTTCCATACACAGCATGTACCTCTAAGTACATGGCGTGTAGTTCCCAGTCATGTCAGGTGACATGCCTGTAGCCATCCCCTTGACATTTTTACCCCCATTTTCTTAAGTATATACTAAAAATGAATGTTCTATACCGCCAATAAAAACCAAGTTCTTGAAAATTTCTTCCTTAAAGAAATTCTTCCTAGAATTTCCCTTCCATGGGTAATGAAGAAATATCAGAGAATAACTCTGGACACTATGATAGTACATTGGAATCCCTCTCCCAAGTCTCTTCCTGCACTCTGTCTTAATTCCATAACACTAATACCAAAGGAACATACCATCCATGGAGAACCTTCATTTTACGACCCATAATATGAATTGGATGCTTCTTAAAGGATGTATCTTCCTGAAACTCCACTTCCTCAGGATGAAAGGTGTGAGACGGGTCAGAAATGTAATGTTGCAACTGAGAAATGTGGGAGACTATTTGCATAGATCTGTACCACTAAGGTATCTAAAATCAATAAAAAAAGTCCCAACCCTCTCCATAATCTCAAACAGACTGACGTATCTCAGCAAAAGTTTACCCTATATCTTGATCCTCTTGTGTCCCAACCTCGATGCGACATGTAGGAAAACTCTAATTCTAACATTGAAAACTAAATTCCATCAATGATAATAAATTTATGATTTATGATGAGACTATTCAGTACCCATTTGTTTCGGAATCAACAGACTTACTCAGTAGTCTACAGGACAAGACGAGGTCCTAGCATAGTTGCCTCTCCTACCTCTATCCTACTCATGGGTGATCAATATGGTCTATTATAAAAATAATAATATTGAGAAATATTAATAATATCCTAGAATCTATTTTGGTATGAAAATTCAATGAGGGGTATATGTGTCTCCCATAAAACCCTGAAATCTAGGATGCATGCCCGAAGCATGTCATCCAGCACCTAAATCTTGAACTCCGAATAGCCATATTTATCGGGGTGTTAAGCTATGATCAAGATCACCAATGTACCCAGATACCTCTATATAACATTCTATAAATGAGAAGTAAAACAATCATCTCTATCTAAAATGATAGAATGAGGAACTCCGTGTAGTCATATAATCTACAAGATGTACAACCTCCCAAGATCATTGACATTGAAGGTTTCCTTAATCGGTAGGAAGTGTGCAATGTTTGAAAGCATATAAACCATTACCCATACTACATCATTAACTTTATGTGACCTCAGTAAACCCTTCACAAATTTCATCGCAACATCATTCCATTTCCACCCAGGAATGGGTAGCTTCGGCAAAAGTCCTACTAGTCGTTGGTGTTCTGCCTCCTCCTACTGACAAGTGATACATCTAATGGAAAAACCAACCATATGCCCATTCATTATTGGCCACCAGTACTGACATTCTAAATCCAACTACATCTTGGTGACACCAGGATGCACTTCCCAAACTAAAGCATGCAAATCCCACATCAGCTCCTCGAGCCTGTCAGCTGAAACCCATACACAACCCTATAATCAAAGAACCTTATCCTCACCTATGGTCCAACCAGGAGGAGCATCCTCTCTTGAAAAATTCTATCATATAAATAGTAATTTGGAATCCTATACAGTCCTCATATTCACTCTATTCTATAGGGAATATGTAATATCTAAGGATGTAAGAAAATTATGCCCCTGCCTATCGTGCACCTCAATATGCATTTTTGAGAACAACACCATCAGCTGCCACTTGCTACTGGCATGATGTACTTCCGTTATCTAAGTCCTATTTCTTAGTGCATCATCCACTGAATTTTATTTCCTAGGTATTCAAGAAAGCTCAATGTCAAAATACTGAAGGTATTCTACCCACCTTCGCTACCTCAAATTTTGATCCCACTGAGTAAAGATTTACTTGAGAGTCTTTTGGTCTGTGTAAAATACAAAATGATCCCCCAAAAAGTAATGTCTCCAACAACATAAGGCATTAAAAACCATGGATATGTCTAGATCATGCGTCAGATAGTTCCTCTCATATGGCCTCAACTACCGAGACCCATACCCAATGACTCGATCCCCCAATATAATCACTACGCAAATCCAGATACTTAATGCATCATAGCACACAGTGTATCTTCAGCCGAGCTCTGAAAAAATTAGTATTAGTGATAACGTTAATCTCCCTTTGAAATCCCGAAAGGCCTTCACAGAAGAATCTTACAATATGTACTTTAAACCTTTCTTTATCAAGACCGTCATTGGCACTGTTAAGTGTGGAAGGTCATGTAAGAAATTCATGTAGTAACCAACCATCCCTAAAAAACTACACTCCTTAAATATGTTCTTGTGCTACTCCAAGATAACTACTTATCTTCCCTTCTATGGGTCTAATAATACTCCTGTCTATGAGATGACATAACCCAAGAAGTTAATCTGATTCATCCAGAAGTGGAACTTTAAGAGCATAGCATATAACAAATGTTCTCTCAGTGTACTCAATAAGATCTCAAGATGTGTGGCATGGTCGTGTTGATTATTAGAATATAAAAAGATTCCATCTATGAAAACCACAAAAACATAATCAAGATAGGGATGGAACACGCGGTTCATCAATTCCATTAAGACAAATGAAGCATTTGTGAGACCAAACGATATAACCCCTTACTCGTACAAACCATATCTGCTTCAAAAAGGTATTTTAGGTAGGTAGGATGATATAACACACACATGATGATAACCATATCTTACAAAAATCTTAGATAATAATTGAACTCCTCAAACCTGATCGAATAGATATTCTATTCGTGGAAGAGGATACCAGTTCTTTACTATTTGGTGGTTCAATTATTGATAATCCATGCATAGCCGAAGGGTACCATCTATAGTTTTCACAAAAAGGACCGAAAAACCCCATGGAGAGGTATTGGGTTAGATAAATCCCTTCAACACAAAATCCTCTAGCCACCTCTTGAGAATATGAAACTCCATTGTATCCATTCTATAAAGAGTAATAGATACCAGTGAAGCTCTTGGTAATACCTTGATAAAGAACTGTACCTCTCTTTCCATTGGTAAACCTGAAATGTAGTCTCGGAAGACAAACATTTAATGATCAACCACTGGTGGGAAGTCCATTTAATGTGTCCCCTGGTCATACAGATATAAACTAGAAATATGTGTTGTCATCCCACTCAACCCTTGATGCTTGGGTCTAGATTAGCTCGCCTAGTCATCCCATTCACCCTTATGTAGAAACAATCCTCCCACTAGTGACATGAAAATCACCATACGATGATAGAAATTGAAAATGGCTTTAATAGATAGTATCCAATCCATTTCGAGTATGAAATAAAAAGCTATCATTTCTAGTACATAGAGATTCCAAATGATATGACACCCCCAAATCTCAAGGTGGAACTCTTTTCACTATCAGACACATGTCCTTCTAATATCCAATGGAGTGTTTAGTTTTATAACATCATCAGATCTCCAAAACGAGAACATATATGAAACTACGTGAAGGCCCTATATCAAAGTGTGAAGAAGCTAGAACAGAGGTGAGTACAATAGTACTTAAGATAGTAGAAGGTCTAGGATCTTCTATTTCCAGGTATGTTGAACTACATAAGTCTGGCCTATGCTGCGGCCCTAAGACACTTACTGGATACCCTAAGCTGACCTGCCCTGTTGTCGCTGAAATTCTGGGGTCTTGCTACTATGGCCACGACCACAACCTTTGCCTGATTGGTCGTACATATTCTGGTTCCCTGAATGGTGAGATGATGATGACCCTGCTCTTGAATTTGGATTCGGTGCAGACCCTCTATCACTGGATGGTGGTGGAAACATTATGTAAAAATGATGAAAATGGACCATCTTTTCGCAAGATCAAAACATGACTGGGTCCATTGGGAACTGTGGTTTAGTATTCCCAATTCTCCCGCACTAGAAGCACCTCACCTGGATACTAAAAGATATGATTTGAGTATTAGATTCACCACATGTAAGACCTAGACAACTCTTCCTGCAACATGTTGAAATAGTACCATATCTCAGTGCCAAACCACCTTAGATCGCACCTCAATATTACCACTGTTGTCTCTTGGTAATTAGAACAGGGTTCACTATAGAAGATATGATAGTCAACTGGAAGATATTCACATGCGAGTAGATGATGTACCTGAGTCCATACTCGAATCGCCTATCTTGTCAAAGATTATCACCCATCAGAATAGGTATGAAGCACTAAAGCTTATTAAAGTAGGTAGAGTAATCCATAACTCATAGACCACTCTCCTCCAGATGCATAAAATCATAGGCTTTGTTGGCCCTCAATGTATTAGGAATGAATTATTCATAGAAGACTATGAAAAAATATTCCCATTCCATTTCCAACTAATAGTCTTTCTATGTGGTAACATTCCACCACCTCTGGGATGAATCACACAGCATATAAGTCATGATCCTGAACCTCCTCTCAAGAGGCATCTCAAGATGCTCAGAGATCGATAACATGGCCTTTATCCATGACTCTACATCCTATGGCCCACCTTCCCTACAAAATGTTGGCGGTTTTGCTGCTAGAACACTCTTGTCAGTTCTTCCATATGCATGGAAGGATGTGGTGCTCCCTAAATGGTTTTCATGAACCTCATAAGTCCTTCACGGAAAAGTGTATCATCATTTATGTCCAATATAATAGCTGGCAGAACAACTGGCATGACTATAGGGACTACTGGTAGCCCAAGGCCTACCAACTCTAAAGTATGATCATTCCCACCCTCTTAGAATTCTACTAGAGTTCATCATGGTGGAATTTCTCTGTAAATTCCAACACATACACCTCAATATAAGCTTATTCATTAAGGTGCAAACTTGAAGAGCCCATGAACTAAAAAGGATAAGAATATCCTCAACAGTTCACAAAATTTTGGTACACGATGTGTATAACCTAAACACAACATATACACTTATGTCCTTACATGTTCGTGTACTCCTGCCATCTTGGGCATGTAAATACCCTAGGTCCACAGCATGTAGGGACTATGCACTACATGTCCCCTTAAACTCTCACATGGGCATGTAACTCTTCGTGCCTTTGTTGTGTAAACTTCATAGGTACACAGTGTGTTAGGATGACACACGATGTGTACTCAAGTATTCCCTCCTAGTCAAGTACTTTTACATGGCTAGAGCCACATGGGTATGCCAATGATAAAGTACACGGGGTGTACTTAAGATACGTGGAATATCCTGATCAAAACTCAAAAACTTGTGTTCTCTCTCGCACGGCTGAACAAACGGTCTAAGACCAAATGGTGTGTATTTTGAGTACACATCATGTAATTTAAGATTTATTATCCTCTTGAACTGAAGAACACATGGCGTGTGTTCATAGGACCACACACCGTGTTGTCTGGATTTACAGATAATAAGCTTCAAAAACTTCTCTAGAACCCCTATTTGTGCAAAATAAAGTAACTATGAGACAAATTCTATTTCTTAGGAAAACCATACTCCCATTGAATCAAATATTGTCATCCACATAATTCACAAAACAACACAATTAATATCTCAAAGACGAAATGTGATCCACCAAATTCCAATCAAATAGGGCCCATAATCCTTAAGGACCAAAGTTTGGTTCCCATCCAATTCAACCATAACACATGCCAATACAACTATCACAATATAAGACATATCTATTATGATACCTATAAAAATATCATGCATTTATGGTATGAAATCTATCAGAACAACATGAAATCAATAGTGATCTCTAAATGTCTTGGAAAGAATGCATGGAATGTGATTTGTAAGAAGTTTATATATGATCCATTAGATAGCATAACCTCATCTCATTGGGTTTCAACAAAATATAACCATACTGATATAAATAATAATAGCAGAAAACAACTATGTCACCCAATGGTGAAATTGAATCAACTATAATAGCTCAAAATCATGAAATCACATTTCAATTCGAGGTAATTTGTCCTTTCCTTATACACGGGGTAGCTACTCCAAGGCATAGCTAATTACAAAACCCCATTTCCTTCACATCTCTTTCAAATGTCACCAAACAGTAAGACAAACTAGAAAAGAAAACATCCCTTTGATTCTACATTGTAACACCCCAGATCCAGGTGCCAGTCAACTGGTTCCCTATACCAGGTTGGCCTCATGGCCTCAAGAACATTTCTACAAATGCTAGAGGCTACCAACTATCAGTGAGAGCATGTGGTGTGATAGTGGGGAAACTATTCCCTCATTGATAGAGTGTAACACAATGGAATAATCATATACCCTTTTATTTTGGATTAGAAATGTTGGGGTATGATTTTTAACCTCAAAAATACTATCCTCATTATGTTTTAATAATGATATACCTCATTCTCTCTCATTAATGCCTTCTATGTACACCTGTTATAATGCTGAAATTTTATAGGAAATTTCTCTCTTCTCATTTACATACAAGAAATCATTTTATATCATGCATCTAAATTCCATTAAATATGTTAGGATATTATGTTCCATGACCCAATTAAGGTAAATTTCATGTATAAATGATGAGATACCCCTTTATCTATAATGAATCCATTTTACGATTTCTATTTGATGTTGTTATGCTACCGAAGTTCCCCAAATTTTCCCATGTCAAAATCATCATGAAAGTGGATACCATAACCATTTCTCTATCAAGGGTACTCACATTTATACACAAGTACATCTTTAATGAAGAATTACATTTATGTATTCAAAATATATTATTCATTAAATAAATTATTATGTTTAATAAATCCATGTTGTACGATCCATGTGGCACACTTATGTATGAAATGAAATGTTTATAAAGGGCGTGCCTTGAGAGTGCTCCAATGAATTTTGTAAAGATTAGTATCATGATACATGAAGTGAAATTAGGGTTTAATCATTCCAATTTAAGTGCAATGAGGGTTTAATCATGCTAATTCAAGTTCAATGAGGGTTTACTCATGCTAATTCAAGTGCAATGAGGTTTTACTCTGGCTCCATGTAAAATAAGCCTTGGATCATTCTAATATCACGTTAAATGTTATTGCCACCTTTCTATGTTGTGATAATCATGCTATAACATGCCTTTAAGTTCATGTTTCCCTTATTCTCCATTAATATGCATATTTCCTAAAATGTATCGTATTCATTATGTTATTCCTTGCTTACTCCCTTACTGGGCATTATAAGTGACCCTTTTATTATGCATTTCGTTAGGTTATCCCATGAAATGATAAGTATGAAGGAATGTTGTGGTCATGTCAAATAAGTTTTCAATAAAGATGTTATGTTTTAAGTTCTATGATTTTATGTAATGTTCTTAAGCCCCAAATACACTAGACCTCTCGATCTTCTGGGTTGTATTAAGTACATGTTTATGTAATAAAGCATGTTGAAATGTGTAATAAAGAGTAGGGTTTTTATGGTTTGTATTTTTGGTTGTCTATAGTTAGTTAAATTTTATCACTGAATTTGATGATTAGTGAAAACATGGATATTTTGGTGATATTTATTTTCTCAGATATGCTTAGCAGTTTTTCAATATTTTAGAGTAATTCTAAATGGTAGGGAGAATTGTGCTAGGTATCCATTTTCTTATAGCTTGATGTTGGGTGATTATTATTTTTATTTTGTTTAAGGAAGTTTGGCGATACTTTAAAATCATTTTTGTGGTTTTTAAGGAATGGTGTTTTAAGTGGAATTTCCATTTCATTGGATCCATCTCTAGAGTTTCGCTGACTTATGAACTTCTATTTTTTCATGTGATGTTTTTTATTTTTATTATTTATTCTTTATTTAATGACTTTTTAGGGGTAAAAAGTGTAATGCATGGGATAATTATGATATACACATATCATTATTATGTTTTTTTATTTTATAGTATTTTGGGATATTTTAAAACATATATTTCAGGTTGAAAAATTAAAATTCATGAAAATTTCCCTCTTTTCATGGTTAACAAACATGGTATTGGGGAAAATGTGTGATAAAACATACAATGAAATGTAGGAATGGAAATTTATAGAAAATTTCTTTCATGCATGATTTAGTATGCATAGGTGGGATACGAGTTGGGTATAAACCATATAAAATCGAGTAGAAACTGTGAAAGTCCTTTTGGCTTGGGGTTGTTCACACAAAACTTTTTCATAGTTAGGGAAAATATTTTAGCCAACTATGAATAGGGATATAAATTTTAAGAGAGTGATTTTAAATGTTGGCACACAATTCACCAAATTATTCGAGGCTCCAAGGTAAAGTATTTGGATCAATTTGTGATTTAGGGTAAAATAAATAGTTAGTGCATGGTTAGGGGAAACTGTACATCCCAAGTATTACAAATGATATTATAGTATGTTCATCCTAAAAAATTAGTTCATGGTTTCTAAAACCATGTGGGAAAACTGTGTGCTCTGCCTAGTTTCACATAAAAGTAAATTTCCCCATTTTCCCCATCATGATTTTAAGATCAAAATCCTTACTATATTTCTTATTTTACTTAGTATAACTTGATTTGAATCATAGGGAGTCTTACCATCCCTATTATGCAATTTTTTTCTATACCTCATCCATTTGAGGTGGTTTTCTCAATCTAATATTCGCCACTTATCTTATTATATTCTCCCATACCCACTTCCCTCAATTTTATTTCTTTTATAACCCATAACTACCATTAATTATGGTATTATTATTTGGGATAAGTCTAATGATATGATTTTGATGTTTTTGGGAGTGTAGCGGCTGGTCCCTTCCCAAGTTGAGTAATCTCCATTGAATATGACACATTATAATTAGTTTCCTATTCAAAGAGGTCGGTGTTTTTATATTACTTCATTATATTATATTCCAAGAATTTATAATTTGTTTAAATTGATTTTATTTTAAAATTATACCTATAAACCTTACCCAAGAGGGGTATCAAATGGTTTTTAGTTGGTTTTCATACTTGTAATAAAGTTATCTCATTACAAGTGTTTATTAAAATTATACAGTCTCACTTTTAAAATAATTATATTAATTTTAATGGATGTTTTACATTTATTTATTTTAAAAATGTAAGTTTGAAGATTTAAAAAAAATTACAGAAAAGGAGTGTTTTATTCTATAATGAATGATTTTAAGAATTATTATTCTTAGAGTGTGTCAATGTGATTTAAATGGAAAATGGGTGATTTTAAAGGGGTTCTTGGAACTGATTGATTTCAAAGAATGTTTTCTAAAAATGGTTTTAAAGTTTAATATAATATCTTGGAATTCCAAGAATTTTTAAAAAGGGTGATTTAGAACCATGTTAAAAGAGTTTTTTTGATATTTTGTTTACCCTCATTGTTGATCCCCTTTGTTTATGTTATATATTTTTTGGATTGTGACCCCATAAAGGATGGTTTATATTCATTACTATGCATGGCTTTGAAAGGGACTATTTCATTTGAGGGTAGTGGATGTCAAAACAAAGTTTATTAATTTTTATTTAAATGAAAATTTATGAAAATAGATTCATTTTTTTTGTTTTATGACCTCTAAAAATTGAAATAATTTGGAAAATAGGTAACTAAGTAGAAGGTATGGTTGTGTGTTACACTATCATAGTGTGTGTAGGATAACTTATTCCCTAGGAATGTTATTCCCCACTAGGGGTTTGTTTTGTATTCCATGAATAAACGGGAATTGAATGGGATGTTTTGGTTTCAAATAGGTAACCCCTAAAGATAGTGATATGATGATCAATGTCCAATATCATTTTAATTAAAAACGAGTGAGTTTTCCATGATACTAGATCATTTTTTGGATAATTTAGGGGACCCGGATGTATACCTTTTTTGTATCCCCTATCATTCAATTGTATAGAACCATTATGTAGTTGTTTATTTATATACTCTTCATTAATAATTTTATTTTGACAATGTGTGAGTGATTTTATAGTTATGGTTTTGGATTACTTTAAAACAGATCTACAAATTGTTTAGAAAGAGTGTTTATAAATGAAAAATGTTGATCATTATAAAGAAGGAATTTGATAATATATTTTAGGTAAATAGAAAGAAATGGTTGTTTTGTTTATGAATTTAAAACTATTATTGTATTGGATTGGAAGATATTTTAGTGGATATTTTTTTTATTGGTTGGGTTCAAAATTATGGTTTTAGAACAAATGAGCCTAATATGATTTTGAATAGTCTTACCTTGGTTTTGGAAAGAAATATATACTGCATAGTAATTGTTTTTCTTTATGTTTTCATGTAACAACCTGACCCCAGATAGACTAGATCTGGTGTCTTCTATCAATTATATTGACATGATTATAAGGAATCATTTCTCGAAGGAATGAGAGTTTAGTAGTCTTAGTAAACCATATACATAAATTAGAAAAGAATACAATAATTACAACATTTTTTTATTCTTTCTAAATAAATTACGTCCAGGATAACTCTAATCCCTAATTTATATCACTATATATATTTCATAGTAATATTATTGGATTCTCGGGGAATGAAACATAATAAGGGTGAGATCAAATTCTCAATAAAATTAAAGTATAATAGAAGTAATAATTGAATCAATGAGATTAATAATTTTGGCATGTCAAATAGTAGAGAAAACATACCATAAAATCAATAAACTAAAAAGTAAGTGAATAAACAATATGTCAATGTAATAAATGGAAACACCTGCTATTCAAATAACTAGAAAAGGAAATATAAATTAGGAAATTTAAGAAACTAAAACACAATCCATCTATTCAATAAACTAAAATAAAATGTATCCACAGATATTATAGATATCAAATATAATGGATGAATAATAAATAAAAAGTTATAAATAATAAAAAATCATCATTTTTGGATGTCATGTTTTCCTTTTAACATGATACCTTTACTCTCAATAGAATGTTTAAAATTTTCTAATAGTCACAAATAATTTTTCCCATGAGACTAATGATGCATAAAGGGTCTTTCATTAATCGGTCCCCAACCTGTAGAGCTTGCATTAACTAATATCTAACCCCTATGGATTTCATTAACCAGTCCCCAACCTGTATAGTTCATATCCAAAGAATTTAAAAAAACAACCTGCCTTATAAAATATCAGTATTGAATAAAGGATACATGCTTATGAATAATTCATTGTTAATTAGATAAGTATCAAAGTGAAAACCATATGTAAAATGATATATGTTTTAGGAAATAATAATATCTATTATGTGATAATATTTATTACAAGGTAATTTATAATGAAAAATTATTATAATAAAGTTATTTTTTCAAGATAAAGTTATCAATCAAAAAAGGAAGTGATACATTGTTGATAACAATTAAGAACACTCTTGAGGATAATAATGTTTAACCATTCAAATGTGTCCCATAAAAATTTAAAACATTTGAATCATAAAATCTAAAATGTTATGAAATTAAATGAAACTTATAATATCATGAGAATAAGGGGATTCATGATATAACATGAAAAGGTAGTATATACACCAAATAAAAGTGAATTGCTGCATAATAACTAATAAGTCTCAAATAATATAAACTGAGAAGATATTCCGATACAACATATGAATTGAAAAACCCCAAAGTAGTAATAATCAATTAAAAAATTGAAATAAAATGAATAAAATATAATTCAGGATATTAATATAAATTAGGAAATATGCACACCATATAAAAAAATAGTTGCAAAATAATATATTATGCATCATAGAAAGAAAAGTGGGACAAGAATCCATTACCATGTGTTTTTTTTTCAGGTGAAAGTCCTTTAAATTCATATATAATAAACATATATTAATTTTCTAATTGATTCAGTACCTTTTTCATGTTTATCATTAATTTTATTTCACTTGAAACCATGTTTTATACAACTACTTAAACAATTATGTTAATGTTGGTTGTTTTGACCAAATTCAGTTTATGTTTCAAAAAAACATTGGTAGGTCCACTACGGTTAAGGGGTCACTATATAACATTTACAGAATAATAATCATGACCTAATTATCATATTTATACATCAATAATACTTTTAAAATCAATCATTAAATCTTGTTAGGAAGAATGAATCAACTTATGATCATGGAGGCGGTAGACCGTACATAAGCATGAGGAACATTCTCATTTTTCAATGATCGTTAATAAAAGAAGGTAAGTAACAAAATATACTCTTATAATGATAATTATATATTAAATAAAATGTTATTTAATCATATCTACTCATATATATATATATAACTATTGTGATGTAAAAGGGATCACATCATGTCAAGGAGGTCGTACTCCACACATCTATGAATGACGTTATCACTTTTTAAGTGTGTGAAAGGCTAATAAAAAAATGATATATATAGTATATTTTTAGAAATTTAATTTTTTCATGAATATTATTTATAGTTTATTTAATTCAAATATGTTTTATTAAAACCATAATTAATACGTTCCACGTTTAGTGTGAACGAATCACATCGCTTTGAGAGGGAAACAATACAAACTTCCTCTAATGATGTTATTATATTAACATAAAATGAAAAGTATTAAAGTTACATGTAAAAAAATTATTATATGAGTATTTATAAATAATAAATACCATAAATATCATATATAAATAGAGTGTACCTCATAATGGCCACCATGAGAGGTGGCAAAAAAGAATGAATAGTCTTCATTTCGTGAGGTAGTGGTTTGCCGTACATAGAAACAATAGGTTCGTTAACCATTACATGGATGTTTTGTAAGTTTATGTTAAAAACATTAGAATAAATACATCCTAGTGTTTTTATGATACTGAATTTTTTATACAATTATATAATAATAATATTTGAGTGGTTGGATAATGGAAATAAAACTAGAAAGCTTAAGGAAAGATGTCACCTGTTAATCGGGTAACTCCTTTTGGTTTGAACCAAAAGCTTCCTTGGATTGATTTCTGAAAAAGGGGAGGCTTTAAGTTATAGGGTAGGTATTTTGGTAATCTACATGGTCAGATCCTGGCCTATCCTATGTGTTTTGATAGGTGTGAGGAATGAGGAGAGGTGGTGGTCTTTTTTAGGGAAGGAAAATGACTCACTTGGAATTTTTGGAAACAAGGTAGGTGTACACATGTTCATACCCAAGAAAAGTAATAAAAATCCAAAAAACCTCAATAATTTAAGGTTCATGGACGAATTATGGTCATAAAATGGTAGTTGTATAGGTGTCTAGGTCATTTGGGCCCTTAAATTAAAGGTTGAGTCCTTTATTAATCTTAATTTTGCATTAATAATTGTAATTAATTTTAATCACTTTCACAAATATTCTTGGTCAATTTTTTTCCATATTAGAAAGTAGAAATTATTATTATTTAAAATATGGAATCTATTTTTCCAAATTATAATCACATTAGTGGCATAAATTAATTTTAAATCCATCTCATAGGCCAGAGGAAAATGTAGGGTTTAAAAGTAAAAATGCTTGAAAGTTTTCTATATTTTTATAACAAATTTAATGGTAAAATTGATTAAAATTACATAAATTTTATTAATTTATAAAAATATTATCTAATAAAATTTTAAAAAAATTATAATTATAATTTAACCTTATAAATAAATGATATGAAAAAACAGTTTTGAACTAAAATTCAGTATTTTGAATTATTCATTAAAAAATTAATTGTTTCATAAAAATATTAAAAATTCATCCTAATATAATAATTTTGTTTATATTTAAAATATAAAGTGTATTTTTAAATACTAAATCAGTTAATGTGTCAAAATTCAGATCTAAAATGGGTTCTCCATTAAAAAGTGGTAAAATTGCCTTAAAAATATTGGTTTTTTATGTATAATGTAGGATTTGTTCTTATCATTATTCATATCAAATACAATGGATGAATATAAAAATATTAAATTGAATATATAACATATATATTAAATTAATACAACTTACTAATTGTAATCAATTTAATCTATTCGCATGAAACAACTTTTTGGGCATAAAAATAATTTTTTAAAAAAAATTTCACTTTATATTCAATTGCTTATTATATTAATTTATAATTAATTTGTAACAAATTAATTCATTATATCTTATTATAAATCATAATTTTCATAATTTAGTCAATACTATTAATAACTGCCAACATAACATATAGTTTATATCATATTATTTTAAATAATAATATAATAATAATACATTATTCACTACTAAAAAATCGGGTATTAGCGACCGCCATTGGCGGTCGCTATAGGCCTATAGAGACCGCCCAGTGACCACCATTGGCAGTCGCTTCAGCTTTGTCGTTGTAGGCCAATAGCGACTGCCAATGGGGGTCGCTATAGGTGGCCAAAATGCCAGCCTTAAGTGACCGCCTGGCGGTCGCTATAGGCTGCCTGGCGGGCACCATTACTGACCGCCAGATGCAGTCGCTGTAGGCCACCTACAGCGACCGCCACTAGCGGTCGCTAATGCTGCCCGACAGACATCCTATAGCGACCCCCTGTGGCTGTCGCTACACTGGGAATTTTTTTTAAAAAAAAAATCATACTGGAAGAAATATATATATATATATATATATATATATTAAATAATATATATATATATATATATTAAAGAAAATATTTATATATATAATATTAAATAAAATATTTTTCATTTTTTTAATGAAATGTACGAATTGTGTTTTTTTCTTCACGGTGTAAAATCAGAGATAAAACAAGGTAACAATCATAAAAAATGGAAAACAATTTCAAACAGCATAAATATCAAGATCATCATAAACGATAAACATGCTTCAACGATCCGAGGAGGTCCATCTATTTCAATCTTCTGCTTCAATAAACCTACAATAAGACAAAAAAACAACAAAACAAAACAAACGTAAATTGAACATAATTATTCAGTTATTATATACATATAATAAAATTAAATCTGATATCAAATCATGGTGATATAATAATTAAAAACCCCCAATTTAAGAAATTTTACCATTTCAGGTCATTCGGATCACGTTTGCTCCAAATTCGACTGTCTCACGCCGTTTTTGGTGTTTTATGACACCAGAAACATGTTTTTTGGTTGCTGTGGTCAAAAAACACCTCCGATTGACATTCCATCTACCCGACCATTTCAAAAATCAAACAACGGCTGATGTCGTACGGTTTCATTGCATTCCGAGGTCGTTTGGGTGGTTTTGACCCCCCAACGCGCCGTTTTAGCGCGCACCGACCTGCTGAAAATGAAACAATCGGCCGTACTGCGCGCACCACACGTCCGATGGGTGCACTGTCTCCTCCTACACATCATGAATAATATTCCTAATGTTTTTGTGTGGTTTCAGGTCATTCGGAGAACAGTTTCTCCGAATTTGACTGTCTCACGCCGTTTTTGGTGTTTTATGACACCTGAAACGCGTTTCCGGTCACCGCGGTCAAACGACACCTCCGATCGATGTGCCGTCTTCCCGAACATTTTAAAAATCACACAAAGGATGATGTCGTACGGTTTCATGGAATTCCGAGGTCGTTCGGGTGGTTTTGACCCCCCAACGCACCGTTTTAGCGCGCGCTGACCAGCTGAAAACAACACAATCGGATGTACCATGTGCAACGCACATCCAATGGGGGCGCCATCTCCTCATACACGTCACGAATAATATTAAAAATGTTTTCGTGTGGTTTCAGGTCATTCGGAGCACATTTGCTCCGAATTCGACCGTCTCACGCCGTTTTTGGTGTTTTTTGACACCGGAAACGCGTTTCCTGTCACCGCGGTCAAACGACAGCTCTGATTGGAATTCCGTCTACCCAAAGATTTCTAAAATCACACAAGGGATGATGTCGTATGGTTTCATGGAATTCCGAGGTCGCTCGGGTGGTTTTGACCCCCAACGCGCCGTTTTAGCACGCGCCGAGCTGCTGAAAATGACACGATCGGTTGTACCGCGCGCACCACATGTCTGATGGACGTGCCGTCTCCTCCTACACATCAAGAATAATATTCCTAATGTTTTCGTGTGGTTTCAGGTCATTCGGAGCACGTTTGCTCTGAATTCGTCCGTCTCACACCGTTTTTGGTGTTTTATGACACCAGAAACGCGTTTCCTGTCACCGCGGTCAAATGACACCACCGATTGACGTTCTGTCTACCCGAACATTTCAAAAATCACACAACGGCTGATGTTGTGAGGTTTCATGGCATTCCGAGTTCGTTTGGGTGGTTTTGACCCCCCAACGCCTCGTTTTAGCGCGCACCGAGCTGCTGAAAACGACACAATCGGGCGTACCGTGCGCACCGCACATCCGATGGGCGCGCCGTCTCCTCCTACACATCACGAATAATATTACTAATGTTTTCGTGTGGTTTCAGGTCATTCGGAGCACGTTTTCTCCGAATTCGACAGTCTCACACCGTTTTTGGTGTTTTATGACACCGGAAACGCGTTTCCGGTCACCGCGGTCAAACGACACCTCAAATTGATGTGCCGTCTGCCCGACCATTTTAAAAATCACACAACGGTTGATGTCGTATGGTTTCATCGCATTCTGAGGACATTCGGGTGGTTTTGACACCCCAACGCGCCGTTTTAGCGCACACCGACCTATTGAAAACGACACAATCAGCCGTACCGTGCGCACCGCACGTCCGATGGGCGCGCCGTCTCCTCCTACATGTCACAAATAATATTCCTAATGTTTTCGTGTGGTTTCAGGTTATTCAGAGCACGTTTGCTCCGAATTCGACCGTCTCACGCCGTTTTTGGGGTTTTATGACACCGGAAACGCGTTTCTGGTCACCGCGGTCAAAAGACATTTCCGATTGATGTACCATCTGCCCGACAATTTCAAAAATCACAAAAAGGCTGATGTCGTATGGTTTCATGGCATTCCGAGATCGTTCGGGTGGTTTTGACCCCCCAACGCGCCGTTTTAGCGCGCGCCGACCTGCTGAAAATGACACAATCGGCCGTACCGCATGCACCGCACGTCCGATTGGCACGCTGTCTCCTCCTACACGCCGCGAATAATATTCCTAATGTTTTTGTGTGGTTTCAGATCATTCGGAGCACGTTCTCTCCAAATTCGACCGTCTCACGCCCTTTTTGGTGTTTTATGACACCGAAAACGCGTTTCCGGTCACCACGGTCAAAAGACACATCTGATTGATGTGCCGTCTGCCCGACCATTTCACAAATCATACAACGGCTGATTTCGTACGGTTTCATGGAATTCGGAGGTCGTTCAGGGGGTTTTGACCCCCCAACGCGCCGTTTTAGCGCGCGCCGACCTGCAGAAAACAACACAATCGGCCGTACCGCATGTACCGCACGTCCGATGGGCGCTCCGTCCCCTCCTACATATCACGAATAATAATACTAATGTTTTCGTGTGGTTTCAGGTCATTCAGAGCACGTTTGCTCTGAATTCGACCGTCTCACATCGTTTTTGGTGTTTCATGACACCGGAAATGCATTTCTAGTCACTACTGTCAAACGACACCTTCGATTGTCGTGCCGTCTGCCCGACCATTTCAAAAATCACACAACGGATGATGTCGTACAGTTTCATGGCATTACGAGGTCGTTCGGGTGGTTTTGACCCCCCAACGCGCTATTTTAGCGCGCGCCGAACTGCTAAAAACGACACAATCGGCCGTACCGCGCGCACCGCACATCCGATGGGCACGCCGTTTCCTCCTAAATGTCACGAATAATATTCCTAATGTTTTTGTGTGGTTTAAGGTCATTAGGAGAACGTTTTCTCCTAATTCGACTGTCTCACGCCGTTTTTGGTGTTTTATGACACCGGAAACATGTTTCTGGTCACCACTGTCAAAAGACACCTCCGATTGATGTTCTGTCTGCCCGACCATTTCACAAATCACACAACGGATGATGTCGTATGGTTTCATGGGATTTTGAGGACGTTCGGGTGGTTTTGACACCCCAACGCGTCGTTTTAGCGCGCACCGACCTGTTGAAAACGACACAATCGATCGTACCGCGCACACCGCACGTCTGATGGGCGCTTCATCTCCTCCTACACCTCACGAATAATATTCATAATGTTTTCATGTGGTTTCAGGTCATTCAGAGCACGTTTTCTCTGAATTCGACTGTCTCACGCCGTTTTTGGTGTTTTATGACACCCGAAATGCGTTTCCAGTCACCGCGGTCAAATGACACCTCCGATTGATGTTCCGTCTGCCCGACAATTTCAAAAATCACACAACGGATGATGTTGTACGGTTTCATGGCATTCCGAGGACGTTTGTGTGGTTTTGACACCCCAACACGTCGTTTTAGCGCGCGCCGACCTACTGAAAACGACACAATTGGCCATAATGCGTGCACCGCACGTCCGATGGGCACGTTGTCTCCTCCTACACATCAAGAATAATATTCCTAATGTTTTAGTGTGGTTTAATGTCATTCGGAGCACGTTTTCTCCGAATTCGACCGTCTCACGCCCTTTTTGGTGTTTTATGACACTAGAAACGCGTTTCCGGTCACCGCGGTCAAACGACACCTCCGATTGACATGTTGTCTGCCCGACCATTTCAAAAATCATACGACGGATGATTTCGTACGGTTTCATGGCATTCCGAGGTCATTTGGGTTGTTTTGACCCCCCAACGCGCCGTTTTAGCGCGCACCGACCTGCTGAAAACGACACAATCGGTCGTACCATGTGCACCGCACGTCCGATGGGTGCGGCGTCTCCTCCAAAACGTCACGAATAATATTCCTAATGTTTTCGTGTGGTTTAAGGTCATTCAGAGCACGTTTGCTCCGAATTTGACCGTCTCACATCGTTTTTGGTGTTTCACGACACCCGAAACGTGTTTCCGATCACCGTTGTCAAAAGACACCTTTGATTGACGTTCCGTCTACCCGACCATTTCAAAAATCACACAACGGCTGATTTCGTACTGTTTCATGGCATTCCGAGGTCGTTCGGGTGGTTTTGACCCCCCAACGCGCCGTTTTACTGCGCGCCGACCTGCTGAAAACAACACAATCGGCTATACCGCGCGCACCGCATGTCCGATGGGCGCACCGTCTCATCCTACATGTCATGAATAACATTCCTAATGTTTTCGTGTGGTTTCAGGTCATTCGGAGCACGTTTTCTCCGAATTCGACCGTCTCACGCCGTTTTTGGTGTTTTTTGACACCAGAAACGCGTTTCTGGTCACCGCGGTCAAACGACACCTCCGATTGACGTTCCGTCTCCCCAACCATTTCAAAAATCAAACAATGGATGATGCCATACGGTTTAATGGCATTATGAGGTCGGTCGGGTGGTTTTGACCCCCCAACGCGCCGTTTTAGCGCGCGCCGACCTGCTGAAAACGACACAATCGGTCGTACGGCGTGCACCACATGTCCGATGGACACGCCGTCTCCTCCTACACATCAAGAATAATATTCCTAATTTTTTTCGTGTGGTTTCAGGTCATTCGGAGCACGTTTTCTCCGAATTCGACCGTCTCACGCCGTTTTTGGTGTTTTATGACACCAGAAACGCGTTTCCGGTCACTGCGGTCAAACGACAGCTCCAATTGATGTGTCGTCTGCCTGAACATTTCAAAAATCACACAACGGATGATGTCGTACGATTTCATGGCATTCCGAGGTTGTTCGGGTGGTTTTGACCCCGCAACGCGCCGTTTTAGCACGCGCCGACCTGCTGAAAACGACACAATCGGCCGCACTACGCGCACCGCACGTCCGCGGTGCAGGGAAGACTGTATGGAGTGCGGGGGGCCTGTCCGGGGTGGGGAGGGCTGTCCGGGGTGCGGGGAGGGCTGTCCGGAGTGCGGGGAGGGCTGTCCGGGGTGTGGGGTGCTGTCTGGGGTGGGGGGGGGGCATGTCCGGGGTGCGGGGAGGGCTGTCTGGAGTGCAGGGAGGGCTGTCCGGGGTGCGGGAGGGCTGTCCGGGGTGCGGGGAGGGCTGTCCGGAGTGCGGGGAGGGCTGTCAGGGGTGCGGGGGGGGGGGGGCTGTCTGGGGTGGGGGGGGGGGGCATGTCGGGGTGCGGGGAGGGCTGTCCGGAGTGTGGCGAGGGATGTTCGGGGTGCGGGGGGGGGGGGGGGGGGGCTATCCGGGGTGCGGGGAGGACTGTACGGAGTGCAAAGGGCCTGTCCGAGGTGCGGGAGGGCTGTCCAGAGTGCGGGGAGGGCTATCCGGAGTGCGGGGAGGGCTGTCCGGGGTGCGGGGGGCTGTCCGGGTTGCGGGGAGGGCTGTCCGGAGTGCGGGGAGGGCTGTCCGAGGTGCGGGGGGGGGGGGGCTGTCCGGGGTGGGGGGGGGGGGCTAGTCCGAGGTGCGGGGAGGGCTGTCCAGAGTGTGGGGAGCGTTGTCCGGGGTACGGGGGGGGGGGGGGGGCTATCTGGAGTGCGAGGAGGGTTGTCCGGAGTGCGGGGAGGGCTGTCTGGGGTAGTCCGGGGACTACAAATAGTGAAATCAGCTCATTCATCAAACACAAGTTTAATGATTTATATTAGGAATCATGTGTTTTTTTCAAAAATATTAAAGAAAATGCAATTCTAAACATTGAAAATTAAATAAACAAAAAATATCCAAATCAATAATTAGTTTCATGGTTACTTCTCAATTCGTACACACAAACATTGCATAAGGACAAAACACACATGATACCCCCAAATCACAAAATAACTCACTATAAAACCAACATAAATATCAATAACAACCCCACCATTAAAAGTAGAAACACACCTCGTGAATATGATGTGTCATGCGTGTTCATCACTGACCTCCATCCGGTGGTCCAGGGGCCTAAAACAAATATACATTATGAATATTTTCATAACAAAAATAATTTAAATTAAATAAATAAATACATTATAAACCTTCATCGTGTGATCCCCGGCACCATCACCTGGACGCACATATTCCCGCAGTGCTCTAACCTCAGCAGCCAATTGCGCATTTGCCTCCTCAGAAGCCCGCAACCGTGCCTCGAAATCTGACAACTGCTGTGTCATCTAAGCAACAGCAGGACCAACAACCACAGCGCGTGACACTACAAAATGAGGAGTCCCTGTTCCATAGGTCAAACTATATCCATGCCCGTCCTGACCAATGATGCGATGGAAGATTTCATCCCTTCGCCTGGGAAGCTGTCGCTGGTCCTCTGGCAGATGTTCTAATTCAGCTTCAAATTGAGCATGTGAAATATTTAAATATATATATATATATATATATATATATATATATATATTAATATACATATTTTATGTAAGTATTGGTAATGATTACAAGCTCTTACTATCAATGTTGCAGCCTCTAGATCATTGCGATAATGAGTCCTCATCCACACCGACATTTTATCAGTTGGTGCACCTTGCTCCCACAACTATATATGAATAGAATATAAACACGAAATCGTATTAATTAAAAAAATTTAAAAATAAATAATAAATACCTCATGTCGGATCTGAGACACGTGACGAGTCCCGAGCCTGTGAGGTGGTCCCTACAACGCTCGATTCTCAGAATGGTGTGTAGACACCTCCTACATTCAATTCATTAAAATATCAAACAAATCACACATTATTGAAAATATATATACCAACATAAATATACAAACCACAACACCCTCAGTAGACCAATATGCAACTAAATCACACCACTATGCCGGGAGGACACCTCTCGGGACTTTTTCCAGAATGTCCGGGGCACCCACATTTGGTACCCAGTGGTCCCTCTTGACTTTTCCTTTATAGTCTTTCCAAATCTTACGGCATTTTCTCATACACACTGGCCGAAACTCATCAGGACATACTTTCAAATTTTTCTATTAAATAAAAAATCACATATGTTATTGTTGTTTATACATAGGGAATAAAGTAAAATGGTCTTCTTATCTGAACCTCCCTCCAAAGATGATCTAATGTGTCCCGAGGGATAGAAGACCAGTTACGCATGGTCAATGGAAATCGATGTGGATCACGTATGATATGACCCAACTGACGAATAAATGTAGGGTCATTCCATCCCATAGGATGAAATACCTCATCAAATGAAACATCAAAAGTCGTGTCGGAATTCCATGATAATATGCCACGACCAGGGCCTCTCTTGCGAGAGGAAGAAGCAGTCGAGTCTGATCTTGTTGAAAACAATTTTATATACAAATTGATAGAAATTATATATATATATATATATATATATATATGTGTTTATTAATTACTTAAAAAATAGAGACAATGACATTCCAACATACCTCGACCCTGAGACGTAGATTCCTCAGATGGATGATGTGGATCTTCTGCCTCTTCCCCTGACATGCCTGCAGTCATGGAAAACATTAGTAGGGGGACTATCCAAAGTGTCCAAATGATAAATTGGATTGTTTTTAAAAAAATATCAAACTTGTACAGTTGTTAATCAAACAAAAAGGGATTGAATAATTAGTTGTGAATGAATTTTAAAAAATCAGAAATCTCACAAAACAGATATACAAATTATGTAAAAAACCAATCAATGCATAGCCAAATTTCAAATTGAATTAATAAAAATTCAAGCAGCACGTGAAACAAATGAAGAATACCTGAATGGGAAGATACACCAAAAATAGCATCAATATAACATGAGTAAAATTACCCTAAATATTTATAACTGAATAAAATTCCAAAAGTGAGGATTAAAACTTACAAGGATTTATTAAATGTTTAGATAATTTATGATATCTTAGACTGAATAGCGGGAAAACAATTATACCTTTCATTAAGCATGAAAATCGACCGTTTCTCCTTTAACAACTGCTCTAACCCAATAAATATCTTCTTCACGTTGAACTACAATATGTTGATCAAGCTGTTGGGAAACAAAAGGAACAGTCTCGGGTTCATCTTTTTCAAATACAAACACAACTCGCTGAGACATTTTGACAATAACTTGCCAACTTGGATTTGAAGGCAAAGTAATGAAGAATACTTGTACCGCTTGTAATTTCAAAATGAAAGGTTCATTATCAACTCGTTCATTTCTGTATAACATATAGTTAAAATTCACCAATGAAAACTGATATTGATCGACTTTACATCCACACACCGGATCAACCCAATTACACTTTAACAATATGTACTTCAACCCGTGTGTGTATATAACTTCAATGATGTCTATAAATTGACCATAGTAATAACCAGAATCGACAAATGGACAACCTATGCCACTGTTTTGTGTTTCTCGTTTGTCTTCAACATCTTTAATGCGAAATAGAAAACCATTAGCATCTATAGATTTATAACGATGAGCCGTTATAGATAGACCCTCAGCCAGTTGGATAAATTCTTCAGTTAGAGTGGGGTCCCCTAACTCCCTCAGCTTATGAACCTACATAATTCATAGAATTCAATAATGATATATTAAGAAAGAAATTAGTATAATACTTCACTCATAATGAAAATCAATTTATATGTACATAATCCTTGAACCAATCATGAAATGATGCATAATGAGACTGTTGAATTTGCAACTCAGTCGCACGATACATCTCTTCTTTTATCTCATTAATGTGTCTTCTTCAAATGATAACACAATATTTAAATGATCAACTTATGCAAACAAAACATGTAAAAGTTAAACAATAAAATTGATAAGATACTTACTGCATTAATGGTGCAACTGATGGAGTGTAGAACAAGATATATCGATGCGCTTGTATCCACTCGATGTTGTCCATATCAAATGTGGTTCCTTCTCCAACTGGACCATCTTGAATCTGAGAGGGCTTATCTAATTTTGTTTCAACATCCGTAAGATATGCTGCACAAAAAGTAGTACAGTCATCCAACAAATAACCATTGGCTATTGATGCCTCCGGACGAGCTCTGTTGCATACAAACCATTTCAATGTACTCAAATACCGCTCAATAGGATACATCCACCTGAATTGCACTGGACCAGCAGCCATTACTTCATCAGTTAGGTGCACTTTCAAGTGGACCATAACATCGAAAAAATGAGGGGGGAAATAGTTTCTCAAAGTGACAAAGCTTAAGTACAATTCGGTCTTGTAAACTTTTTAAATCACTCATTCGTTGATTTCTTAAACAAAGATGTCTAAAAAAATTACTCATCTCAATCAACAACTAAACAACATTGGGGGATAAACAATCATAAATTGCGATTGGAATCAAATACTGAAGTAGTATGTGATTGTCATGACTTTTCAACCCTTGAAGTGTCTTCCTCATCAGATTCACAGACTTTGAAATATGAGAAGAGTAACCATTAGGCACCTTGAGCATCTTCAAAATGGAAAGAAATGTCTCTTTCTCCTTTGTAGTCATCGTATACTATGAAGCAGGCATATATTCCTTGTTTCCCTCAGTTAATTGTAAATACAACTGTTTCCTTAAACCCATTTCTTCCAAATCATGACGTGCATTAACATGGTCCTTTGATTTCCCACTGACACCTAAAATGGTCCAAAATATGTTATCACAAACATTTTTTTTCAATGTGCATGACATCCAAATTATGCCTTAGCATGTTAGTTTTCCAATACGTAAGACTATAAAAAATACTTTTCTTTCTCCAATTGTGACTGTGCTACCTACCCACAGCTCGAATATTACGTACCGAAGGAGGCACCAAATCCTGAATTTCATATACCGTGCGGATGTTTTCTTCCTCAATATGCGATAACATTTCGACTCCTATCATGATCTTTGGTGCTGGGCTGAACTCTCTAGAACCATCAAATGCAACTCTGTCCTTTCTGAACCTGTGCTCAGGGGGGAGAAAACATATGTGACCCATGTATGCCCATTTTTTGGAATGCTAAGCCATACATATTTTTTTACTTTTGTTGCAAAAGGGAAAGAAAATTCACCTTTCGTACTCCAGCCTGATAAATTTTCATAATCTGGGAAGTCGTTGATTGTCCACAATAAAGCAGCCTGCAGTTTGAACATTTCATTCGTTTCACAGTCATAAGTCATCACACCATTGCCCCAAAATTAATTCAACTCATCAATCAATGGCTGAAGGTAAACATCAATCTTATCCCCCGAACATTTAGGTCCATCAATAAGAGTGGAAAGTAATATAAATTGTTGCTTCATACAAATCAACAGAGGAAGATTATATGGAACCAACACCACGGGCCATGTGCTATGAGTTGCACCAACCATAGACTTGAATGGATTGAAACCATCTGCTGCCAATCCCAATCGGACATTACGAGCATCTTTGGAAGAGTCGGGATGTCTCTTATCAAAATCCTTCCATACATGAGAGTCTGCTGGGTGGGTTAACATATCACTTTCATGAACTCTTTCTACATGCCATCTCATTAAATTAGAAACTTTAGATGACATAAAAAATCTTTCAAACCTTGGTTTAAGGGGAAAGTAATGCATTTGCTTTGCGACAATCGGTTTCCCCTGTATCACAATATGACTTTGATGAGTCTGATTTCCCCTGTTCTCTTTCCACCTGGAAGCACCACAAACCGTACAAATATCCAAATGGGCAGTTTCCTTTCTAAACAACATACAGTTGTTTGCACATGCATCTATGGTCTCATATGTAAATCCTAAGTTCTCTGTTAGCTTACGAGCATGGTAATACGACTCGGGAATCATAACATCGACAGGAAGAAACTTTTTCAATAACACAAACAGTATGTCGAACGATGTGTCTGGCCAATGATTCGAAGTCTTCAAATGCAACAACTCCACGATAAATGAAAATTTATTGAAAGAAGTACATCCAGTATATAATTCTGTTTTTTCATCATCAATTGCTTCATAAAACCTCCTCGAATCACAATCTGCACCAGAGCAAAGATTTATCTCACCAGTCTCAAGATTCTTGATGTCAATGCCTTCAGGATCCAACCCACGTACCATTTCAGTAAGCATTTTATGCATTGGATCATTCTTCCTTGCATCAACATCCATCTGAACTGTATCCGTATTTTCACAACGAATATATTCTTCTCCATGATGAGTCCAACTCTTATAATTTCTCAAATATCCATTAAAGAATAGGTGCTCCCTCACAGTATCTCGTGTGAATTGATATCTGTTAGCACATTTTCTACATGGACAACTAATATAGTCACTTTCAAATACTCTGGTGAAGTCAATAAACTGCATAATTCCATTGAAATAATCTCTAGACATTCGATTTGGAAGATCAATCCAACTCTTATCCATAATAAGATCCCTATAACAAACATTTACACAAGACTTATTACGTTTTCATTTTTCATATCAAATATATTTAAAATAAAAACTAATTAATTGTTTGTGAACCATTTATAAAATAATAATGTAAGTGAAAGACCATGTCATACCTGATTGCGCTACAAACCTAGAAGGGAGGGGAGCTGAAGGCGGTGCTGCGAGGGAGAGGAGAGGCAGTAGTGGGGAGCCGGAACCGGAGTTGGTGCGGCGAGGGAGGGGTTAATGAAGGAGGGGACAGGTGGCGGTGGTGCAGCGAGGGAGGGGATGAAGACGAACGGGACGGGGGTTGGCGAGGTGCGGGGGGGGGGTGTTCGGGGTGCTGGGGGGGGGGGAGGGACAAGGGGGTGGAGGGCCGAGGGCGGAGGTCAGAGGGCGGCCGGAGGCGAGGGGCGGGAGGCCCGAGGGCAGAGGGAGGCTGCAGGGCGGCCGGAGCCGGAGGGTGGAGGGCTGCCGGAGGAGGGCGGGGCCGGCGGAGGTCGGCCGAAGGGTAGACGGATGGCGGCCGAAGGCCGGAGGCCGGAGGGCGGCCGGAGGGTGGCCGGCGGAGGGTGGGGTCGGCGGAGGGCGGTCGGCCGGAGGGCGGGGCGGCGGAGGGTGGGGCGGTGGAGGGCGGGGCGGCGGAGGGCGGGGCGGCGGGGAGGGCGGGGCGACGGGGAGGGATGGGCGAAGGGGAGGGCACGCGGAGATGGGGAGGGTGCGGGCGACGGGGAGGGGGGAAGGGTTCGGGGGGTACGAAAGCCTTTTTTTAGGGAAATGTAGCGATCGACAGTGGTGGTCACTATAGGTAAAAGGGGCTCAAAAGCCCATATTTCTAGTAAGGATTATTTGGTGAAACTCAGTTATGTGTGTAACATAAGCAATCAAGGGCATTTTCGCCTGAATTTAACACAAGATATGAAGGAAGGTATCTCTTGTTTGTAACTCAAGATAACTTGGTGTTTCATGCATTGAAATATATAGAATATATTTTAAATAATAAATATATTATAATGTATCTGGATATTATATTACCTTACGCCCTTGGTGTCGTTTTTTATACACACTATTGAATACAATGTTCTTAAATTATATTTTTAGGGAATCAAATTCTCCCCAACTTATTTAAATTGAATCCTCACAATTTATGCTCGATCATGGGGATATATTTTTTGATACATCCTATGTTTTAAATCCTACACCATGTGAAGGATTCATAAGTCATCCTCTATAAAAGAGAGAATGGAATGTTCAAAGGTCACATGGACCACCATGTACCTAGCTCTCTAAATCGGAGAACATTAGTGGAATTTAGAGATATTTACATATAAGAAAAGTGTAATTATTTTTAGAGAGTTAATGAGTTAATCAATCAAAAACAAGTGAATGGTCAAAAAAAGCTGAGGTCATCAAAGCCATAAATTTGCGACTATTTAAGAGATCATTGATTCAAAAAAAATTATGTTATTAGAAAAAAATTTTGGTTTTAGGATACTTTTCCTAATATTGAGGAATTATTTTATTTCCTAAGAATATAAGAAAATATACTCCATTTATATGTTTATATTCCATATAATCAATCCTAAATTTTGATTTTTCTTAGATCAAATTATAATTCATTCAAAAATTAATATTTATTCATAAGGCACAAAAATATATTTTGAAAGGATATTAAGGCCCATAAAAGAGTGACAAGTCTGACTATTTGTCTTTAACTATCTTGCAAAACTAATATAGTTGATATATTAATCTATAATCCTCAATATTTATACTACTGGTTCATAATTAATATTTATTTGTTAAATTTGTTTACTAAAAGCTATGAAATATTAACCTGAACATTGCATATTCCGGTGATTGGTGTGAAACCATTATCATTATTCAGTCAGGGGTTCACGACCTGTGGCCTTGTTAGATTTTATTAGTTATCACCCCTATTACAGGTTGTTCTGTTCTAAAACCATATTAATATAATTTCAAAAATATTATGGATATCCTTGAAATAAAGTTAATCACTAAATATAGTTTAAACTAATGTTTTAAATACAACAACAATAGATAAATACTTCATCCATTTATTTTCCATATAGGTACTTCCCTAGGGTTTTCCCAAAATATAATTCCTTGGATTTTAAAATCATGGCACCTTATATTCAATCTAAAACACCTTGGGTTTAACCAATGTAATTAATTGTCAAAATACTTTATAACACATTGTAAAGAAAATTTGAATTATCATAAGAATATACCATAGGACTGTCAAACTAGGTGGATAGTAAGGCCCGTTGTCCTGTACCAGGTTACCCCGAGTTAGGCTCAGAACACCTTTTCGAATTTATTACTCCTAAGTATATATATTCTAGAACTATGTCCACTTGTAGTATCCAGATAGTTATGTATTTAAATAAAACCCACATAATATCTAATTTACCAACATTTTAGGATTTTCTTACATACTTATCATCAAATTCTTCCATAAGATTATGTTTTGTAACCTATTTTCCCAAAAATATAGTTCCCAAGGTTGCTACTAAACATCATTTCATAAATATAGTGAAACAACCCTAGATATCTTGGATCCAGTCTCTACTATCAATTACATTGGAATGATTATAAGGAATCATATCTCAGAGGAATGAGAGTTTATTAGTCTCGGTAAAGTAGATACATACAAAAGAAAAGAAAAAACTAATTAAAAAAAATCTTATTTATAAATAAATTAATTTGATGAAAACTGTAATCCACATATTATATCACTTAATATCTTTTATAGTAATCTTCTGGGAATCATGGGGAAAGAAACATAATAAGGGTGAGCTCAAATTCTCAATAATGTTAAACTATAGAAGATGAAATAGTTGAATCAATGAGATTAATAATTATGGAATGGAAAATAGTTGACCAAACACACTAACCATATAACCAAAAAACTAATAATAAAGTACATAAACAATATAGGAAGTTAATAAATGGAAACACATGACATTAAAATAACTCGATAAGGAAAAATCAATATGTAAAGGTAAAAAACTGAAACACATGCTATCTAATCAATGAACTAAAATGAAATGTATCCATAGATACATCGATAAAAAACTTTATGTATGAATAATAATAAACAAATTCTCAATAAAGGAAATGATTAATTATTGGATTTTATGTTTTCCAGGAACATGATACCTTTACAGTTAAGAGAAATATTAAACTTTTCTATTTTGTGCAACTAATTTTCCCATTGAGACTAGCGATGCATCAATGGGATTTCATTAACTGGTCCCCAACCCATAGATATTGCATTAACCCATATCTAATCCATTGAGATTACATTAACCAGTACCTAACCTATATAGTGCATGTCCAATGAATTTAAATAAAAAATGTTCCTTATAAAATATCCTTATTTAACAAAGTATACAAGTTTATCAATAATTCCTAGTTAATCAAATAACTTTCAATGTGAACACCCTATATAAAATCATTTATAGTTTAAGAAATAATAATATAAATTGTGAGATAATGTGGGTATTAGAGGTAATTTAAAATGAAAAATGATTACAATAAAGTGATTATTTCAAGATAATGTTATCAATCACGAAAGGTAATGAGATTTCTTAGACAATCATTATGAAAAATCTTGAGGAGAATAATCTTAAACATTCCAAAGTGTCCCATAACACATTGAAATATTTGAATCATAATCTATAGAAATATGATAAATTAAATAAAACTTATAATATCATGAGAATAAGAGGATTTATAATATATAATGAAAAAGTCATTATATAAACCAAATAAATGTGAACTGGAACATAATAATAAATAAGTCTCAATGGAATGTAAATGGAGATGATTATCACTTAAAACATATGAATTGGAAAAACCAAAATTAGTAGTAATAAAATGAAACATTTAAATACCATGAAGATAATATAATTTATGATATTAATATAAATTTGGTAGTATGTACACCATATATAATAAAATAGATTCACAATAAAAAATTATGCCTCATTGAAATAAAAGTGAGAGAAGAATCCCTTACATTGAGTTTACTTTTGGGTGAATGCTATTTAACTTAATAAATAATAAAATTATATTAATTTTCTACTTTATTCACAACCTTTTATATTTTTATCATTATTTTTATTTCACTTATTACCATGTTTTGTAAAACAACTTAAACAATTATGTTCAAGTCAGTTTTTTGGATCAAATTCAGTTTATGTGTGAAAAAAACATTAGTAGGTAAAATATAGTCAGGGAGTTATTAAATAATAGCTCCAGAATAATTATAATGAAATTATTATCATATTTATAAATTATATATACTTATCAATCATTAAATATGGTTATAAAAAATGAATCAATGTTATGATCATTAAGACGGTAGGTCGTACATATGCATTAGTGGCATTCTCCTTTTTCAATGATCGTAAAGGAAAGAAGGTAAGTAACACCATATAATTAGAAAAATATAATTATATGCTAAATACAATGTTATTTAATTATATATACTTATATATATAATTATTGTGATGTAAAATTAATCATATCGTGCCGAGGAGGCAATAGTCCATATGTCCACGAATGACGTTATTACTTTTTAAGTGTGTGAAAGGGTAATAAAGAAATTGATATATATAGTATGTTTCTATAAAGGTAATTATGTCTTGAATATCATATATAGGTTTTTTATTCCACATATATTTAATTAAAACCATCCTCTATACATTATATGTTTAGTGTGAACGAATCACATCACTTTGAGGGGGCGGTAGTCCACACTTCCTCAAACGTTGTTTTCTTATTAACATAAAATGTAAAATATTAAAGGTATGTATAATAAAAATTATAAATAATTATAAATGATTTTACATCATAATGGCCACCATGAGAGGTGGTAAAGGAAAAATAAACAATCATCGTTTCATGAGGCAATAGTTTTCCTTACACATAAACAATATATTCATGACCCATTTGGTAGAAGTGTGTATATGATTAGGTCAAAACCATATAATAATAACATCCTAGTATATTTATGATACTATAGTTGTTATAAAAGTACATAATAATAATATTTTAGGGTTTGGAAATTGGAATTGAAACTATAAAGCTTAATGAAATATGTAACCTCTTAACTGGGTAACTCTTTTTTGTTTGAACCAAAACCTTACTTAGATTGCTCTATGACCAGGGGATGAGAGATCAACCCACCCATATAATAGAATAATCAACTATGATCTAGAATATAGTATCTAGAAAAGGAAATCTCTATAGGAGAAATCCAAAGTCTATCATTTTTTTCCTTGATTTCGTCATTCTGTCTTCTTTAAAAAGACTTGTTGTTAGCCTCATAAGAAGTTTTGTGACTCAAGAATATCATCCTGACTACTAAGACTCACAAACTAATCTATCCACCACTTTTTAATAAGGAAGGGAAAGGTACTAAGAAATTCTATGATATTTTCTCTATATACTTCAATGATTCCACCCCCTAAGCTTCCTTAATTGGTATATGGTTCCACCCACTTTTGTATCCCTTGCCTTGGGATGATCTGGTTAAATAGATAGACTATAAGAGTAGAGTTCAGTACTTTGCCTTATATAGTTCCCTAAATAGAAATGTTTGAATGAAAGACTAAAAAGAGAGGTTTTTCCAAGATGTAGCTTATTCGAAGACATATTTGGGAAACTATATGGCCAGATCATGTATAAACCTAAGTGGTTTGAGAGGTTTGAGGAATGGGGAGAGGCGGTGACCTTTTATAGAGAAGTAAGATGAATCACATGGAATTTTTAGAAACAAGTTAGGTATACACATGTTATTACCTTTAAAAGTACATAAAAACCCAATAAAAATAAAATAATGGAAGTTTTATGGATGAATTATAGAATGAAAAAGGGATTTGTATGTGTTCATAGTTTATTTGGGACCTTTAATTAATGTTCTATTACATTATTAAGATTAATTTTTCTTTAATAATTTTAATTAATTTTAATCACTTTCACTAATCTTTTTGGTCAAAAACAAAGTTGATTTTATTAGAAATTAAAAATTATGATTTTTTAAAATATGAAATCGATTTCTCCAAATTCTAATCATTTAAGTGGAAGAAATTAATTCATAATTCATCCCACATGTGGGATGAAAATGTGGTATTTTGAAGTAAAAATGTCCAGAAGTTTGCTATATTTTGAAAATAAATTTCAAAGTGAAATTGATTCCAATGAAATAAATTTTATTAATTGATACAAATATTATATAATTAATCTTTAAAACCTATAAGAAATATAATTTAACTTTATAAATAAATGTTATGAAAACTTAGTTTTGAACTGAAATTCAGTATTTCTAATTATTCATTAAAAATGAATTGTTTTTTTTTTGAAAAATATCAAAAATTAACCCTAACCTAATTTTTATGTTTAAATTTCAAATAAGAAGTTTTTTTAAATATTAAATCAACTAAAGTGTCTAAATTAAAATCTAAAATGAGTTCTCTATTAAAACACAGTAACATTGACTTTATAAAAATATTGGTTTTTATGTGTAAAGTAAGGTGTGTTCTTATATTTATGCATATTAACTGAATTTTATAAATATAAAAATTATTTTATTGAATATATTACATATATATTAAATTAATATATCTCAATAATTTTAATTAATTTAATCTATCTTGACAAAAAACCTTTTGGACAAAAAATAGTTTTCTTTAAAAATAATCACTTTATATTCAATCGATTCTTATATTGATTTATAATTAACTTGTAACATATTAATTCATTCTATCATTATACAAACCATAATTTTCATAAGTTAGTTAATACTATTCATAACTGCTAATATAAGAACTAGTTTTTATCACATTATATTAAATAATAATATTTTAATAAAACATTGTTATTTGGTAAATATCGGTCAAGTGTGTAACAGAAGCAATCGAGGAAGGTCACTCTTGCATGTAACACAATCTATTGAGGAAGGATTCTCTTAAATTCAATGCAAGATAAATCAGTGTTGCGTACATTGAAATATCTAGAATTTATTTTAAATATTAAATCTATTATAATGTATATGCATATTATATTACCTTACACGCTTGGTGTCTCGTGGCATATATGTTATTAAATACAATGTTTTTACATTAGATTTTTTATGTGTCCCATTTCTCACATGAAAAACTATTTTATAAAGTATATTTATACTTTCATTAAGGATTATATTATAAAATAAACTATATATAATATTTGGTGAAATTATATTTTGGAATGTTTGGCTCACACCGTGTATATGCACTGGTGTGTGCGAGTATATGAAGATATTATGTTTTACACAAAGTGAACAATATTTGAAACCATTCATTATCTATTTATTGTGTCCATGGATTAATGTAGTTGTATGTGGTGAGTGAATATATTTCATGTTGAGTTTTTTAGAACTATTCAGTTTTTGTTTTATGTTTTGGGATGTTATATCAACTTTTTTTTCATAGTGTTTTCTTATATTTTTTGATATATCTATAACCACTATATTTTATTTTGTGTATATAATTTTATGATTTGGTTGAATGTTTTTTTATTACATTTTTGGAATACATATTTATCTTTATATAATTATTTGATATTCATGGTTCTACAATGTTTGGATAGATTGTTCTTAATTATTATTAGTTTCTACTACTTATTAATTTCTTATATAGGGGTAAAATCATTCCAAAGTATACATTCTTGATCCCCATAAACTAGTTGACTGCTAATGGGGACTGAGAACTCCCTTCAATCCTAGTGAAAAACTGGATTGTGTGACTTGTCATGTCAACCTAGGTTGATTAATTACAAATGGTATCAGGGAAAAGGTTTTCAAATTGGTCTAGGTTTTTTAAATGCACAATTATTATTCGTAAAGTATGGTTAAATAAATAATATATTTTTTTGCAAGGAAAGGGATAATAGAACCTATCATTGGAGCTTTGGATATTTTTCATGCATAAGATCCTAATCAATACCTTTCATGATGACAGATTATTTTCTATATGTATTTGGGTTTTGGTTTTAATTTTGATCATTTTTTAGGGATATATGTTTTTAGTGATGGTGTTTTGATTCTCTTTATCATTGTTTGATTTTCATTTGTTTTTTTGGTTTTAGGATGAAAATATAATAATATTCAAGGGCACATAGTTTGATCACATAACCTAACGATAATTAAAATGCTAGATTCATATTTTAGAAACCATTCTAGAGTCACTTGAATGATTGGTGTAGGGTGTATCAAATAAGGATTCCAAGTGATTCATGGTTTTGAATCCTATTTTCCCTTGATATTAATATTTTTCTTAGGTGATACCAATTAATGGGGGTAAATTCAAGGATTTTTGGAGATGTTTTGATGATTTTTATTAGATTCTATTAATTTATGGTATGTTGTGTTCATATAGATGATATGAAAATTTGTTTTGTGTAGAAAAGGAAAATTTAATAAAAAAAACTTTGGGTTGAAATGAATCCTTAAATATTTTTGTAATATAGACTAGGTTTCTATAAATTTTTTTTAATATGGTTGATTTCATAAGGATTTTTTTTAAAAAAATCAGTTTAAAAACCAGTTTGAGGGTTTTGGTAAATTTTATTAACCCTATTGGGCGGTATTTCCAAGGGTGGGTTCTTAAATTAAACTCATGAAATATTTTGAAATTTTGTAAAAAGGGTGAAGTGTAATGAAATGAAATTAGATTTCTCATTTTAAAGAGAAATTAATGGTTTTTGAAGAAGTGTAATTTTTGTGAAATACCTTTGTGGAATTTGGATTTTTAAGTTAATGGACCATTTTCAAAAGATTATGGTGCTTTTAAAAGAAAACATTTTTCAGGAAAAATGTTTGGATTTATTATGGAATGTGTTGGTTTTTAGAGGAAGATTATTTTTTAATGTTTTTTCTTGTTTAGTGAGTGATTTTGGTTTTGTCCCTTCATGTGGTTTGGGATGAGTTGATTAAATTGGGGAAACATGGATGGGTTGGATTCATGTTTCATGTTTCATAAATTATCCCTCCTAGAAAGGTCTCAATGAAAGTTTAGAATATTTTCTTTTGGGATAATACTTAGGGTTAATCATCTCATTGATTTTGTGTGTTACTCATAGTGTTTATCACTTCCTAGGCTCTTAATATAGTGTAATATGTTATTTTTACATCTCATTAAGCATTAGTGCATCTTGGATAATTATCAAAGATGGTGTTTTTCCTATGGCATTATCCCGAGACCATATAGATGAAGAGGACACTAAGATATTGAAACTTATTTTAGGTTGAGAAAGTGGTGAAGGACTATAGAGCATATTTATTGGTTCCTTGGAAGAGATCCCAAATAAAACCTTGAATTTTTTGTGTGATCTACTGTAGAACCCTATGAATTTTTATCCTTGATGGTTTTTTGCTCCTTGTTTTTGTTAGAGGGGGTTATTAGGATAACCATTACTAGCTTTATATAGATATGTCGTGGGATATGTTTTTTAATGGGATCTATATTTGGGAAATGGTATATTTTTGGAACTCTATCTTGAGAAGATTAAATAAATTGAGGTTTTTAGGTGATATTCATTCGGTGTATCATTTGGCTTCCCTTATGGATATCTCTTATGTGAGTGGTGGTTATTTTTGGGATCGACATAACCCATTGAAATATGATTCTTTTTGTCACGTTCCCATGGTGTAGACCATGGGATAAAGTTTTCTCAATGGATAGAATATAAATTCCTTGTGTGTGTTATTGGGTAACTAGGATGAGTGGTATGTTTCCAATAAGCACTTGATTACTACAAGGTTAGGATTTTATCTCAAAAAAACCAAGAGTCAAGGTTCCATGATTTTTCCTTGAGTCACCTAGTATTAAGATTTTTTTCCTCCATATTAAATGATTTTCAAGATCATTTTAATTATTCCAATTATTTTGGTATCTGTTTGGTTTGTGACCTTGTCTTGAGGTCATTTAAGATGGTTGTCTATATGGTTGTCAATGGTTCATGGAATTTTATCATTTCATTTTATGATTAGTGGAAACATGGATATTTTGGTTATATTAATTTTATATAATTTTCTCCAGATATGTTTCATCATTTTAGATGGATTATAAATGGTGTGGATACCTATGCTTGGTCTAAAGTTTTTTAGTGCTTCATGTTAGACAGTTTTGATCTATCATATGTTTGAGGTTGTTTATCGATTCTTGGGGATAATTTCCTTGGGTTTTAATGAATGGTGGTTTTATTGTTGTTTAATTTTCATAATATCAATATAAAGTGTTACTTTTACCACCCATATTCTATGCTTGGGTGTGGAGTTTTAGTTATTTATTGTTTTTACATATGTCAGTGAATTTATGGGGGTAGAAAGAGGCTTGGTGAAGTGAATGGTGAAACCCACATGTCACTATTATGTTATTTATTTTATAGTACTTTTTGTAATTTCAAAGAATTGGGACTATATGTAAAAAAATTTCATTTATATAAATATTTCTTCATTTAATGGTCACCATTAATTGTTTGTGGGAAATTATGTGATTATATTTATTATGACCCATATATAGAAATATTTATAGTTATTTTTTCCCATTTATGTTTTAATATAAATAGGTGGAATATGGGTTGGGTCTAAACCATTTGAAATGTTGTATAAATTTTGGGATTCCTTTTCGATAAAGGGTGTTGGAACATTGTTTGTTCATAGTTAGGGGAAATTGTGTGGGCAACTATTCATTGAGGTTATAATTTTTATTATTGGGGTTTACAAGGATTCCACAAAGTTTTTTAAACTGTTTGTGGTTATTACATGAGTAGTGTGAATCAATTTGTTTGTAAGGTAAATCCACACATTTGGAATATATATGGGAAAATAGTTGGTCTAATCCATGCACAATGGGATGTGTTAGTCAGTATCTCTTGCATGGTTCATGAGTGGTTTGAAAACAATGTGTCCAAACCATGTGGTTTTCCCAGATTCACATAAAAGTGAAATAACCCCTTTTACACTCCACAATTTTATGGATAAAATCCTTCCTCTCTTTCCCTTATATCTTTGTCTAACCTTGGTTTCACCTTCAGTATTTCCCTCTCACTTATTCTTATATTTTTGGGCTCTCTCTCCAATATTTCAAATTGTATTCTTACATTAATATCACAAATTTATCTTTTTCTCCTCTCCCTTTACTTATTCCAATGATTTTCCTTCTGTAATGAATCATAAATTCTATGTGAGTTTGTATTAGGGTTAATAATGAGTTTAGTAATGGTGATTTTATGGTTTATCGAGCATAGAGTCCAATACCTTCCACAATTGAGTGTTCTCCATTAAGAATGAAATAATATTCTTAGTTTCCTCTTGAAAGAGGTTGTTATTTTTTTTACAATTATTTTTTATGGATGAAATAGAGTAAAGGCCTTATATTTTTATTTCAATTTATAAATAACACCCTTTTAAATGGGTTGAGAGAGTACCCTTACATGAACTAATGTATTATAGCCATAAATTCTATATTATATGGTCTGGAAGCCAACAGGGATAAGAACTTACATTTATTTAATGACTTTAATACACTAGAAAAACCCCTACCAAGTAATACTTTAAGTTTATATGAATCCCACCACCTTAGAATTTCTACCAGATTAAGTTCTCATGTGCAGATATTCCAAAAAAGATGGTGTGACCGCGGTATCCCTCCTTCAGTCATTGGGTTTGTTTTGATCTTACTTAGTGAAAACTTATACATTGATCTATATACTCAAGGATGCTCTAGTAACATATATCTACACTACTACATGTCTTGTAGTCCCTATGGCCTAATAGCCTATGATGGATCAATGGACTTGTGGACCATAGGCTTCCATTACTCTATATTATATCTATTAAATTCTAGGATGTTTTAAATTATTTTATTTTTAAACTATAATTATATGTGTCACCTATGAGGGTTATGAAATTTGTTTCAAAATTTTTCATAATTAGAATCGAGTTTTCACATGACAAGTGTTTTTGAAAATGCTTAAGTGGCTCTTTTAAAATAATTCCATCGTTTTATAAGGTTTTTTACATAGATGTATTTTAAAAAGGTAATTTTGATATTTTAAAGATATATTTTATTGAAAAGTGGTGTGTTTGACTATAATTAATGATTATTTTTCTTATTGAGAATTAAATTTATTTCAAATGGAAATTGTTTATTTAAAATAGGTTATTAGAACCAATTAATTTCAAATAATGATATCCAGGAATGTTTTTAATGGTTAATATAATGGATTAGAATTCCATGTTTTTTTTCCAAGGCCTATATAAAACCTTGTGAAAAGACTTGATTTGAATTTGTGTTTAACCTCATTGTTGAGACCCTTTTAATGTAATATTCATTAAATATTGTGGTCCCTTTGGGAATACTTATTATTGATTCTTATGTATTATGTAAAGTGTATATTTCGTGTGAGGGTGTTGGAGGTGAATGATTTTTTTTATTTAATTGTTGATTTATGATATGACCTTGTGATTTGGTCATTTTTTCACATCCTATTGTAAATATCAGGGGAACCCTTGTAAAAAAATTATAAGGTATGGATATATGTTACATTAGATCAATGTTTGTAGGCAAGCTAGTTCCCTAGGAAATTTGTGCCCTTGTAGGGTTTTATTTTTGTACAAAGTGACTAAAAGTGTGTCAAATGGGATTTTTTGTTTAATAAAGGGGGGCCTTAGAGAGGGTGATCCAATGAAATTGGATTATTATTGTTCATGTTATAGTCTATTGATTTGTCTATGATACAAGATTATTTTGAGGTTTATTTTAGAAATTATTCACTATACCTTGTTTGCACCCCCTATAATTTGATTGTATGGTACCATTTCATGGTTGTTGTTAATTTTGTGACACATAATTTATAACTTTGTGTCTTCTAGGTTTATTTTATTTCATAGTTTTTTTGGTTTACTTTGAAACTGATATATAAATGGTTTATAATTATTTTAATAAGAATGTTATATTCATTTTGAAAAAGGAATTTGATTATTGTTTATAGGAAAAGATAAATAAATATTCATAACACCCAAGTTTTTAGGATCCATTATTAGTATTATTATTATTATCATTATTATTATCATTATTTATGTTCATAATTTTAAATAATGGTTTTCCATTCTTTCAAAAGTATTGAAACAAGATTACGGCAGACTCCACCACTCACACAACCCCTATCACCGATTTATCTTTCATGTCCACCATTGCCACTGATTCCTACCCCATGTACACCACCAAAACCTCACCACTACCACCCCACCGTATATTTATCCACTATTTCCACTATCGATTCCACTATGATCGTCGTGACCACCTCAAAATCCACCACTGACATCGTCTTTGACTCCCCGCCCTGGTCCCCACCAGCTCCACCTCCGCCACCAATTTCACTACCAACAGCGCTACCATGACTACCTTCTATGCCACCACCTACACCACTAACAAGTCTACCTATGATGATACCTCCTAAACCACCGCATACTCCTCTATCATGCAAAACACTAATTCCACCACCACTACCATGCCCTCATTTGACGCCCCCATTAGTACCACCACCGATTCCTCTATAATGCTCACCCTGAGGCCCCCATAGATGTCACTTCCATGGAGACCATGGATACTTTTTCTAGCACCATCACCAACCCCACCACCATGTCTTCATCCCATCACTCCACCAAATACTCCCTTATTCCAACCAGCAATGCCTTCTCCAATACCTCCACCCTTTACAAACCCACCACCACCACCAAATCCTCATCCTTTTTCACCACAAAACATGTAATTATTATATGAATGACTCTTTTATATTCTTTAAAAATCAAACAACAAAAAATTACCAATGAAATTACCCAAATCCTTTCCTATGTTTCGATTATATTTTTAAACAGGGAAAAATAAAGGAACTTTTTCACATGGTATTGAAACAAGATTTTAAAATGTTCCGTATAAGATATGAACCTAACTTAATACAAATTATTCATTCATAATTGGGCCAGTACAAATAAATAACTTATAACCAAGTACTACAAACCATTGATTATTACTCACCATTTATGAAGTACTTCTATTAAAAGTTCATATATTGATAAGGGAAAATATATAGAAAATAAAAAAATCATCAGGAATAAGAAATCTCATGGATCATATTCTACCTAAATGATCAACAATAGAAAAAAGCCTACAGTGTGGAATAGAACCATAAAAGGAGAAATAATTATGCATGATATATAATATAAAATAAGAACGATTACTTCTGAAGTGAGAGTGGAATAAACTTATGATTTATTAAGTTGATATATATTGGAATGAAATTTGGATATTGAAAATATGGTAATTGCAATTATGGTCCTCCTACAATGGCCCGAAGGCCTTCATTTTTTATTGATTTTTGATAATCCACCTTTCAAGGGTTGAGGTGGAACCCTTATAAGGCCCATAGGTGTAAGTATTACATGGCCTGTATGCCTTAGAAGAATTCATTGCATGTAGGCTTCAAACCTTACATACAACCCAGACTAACTACTTTGAACTACTCCTCCCCAGCATCTTCATCGTGAAATAAGCTCTCCACCTTCACATGGCTATTTAGTTAGGAATTTATATGCATACATAGGCTTGTCCCGATGGCAGGTGCCATACCCTCTAATTATTGCAATCCATTTTGCTTTTTCTATGGTGAAATATCCTTGCTCCTTCTCCTTCTGAAGCTTGTTCCTTATAGGTTTTCTGGTTTTCATCTGCACATATGGTGGCCCAAAGGCCTTGAGGTGGCCTGAAGGCCTTACTGACCCGAAGGACTGGGTGGCCCGAAGGCCTTAAAGGACTTGGGGACCAAATCGGGGGCCCGAAGTCCCAAACAGGGGAATATTCCTGGCTACTACCGTGCCAAACAGTTCCTACTACATTTCCCGCTACAGTTCCTACTACAGTTCTGCACAGTCCCTGCTATAGTAAATTATACAGTACTGCTACAGTGCCAGAAATTAGCCTCCACTAGGATTTGATCTCTGGTCTCTTGAATGCACTTAAACAGTCCTCACCAACTAGGTGAGGCTCATGTGCATTGAAATTATGGTATTTGAAAATATTCTCATTTGTTATATATTATATAGGTATAATAAATTTGTGTTCTTTTATGTGTTAAATTTAAAATAATACAACTCGCAATGAAATAAAAATATGATATTAAAATATAATATATATATATATATATATAAATTAAATATAAATATTATTATTATTATTAAAATATGTTATGATGTATATATAAAATTAAAATAAATATTTTAATACAAGGGGAATAATAAAATTAAACTATAGAATATAAATAACTAAATTTTTATGGTATTTGTTAAACCATATTTAGTATAAAAGTAATAATTTTTTTCTCAAAGAACCAATTTTTTACTTATTGTATATTTTATCAAAATATATTAAATTAAACACTATTAAAATATTATTATAATATATAAATATACTTTGAATTTAAAATTGTTATGAAATATTATTAAAAAACACATATTGTTTAAAAACATCATTTTTCAATAATAATAGTTTTTCTTTATATATTAAATTTTATTTAGAAAAGTTAATATATAAATATTAGAGTTTGGATTTTTTTAAAAGGAACAAAAATTTTGAAATCATATTGTCCAAATTATCTTAAGATAATTTTTTAATCTTTTTTCTAAAGTAATTCATTTTTAAGGTGAGTATTAGAAAAAATATATTACCAGTACTGTAAATTTTATGACATTATTATATAATAATTCCATGAATGTTTTTGAATTTTTTTAAAAATATAATAAAATTTTTATAAAGTTAAATTAATTATTTTAAAATACTATATATAAAACCCATAACTAACCTTTTATAAATTCAAGGTAAATTTTGAACGAAAAATCTTTTTCATCTGTTTCTTTTAATGAAAATTTCACATGGTGGAATTATTATTATGAATTATTTTAATGTTAATTAAATATTATTTAAATAATAATATAAAAATTAATTTCAATATAAATAATATCATAGATAATTTTATCTTAAACATAAATCTTATACTTAAAAATATACTTTCTATAGAAAAAGATTATTGTGGGTTATATGCGCTAATATTGAAATTAATTTTTCTTTCCTGTAGAAATTTTATTTGATAAATTTTATTTAGTATTTATTATAACTAGGTTCAAATTATCACATAAGAATCATTTTATTTTAGTCATTAAAAATATATCACTCAGTTAAAAATTAGTTACCTTGCTAAATACCAAAAAATGTTAAAAGTAAAAATCCATGAGTAAATGAAATAAAAACATGTGTAAAAAATGGTTATAAAATCATGGATAAAGTTTTCTAGACCATAATCATTACATCACTCTGTTTTTGTTCACTTTTTCATCACTTTTCATGTGAAACATATGGTTTCTTTTTATTAAAGAGTTATACATGACAAAAAAATCTCTTGTCTTCAATTATAAAAGTAATGACCATGTATCCACCTTTCTAGACATATGAATGCCATTAGTATTGAGACAAAATCAGATGTATTATCTCATAAACCCTCTATCCACATCCTATAATATTTCATCTTTCCAAAATAACAATCTATGTTTTATTAAGGTGGTGACCAATAGAGAACATCCAAAGCAAGCAGTAATATGCTCCACCTCACATTCTTAATTATTTTTTTTACTTATACCACCAAAATTATATTAAATCACCAAGAGTATGATAACACCTATATTATTATTATTATGTTATTTTTTTTATATTAATGGAATACCCATTTCATACCTTCCTCCAAAAACTTTCAAAAAATGAAGTAGTTGTCATGTTTACATGTGGACTACCACCTCTATGAATGACACATTCTACTCTTCATCATCAACACTAATGGATATATTAAAAGTTAAATTAGTAATATAATATTATATTTATAAAATTTTAATTATTATTAAATTAAAATATATTTTATTTTATACCTTTAGTCTATTATATAAAAATATGAGCATCGTCTGTGTGTACGTGCACACTACTTCTTCCACATGATAATGTTTCTAGTTTTTTTTCTAAACCCAATAAATTCATTGGAAAAAATGTTTTTAATGTATAAAACGTTTATTTACTAAACTATTAACATTATATAATGAATATATTCTAAATTCCATAAGTGATATTAATAATAATCATCTATAGTAAATTTAACAACTAAAAAGGACATATCAAAGTACCTTTTCGAATTTGATTCCATTCATGAAAACCTATTTTACTATATCAATTATTTGATGATTTTATAATAAAGTAAATAATAATATAAAATTAAAGATATAATAAATATATAAAACAACAATTTTAACTTATTACATACACCATGAAAGTTTCTATGAAATTGACTGAAGAACATCATGTAAACAAGATAACTGGAAATTATATAACAAATTAGTGATGCGTGATGATAAATCTAATCTATAAAAATAAATATAGATGGATAAAATTATTAGTAAGGTTTTTAATAAACATAATTTTATTATTCAAAAATTTAAGTACATTTATAGATCAATTTTAGACATCAGGTAAGGGATCTTCCATACCTCCTTCTTGACTTGTTGGTTAGACATTCAATTTATTTTTCTCCATTTTATGAAATATTATTCTCATGTAAATATTATATTTATAAATATATTACCCATTTATATAAACCTTTTTAAATATAATTTTCATTTCATGGGTTATAAATGATTTTAGTTCCTTTTAAAATTATCCCTTCTATGTAAACTCGGTTTAAGGGAACTTTCTTATTTCTTGAATCAGATAGAATATCACCCCCATAAAATGTTTTTAAACAATGAATAGATTATAAAAAACATAATTTTTTTTACCTATAAAACTATTGGTTTAGTTACGGTTTTATGAAAACAATAATTTATTTTATTCTTTATAAATATCGATCACTTATTTTATAAAGTTTCACCCAAGTAGTACATTTTTATTCTTTCTTCTAAAATATCATTCACAAGAATTATCTACAATGAAATTCAATGAACAATACCTAGGATTTTTTTTCAAATAATAACATTTAAATTATTTAATTCATTCTTCTATTGGTAATCCTTATGATTTATCCTTATATTATCTATTTAATTAAAATTATTATTGCCACTCTTTTCAGGGGTTTGATCATGCTTATAACCTATGAATAGTTAATTTTAATTATATAAAATGAATATATATAATTTTTATTTATATGAGTGATGGTATTTGAATGATATTTCCCTCAATTATTTTGGTTAAATATTTATATCTCATGAAGTGTTATGTAGGGTATTAGTGAGTTATCCTAATCTACCGTGTGACTTTATCAACCTTATGACGATGGTCAAGAGAGTGAACCATGACTTATGTTTATTATATCATGTTTTTTTTCTGTTTCTATATGTTTCTAATATTTTTTAGTCTTTTACTTATTCTATTTCTACATTATTATGATAATCCTCTTTATGATATCTTTTTATGCCTCATTACTCTAATGTTATGATTTATTTCCATGTTTATTTACTTATATTAATTTCTAGATCACACTTTTTTTTATATATTATCACTTGGACATCCTATGAAATTATAAATGTTTTATGGGAGTTAGTATAATTATTTATGGTTTAAATAAATATTCTTTTTTATGTTTAGCATGATTTTTTTGAATTTTTGATATTCTAAAGGCTATACACCTCCATACCCTCAGTTTATATTTGTTTGAAGTGTATGTTATGAATTATGATATAATATGTGTGTAAGGGTTGGGTTACTATAGTTGATATCATAATAAAATATACTTATTTTTTAAGATTAGGATTAAATGAAATTAGTGAAATCCTTATAGTATCTATCTATATATAAGATAATATCCCAAAATTATAGTATGTTTAGAGAATGTGGTTTTATTAGAAATTGAATCCCTATCTAGATAATAGAAATTGGATATAGTTGTGGAAAAGAATCACCTTGGGGTAATCACCTTGAAGTGTGTTGTTTTAGAATTTAATTAATCATCAATTTGATTCACAATGTGGGGGATTAAGACATACCACCTAGATATAAACTCCCATGGGATATGAATTTGTTAATAAAATTCTCTTTAAAAACCTCTATGAAGTATTGAATTGCCAGTTAATTTGAGTTAGTTAGTTTAGAAGTATAATATATAGTATATTTTAAAATAATATTGATATAATATGAACTAATATAATTATGGGCTATCATTATGAAATAAAATTTTGAAAGGTTTTAAGTTTGAATCCCTTTGAAGTTATTTATTATAATAATCCCCCTATGATGTTAAATGTTTATCACTCCTGTTAACCATTTTAGTTTTTGTGATGGATGAAACCTGAAGGATTCAATTCATCCTTGGGTGAGAGGGATGATGTGATGGTTAACTCAATGATCATCCCATTAGAATGGGAGATGGATTTGGAAATATAGATATTATTCCAAACAAACTATCAGAAATAAAGATTAATAATGTAACCATAATTTCAATCCTAAGTGCACTAAGGAAGAGAATGATATAGTCTCATGAATGTTATATTTAATAATATTATGAAGTAAACAATAATAAATTTAATTCATGTAAAAATGTAGAAATAATCACTAAGGGTATTTCCTCAAGGGAATGGAAAATGATTTACTTATGGAAGAGGGAGTTATTGAGCATCAAAATTACATTGGAAAATGAAGTGTTTGGTTAATAATATTGAAGTAGATAAATTTCATAATAAGGAAGAATTTATAATTCAATTTTATATGTGTGGATAACTTGGGTATTATCATAGTTAATTTCTTAACCCATGGAATAACCAAGATGATAAGGGTAACCAACATCCGCGACCTAGAGGAAAATGGAATGCCTATGTAAGAACCCCTCCCAAAGTGGATATTGATATTTAAGGTATACATAAACTCAAGTATGGAGTTGTATATTTCTTATTAGAATTTCATTCTAGGAACACTACTATCTATATGTGGGTTTTATGATCATTAAATCTCTATCCAAATGATTGGATTGTCTAAGAAAACATCTAGTGGTATGATTACTGTATTCCACGTTGAAGATTATAGAAATGCGCCTTGTGGAAATATTCTTATTCTCTATTTAGATAAATCTAACATGATTTTAGTGATTAATTAGTTCCCTAAACTTAAAGAAAAAATTATATTGAATAAGGGAAAAAAATATATTATCATTAGATATATTATTAATAAAATGAAAAAATAAACACTATATATAAAATAATTAAATAATGTGGGTCATAATACCTGATGATAATAGACTCTGATCCTAAATATTAGGATAAAAACATACATTTATGGATAATTCTAATATGAGGAATGAGATATTTTCCTAGGTTTGTTTGGTTTAGATATCTCTAGAAATTATATCCCATGTTATCACTATAATTTATATATCATTATACTATTTCTATTGGTACGTGATAATATAAATTGTCAAAATGAAATTTATTTTTGATGGATAATGTAACATCAAATGTTTTAGGATCCATTATTATTATTATTATTATTATTATTATTATTATTATTTAAATCTATAATTTTAATTAATTTTTTTCAAATTCTTTCAAATGAAATGGAACATGATGAAAAATGTTCTCTATAAGATATGAACCAAAATAAATATACTTTATTCATTTATAAGTGAGACATTATAAAAAATCACATAAAAATAAACACTACACACTATAGATTATTACTCATCATGGATAATGTATATCCATTAAAATTGAATAAATCATTAGGAGAAAATCGATTAAAAAGTATAAATTCTTCACTACTAGGAAATATGCTAGACCATCTTCAACCTTGATGACAACCAATATCCAAAAAAACCTATAATGAGGAATATCAACATTAAAGGAGAAATCATTATGAAATATCTATAACATGTAATAAGAATCGTTCCTTATGAAGTGAGGGTGGATTGGGAAAATGATTTAGTAAATATAAATATAAATAAATATATATGAATGAAATATGGTCATTGAAAATATGGTCCTTGAAAATATAGTCAATGTAATTATAATCATGTCAAATATAGTCATTGTAAATTTTCTCATTGGTTATATATCAGATAGGTACACTGGAGTTTTGTATTGTTTAGTGGTAAATTTAAAATAATATATCTTATAATGAAATAGAATTATGATATTAATATATATATATATATATATTTATGTGTTACATGTAAATATTAATAATATTATTAAAATATTATATGATATATATATATATATAATTCAAAAAATATTTTAATTTCAATGGAGTAGTAAAATTAAAATTTATAACATAAAAAATTAAATTTTTACTGTATTTGTTAAAACGTATTTAGTATAAAAATAATATTTCGTTTTTTCAAAGAAGTAAATTTTTAAGTATTATATATTTTATCATACAAGATTAAATTTATTATTAAAGAAATATTATATATTACTAAGATTTTAAATTAAAAATTGACTTGAAATAATATTAAGGACACTTAATGTTTAAAAACGTCATCTTTTCAATAAAAGCAGTTTTTTTATTATATATTAAATTTTATTTTAAAAAATTTATTTATAAATACTATAGTTTATTTTTTATAAATAATATACATTTTTGAATTCATCGTGTCAAAATATTATTAAGGTGACTTATTTTCTATTTTTTTTAAATCAATTTCTTTTTAAGTGATTATTGTAAGATACCGATTTTTCTAATATTATCAATTTTATGACATTATTTCACCAAAATTATATGATGTATTTTTAATTTTTTTTAAATAAAAATATATTTTTTAAATTAAAATTAATTAATATAAAATACTATATATAGAACCATTGGATAACATTATAGAAAATTTTGGTAATGTTTTAATGAAAATAGTTTTTCATATGTGTACTTTAATGAAATATTAACATAGTGAAATTAGGTTTTTGAATTATTTTAGTATTATTTTAATAATAATAAAAAATTTAATATTAATACAATCAATAATGGAGATAATTTTATCCTAAACATAAAACATATGCTTAAAGATACACTTATATAAAAACAGGTTTTCACACGTTACCTGCGTTAATGTTAAAATTAATTTTTATTACTTATATAAAATTTAATTGATAAATATGTTTAATTATTTAGAATTATTAGGTTGAAATTATATAATAATCCAAAATATATTTTTTAGGAATTAAAAATAAGCCACTTAGGTAAAAATTAGTTTCCTCAATAATTTTTTTTTGGTAAAAGTAAAAATCTAAGAGTAAATGAATTAAAATATTGTTTAAAACATTTGTTGAGTATTTATATAAAATTAAACTTGAAATAATATATTATTATATACTTTGGCTTCACAGTACATGTGAAACATGTTCTTTTTTTAAAGAGTTATATGACCCACAAAATTATCTTCTCTACAATTATAAAAGGAGCCACCACCCCTCCACCTATCAAGACTTCCAAACCCCGTAGGATTGTCCCAAAATATTACATAGTCATTCCTAAACCATATAATTACATTCAATAAACCTTTATATTTCCAAAATAACAGGGTAAGGTTGCATGAGGTGGTGACTAAATGAGAATATCCAAAGCGAGAGGTAATATGTTCCACCAAACCTATTAAATTAGTTTCTACCTTTACCACCAAAATAATATTATATACATGATAGTATGATAAAATAAATATTAGTAATAGTTTTTTATGTTTTTATAATATTGGAAAATCCATTTTATACCTTCCTACAAAATATTTCTAAAAATGAAGATAACATCATGCATATGTGTTGACTACCGCCTCTATGAATGATGAGTTGTAGTTTTCATCACCAACATTAATGAGTGGTTAAAATATGTTATTTAATATTATAATTTTACATTTATAAAATTTTAATTATTTTCAAATGATAATATATTTTATTTTATACATTCCTTTTATTTTGTAAAAATGAGAACGTTGCCCTTTTGTACGTAAAGACTACCATCTCCACATGATGACGTTTTTCATCCATTTTACATAAAGACTAACATGGGTGGAACAAAAAATATATTTAAAGTATAAAAATTTAATTTACTTAAAAATTAAAATTCTATGATGATAATATTATACATTTCTGAAGTGATATTAATAATAAATGGTTATAGTAAATTTAACCACTAAAAAAGAACATATCATAGTGCCTTATCTAATTTGAGTATATTCATAGAAAAAAATATTTAACTGTATAAATTATTTACTATAATAATAATAAAGGACATGATAATATATAATTATGGATATTATGAAACTATTTTACAACACTTTTACCTTGGTCAACATATACCACAAAAGTTTATGAGAAATTGCTCGAATAACTTCAATTAATTGACATAAGAGGAAACAATGTAATAAATTTATAAAGAATCATGATAAATAGACCTTATAAAAATAAATATATATGTATAAGGTTACTATGTAATTTTTTAATAAAAATAATTTTATTATTTAGGTGGAAGTGAAGAGAACTTTCAGACATGAGGTAAGGGAAATTTCATATTTCTTGTCTCCGGATAAGAATCACCTCCATCAATTATTTTTAAACCATGAATAGATTATAGAAACCCTAATTATTTCATATATAACCCTCTTTTAGAAATTATGTTTTTATGGAAAACAATAAGGCCTTTCCTTCTTTAAAAATATGTTTTACTTATTTTATAACGTTTTCCCCATGATGAATGTTTTTATTATTTATTCTTCGATATATCTCTGGTAAAGTCAATGTATTAGAATGGAATGATAAATAACTATGATTTATTTTCAAATATGAACATCCAAATTATTTAATTCTCTATTCTATTGTGAATCCTTATGATTTGGACTTTGGTTATGCCTTGAATCAGAATTATGAAGTCCACTTTCTTCTCATGCGTTAGATCATTCTTATGACTTATGTATGGATTATTTTCCTCATGTGGCTTCCATATATATTATTTTATTTTATATTAAGGGTGATAATATAATTATATATCAGTCTAATGCATTTGTTAAAGTTTTATATCTCATGAGTTTTTATGTAAAGGATTTGGGAGTAAAACTAATCCACCATGGCGCCTTTTACACTTTATGATGATGGCATTGGAATTGACCCCTGACTTAGTATATAATATCATGTTTTTATAATTTCTACATGTTTATGATTCTATAAAATAATTTCATGTTGTGCTTTATGGACATGTTTATTCCCATACTAGGATATCTAACTCACACTTATAATTATGTATTCTCCCTAGGATATCCTATGTACTTTTTGAAGATCAATGGGAGTTTGTAGAATGATGTGGAGTTTTAAATAAATATATATTTTTCATGTTTAAGATGATGTATTTGTTTTTATATTATTATAAAGACCCTAGATATATAGATCTTAATTATATTTTTTTTTGGAAAATTTTATTTATAATTAAGAGATAATACATTTTTAAGTCTTGGGTTTCTATACCAATTTTTTGCTTTTATGAATTTAGAATTACTAATTTCTTGGTTTAAATGTTATTTTAATGGAATTATTTGTTTTTATTGGTTGGATTCAAAATGATGGTTTTATTAAAGATGTTCATTTTTTAAAAGTTTTAGCCTAGTTTTGGAAAATGAGAGACAATTCTTGTTACTTTTTTTTTCTATATGTTTTTTCATGTGAAAATATGTTTTATAAATTACATTAAAACTAGAATTTATGGATTTTGTTATGAAATGAACTACATAGAATCTTTAGTGGAATCCTACTTAGAATTTTTGGACTATACCATAAAATGTACAGTGATGTGTTAATGTATATGAAACTCTAATGTTTTCTATTAGGTGACAAATATTTGATCTCATTCATTGATTTTTCTTTTTGTCTATAGATGGATGTTGTGGGATGTAGTTAGTGAAAATGGATTTTGTAGAGTTTGTTTGGAACTATTCACTATTCATTTGATCTTTTTGGATGTTTTAAAGGCTTGTTCATATTGGTGTTTTTATATATTTTTTTGTTGTGTCTACTACAAGTATATTTGTTTAGTGTATACAGTAATAAGTTTTAGATATATGTTTATTTTGTTTTTACATTTTTTTAATTCTTATTTATTTTTATATTTTTATTTTATATTCAATGATGTCTAATATTTTGATAGGTCATGTAGGATTTTTGGTATTTTCCACAGAGTTTTAATTTGTTTATATGAGGGTGAAATCATTACCACCTGTATATTAGGATACCAGGAAACTAGTTTTCATTCCATAGTGAGAAATAATTCCTTTAAAGAATTGTGGTAGACATTGTCAAGTGACATTTTAGGTCAACATAGGCTAGTTAATTATATGTAAGATGATCAAGCTTCAGAGATACCCCTCCAAAGCCGGAGATATAGTGGAGATGATATAAGGATGTTGGGATTTAACCTTGAAGAGGGATGATACGTATCATGATAAGATAAGAATAAAAACCTAAATAGTTTAAGGTTAATATTTTAAGGTCATATTTTAGGACTGTTAAAAGAATTTTAACATCATGTAGTAATGAATATTATTTTGTGAAATAGGAGAAAATAATTGATTGAGTAGGGATTACTTATTGGTGATTACAACTTTAGTTCAAAAAAAGTAAATAAAATTGGACAGGTTAAGGAATGTTATGAGGCTTAAAACTAGTATGAGGCCTAGTTTATGGGCATGGATTATTGAGTGGACTATGGATATGGTTAATAATTTGGACATGGTTGGGGATTATAACTATATAGAGGGAAAACCCTTGTTTGAAATGAATAAGGATATGTTTGAGGCTTAAAAAATACTTCTTGGTACATGGTTATTGTAGAGTGATCATAGGTGGGAAGAAATAATTTTATTAATGTGTATTTATTTTCAATGTAACATCCTTAGATTTTGTTAAAATGTTTTTGAATTAATTTTTTTTTTCTATTTTTCATTTCACGCAACACAGAATATAGATTTTGTTATACATAAACACTATGTTTGTATTGAATTATATGTAACAAAAAGTTAATATTTCAGTTCATGCCACCCTTATATTATATTTTGGTACATGAAACACTATTTTAGTCTTTTTTTACTCACAATACTGAGTCCATTCGATAGCTTGTGTTACATACAAGAAAATGTTTTACCGAACTAAAATATACTATTAATAATTTTATTAGAATATTAATTTAATTATCACCTAGCTGTTAGGATGGAATATATAAAAGATAATGACTAATTTATTAAAATATGATTTAATCATGTATATAAAATGAATACTTTTGTTATCAGTTTGTTAGAATTGAATGTAAACACTATTTGGGAATAAAGAAATTCATTTTCTAAGAAAACTGTGTTTCTACATACAAACACCATTTTATATCAATGAAATCATACATACCACAATTGATTAATTTTATCAATAAATTTTTTATATTGTATATTTAATCATTATTTTTTATACTCATCTAATTGATTTTAAAGGAATATGATAAGAATATATCCTATTATATGAATAAAAATATATATTTTTCTAGAAGGTAATCTAGTCGGCTTTTAATAGAGAACCTATTTTAAATATAATTTTTGACAACTGTGTATTTTTCATATGAAAAATAAACATAATTTTTGAAATAGAGATATCAATATTTACTTTGAGTGAATTTTATATATTTTTCTGAAAGTTTTCATTTTTTGATGAATAGTGAATACCGCTAAATTTTAATTTATTACTATTTTTTTCTAATTTATTTATACATTTAGGTTTTACTTAAATTTAGTTTTAAATTATAATTATAAAATATATACATTAATCATTACAATTTAGGTTATTTGAAACAATTTAAATTTAAATTTTATATAAAAACATTTCAAACATTTTGACCTTTTCACATTAATAACCTGATGTCTTATCCCATTAGTGGGATTAAATTTAAAATAATTTCTTTTATTTATTTGATTTGAATTTTGAAAAACAAAATATTTTTTAATTTTTAATTGGGAAAAAATAGTTTTTTACCAAATATATTATTAAAAGTGATTAAAATTAATTTTGGAAATTTATAGAAAAATTATCTTATCAAAAGACTAAACCTTAGAAATAAGGAAAAATACAACCTAGAAACTTGTACAAAAATCCATTGGATATTCATATTTTTACCCTATAATCCCCTTTATTTGATTTTTAATATTATTGGAGCCAATTTACATAGGAAAAATTGATGTAATTCTCTTTTTAATAACATACAAGAATGACACTTCTCCTCCACTATAAAAGGCACTCAACCCTTCCACTTATTCACACATATAATGCTAGTTTCCTCAGAAAACCTCTAAAACAATATTCTCCCAAAATCCCTAACATAATTCTAAAATATTCCCTTTTATAATAAATCCAACCAAGAAATCATTTTGGATCAAACCAAATGGAGTTATCTAAAAAATATGTAACATCCTTCCATAATATATTTTGTTTTATTTTCATTTTCCACCCACCTAAAATATTATTATTACATATATATATAATAAAATAATTACACAATATATAATGATATTTTTTTTATTATAATTTTTTGACCAATACTCACACACACATCCATAAAATGGGAAATGAACTTATCGTTCGTGTACGGACAACTACCCCCCCTCAAGAAATGATGTCGTTCTTTTTTCCTTTACCACTTCTCATGTTTAGTGATTATGGTGGAAAATATATTTTTATATGATATATATGATATTTATTTTTTTCTTAACACTTATATAATTTTTATATAACACATACCTTAATGATTTTCTTTTTTTGTAATTAAAATCACTTCAATTGTGAACGTGTGGACTAATGACTCCTCAAAGCGATGTGATCTGTTCAAACATTACATGGAAATTATTTAGGATGGGTTTAGTAAAATAATATTAAAAAATATGAAATAATAATTCTACTATAATTATATTATAAATAAATATAAATATATATCATTTACCATTTTCTTTTAATATGATTAGAAAACATAAGCAATGTTCATTCGTACGTACAACCTACTGTCTCCTTGAACAGTTCTTTCCATTTCATTTTTCAATATTTCATAGATTTTTATAATAAATTATATAATAAATATATATGATACATATATAATTTTTTAAATTATGTAAATAATTAAATTATAATATAATTAATAGGATCAAGAATAACAAGTCAAAACATATATGAAAAACGTAGCCGATATTACCCGAAATGTAACAATAACATAGAATTATCAATAAAAGGGTAATATAAATCCATGCTAAAATATTATATGGTATTAGATATAATAATATGATTATTTGGTTGACTTATAATGAAATTATATTTATTATAGTGTATTTTTGAAATTGTATGATGAAGTCCAAGTCTTAGGGAAAGAGTTTTCTCATCTCACCTTTTATATTCGTGAGATACATTCCATGTTCACCACTTTATTCATTTTTGTGGTGTGTATAATTCTAATGAATTTATTATAAGATAATTATAAATAAATATATTATTATTTACATATCCATTTTATAATCCATCTTTAATGGGGTTTACATTTCCAAAGTTACCAAATCGGTAAGGTAGTTTTGTCTCAATTTGCCTTCTTTGAGACTCATGTTTTTCTATACACCTATATTCATTTCCGAGGTTTTTATACTATCTATTTGAAATGTTATATCATGATTATTATTATTTTAATGATATTATAAGATTCATTTAATGTTATTCTCTTATGGTGATTATGATTCAAATTTACTAAAGTGGTAAGATTTTATTACTACAATCTCATTATTTTTTCTGGATTGTTTACGATTATGCATCCATTGATGAAATATTATAATACATCTATTAAGAACCCTCATAAAATTTATTATACTATAGTTATTAATTTTATATCTAAGTAATGTTTCTATTTTTAGATTCTTTGGTACTTAAGATAATTAAGAACAATTTTTTCAAAATCTAAATTTATTTATTCTTTTGGACAAAAAGATGAGTTCATTAAAAACTCTGGTTTCTAAAAATGTTTTAAAAAATGTTTTAATATTACTACATAATTTTTAAATGAATATTTTAACTATATTTACCTTAATAAAAAATAGTTTTAAAATTAATATTCTTTTTATATTCCGATTAAGGAACTTTTTTAAAATTTTAATTTGAAAAAGGAATGTTTGGTAATACGGACTTACCAACCATCATAAATGTCATTTCATTGATTCGTACTTTGTAAGTTTAAAAGTTTATTTTTAAACAATTTTTTTTCCAAATGTTCTGGGAATTTTTTTATTTTAAAGTGGCTTATAAAAAAAAGTTTTCAAAATGGTTTTAGGATTAAAAAGCATTTTAAATTATTTTTAAATCTTTTTTATATGTTTTCAAAAGGTTGTTTTAAGGAAATGTATTTAATGATTTCCAAATTTATTTATAATTATTAAGATACATTTTCTAGAAAAGGGTTTCCAAACATCATTTCAATATTTGTTTTTATGTTTTGAAGTTATTTTCAAAGGAAAATGTTTTCAAAATGTTTTCAAGCTTTCTTTATGAGATTTTAAGGTGTTTTCTATGAAAAATGTTTTCAAAATATTTTCAAGATTTATTTATAATTATTCAAATATATTTTAATTGAAAAAAGTTTTGAAAATGATTTATGTTTTGTGAATAATATGTTTAAAAAAAGAATATTTTACTCAATAAATCTTTTTAATTAAATTGTAAAGCCTTCTTTATAAGAAAAGAGTTTTTTAAATGGTTTTATAAACAAGATTTTATAAAAAATGGTATTTTTATTATGAAATTTTCCATGAAATATTTTAAAATAATTTTCCATTTAAGGAGACATTATTATAGTTTATGATTTAATGGGGATATGATCCAAGAATACTAATCATATTATTTCTTTAATGGTTTATGATTTGATGGAATGATGTTTATGAAACCCATTTCTCTTCCATGGGTTAGTTTGAAGAGAACATTCCTTTTGAGGGAAAACCTATACAGAATCTTTACCATAGAGATAATGTATTTTGGATCAAGTTAATTCACCTGATTATGGTTTTTGGGAAAAACATATGGTTGAAGAAGCAATATGGGAATCTGAAAATGCTATAAGGGAAAAATATCCCCAGTTGTTTAAGTAATGAAGAAAATTGCATGGAGAAAATTTCAAAAGGGGTAGGGAGAATTTAAAAACCTAGGTCATTTAAATATAAATAATTTAAATATCATTTTAATATAAACTTATTGTATTTTATAGAGTTTTCCATATTATAATAATATTAGTTAATTTACTAGTCAAATGGAATAGGCTTTATTTCTATCAAAATTGGGCTTTCATGTATTATATGATTTAATTTAAAAGCATGAATTCAAAATTATAGAATAGGAATTTGATTTTTTTTTGAATTTAACAAGTCAAAATAATATTTGGTTTAATTTTTGTGAATTTTCTGAATACATTTATTTTTAAATGAATAGTAAAAAATACAGATTTTTATTGAAAACAATATTTTCTTTTAATTAACTTATAATGTAAAAATATATTTTATATTAGTTTTAAAATGAAATAATTTCATTAATATTAATAATTATCAAGTTATGGTATTTTTAGTTAATTTTATAATATAATTTGTTAAAAAATTATTTTTATACAAAAATGACATATTTTAAAGAAAACTATTTTTCATCACGTTTTGCAGGTTTAATTTTAAATTAAAATTTTCTAGTTATGTAAATTGAATAACTAAAATGGATTCATTATTTTTAATTAGAATTTCCAAATTTGGTAAATTGTTCTCTTTTATTTTTAATCATCATGAATATTAATCATAATAATTTGTTTCGCTAGAGTAAAGGTTAAATCATGTACTTAAGGTTAAAAATAAAATGACCAGGACTAAAAAATAACCTTAAAACTTACCATAATTTTATTTTATGAGTATATATCATCCCTAGCAATCCAAATTTATAATATATGATCTTTTTTCCTTTTGGACATGATTAATTTATATTATTTTATATAAAGCTAAGTCAAAAATGTTATTCCCTTTGTTGTATTATCTCTAAAATTTTAAAATATGGATAAATAAGGTATATGTTTTGTTAAAAATATTCATTGAAAATATAAATGAACATTTTCATCATGGTAATCGAATTATATTTTTTCGTTTTGAAATAATTTCCTTAATTTCTTCTGCAACATTAACACAGTTCCTGCGCAAGCAATGGAGAAATCAATAAAATGATTTTAAATAATCAAAAAATAATATTATTTGAGTGAGTTATAGTGTACTGTTATTTATATATTTATAAAAAAATAGGTTTTTAAAATTTTTATATTTGAATTACATCTTTGTATTGATATTTGTAATTTCAAATTAAATGAATAGTTTCATAAATAACATTAATGATATTTTATGTTAAATAATGTTTTATTAATTTATTTAAAATTCATAAAAATTATAAATATATCCATGTGAATATTATATGTTTTAAAACATCATCCATGGTCCATTTAGTTTTTTTGTCCTTTTATATTAACTATATTTCCCAAAAAAAGAGTAAAAATATTTGGTTCACAATAACAAAAAAGATAAGGATATAACATCAACTAAACATGTCCAAATATTATTATATGAGATTATTTAGACACATACATATCATAGATCCTAAATAATTCATTTTAGATCCATTTTAAAAATAATATTAATTTATATTAATTTAATACTTTAAGTAATTCCAAGATTGTCCCTCCCATCTCTTATAAAAGGGAAGATTTTATCCTCTTTTATTAAAAGATAAAAAAGCCTTTTGGTTTCAAAATAACTAAAAAAATACACTAGATACATACCAATCTACCTCATATAACCCTTTTTTTTATTACAAAAACCATATAAGGAATGTTTTTTGTGTTATCCTTAAGAGATTGTTCGAGGAAGATGCATAGTTCATAACTGAGGATTTTTGATTTGTTTCATCTTACAACTCCTTCAAATATTATTAAACCCTTACGATATAATGAAATACATACCTCATATTTACTGGGATATTATACTATTTATGAAATTACCCACATCCATGTTCACCTCCATCAAAATGGGAAACAAAACCGTCACTCGGGTGTACGGCAGATTACCAGCTAGTGAACCGATTCCATTATTTTTCAATAACTATATTACATGGATGGTTATAATGGTGGATATACTGTATATATGTTATATTAATAAACTATTTATCATTATTAAAATATAATATATTATATTGTTTATTACCTTTCTATTCACTAGAAAATGATAACGTCATTCAGGCAAACGTGTGGGTTACCGCCTACACAAAAGTGAGGTGTTTCTTTTTTGAATCACCACATAACATAGATGATATATAAGTATATTTAAGGAAATAATCTGGTATTTAGGATATTATTATTAGTTTAAAAATATAAAATATTAATTACCTTCTTTCTATATTGATCGTTGAAAAATGGAGACGTTATTCATGCGTACATACAACCTACCATCCCCATGATATAACATAATTAATTTTTCATATCAAAATTCCATGATTGATTTTAAAAGTAGATTATATGTATAATTTTTTTAATTATTTCATTATTATTATTTTGTAAATAATAAAATTAGGACCGCTTTTACCAGATTCGACCAAATGAATTTATTTTGGATATATGAGTCGAATATCATCAAAACATCTGATGTGAAATTAATTGATTAAGTAATTGAATATAACAATTTACTAAATGAAATAAAATAATAAAGAAATTGAAAAAGGTTTTATGAAATAAAATACCTAACATAATATTTTTTATTTAGGAATATAAACAACACACATTATGATTTAGACTGATGTTAAGGGAATTTATTTTAAAAACCATCTTCAAATGTTTCGCTTATGGAACATTACTTAAGAAACCTCATTCTAAGTGTTATAATGATATATTTACATTATATTTATCTTCCATATATATATTTTTAGAATTATTTTATTTATTTATTCAAAAACAAGAGGAATTAATTATAAATTACTCTTTAATTTATTTCAAATGTTTTATAAAATAATATTTTTATGGAATGTTTGGTCATTATTTACAAAAGTCAAAAAAAAAGTTATATTGTAACATATATGGTGACAAAAAAATTTCCTATCACTATAAAAATTAATTTTTATTGGATTGTTTTATTATATTTCACGTTTTATTTAGAAAATACTCATTCCCATTTTTTTGGGAGTTTTGGTATTGGAAAGGGGGTTTTAAAAGGAAAGAGAACTTTGGTATCCAAAATTGGTTTTTTTATGGGTTTAAAATTGTTTTTAGGATTTTTATGATGAAATCATGAAAGATTAGAATTTTCTATTCATTGTATTTTATATAAAAATTATTTTTGATGGATAATACTGACATTTATCATGATGATGGTGGGCCCGATATAGCTTATACAATGGGTGCACACAGAGATCACTCCAATAAATTGGGTAATTATATTGGAAGTTGAACGTATTTGTAAGAACCTAGATCTTCGTATCCGGTATGTGTTTCCTTTTCTCGTCATTTTTGAGAAAAAGTGGAAAATCTGGAAATTTTCAAAGTCCACGCCGTGTACTTTATAAGTACACGCAGTGTAACTTATTACCACGCGAGGCTGTGTGCTAGCCGTGTATAGGACACACACTCGGTGTGTAGGGGAGATGTGGAGGGCCTCCTAATGTAGAGTATGGAAAGGCCAAGTACACACCGTGGGCCCTATAAGTACATACCGTGTACTTTCTTTTTTTTAAACAGACCGGGGTCATGCCTAATCGAAAGAAACACCTTCTTCTCCAATTTCTTCAACTCGGAACATTTTTATGGTCACGAACATCCCCTGAGCTCCCGAGCCTCCATATGTTTGCCGAATCGACTTCCATCAATTGCATTGGAACCGCAACAGTGAGCTATTCCTTCTTCTTGAGTTTAATTCCCTGATTTTACCTCTTTCTCAAGATATCATGGGATGAACGTTTTGTGCGTTTTCATAGATCTATGCCATTCTAAGGAGAATCAAGCCTCGTGGTTCATGTATATTGATCTCTTAGCACCAAGGTAGGTGGTTTGTGCCTTACCTTTCGAAGTCTTTGTGTTTTATTTGAAAATTTCCACCAATACACATGAATGAGGTATTGCATGTTTACCGTTTTTCCCCTATTGTCTTCATGCTTTTCTTGTATGCTTGTGTAGAGGTAATTTGACTTTTTTTATGGAAAATTTCTATGCCTTGATGTTTTTCCCATGCCTTGTTCTTGTTATGACCTTTGGGTTTTGTTAGCCTTTGGCCGTTATACCTATTTTTCATGCCTTGTGACCATAGGATGGAATGATATTCTTGACTTACTTGTTGTTATGTAGAATGGTTATCCAAGTAGCTCTATTAGTGTACTTTGTCCTTATAGAATTATTATGAACTGACTAGCATGGGACTATGAGAACCTGGTGCTATAGACTATAAGGGATAGACTGAGTGAGCTTTCCAGAGAGTCTTGGATATTATAGACTACAGGAGGGTAGACCGAGTGAGGTTCCTCGAAGAGTCTTGGTTATTATTGACTATAGGGGATAGACTGAGTACGCTTCCTAGAGAGTCTTGGATATTATAGACTACAGGAGGATAGACCGAGTGAGCTTCCACATAGAGTCTTTAATTGTTTTAATTTCCTTAAATCACTCCAGGCTAGAGGATGAATTGACCAAGCAAGCTTCCTCAGAGAGTCTGTGATAGACCTGAGACTATAGGAGGGATTGAACGAGTGAGCTTCCTCAGAGAGTTTCTAGACCTTAGGGCTATAAGTGGGTCAGACCGTGTTATCTTCCTCAGAGAGTCCCTAACTACCCTAGACTATAAGGGTAATTGACCAAGCGAGCTTCCCCAGAGAGTCTTATAATTTCATATGACCAAACCAGAGGGGTTAGGATGAGTGCACTGCCCAGGGGGTTGTTGGTACTTCTTGGATAGGACCAGTGGGGTTGGCTACGAGTACTTCCTAGAGGGGTTCCTGTTGTGGTTAGCTGTTTTCTTCACTACTGCTTGTTTTTATGTGGTTTGATTACTGTCGTATATCATCCTGTTACTGTTTTCTGATTACTGCCTATTGTTTACTGTTACTATTTACTGCCTAATGTACTATTACCTTTCATATGCTCACTAACTATTAGGCATAGTTATTCGGGTGGTTGCCTATTGGGATTTAGTCTGACACCCTGTTTGGGTCATGCTTTTGGGCCCAAACAGACTATATTGTTGCAGGTATAGACAAGGTCAAACATCCTTTGACTTCTGGTACTTGATTTTTTTGGAGTAGGAGAGCATGGGACCAAGCATAGGCTTGCGATTCTGAGGAGCTGCTTATCATTTTTTTTGTACTCGTTTTGGTACTATTTGTATTTCCAGCATTGTGACCTGTTTGGCTGTTTTCCTAGATATGTATCATGAATAATTTCATATATACATATGTGATACAGTGGTTTATTATTTTAGTCTGCCCTTTCTTACTTGTGCATTGTTGTTGGATATTTACTGCTACTGCTATTGCATGTTTTTTTACTTCCGCTATGTACTCTTCCAATGAGGGAATAGTTTCCCCATTATCACATCCAAGGCCTTCGCTACTATTTGGAAACCTCTAGAGTTTGGGGAAATGTTCTTGAGACCATATGACCAACTGGGTATGGGGCGCCTCTTGGTGGCTTCCAGAACCGGGACGTTACAAAGTTGTATCAGAGGGATTATTTTCTCTTGATTTACTGTTTGGATCCTTTAGCTAGGGATAAGACAGATTCGGTAATTGGTAATAAGCTGTTCCTGGGAGTAGCTAACCCATGTATAGGGAAAATCCAATCTACCTCTTTATTACAGTTTTCTGGTTTGAGATTTTTCGGTTGATATGATTTCACCTAGAGTGATTCACATGAATTGTATTGTTATTGTTTTTTTGGTGTGGTTCTATTTCTGTCGCAACCCAATGAGATAAGGGTATTCCATTTCATGCATCATATATGCACTTTTTAGAGATCACATGCCATTCATTCTTTCCATTGCTTCTAGGATGCATTAGCGATTGCATGTTGTTGTGGTAGACGTTGTGTAGATTATGCATGATGTTGTGATAGATTCTTTGATAGAATCTTAGATGTTTGATAGAGAATATTTTCGTATAGTAATTTCTTTAAATAGATGCCAAACGTTAGTTATTAAGGTGTTATTGACCCTCATGAGCCGGAATTTGGTGTATCATTTTCTAGTTGACTTGTTTCCTTTGTATATGATATGTAGTAGAAGCCAAGCTTTGGTTCGTGGGGAGTATGGGCCCTCATAGATTAGAATTTTGCACCTTCAAGTTTTTTTTTCATTTTTTTTTTGGGCTTGAGTGCAGTTTTTGAGCTACTTCCTAGAAAAACTCAGAATACACAGCATGTACTTGACTACACACCCTGTAGTTTTAAACCGTGTCACTGACTGTGTGAGCAGAAACACGGGGTGGTGAAAAAGTTTTCAGAAACACACTATATACAGTCGTTACATGCCGTGTGATAGTGATCCGTGTACCCGACCTTGTCACTAACAACACGGGTCGAGGAAGCTCATGCAGTACACGCAGTGTTGGGTACGAACACGCTGTGTAGTCTTGCTTTAGGTACCCGACCGTGTCACTAACAACAATGGTCTAGGAAGCTCAAGAAGTACACACCGTTTTGGGTAAGGAAACACATTGTAGTCATGTTCTAGGTACCTGAACGTGTCACGAACAACATGGGATGGTTTTCTCTCTCTTATATATGTAGTGGTTTTTCGGAACACGCCGTGTAAGAGTCAGCTGTGTAGCCGGCCATGTAATTAATAACACGGGGCACTGAAACCTTGTCTAGTACTCGCCGTGTCTTTTTTGAAAACACCATGTAGTCTAGGGTTAAGAGGACCATGTGAGTTAGCTGTGTAAAGAGACTTGGGCAGGGGAATGGAGATGAAGTACACACTATGTGTGGTGGTGACACGCCGTGTAGTCTAGGGTGTTACACGACCAAATGTGGTCGAAGTACACGCCCATGTGAATGGCCTTAAGGAGAACGCCATGTGGTTTTATACACACTATGTATCCCTGTTTAGTAAAACTTGAGTGTTTCTTCCCCATGTGTCTATTTTGTACTCTTGTGTTCTCTGTACTTGATAATCTTGATCTAAGGTGTGTTTTTGATCTTTCAGAGCTATGCCTTCGAGACGTCCTCTGGTCAAACGTCAGCTTCCAGATGGTGAGAAGACACCAAATATGGCTGATTAGGGAACTCCTACAGATCCTACTATTGTGCCAACCTTGGCACCAGTAGTTATACCCATTGTAGGCGCTGATGCACACTTCAGGGAGGACTTCCTTAGGATGATGCACACCTTTCAGGGAGCACCGCCTCCTGCCCCATTGATGGCTGTTTTGATGCTAGTTTTCCAGTAGCAGCATTCTCCAAATTTCTTAGGGGATGGAGGACCCCAAGCGGCAGAGTCATGGCTAGAGTCCGCACTGACGATCATCGAGCATCTAGAGATACCTCCAGAGAAAAGGGAAAAGATGGCTACTTATATGCTCTGAGACACCGCCAGGAGGTGGTGGGAGGTGATCTCACAGTCAGGGCACCAATAGAGTATGACTTGGGATGAGTTTTGGCACATATTCTACAATTAATTCTATCCAGATACCTTTAGGGAAGACTGATCCCAGGATTTTATGAGTCTCGAGAAGGGTACTCTTTCTGTTATGGAGTACTCGTCTTGTTTTACCGAGCTGCAGCGCTTCATGTCGATTCCAGCAGGTGATGAGTTGTTACTTGCTAGGATGTTTGAGGATGGTCTCAGGAAGGAGATCCGTTCCAAGGTGAATATTTTCAAGTTAAATTCGATATCCTTGATCATCAACCTGGCGCTGATCACTGAGCGAAATATGAGAGATTCTGGAGTAGTGATCCAGGGCGGTTCGACATCCAAAGTCAGTGTTCCTCCTACTGATATCAGGAAGCATCACATAAAGTCTGCTTGAGGAGATAAGGGTAGGCGAAATGTATCTTTAGGCAGCTAGGTTGTGTGCTACTAGTGTGGTAGGAGTGGGCATACTAGGCCTCTGGGTCAGAGAGACCGGATGGAGTGCCGATCTTGTGGCAATATGGGCCATCTCCAGTGTTTTTGTCAGATCTTATCACCTACAGCTGGTGGTAGAGGTTTTTCAGTGACCTCACGTACAAGAGATGTATCGAAAGTTTGTCACTAGTTTAGGAACTGGAGTTCTTCTGGCCGTTCGGGCCGAGGTGGAGGTCGCGACCATGGTGGTCAGTCACCAGGTTACTAGCGACAATAGAGTGGATCAGCCTAGGGTAGTCAGCCAGTGTCGCAAGGCTGCGGTATAGGCCATAGTTTCGTTGGGGAGTAGACCCATCAGAAACAGGATCCCGAACCTTCTACAGTTCATGGTATGATCTTATTATCCTCATTTTTATCTTCATGTCTTTTCGATACTGGTGCTTCGCATAGCTTTATCTCTATTACTGTTGTGCAGAGCCTTTGGATCTGTATCTTTTATCTGCCGACATGTTGACTCTTGATACACCGTTGGGAACAAGGAAGTCTAGCGTACGTCAGTGCAGAGAGTTCCCTCTTGAGTTAGTAGGGTGTCACTTTTTATGGGACCTCTATGTCCTAGAGATGATAGGTTGTGATGTCATTCTCGGTATGGACTGGTTAGTTCTTTTCCAGGTAGGCATCGATTTCTATCTCTGTAGGGTGAGTTTTGTTTCACCAGAGGGCGAATCGTTTCTCCATAGAGGCGAGTAGGATGTCTAGGCGGGTAGAGTTGGACCGAATCATCATGGTCTTAGAGGAGTTACAACCCAGATTTCCAGTCTTTATTTTGATGACCAAGGGACTTTACAGTTTGAATTTCCTCCAGTGGTGGATTGTTTCAGGGATGTCTCTATAGAGGACTTTTCATGTTTTCCTCTAGAGCATGAGGTAGATTTTTCTATTGTGCTCATTCCAGGAGTGTCACCTCTGTCCATTGATCCCTATAGGATGGCTACACCTGAGTTGCAGAAGATCAAGAAGCAGTTGGAGGAGTTGCAGGCGAAGGGTTTCATCTGACCCAGTACTTCTATTTGGGGTTTGCTTGTCCTATTTGCAAATAAGGAAAACAACACCCTTAGGCTTTGCGTGGATTATCAAAAACTGAACCAGTTGACGGTCAAGAACATATATCCCATTCCAAGGATAGATGACCTCTTTGACTAGCTTGGAGGAGCCCAAATGTTCTCAAATATTGACTTGAAATCCGGTTATCATCAGTTTCTCGTTAGACCATCAGATATACCTATGACAACCTTCCAGAGTATTTATGGTCTCAACGAGTATATGGTTATGTCATTTGGTCTCATGAACACGCCAGCAATTTTCATGGTGCTGATGAACCGAGTGATCCATCCATACATGGATTCCTTCATCATGGTCTTCGTGGACGATATCTTGGTGTACTCTCACACTCGACATGACCATGCCATACATATTGAGATCGTTTTGAGTACACTGAGAGGGAATCATCTTTACGCAAAACATTCGATGTGCCACTTTTGGATGGATCATATTCACTTCTTGGGTCATGTCATCTTAGAGACAGTAGTATCAGTAAACCTAGAGAAGGTGGGAGATGTAGTTTCCTGGGAGCAGCTGAAGAACGTCTTTGAGGTACAGAGTTTTCTAGGGCTGGCTGGATACTACAGACCCTATATACAGGACTTTTCATGCTTAGAAGAACCGTTGATAGGTCTGACCAAGAAGGGTGCGACGTTCTTATGGTCAGATTCTTGTGAGTCATCCTTTCAAAAGCTAAAAGGGAGGTTGAATTCAGCACCTATAATAGTCTTTCTAGAGATGGTAAAGAGCAATATAGCCGACTGTGATGCTACGGGTATTAGGCTGGGATCTGTCCTTATGAAGGGAGATAGAGTTGTTGTGTATAGGTCTCGGCAGTTGAGGCCACACGAGAGAAAAAACCCGACACATGATCTGGAGTTGGCAGTTATTGTTCATGCCATACGCTGTTGGAGACATTATCATCTGGGAGAGCACTTTGTGGTTTTCACTGACCACAAAAGTCTCAAATACATCTTCACTCAGTGGGACCTGAATCTGAGAAAGCGCAGGTGGGTTGAGTATCTTCAGTCCTTCGACTTTGAGCTTGCCTATATGCCTAGGAAGGGCAATGCAGTTGCTGATGCACTGATCAGAAGAACTCAGATACAGGTAGTTGAGGAGGCCAGTAGTGAGTGGAAGCTTATGGATTTGTTCTATGAGATGCATTTGGAGGTGCACGACAAACCGGGGCATACTTTTCTATCTTCTATAGCTGTTACCTTCTCCCTTCTTGATCGGGTATGGATGAGGCAGCTATCAGACTCAGAAGGCCTATCCCTGTGGGAGAGTGTGTCAGGAGAGAACCGTCCTCCTGAATGGACAGTGAGCGAGGTATATATCTTGTGTTTCCAGGGATGCATATGGGTACTAGAAGACATACGCGAGGAGCTGATGTTGGATTTTCATTCCTCTATTTGGGAAGTTTATCCTGGTGTCACCAAGATGTATCAGGATCTGTACCACCAATATTGGTGGCCAGGTATGAAGAGAGATGTTACTGGTTTCATTATGAGATGTTCTACTTGTCAGTAGGTGAAAGCCGAGCATCAGTGACTAGCAGGGCATTTATAGTAGTTACCCATTCACTACCGGAAATCCTAGTTTTACCAATAGTTATATCCCAATGGTTTACTAAATTGTTGGGAATAGCCATCTATACCAATGGTTCTCAGAAACCGTTGGTATAGATGGTTTTATAGACACTTTTACCCACGGTTCATTACAACCATTGGTATAGAGGAGTTTTTACCAACGGTTCAATGAGAACCGTTGGTAAAAGTTGGATTTCGGTGACCTTTTACCAACGGTTCTCATTGAACCATTGGTAAAGGTTTTGGCTGAATGTATATACCAACAATTTTTAAAAACTATTGGTAAAAATTTCCCCCAAATTGGCATTAGCCAGTCCTCTCCCCTATTCGCGATCCAGTGCCCTAAACGGAAGCTATCTGCGATTTTGGAGGTGCTTCCGGTTCTCTTCCTCCATCCCATCCAAGGTGAGTTATTTTCTTTAACTTTTAGTTTTTATTTTCAATTTTGATGTGTATATGTTTCTCTTTAGGATGAGACCAATTTCTATTCTCATATTCCCACACAATTTATGTTCCAGCCCTATTTATGTTTCGGTTCTTTATTAAATTCCATGCATATTCCAGCCCATATTGATTGCATTAGACGGTTGTCTAATTTTTTTATTTGCCTTTCATGTTTCATTACCAAGAAATTTTTATTATATGTTATAAAATTCAATCACATGTTTAGTTTTAACATTCATAGTTACTTTATTATCTTGTGTCAATAATTTATATTAATAATATTTTCATATATTCCATCGTTGAGTGTTTTTACTTGTGCAATAGAATTCCAATCTCATGTTACTTCATAGTGATTATTTAGATTTCAAAGTGTTTTATTTTTCATGTTAAATTTATTAAAAAGTTTTGGGGACTAATTAAAGTTATTAGATTCCAATTTCCATGCTTCTATGCTTGTTAAGAATTAAATGAAATATGATGGTTGTAATTAAATGAAATTCAATGTTCAATTTTTATCATGTATGGGTGATTAATAAATTGGAATGTGATGAACCATATAATTGAACCATTGTTGATGAAAATTATATACCAAAAGGTTATTGAATAAAAGGTATTCTTGTGAATTTCGTTACATCATAGATAAAATGGTTGTGGTTATATGAGAGATACCTCTGATGGTTATTTGATCATTGTTTTATGGAGAATGAATGGTTTAGGTCCGGTATTAATAGTAGCTTCCAGTGAGACCATTTTAGTATAAGGGAAAATGAGATTATGATTTACAAGGGGGTGATTGAGTTGGTAGAGACCAAACATTGTTTGTTCCTTGTGTTCAAGAACCATAAATAGAGTGTTCCAATTAGGTGGTCATCAGTAATGTCGTAGGTAATATTTCCAAGTCCTGTTTCATGAAGTTGAACATGTGGTGCTATAGTGGTTTTGGATTGTTTGAGGTACTCTTAGTGTATTATAAACCCTCATTTGTTCCATATTCATTTAAATTTATTTAATATCATTTTATTCACACACACCATTATATCCTCTAAAACTATATTTAGAGTGTATTTTCATTCGTATGGTGTTAAATATTTTAGTAAATTTTTATAATAGCTTCTTTTATTTGTTCTAGGGGTTTAAACTAATGACAGGGCTGCATGATTATTGTGGGGGTATTATTTTCATATAAATATACCTATACACCCCGACCCCCTTGGACAACCTGACCACCCCCACGGATAGCCCGCCCACCTGGACACCTCGACCCCCCTTGACAGCCCCCCACCCCCTGGACACCTCGGACCCCCCGAACGACCCCACCACCCCCTAGACACCCCGCACCCCCTGGACACGCCACACCCCACTTGGACAGTCCCGCCACTCCCATGATCCTCATCCTACTCCTCATCCTGATCTACTTGAATAAGTTAAAGTATAAAACTCGTATACTCCCAACAAGACCCTTAAGGATTATGTATTCCTTGATCCACTTCCAATATCTTACTGGTCAATCCTTGAATATAGGCATTAGAAATTTTGTATCTTATTTTCTTATATACACTGTATTTTGTTGTATTTCTTAATATGATTCTCATATAGAGTATTATATCAGTTATGCTTTTATATAGAGTAAACAATTGTCATTTACGTAAATATTTTTTTGATTAAACTTTAATATTATTGAATTGATTTGAAATTACTTATTGCGATTTTTTTACAAAATGGATAGAAATTGGATGTACGAAACTGATCGGATTTCAACATATTTTCAAAATAATTTGAACAGCTTTCTAGATTTTGCATTTGACAAGGCTTCAGATAGTGGTCGCATATACTGCCCATGTTTTAATTGTGTTGGAAGACCTTGGTTGAGTCGTGAAGCAGTTAGCTATTATATAACCAAATATGGTTTCCAAACAAACTATTATGTGTGGTATCACAATGGAGAGAAAATGGAATCTCAAAATGTTGATGATCCAAATGATAAGACTGAATTGGAGAGTTTGATATATGATCAGTTTCCATTTATTCGACATCATGAGAAGGAATGGATGTCCAGCCAACAAGATTTCGATACAAGCACACATGATGCGTCCAATGAAAATGATGATGTTGATAGGGTGAAAAAATTGAATGATGCTGCGACGACTCCAGTATATCGGCAATGTGATAAAATGAAAATGTTGGAATTTTTAATCCGATTGTTTCATGGGAAAACTATGTATGAGATTTCAAATACTGAAATTGATTACATTCTTACCTTCTTGAAGTACTTACTTCCAGATAATGCAGATATTCCCTCAAACCACTATATGTCATGGAAGTTGGTTTATGAACATGGATTATCAAAAAAAATTCATGCTTGCCCGAATGATTGCAGCTTATTTTGGGAGGAAACTGCTAAAAGAAATGATTGTATAAAATGCGGAACCTCCCGATGGAAGCCAAAAGATGATGGAACACCATCTCGTGTGCCACAAAAAGTAATGTGGCACTTTCCATTGATCCTCAGATTACAGAACCTTTTCATGTCTGATGAAATATCCGTAAAAATGCGATGACATGACACCGAGAGAAAAAAGAATAATGAAGAGTTGGTTCACCTTGCAGATGGATTTTCATGGAAGAGATTTGATGATCGATATCCTGAATTTGCAGCAGACGTGCGTAATGTGACACTGGGTCTTTCATGTGACGGTTTTAATCCATTTGGGCATATGCTTACATCGCACAACACATGGCCGGTTTTCATACACATTTATAACCTTCCCCCTTGGTTGTGTATGAAAAATCCTTACACTTTCTTGAGTATACTGATATCTAGCCCTTCTGATCCTGGCAATGATATAGATGTATACATGCAACCTTTAATAAAAGAGTTGAAACTTCTTTGGGATGTGGGTGTGCCCACATACGATGCATGTTCGAAAGACATATTTCAGATTCGTGCTGCACTTATGTGGACAATCAATGATTTTCTTGCTTATGCAATGATGTCTAGATGGAGCACAAAAGGAAAATTGTCATGTCCTGTTTTTATGAAGAATAATTGATCGAGAAGACTGAAATATCATCGTAGTTTTAGTTTTATAGGACATCGACGATTTTTGCCAATGAACCATCCATATAGAAACAATCGTCGAAGATTTGACTATACCATGGAGAATGACGATCCACCTCGGTGTATGTCTAGAACTGATGTGCTTAATGAATTGAAAGATTTCATATATTCATTTGGGAAGAGTTTAATGAAATCTAGAAAGAGGAAAAATGTTTCCAATGATACCTATTACAATTGGAAGAAGAAGAGTATATTCTTTGAGTTGTCATATTGGTCAACCAACATGTTACGTCATTGCTTAGACGTAATGCACATTGAAAAGAATATATGTGGAATGTTGCTTTCGATTCTTCTAAATGTCAAGGGGAAGACAAAAGATGATTTACGATCTCGGCGCGACTTGGTAGATTGGGGGATCAGACCAGAATTACATCCTGTCTGTATCAGTGAAAATAAATGGAAAGTTCCATGTGATTCTTATGTGATGACTCCTGCTGAAAAAAATCAATTTCTGGAAGTGCTAGAGACTATTAAAGTTCCCGATGGCTATTCAAGAAATATATCAAAACGGGTCAACATGAAAGAGTTGAAGTTGAAATCTTTGAAGACTCATGATTATCACGTCCTTTTGCATGAGTTGATTCCAATAGAAATCCGTCATCTCTTGTCCAATAATGTTAGAGTCTCAGTTATTCAGTTGTGCTATTTGTTTAGAGATCTTTGTGCTAAGAGGTTGTCCAAATCCCTCGTGCAACAATTGTTGGCAGAGACACCATTAATTTTGTGTGAGTTAGAGAAAATATTCCCTCCATCATTTTTTACATGCATGTTGCATCTGACTGTCCATCTTCTGACCGAAATACTTCTTGGAGGACCCATTGCTTTACATTGGATGTATCCAACTAAAAGAAACATGTGCACATTGAAATCATATGTTCGGAACAGGAATTATCCCAAAAGTTCTATTGTGAACAGTTACTTGGCTCAAGAATGTATGGATTTCTGCTCAATGTATTTTTCTGATCATACTACGAGAATAAATAGACCAATGAGAAATGAAGAAGAACAGTATGGGAAAATTGAACCCAGTTTCCATCACTTCCTCAGACAGGAGGAATTCCGGGATCATATACATTGACAACATTAAACCTTGAAGAGCGAGAGATGGCACATCGCACAGTGTTGTTCAATTGTGATTTGTTCGATGAGTATATCAAGTAAGTTAATTGTACATGTATCTATTATCTTATCTCTTGTAATTTTAATTATTTGTTAAACTATTATTATTTTTATCTATAGGGAACATAAAGAATTGATATATAGAAAGCATCGTTCTTTATCTTTGATAAAGAAGGAGAATTTGCATAGAAAAGGGTTTTCTGCTTGGTTGAAATTGAAGGTAAAAATATTTCTGTAATAACTAAATAAAAATAATATTTAAATAAGTTTACTATTTGTTTATATTTCAGGTATCGAGTTTTCCTATAGACTCTGTTTCTGAGGAAATAAGAGCTTTGTCTTTTGGTCCTAATACCATGGTTCGTGCTTGTAAATCACTTGTGACCAATGGATACAAATTTATTATCACTGAATGAGCAAGAAACATGAGAACACAACCAAATGGTGTTATGCTAACTGCCACAACAGACTATTATGCAAGTTCATCGGACACTAGACCTCATTCTGAAAATGTTTCTTATTATGGTGTCATGGAGAAAATAATAATTTTGGATTATTACTCGCATGGTCGAGTCACGATGATGAAATGTCAATGGTTTGATTCAAGGACGAGGCAAGGCACCTTTATTGATGATTGTGGATTTCGAGTTATTGAAATGACTCGCACTCTTGCCACCGATGAACCATATGTATTGGGATCAATGGTGAAACAAGTTTTTCATGTCAAAGATCATCATCATCCTAAATTTGGTGTAATTATTGAAGTAAATCCCAGACATGTTTTTGATTATGGTGATGATGAAGTTGACACTATCCCTACTGCAATTGGAAGCAATCCGTTTATTACTAATGATGACCCCAACAGCTCAATTGTCAGAGTTGATTGTGAACCCGAAGTTGTGGTGGGAAATATATAGAATCATACAGTTGTGTTCTCACCTACATGTTTCACCTACATCATTCAGAGTGTGTATCCTAGTACTTACCTTCATAACACCATAAATCTTCTGTTTCATTATGTTCTTTTTATCATAATGGTTTTTATATATTTTGTTTTTTGGGTTACACATTAGTTATTTGTTTATAATTACTTCCACATTTGTTTTCATTGTAGGAAATGACACCCATTGAAGAGAGGCGGCGGAAAAAGATGACAGCTAATAATCGTCGAATGGTACAGATGGGTGTTCCTCCACTCATCCCTGTTGTGAGTATTTTATTTCAAATATAAATACTTCAATAACTTATAATATCATGTGTTTACTTTTCTGTCAAACTTTTTTTCAGGATCCACCCCCTAGACGACAGATAGCTGACGAGGAGCCTGATATTGCTCCCAGTAGAGAAGTTGGTGGTGGGAGGGGGGGTGGTGTCCAAGATGGATGACCATCTAGTGGCCCCGGTACTGAGGCCGGTGGTACAAGGGCTCGTGGGGCGAGAGTTAGACGACCCACTACCACAGACATATCTTCTACACCCTATTTTGATCCTGGCATGTCTTCAGGGACATATGAGATATTTAGACCTCTGATGTTTACACTACCAGCTGGCCAGACGTCTATGCCATCACCTTTTGCTTATGGTTCATTATCTCCGGGCTATTATATTCCATCTTCTTCGACTCCTACTACTACACAGTATGTGACTCAGGAGCATACACTGAGGGATACTCCACCTGTACAGGATATTCCTTCAGGTTCTGCACCCATTGATCCGACTACCATAGGTATATTTATATAACTCTATCAAATTTTTATACCAAAATTTATTTTTATTATAACTTTTATTGATATTATTTTTCTTTAATAACAGATTCATCTACAGATAGGAGGCGAGGGAGGGGGCGTACTCACTTGCGTGTGGTATGGAACCACCAGACACAGTTGATGGTTGAATACAATGTTGATGGAAAAATGATTGAGAAATCTGGGCAGCAATGTCGGGGTTTTTTGGCGACGCTAGCCAAATACTCCGATATCATTCCGATCAGCCCTCTCTCTCTGAGACATCTGCCACCCAAAGTCAAGGATAATGCATGGGCACAAATATGGGTAAAAAATATATTGGATTTAATGTAGTATATTTTTGTATTTAAATGAACTAATAAATTTGGTTTCATCTTCGGTTTAACTTCCCTGATGGCGAAGGTGCACGACCAGCGCGTTTAAAAGAGCTAGGAGAGCTTTGGAGAGATTATAAGCATGAGCTGTATGTTGGCTGGTGTGATAGAGTGGGAACGGAGTTAGAGACATTACCTATCGTGGATGACTTCCTGATATAGCAATATCTCCAAATGATTACCTATTGGGAGACTGCCAAATTTAAGGTATTAATCTCGTTTGAGTTATTTAAATGAGAGTTTTCATATTTTGCCTTAACATAATCTTATTAATTATTAATCATTATTTAGGAATCTTCTGAAAAAAACAAAAAAAAAAACTTTGATTCAAAGCAATACCTCCACACTTTGGGGCACACAACTATGTCACATCATGAGAGGCAGCAGGTACGATATAGTTGTTTATAAATTTTCTTTAGGACCTTCCCTTTTTATTGGATCCTACTTAAATTATGTGATTTATTGAATAATGAATATATGATTATACTTTCACTTTATATTTTTTCAATATCATTACAGAATAACAAAATGAATATTGAAGGACGTATCCCTCGAGCAAAATTGTTTTGCTCGAGTAGAAGAAAAAAAGATAGAACTGCGGTAAATGAACCGTCCCAAGAGAAGATTGTAAGTTTTAATTTTTTTATTTCAAAGTTTAATATCTAATTTGAAATTTAATAATCTATTAATATTTTTTACAGGCTGCTTTAGAGGCTCTTGATGCCCAGGATCCTGACAATTTTGGGCCACATGATCATTTATATCAGGTTTTGGGAGATGAGCACTCTGGTCGAGTACGCTGCCGACCTGGTAAGAATATAGTCCCGACGAGGTATTGGTCGTCTCCAGGTATCCATTCTAGTACCACCGAGTTGGAACAGGTCAAGGAGCATGCAAGATAGTATGATAAAAGGGTCACAGAGTTGGAAGTACAAGTTCAAACAAGAGACAGAGAATTTATGAAACTGATGAAAGCATTATATTCATCACTTCCACCAAAGGGTAGTGCGGCTTGTCAGACATTTATGTCATCGATGGGTGCATCATCCAATGCACCAGGCGGCAGCACTAGTGGCGATCGAGATGATGACATTCCAGGTGATGACGAGGATGCTGAAGAGGAAGAGGGCGAGGATGAGGATGTGGACGAGGGCGAGGATGGGGCCGAGGGCGAGGATGGGGCCGAGGGTGAGGATGATGCCGAGGACGAGGATGAGGCCGACGATGAGCATGGGGACGATGATGAGGACGACGACGAGGACAGAGATGGCGGTGAGGATGAGGCTGATGATGATAGTGGTGATGGTGATGGTGATCAGAGGCAGATTGATCCATTACATTTTTGAATTCTGTATAACTATTTATTTTTGAACATGGTTTTCCACTTTGGGGTTTTCCTCTGCTTCATAGGGACGTTGCATTCGGATTCTGTTTTTTTCACTTGATTCTTATTGTATGATTAGTCTACTACCTAGACCTTTAGTATTCCTTGGTACTGTGATACTCATTTTTCTATTTTTTTTACTTAGATTTCTTATTTAGCCATCTATTTCATGTTTATGCATGTGGAAAATGATATGGAAAATGTGCTTTGAAGTAGTGGCCGACACCACTCAAAGTGTCTAACTTTTATTTGAAATGGACAGTATTTTAAGTGAAAACAACAACTGGCATACGGAAAATAGACCAAACGCATTCGGATTCTATTTAAACTATAGGACAATGATCCATGAGTCATATGTGATGTGTACGAGTCAACCCCACCACAATCTGAGGGCCGGTGTGGCCGGTACCACTCAAAGTGTCTTTCTTTTGTTTAAAATGGATGCACTTTTAAGTAAAAAAAACCACATATGGAAAATGGACCAAACACATTCGGATAATGTTGATACTTTAGGACATGTATCCATTGGTCATATGTGACGTGTACGAATCAACCCGCCTCAATCCGAGGAATGGTGTGGCCGGCACCACTCAAAGTGTCTAACTTTTATTTGAAATGGACAGGATGTTAAGTGAAAACAAAAAATGGCATACGGAAAACAGACCAAATACATTCGTATTCTGTTTAAACTATAGGACAACGATCCATGGGTCATATGTGATGTGTACGAGTCAACCCCGCCTCAATCCGAGGGCCGATGTGGCCAGTACCACTCAAAGTATCTTTCTTTTGTTTAAAATGGATGCGCTTTTAAGTAAAAAAACCACATACGGAAAATGGACCAAACGCATTCGGATACTATTGATACTTTAGGACATGTATCCATGGGTCATATGTGATGTGTACGAGTCAACCCCGCCTCAATCCGAGGCATGGTGTGGCCGGAACCACTCAAAGTGTCTAACTTTTATTTGAAATTGACAGGATTTTAAGTGAAAACAACAACTGGCATACAGAAAACAGACCAAACGCATTCGTATTCTGTTTAAACTATAGGAAAACAATCCATGGGTCATATGTGATGCGTAAGAGTCAACCCCACCTCAATCCGAGGGCCGGTGTGGCCGGTACCACTCAAAGTGTCTTTCTTTTGTTTAAAATGGATGCGCTTTTAAGTAAAAAAAAACCACATACGGAAAATGGACCAAAGGCATTCAGATACTATTGATACTTTAGGACATGTATCCATGGGTCATTTTTGCTGTGTATAAGTCAACCCTGCCTCAATCTAAGGCGCGGTGTGGCCGGCACCACTCAAAGTGTCTAACTTTTATTTGAAATGGACAGGATTTTAAGTAAAAACAACAACTGGCATACGGAAAACAGACCAAACGCATTTGGATTCTGTTTAAACTATAGGACAGTGATCCATGGGTCATATGTGACGTGTACGAGTCAACCTCGCCTCAATCCAAGGGCTGGTGTGGCCGGTACCACTCAAAGTGTCTTTCTTTTGTTTAAAATGGATGCACTTTTAAGTAAAAGAAACCACATACGGAAAAAGGACCAAAGGCATTCAGATACTGTTGATACTTTAGGACATGTATCCATGGGTCCTTTGTGGCGTGTAGGAGTCAACCCCACCTCAATCTGAGGCGCGGTGTGGCTGGCACCACTCAAAGTGTCTAACTTTTATTTGAAATGGACATGATTTTAAGTGAAAACAACAACTGGCATACAGAAAATAGATCAAACGCATTCGGATTCTGTTTAAACTATAGGACATGGATAAATGGGTCATATGTGACATGTATGAGTCAACCCCACCTCAATCTGAGGTCTGGTGTGGTCGGTACCACTCAAAGTGTCTTTCTTTTGTTTAAAATGGATGTGCTTTTAAGTAAAAAAAACCACATACAGAAAATGGACCAAAGGCATTCAGATATTGTTGATACATTAGTACATGTATCCATGGGTCATTTGTGACGTGTACGAGTCAACCTCGCCTCAATCCGAGGTGCGGTGTGGCCAACACCACCCAAAGTGTCAAACGTTTCTTTGAAATGGACAACAGTTTAAGTAAAAACAACAACTGACATTCGGAAAACTAACCAAACCCATTTGGATTCTGTTGAAACTGTAGGACAATGATCCATGTGTCATTTTTGACTTGTACGAGTCAACCCCGCCACAATCTGAGGCACGGTGTGGCCGACACCACTCAATGTGTATAACTTTTCTTTGAAATGGACAACCGTTTAAGTAAAAACAACAACTAAGATACGGAAAACCAACCAAAGGCATTCAGATTCTGTTGAAACTTTAGGAAAACGATCCATGCGTCATATGTGATGTGTACGAGTCAATCCTGCCTCAATCCTAGGGCCATTGTGTCCGGCACCACTCAAAGTGTGTCACTTTTCTTTGAAATGGACAACAGTTTAAGTTAAAAAACAACTTCCATACGGAAAATGGACCAAAGGCATTCAGATACTATTAATACTTAAGGACATGTATCCATGGGTAATTTGTAACGTGTAAGAGTCAACCCCGCCTCAATCCGAGGGCCGGTGTGGCCGATACCACTCAAATGTCTTTCTTTTGTTTAAAATGGATGCGCTTTTAACTAAAAAAACCACATACGGAAAACTGACCAAATGCATTCGGATTCTGTTGAAACTTTAGGACAATGATCCATGGGTCATTTGTGATGTGTAGGAATCAACCCCGCCTCAATCCGAGGCGAGGTGTGGGAGAAACCACTCAAAGTGTCTAACTATTTTTTGAAATGGACAATAGTTTAAGTAAAAACAACAACTGACATATGGAAAACGGGCCAAACACATTCAGATACTATTGATACTTTAGGACAAGGATCTATGGGTCATTTGTGACGTGTACGAGTCAACCCTGCCTCAATCCGAGGCATGGTGTGGTCGGTATCACTCAAAGTGTATTTCTTTTGTTTAAAATCGATACGCTTTTATGTAAAAACAACCGGCATAATGGAAACCAACCAAACACATTTGGATTGTGTTGATACTTTAGGAAAACGATCCATGGGTCATTTGTGACGTGTACGAGTCAACTCCGCCTCAATCCGAGGCGCGGCGTGGACGACACCACTCAAATTCTCTCTTTTATTTCAAAAGGAAATTATTTTAAGTGAATACAACTGAAATTTACACTCATCGACGATAGTCGCAAACTATTTTTCATGAGTTGGGTAGTTTCACTAATGGGGTCATAAGTGATGAGACTCCTAAGAAAATACCTTTACACCATATATTATAAACAATACAATTTCAATGCAAAATTCATCACAAATCATTACATACCCAAACCTAGGATCACAAAAAAAGGGATTTTAGCCAATTTGAAATTATTATTCAACTCTAATAGATATTTATCAAACTATTCTGCCTATTAGAATTTGATGGGGAGGTGTGCTGGTTGGGGGGTTGTGCATGGGTGAGGTGAATTACCACCAGATGATTGTTGTCATATGTGTTTTTGGGCTATTTTCGGTGTTTTTTATACTGTTTGAAATATGTATGTGGTTTTTGTGATATTTTTTATACAGGTTTATAGTGGAGGGTATATTGAGGGCTGTTGTGCAATGTTTTTTATGCAGGTGGATTGTAGGGCTACTGGAGGGCTTCTGGGGGGCTGTTGTGCAGCAGTTCTGGCAAAGGTTATACCAACGGTTTAGAATCGTTGGTATATCTTTTTCCAAAATTCTGGAAAAGGCTATACCAACGGTTCTGAACCGTTGGTATAAGATTTTTCAGACAAAATCTATCCCAGTGGTTTAGAACCGTTGGTATATCCTTTTCTAGAATTCTGGAAAGATTATACCAACAGTTCAGAACCGTTGGTATAGCTGTTTCCAGAATTCTAGAAATCTTATACCAACAGTTCTAAACCGTTGTGATATCTTTTCCAGAATTCTGGAAAAAGATATACCAATTGTTCTGAACTGTTGGTATAAGTTTTTCCAGAATTCTGGAAAGCTTATACCAATGGTTCAGAACTGTTGGTATAGACTTTTCCAGAATTATGGAACACCTATACCAACGGTTTAAGTGAAACCGTTGGTATAGGGCTTTCCTCACGGCTTACTAGCCAACGGTTTGGAAAACTGTTGGTATAGTCTATACCAATGGTTTTCCAGCCTATACCAATGGTTTTAAACCATTGGTATAGCCTACTTTTCCAGTAGTGATTCTTGAGTGGATGTGTAATGATGTTGCGATGGACTTCATGACTGGGTTACCGAGGTCGCCTTGAGGGAGTGATATTGTTTGGGTTGTCGTCGGCAGGCTTATGAAGGTTGCTCATTTCTAGCCGATCAAGGAGACATTCAGTGTTGATGAGCTGGGACAGCTATAAATCCGAGATACTGTGCGTCTGCATGGAGTTCCACACTCCATTGTTTCATATAGGGATGCACGCTTTACTTCTTAGTTCTGGAAGGGGATTCATAAAGCTTTGGGTACACAAGTACTTTTGAGTACAACACACCATCCCCAGATAGATGGCCAGTCCGAGCGTACGATCCAAGTACTTGAGGATATTCTATGAGCATGTATTCTAGACTTTTGAGGTTCTTGGGAGAAGCATGTTCCCCTTGTAGAGGTTGCCTATAACAACTGTTTTCAGGTGACCATTTATATGGCTCCTTAAGAGGATTTGTACGATAATCCATGCCGATCACCTTTGTGCTGGATGGAGGTAGGAGAGGCAGCCTTGCTGGGACCTCTTCTTGTTCAGGAGACCTCAGAGTAGATAGAGTTAATTCCAAAGAGGATGGATACCGTACAGTCTCGACAGAAATCATATGATGATCATCAGAGACGACCTCTGGAGTTCGAGGTCAGGGATTAGGTTTTCCTTCATGTCACACCGAGGTTGGGACACAGGAGGATTCAGAGATAGGGTAAGCCCTTTCAGCGATATGTTAGGACGTTTGAGATGTTGGAGAGAGTTGGGTCGGTTGCCTATCGGTTGCAGTTACCTCATAGGTATAGGGCTATACACGACGTCTTCCACGTCTCTCAGTTCCGATGTTACTTTTCAGACCTGTCTCATGTCTTTCAACACAAGGAGGATGAGCTTGAAGTGGATGCGTCGTATGAGGAGCATCTTATACGGCTTTTCGATCACAGTATGAAGGTTCTCTGTGGCCGGAATGTTCCTCTAGTACGGGTTTTATGGCAGGACAAGTGATTACAGGACGAGACCTGGGAGAGGGAGGCTGATGTACGATCGTAATGGTTGGAGCTGTTCGGGGTTTCTTCTTCTATGCCTCATTAGCGAAATTCAGGGACAAATTTCTTTAATGGGGGATGTTTTTAAGAACCCAGATCTTTGTATTCAGTATTTTTTTTCATTTCTGGTCATTTTAGAGAAAAAGTGTAAAATCTGGAAATTTTCAAAGTACACGCCGTGTACCTTGTTGCCACGTGAGGCTGCGTGCTAGCCATGTCTGGGCTACACACACAGGGTGTAGGGGTGATGTGGAGGGCCCATTAAAGAGGATTACAGAAAGGAAAAGTACATTCCATGTACCCTAGAAGTACACGCCATGTAATTTTTTTATTAAACGGACCGGGGTTGCGCCTAATCGACAGAAAGACCTTCTTCTCTAGGTTCTTCAACCGGGAGCATCTGTACGGCCGCGAACATTCCATGATACCCTGAGCCTCTTTCTATTTGCCGAATCGACCGCCGTCGATTGAATTGGAAACACAACGGTCGGTTCTTCCTTCTTCTTGTGTTTCATTACATGATTTGCCCTCTTTCCCAAGATATCGTGGGTTGAATGTTTTGTGCATTTTTGCAGATCTATGCCGTTCTAAGGAGAATCAAGCATTTTGGTTCAATTATATTGATCTCTTAGAACCAAGGTAGGTGTTTTGTCCCATACCTTTTGAGGTCTTTGAGTTTTATGTGCAATGTTCCACCAATACTCGTGAATGGGGTATTGCATGTTTACCGTTTTCCCCTGTTGTCTTCATGCCTTGCTTGTATGCTTGTGTAGAGGTAATTTGACCATGTTTGAGGAAACTTTCTATGCTTGGATGTTTTTCCCATGCCTTGTTCTTGTTATGAACTTTGGGTCTTGTTATCCTTTGGTCTTTATACCTGTTTTCCATGACTTGTGACCGTTTGATGGAATGATATTATTGACATTCTTGTTGTTCTATAGAATGGTTAACCAAGTAGCTATATAGGTGTAATTTGGACTTATAGCATTATTATGCACTACCTGACATGGGACTGCGAGAACCTAGTGCTATGTCTATAAGGGATAGACCAAGTGAGCTTCCCAGAGAGTCTTGGATATTATAGACTACATGAGGGTATACCGAGTGAGCTTACTTAGAGAGTCTTGGTTATTGTATAATATAGGGGATAGACTGAGTGAGCTTCCTATACAGTCTTGGATATTATAGACTACAGGAGGGTAGATCGAGTGAGCTTCCTCATAGAGTCTTTATTTGTTTGAATTTACTTAAACCATTCTAGGATATAGGAGGAATTGACCGAGCGAGCTTCCTCAGAGAGTTTGTGATAGACCTGAGAATTTAGGAAGAATTGACTGAGTGATCTTTTTCAGAGAGTTTCTAGACCTTGGGGATATACGAGGGTTAGACTACATGATCTTCCTCATAGAGTCCCAGGCTACCCTAGACTATAAGTGGAATTAATTGAGCAATATTCCCCAGAAAGTATTATAATTTCGTATGACCAAACCAGAGGGGTTAGGCTAAGTGAACTACCCAGGGGGTTGTTGGTACATCTTGGATAAGACCAGAGGGGTTGGTGGAGAGTACTTACCATAGGGGTTCCTGTTGTGGTTAACTGTTTTCTTTACTGCTGCCTGTTGTTCTGTGGTTTGATTACTGTGGTATATCATCCTGTTAATGTCTACCGATTACTGCTTGCTGTTTACTATTACTGTTTACTACTTACTGTACTATTACCTATCATATGCTCACTGACTGTTAGTCACAGATCTTCGGGTGGTTTCCTACTAGGATTTAGTCTCACACCCTTTTTGGGTCATGCTTTGGGGTCCAAAAAGACTATTTTGTTGATGGTATAAACAAGGGAAAGTGCCCTTTGACTTCTGGTTCTTGATTGTGTTAGAGCAGGAGAGCATGGGACCAAGCTTCGGCTTGCGATTCTGAGGAGCTATTTATCATTTCTTTTGTACTTTTTTTTACTGTTTGTATTTCCAGCATTGTGACCTATTTGGCTGTTTTCATTGATATGTATCATGCATCATTTAATATATACATATGGGCTCCAGTGGTTTATTGTTTTAGTCTTCAACTGCTTACTTGTGCATTATTGTTGGATATTTACTGCTTCTGCTATTGCATGTTTTGTTTACTTCCGCCGTGTACTCTGCCAAGGAGGGAGTAGTTTCCCCATTATCACACCCAAGGCCCTCGATGGTAGTATGCAACCTCTGGCATTTGGGGAAATGAGCTTGAGGCCATGTGACCAACCAGGTAAGGGGCACCTCTAGGTGGCTTCCAGAACCGGGACGTTATTTTGTGGTATCAGAGGGATTATTTTCTCTTGATTTACTATTTGGAGCCTTTATCCAGGGATAGTATGGATTCGGTACTTGGTAATAAGCTATTCCTGGGAGTAGCTAACCCGTGTACAGGGAAATGCCAATCTACCTCATTATTGCAGTTTTCTGGTTTGAGATTTTACGTTTGATATGATTTCACCTAGTGTGATTCACATGCCTTGTGTTGTTATTATTTTGCTGGTGTGGTTCTATTTCTATCGCAACCCAATGAGATGAGGGTATTCCATCTCATGCATCATATAATAACTTGTTATAAATCACATGCCATGCATTCTTTCTATGCCGTCTAGGATGCATTAGTGATTGCATGTTGTTGTGATAGGCGTTTTGTAGATTATGCATTCTGTTATGATAGATTCTTTGATAGAATCTCAGCTGTTTGATAGAGAATCTGTTCATATAGTACTTTGCCTAAATAGACACCAAAATTTGGTTCATGAGGTGTTATGGCACCCCATGAACTGGAATTTGGTGGAACTTTGTCTGATCGACTTGTTTCCTTTGTATAAGATATGTAGGAGATGCCAAGTATTTGTTCGCGGGGAGTGTGGGCCCTCACGGAATGGAATGTGACACCTTTATGTTTGTTTTTCAGTGTTTTTTGGGATTTGGTACAGTTTCTGAGCTGCTTCCCAGAAAAACCCATAATACATGGTGTTTACTTGACTACACGCCGTGTAGTTTTAAATAGTGTCACTAAATGTGTGATCAGAAACACGGGGTGGTGAATTTTTTTTCAAAAACACGCTGTGTACAGTCGTTACATGCCGTGTGATAGTGAGCCGTGTACCCGGCTGTGTCACTAAAAACATGGGTCGAGGAAGCTCATGTAGTACACATCGTGTTGGGTACGAACACACCGTGTAGTCTTTCTTTAGGTACCCGTTCGTGTCACTAACAACACGGGTTGGGGAAGCTCATGTAGTACACGCCGTGTTGGGTAAGAACATGCCATGTAGTCTTGTTCTAGGTATCCAGCCATGTCACGAACAACACAAAATGATGTTATCTCTCCTATACATGCCGTGGTTTTTCGGAACACGCCGTGAAAGCATCAACCATGTAGCCGACCGTGTAACTAACAACACGGGTCTCCGAAACCTTTTCTAGTACACCCTGTGTCCTTAGTGAACACTCCGTGTAATCTATGGTTAAGAGGTCCGTGTGAGTTAGCCGTGTAAAGAGACTCGGGTAGGGGAATTGAGATGAGTTACATGCCGTGTGTGGGGGAGACACGCCATGTATTCTGGGGTGTTACACGACCAAAGGTGGAAAAAGTTCACACCCATGTGAATGGACTTAAGAATCATGTCATGTAGTTTTATACATGCCATGTAGTCATGTTTAGTAGAACATGAGTGTTTCTTCCTCCTGTTTCCATTTTGTTCTCTTGTGTTCTCTGTCCTTGATAATCCTGATCTAAGGTGTGCTTTTGATCTTTCAGAGCTATGCCTCAGAGACGTCCTCTGGTCACACGTCAGCTGCCAGACGGTGAGAAGACACCATATATAGCCGATCAGGAACCTTCTGTAGATCCTCTTACTGTTCCAGCCTTGGCACTAGCAGTTATACCCGTTACAGGCATCAATGCACAGTTTAGGGATGACTTCCCAAGGATGATGCAGACTCTTCAGGGAGCATCACCTCCTGCCCCATCGATGGCTGAGTTGACGTGGGTTTTCTAGCAGCAAAATCCACCTACTTTCTTAGGGGATGGATGACCCCAGGCTGCAGAGTCATGGCTAGAGGCCATACTAAAGATCTTCAAGAATCTGGAGATACCTCCAGATAAAAGGGTAAATCTGGCTACTTATATGCTCTTAGACACCACCAAGAGGTGGTGGGAGTTGATGTTGTAGTTAGGGCGCCAGAAGAGTATGTCTTGGGATGAGTTTCAGCGCATCTTCTATGATTACTTTTATCCAGAGACATTGAGGGCCAACCGAGCCCGGGAGTGTATGAGTCTCGAGCAGGGTACTCTTTCTGTTATGGAGTACTCGTCTCATTTTACCAAGCTACAGCGCTTCACGCCGATTCCAGCAGGTGATGAGTTGTTCTTTGCTAGGAAGTTTGAGGACGGTCTCAGGCAGGAGATCTATTCCTAGGTGAATATCTTTAGGTTGAATTCGATATCCCCGATCGTTAACTAGGCGCGGATCACTGAGCGCAATCTGAGAGATTCTAGAGCAGTGAGCCAGGGTGGTTCGACATCTAGAGTTAGTGTTCATCCTACTGATAGAAGGAAGCACTGTAGGGAGTTTTCTTGGGGAGATAAAGGTAGGTAGAATGTATATTCGGGTAGCCAGGTTGTATGATACAAGTTTGGTAGGAGCAGGCATACTAGGCCTGAGTGTCAGAGAGACCCGATGGAGTGCTGATATTGCGGTAAGATGAGCCATCTCTAGCATTTTTGTCAGATCTTCTCACCTACAGCTGGTGGAAGGGGTTCTTCTATGACCCCGCATACAGGAGATGTGTCACTAGTTTCTCACCAGTCTGGGAACTAGAGTTCTTCTGACCATTCGAGTCAAGGTGGATATCGTGGCCGTGGTGTTTAGTCACCAGGTTACCAGCGACAACATAGTGGATCAGCTTAGGGTAGTCAACCAGGGTCACAGGGCTGCGGTACTGGCCAGAATTTCACTGTGGAGTAGACCCGTCAAGAGTAGGATCCCGGACCTTCTACAGTTTGAGGTATGGTCTTAGTAGCCTCAATTTTATCTTCAGCTCTTTTCGATACTGGTGCTTCGCATAGATTTATCTCTGTTACTGTTGTGGAGAGCCTTGGGATTTGTATCTTTTCGTCTTCCGACATATTGACTCTTGATACACTGTTGGGAACGAGGAATTCTAGCATACGTCAGTGCAACGAGTTCCCTCTTGAGGTTGTAGGGTGTCACTTCTTATGGGACCTCTATGTCCTAGAGATGACAGGCTATGATGTCATTCTCTGTATGGAATAGTTTGTTCCCTTCCATGAAGTCATCAATTTCTATCGCCGTAGGGTGAGTTTTGTATAACCAGAGGGTGTATCTTTTCTCCATAGAGGTGAGTGGGATTTCCATGTGGGTAGAGCTGGACCAAAGCATCATGGGCTAGGAGGAGTTACAACCCAGATTTCCAGTCTTTATCTGGATGACCAGGGGACTTCACAGTTAGACTATCCTTTAGTGGTGGATCATTTCAGGGATGTATTTCCATAGGACTTTTCAGGTTTACCTCTAGAGCATGAGGTAGAATTTTCTATTGAGCTCGTGCCAGGAGAGGTACCGGTGTCCATTCCTCCCTATAGGATGGCTACACCTAAGTTGCAGGAGATCAAGAAGTAGTTGGAGGAGTTGCAGGAAAAGGGTTTCATCTGACCCAGTACTTCTCTTTGGGGTTTGCTTTTCTTGTTTCCAAAGAAGGCAGACGACACCCTTATGCTTTGCGTGGATTATCGGAAACTAAACCAGTTGACGGTCAAGAACCGATATCCCCTGTTGAGGATTGATGACCTCTTTGACTAGCATCGAGGATACCGAGTGTTCTTGAAGATTGACTTAAGATATGGTTATCATCATTTTCATGTTAGACCATCATATATACCTCTGACGGCCTTCATAAGCAGATTTCGTCTCTACGAGTATATGGTTATGTTCTTCAGTCTCATGAATGTGCCAACAATTTTCATGGAGCTGATGAACCAAGTGTTCCATCCATACTTGTATTCCTTCATCGTGGTCTTCATGGACTATATCTTGGTGTACTCTCACACTCGACATGACCATTCCATACATCTTGAGATCATTTTGAGTACACTGAGAGAGCATCATCGTTATGCTAAACTCTCAAAGTGCCACTTCTGGATGGATCATATTCACTTCATGGGTCATATCATCTTAGAGACAAGAGTATCAGTGGACCCAGAGAACGTGAGAGCTGTAGTTTCCTAAGAGCAGCCGAAGAGCATCTTTAAGGTGTGGAGTTTTCTAGAGATGGCTGGATACTACAGACACTTTATTCAGGACTTTTCATGCTTAGCAGCACCGCTGAAAGGTCTGACCAAGAATGGTACGATGTTCTTATGGTCAGATTCTTGTGAGTTAGCCTTTCAGGAGCTGAAATGGAGGTTGACTTCAGCACCGATACTAGTGTTGACAAAGCCGGGAAAGAACTATACAGTCTACTATGATGCTTCGTGTAATGGGCTGGGAGCTGTCCTTATACAGGGATACAAAGTTGTTGTGTATGGGTCTCGACAGTTGAGGCCACATGAGACAAACTACCTGACACACGATCTGAAGTTGGTAGGTATTGTTCATGCTTTACGCTATTGGAGACATTATCTTCTGGGAGAGAACTTTGTGGTTTTCACTGACCACAAAAGTCTCAAATACATCTTTACTCAGCAGGACCTAAATCTGAGATAGCGCAGGTGGGTCGAGTATCTTCAGTCCTTCGACTTTGAGCTTGCCTATATGTCTGGGAAGGGCAATACAATTACTGATGCACTGAGCAGTAGAACTCAGATATAGGCAGTTTAGGAGGCCAGTAGTGAGTGGAAGCTTATGGATTTGTTCTCTGAGATTCATTTGAAGGTACACGACAAACAGGGGTAGACTTTTCTATCTTATGTAGCTGTTACCTCTACCCTTCTTGATCAGGTATAGACTAGGCAGCTATCAGACTCAGAAGGCCTATTCCTACGAGATAGTGTGTCATGAGAGGACCCTCCTCCAGAATGGGCTGTGGGAGAGGATGAGATCTTACGTTTCCAGGGACGAATATGGGTGCCAATAGACATACGGGAGGAGTTGATGCAGGATTTTCATTCCTCTGTTTGGGAAGTTCATCCTGGTGTCACCAAGATGTATCGGGATCTACACCACCGGTATTGGTTTCCAGGAATGAAGAGAGGTGTTGCTGGTTTTGTTATGAGATGTTATACTTGTTAGTAGGTGAAATAAGAGCATCAGTGACCATTAGGGCTTTTACAACAGTTACCCATTCCCGAGTGGAAGAAGAACAATGTCACGATGGACTTTGTGACCAGGATACTGAGGTCGCCTCGAGGGAGTGATGCTATTTGGGTTGTCATCAACAGGCTTATAAAGGTTTCTAATTTCTTGGAGATCATGGATACCTTTAGTGTTGATGAGCTGGGATGGTTTTACAGCCGATAGATTGTGCATCTGCATGGAGTTCCACACTCCATTGTTTCAGACAAGGATGAACGTTTTAATTCTTGGTTCTAGTAGGGGCTTCAGAAGGCTTTGGGTACACATGTACTTTTGAGTACAAAATACCATACTCATATAGATGGCCAGTCCGAGCGTACGATCCAGGTACTTGAGGATATACTATGAGCCTGTATTCTAGACTTTGGCGGTTCTTGGGAGAATCATGTTCCTCTTATGGAGTTTGACTGTAACAACAGTTTTCAGGCGACCATTCAGATGGCACCTTACGAGGATTTGTAAGGTAAGACATGCCGATCACCATTGCGCTGGCTGGAGGCAGTAGAGGCAGCCTTGCTGGGACCTCGTCTTGTTCAGGAGACCTCAGAGCAGATAGAGTTTATTCAGAAGAGGATGGCTATATCACAGTCTCGACAGAAATCTTATGCTGATCAGCGGAGACGACCTCTACAGTTCGAGGTTGGGGATCAGGTTTTTCTGTGTGTCACACCGAGGTTGGTACATAAGAGGATTTAGAGACAGGGTAAGCTTTCGCCGTGGTACATCAGTCCGTTTGAGGTGTTGGAGAGAGTCGGGCCGGTTTCCTATTGGTTGCAGTTACCTCAGAGGTATCGGGCTATGCACGACGCCTTCCACGTCTCTCAGCTCCGACATTACTTTTCATACCCATATCATGTCTTTAAACCCGAGGAGGTTGAGCTTGAAGTGGATGCGTCGTTTGAGGATCATCCCATCCAGATTTTTGATTGTAGTATGAAGGTTCTCTATGGCCAGTCTCTTCCTCTGGTACGAGTTCTATGGCATCACGGGTGAGTATAAGACATGACCTGGGATAGGGAGGCCGATGTACGATCACAGAGTCTGGAGCTGTTTGGGGTTTCCTCTTCTATGCCTCACTAGGGAAATTCAGGGACAAATTTATTTAAGGGGGGAAGTTTGTAAGAACACGGATCATCATATCCAGTATGTTTTTCCTTTTCTGGTCATTTTTTAGAAAAAGAGGAAAATCTGGAAATTTTCAAAGTACACGCGGTGTACTTTATATGTACATGCCCTGTACCTTGTTCCCACATGAGGTCGTGTGCTGCCGTGTCTGGGCCACACACACGTTGTGTAGGGGTGATGTAGAGGGCTTCTTAAAGAAGAGTACGGAAAGGCCAAGTATACGCCGTGTACCCTAGATGCACACGCCGTGTACTTTCTTTTTCTATTAAACGGACCGGGGTCGCGCCTAATTGACAGAAACACCTTCTTCTCTAGGTTCTTCGACCGAGAGCATCCGTTTGGCCGAAAACATCCCCCGAGCTCCTGAGCCTCCATCTGTTTTCTGAATCTATAGTCGTCGATTGCATTGGAACCGTAGTGATGAGCTTTTCCTTATTCTTGAGTTTCATTCAATGATTTTTCCTATTTCTCGAGATATCGTGGGTTGAACGTTTTGTGAGTTTTTGTAGATCTACGTCGTTATAAAGAGAATGAAGCCTCATGGTTCAATTATATTGATATCCTAGCACCAAGTTAGGTGGTTTGTGCCTTACCTTTTGACGTCTTTGAGTTTTGTGTTCAAATTTCAACCAATACCCGTGAACGGGGTATTGTGTGTTTACCGTTTTTCCCCTATTGTCTTCTTTCCTTGCTTGTTTGCTTGTGTAGAGGTAATTTTACCATGTTTGAGGAAAATTTCTATGCATGGATGTTTTCCCATTCCTTGTTCTTGTTATGACCTTTGGGTTTTTTTAGCCTTTTGCCGTTATACCTGTTTTCTATGCCCTGTGACCGTAGGATGGAATGATATTCTTGACTTTCTCTTTGTTCTGTAGAATGGTTAGCCAAGTAGATCTATAGGTGTACTTTGGCCTTATAGTATTATTATGCACTGACCGACACGGGACTACGAGAACCTGGTGCTATAGACTATAAGGGATAGGCCGAGTGAGCTTCCGAGAGAGTCTTGAATATTATAGACTACAGGAGGGTATACTAAGTGAGCTTCCTCAGAGAGTATTTGCTATTATAGACTATAGGGGAAAGACTGAGTGAGATTCCTAGAGAGTATTGGATATTATAGACTACATGAGGGTAGACCGAGTGAGCTTCCTCAGAGAGTCTTTACTTGTTTGAATTTCTTTAAACCATTCCGGGATAGAGGAGGAATTGACCGAGCGAGGTTCCTCAAAGAGTCTGTGATATACCTGAGACTATAGGAGGAATTGACCGAGTGAGCTTCATCAGAGTGTTTATAGACCTTGGGGATATAAGAGGGTTAGACCGTGTGATCTTACTCAGAGAGTCCCTGACTACCCAAGAATATAAGAGGAATTGACTGAGCAAGCTTCCCCAGAGATTCTTATAATTTCATATGACCAAACCAGAGGGGTTATGCTGAGTGCACTACCCAGGTGGTTGTTTGTAATTCTTGGATAGGACCAGAGGTGTTGGAAGTTAGTACTTACTAGAGGGGTTCCTGTTGTGGTTAGCTATTTTCTTCATGGCTGCCTATTGTTTTATGGTTTGATAATTGTGGTACATCATCCTATTACAGTTTGCTGATTACTACCTGCTATTTACTGTTACTGTTTACTGCTTATTGTACTATTACTTGTCATATGCTCACTGACTATTAGGCACATATCTTCAGGTGGTTGCATACTGGGATTTAGTCTCACACCCTATTTGGGTCATGATTTTAGGCTCAAACAGAATATGTTGTTGCAGGTATAGACAATGTCAAGCTCCCTTCGACTTCTGGTACTTCATTGCCTTGGAGTAGGAGAGCATGGGACCAAGCTTAGGCTTGCGATGCTGAGGAGATATTTATCTTTTATTTTGTACTTGTTTTGGTACTGTTTTTATTTCCAGCATTGTGACCCGTTTGGCTGTTTTCATAGATATGTATCATGCATCATTTCATATATACATATGTGTTCCAGTGGTATATTATTTTAGTCTTCTGCTTCTTAATTGTGCATTGTTTTCGGATATTTACAACTTCTTCTATTGCATGTTTTGTTTACTTCCGCTGTGTACTCTACCAATGAGGGCATAGTTTCCCCATTATCACACCCAAGGCCCTTTCTTCTAGTCGGCAGCCCTGGTGTTTGGGGAAATGCGCTTGGGGCCATGTGACCAACCGGGTACGGGGTGCCTCTGGGTGGCTTCTGGATCTGGGACATTACAGTATTGTTATTCTAAATTTTTAGGGTTAAATAAGGGTTCTATGAAGATGATATACCATGGAACATACATGAAGTTTCTACAATTACTTATATATTTTAATGGAAATCATTTGATTTCAAAAGTCATGTAATGATTATTCCCTCTTTGGGTAAAATGATTATTTTTAAGAATATTTTTTTTAAGTGTTTTATGGTTTTCTAGGAAACCATCATGGTTTTAATTTTTCCATTATGTTTTCTAATAATTTATTTTATGAAAAACTTTTGGAAAAAATCTATTTTCATTTTAATTAAATGATTATTTGAGATAAAGGTTTATTATAATAAATGAATACTCACTTTTTGATATCATGATTTTAAAAATTGACTAACATGTTTCATTCTTATTTTTTATGTCCCTTAATGATCTTTTTTTCCTCATCCCATATTTTAAAATTTATTCATAGGATTTGAGGATGAATAAGAACAAATATGCAGTAAAGTCGAAATTCCTAAACATTTTTCATGTAAATAAAACATCTTTAATTTTAAATGGTTTATATTATGAAATAATTGATACAAAGTAGACGTGTACAGTTTAAGAAATAAGCTTTTGTTATGTTTTATTTATGACCCAATACTTTAAAAATATAAACCATAAAGGTTCTCCGAATTTAAGAAAGAGAATGATAGTCTAAAGTCAGCAGAATATGTAATGTTTAAGGTTTGGTCCTTATACCTTCTCTATCGTACTCTACACCAATTCTGATCCAAGTACAATTGATTATACTACCTCATCCCAACATAAAAAATATCATAAATTTCAGTTATATAATGATTCAAAAGGTTCCATACAAATAGTGAAGTGGTAATTATTTTTGTAAGAAAAATCCACTAAGGGTAGGTGTTGCACGCAAATACCACTAAAATAAAAAATATATATGCCCAAAATGTTTGAAAGAGTATGGGTAGTCCACTCTATTTGACCATCCATTATTGGATTAAATTTTTTGATATGGAATACTGATAGAAAAAACAATATTGGAGACCTCTATAAACCCTAGAGATTAAATGGAGATCAAGTTCAGAGATGATCTAATTCAGAACCCCATAGAGCCTCACTACCTCTTCTATGTATTTCCTGAATAAAAATTTTATTGATCTCAAATCCTACATCACTATGAGTTGATCTAACATCATTATATGGTTTATGATGACTCATATATAATAATAACCACCATAAGAACTGCATAAATTGGTGAATAATTCTATTTAAATATCCCACACTTCCATTCTGTGACATCAAGTGGATTGTGAAAACCACTTGGAAAAAAATGATCAACCTTCACCTTATAGAAGAGAAAACCTTGATAAACATACTCTAAAATTTAATGTTTCAATTGAGGCTACCAAAACTAATTCCTTAGATCATGACACAGTTTTTCTACAACCATATTTTCTATAAAGGGTGATTTATGAAACTCATAGAGAACCACTTCAAACTCTAATGATCCATGGTGAATAAAAAATCACCAATAAAGAAGATTCTCCATAACATTAGATGAAACACTTTAACAAAAATCTCAAGATCATGGGTATCATGGTTTGATTCTAAATACCTTATCTTACAAGGCCTATAGGTGATAAATTCTCTCTATTACATCAATACACATCCCAAACAAAAATGAGAAGTTTCTCAGTAAACCAAAATTTGAATACCCTACTCCAACAGATGATCAACCAGATAAGAAGCCATCATATCAATAAAATAATTGAAAGAAGGCTTAAATTGGTTAGTCCACATAAAATACTATTCATTTCAAGTTGATTATATCATAATAGTTATAATTCATGAGAAGTTGGGTACAATCCTCCAATAATAACCTACTAGACTAAAACAAAATTTCACCTCTATGAAATTATTAAAAGGTAACCAAGAAACTATCACCTCAACATTTGATATATCAATGAATATTCCAGGATAATTCATTACATTCCCCAAGAAATAAAAATAAAGGGATAAAAATCACACTTCAACAACTTCTCAAATAGTTGAGGAAACTAGATAATTACCAACATGGCCCATAGATTCTCTGCATGCTCCTCACCTGAAGTGAAACAAATATGGATTTCATTGAAAAATACCACCATGACCTGGTCTAGAGACCCATTAAATACAACATTCTTTAATCCTATGAACATAAATGGATTGTTTGTTACTTTTTACAATATCACAATATACTCATAATGCCCATAAGAACATTTTAAAGAAATATTTGAGATGTCCTCATCCTTTACTCACATTTAATGATACCCATTCCACAATTTAATCTTTAAGAACCATATTTACCCCTTAAACTAATTTAATAAATCATAAATCTAAGAGAGAGGGAAGTGGTTATTAATTTTCATATGATTAAAATAATGATAATCAATTCACTACTATCGACTTTGATCTGCCTTATTTAAAAAAAGAAATTGATATCCTCATAGGGTATAACTAATAAAAATAAATGATATCTTCAATAGATCATAAAAATTAATATAAAACTACTGAAAAATAGATGGATTCATACAATATAGATACATAGATATAATATAAGAACCTAGTTGTAACCCTATCCCAAACACTATTTTAAGAAATTAACTAGCATATTATTTAACAACAATGGGATATATCAATAGATGAACCTCAAAAAAAAAACATAACACCAACTCTTAGAGCATAGATGATAGAAACTCAACACGCCTTTAACCCATTTGAGTGTATCCCTCACCAATGAACATTGTCTGGACTTCATCAATGTCATAGAATATGAAAAGCCTTCAAATGAAATCTTTAATAGTCTGTAAAAAATATATCTAATTTATACTAATGATTATTTCATATGGTTGTATCCATAGATATATGAAGCCTCTATATGAGAGGTGTTACCCTTTCACCACATCACAGTCTCTACAAACATCAAATAGGTTAGCTCAACTGTAATACCCTAGGATTTCATAGTCTGTTATCTCTTCAAAGTAATTCAATAACTTGCGCTACACGAAACAACGAGTTCGAGCACACAACGACTTAGCAAAATAGCCATTTAAAAAAGTAGTTATGAATAGTATTAACTACATTTTTAATTTTATATATATTATATATAATTTTAACATTCATATTCCGTGTTTCTTAGACATAATATAAAGACAAATTCAATGTTTCAAATAAAATAATTATTTTTCAAAAAATTAAATTTTAGACTCTATTTAATGAAGAATCCTTTTAAAAACAAATATTTGAGACTTTTATATATTCAATTTAATGAAATTAAATTATTCATAAGAATCGAAACATAAAAAATTAGTTTGGATAAATTTTTGTTACTTTTCTGTTAACTTTCATATTTTGATGAATACTGAAATATACTAAATTTTAATTGAAAACAACTTTTTTAATCAAAATAATTTTTAGTGTTAAATTATACATTTAAATAGTTTATATGTATAATTATATTATATTTTTATCATTTAATAAAATTTGGGTTATTATAAGTAATTTCACATTTAAATTTGACAGAAACGCATGTTAATATTTAGATAGTTTTTACTCTTTAAAAACACGCTTTTTGGTTTTGACAACGGGAATTTTTTTTAAATTAATAAATAAAAATTTTATGTTTTTAATTTGGTAAAATAGAATTCATTTTTTAATTAATAATATCAAAATTATCTTAGGGTGAATTTTTGGTATTTTTCTGAAAACATTAAATTTCTAATGAATAGTAAAAAACACTACTTTATTGGTTTTAACCGACTTTTTATTTAAATAATTGTTTTTTTATTTAATTATTTTAGGTAAAAATAGATATATAATACTTATATATGTTAAATTTAATTCATTAATTTCATTTTATAATAAGTTTAGATATATAAAATTTTATTGAACTGTTTACCGTCTTTTACCCACCTTATAGGAGCATTTTTAAATTTGCATAAAACTCAATATTACCATCTATGTGGGTTGAATTTCAAAAATCTAAGAGACACGATTAATATCAGTAAGTAAAATTTGATTCAATAAGATGAAAATAATTTTTGGTGAATAGTAAATTTTGACTTTTATTTACCACGGTTAAAAGTATATTGGGCAATTAAGGGTAAAAAATGAAATTATAATCACCCTAACACATGTAATAATTCTATTGGATAAGTTTAATTCGACCAAAAAAAACCTTATTAATAAAATATGATCCTCTTTGGTCCACTTGGATTAGATTAGGACATTTATTATTATTTTATTTAAAGAAGAGTTAAAAGTGTTAAATTGAATGTTTAATAACTAAATAATTTTTAATATAGGGTTAAACACAATATAAATTCGACTATAAATATTAATTTAAAATATAAAAATAATACCCACATAATGGTATATTATTTATAAATTTTAGATATTAAATAATTTAATTTATTTATGACACAATGATGATGGAGTAATTACCTTATAAATGAAATATTAAAATAATTGATATTATAAATATCCAAATAAATGTAAATTGAGACTTATGAGGAATAAAAATAATTTTATAAGTTAATATTACATATTATGGTTGATTAGATAAATTTTTTTCTAAGTGATAATGTTGTTATGACTTTCACAAAAACAAAATTCCAAATAGTGTCAAAATTGACATAAATTAATTTTAAAAACAAATACTATATTATTGGTTGATCTAATATTCCTAAAACTATAAGGTTCATCCAAAGATCTTAAATAATAATATATATTTCATTAATGAACCACTTTAGTTTATATTAGAAGTTTAGAGTAATTATATTAACCATATAGTGTTAGAATACATGAAGACACGGTAAAAGTTAAACTATTTATCTAAGAGTTAAATATATAAGATAAGGTTATAATGGTAACCAAAACATTTCTAAAACATATTGGTTGAAAGTATTTATACCCATAACCACCTGAGGCTCCAAATAAATTTATTTTTATCCATTTTAAACCGAAAATGATTATATAATAAGTTAATATTTTAATATTTCCTTAATTTGACCCTCAACCCTCTTATAAAAGGGAACTTCCCCTTCTCTCAAAATCACACCTCCAAAGACATTTGGCTCAGCCAAAACCAGACCAAATATCCTCCAAACATCAATCAAACAGACCTATAATCCTTACTTTGATCATAATTCCAACCTAAGGAGCCCTTTTGATCAACTTAAAATGAAACACCCAAAGAAGAGGTAATAATTTTACCGCCTTCTTTCATGTTCTTTTCTTCTTCCATTTCCAATTTATTTTTTTCCCATAAAAAAAATAAATACAGTAGCTCATATATACTGTGATGTTATTATAAATATGGTTCAACCATATTAGTTATTCTATCCATCCTTTAAATTATGAAGTCACCATACGTGCGTATGTACGGCTTACCGTCTCCACATCGTAGTGTAGTTTGTTATTCAAACACTTCCTTATTTGGATGAGTATAATAATGAATATAACTGATTTAAATAATAAATATAACATGTTAATGATTCTTTATATATTATATACCATCCAATTACATACAATTTCACCGTCAATATAATGATATTGCCATTCATGTGTACGTACGGATTACCGTCTCCACGACGCGATGAGATTCATTCCCACGTTCACCATTCAATGATGATTATAAAAATATGTATTATTAATATTTATGTAATATATTACATAATAATTCAACTATAGATATAGATATATATATATATTTATGTACTTATATATATCTTATTCACTTTCTTCCGTTCAATATCATATGAAAACAGAAACAACGTTTATGCGTACGTACAACCTACCATCTCCATAAACAGTGTCTTCCATTTCATATATCTATATATTATAAATATTTATATTCTAGATATATATGATATATAAATCAAGGTTTATATTTGGGAAGTATTTAAATCATGATCTAAATGATACGATCAAGAATAACAAGTAAAAACATGTACGATAAAGAAAGTGATTATTCCACAAAATGTTAATTTAACATGGAAATCATTATTAAATGGGTATTATAAAGTAATAAATGAATAATGTATGATATAATAAATATTAATATGGTTATCTTATAATTTTATAATATATTATGGTCATTATACATGAGGTTTAATGTACCATCAACCAAAGGAAAGTGCAAGGTAAGGGTTAATTCTTCAATCTCATTATTATTTGAGATTGTTTATGGGTAAGTTTTTACTGGGACATATTTATTATCCACGTCCATGTTTCATAAAAGAGTTTTCAATAGGATTATTTTTAAGGTAATCTTTTATTAAAACATAATTTTAAATGTTTTAAATATTTATTCTTCTAAATCATTCTCATTAATGTCTATGTTTTCAAAATGGGTTTTAAGGATTTATTGATATGTACATGAATGTTTTTCAAATGTTAATTCCATTCAATAGATTCAAAGTGGTATGGTAAACATTCATTCAAAAATGTCTTTAAATTTCTTACTTTTTAAATTGTGTGACTTTTAAATGTTTTCATGATAAAGGGATATTTCTCTCAATGAGTTTTACAAATAATTTTCAGCTATGTCAACATCATTTGTTGAATTTTAAAATTGTTTGAAGTTTATTTATTATGATACAAATATTCAATATTGTATTGAAGGTTTTTTGATATTTTTGACTATGGATGTGTTATTTTTATACCATTTGTGGTTTATGGTTAAAGTATTGACATTTTGTATGCTAGTTCTAATACGAATGTTTATATTATGTTTCAATCTCTTCATATGAGTAATGTATTCAACATTGTAAGTGATGGGTGAAGCCCACTTTAGCTCCTCAATGCATCAGTAGGTCTTATAATACAATTAGATTTGGAATTGTCTAAGGCCTTTCCCAATTTGATATATGGTTTTGGCCAATTCCTTGATAATTTTTAGACATCTTGGCCGAGGCCTTGACAAAATGTTTCAAAATGTATGGCATTATACATTCCCTCATTATGAAAATAATATTGATAGTTCATGTGGTTATTCGACTGGTAGAATACCTATGACTATTTTTTATTATGGAATTATTTACATAGCTCATCTTTCTACGATAAATTGTTCATGTTTATTATTTTTAAAGGCATGTGTTTTCAATTATTCACCATGCCTATTGTTTATATTATTTTCTGCTAAATTGTTTACCCTTACGGAGCGTCTGAGCTCACTGATTTCTTATGTTTTAGTTTCCCAGGATTTCCAAGAATTTTATTATGATTGATATGCAGGATTAAGCTAAATGGGAATAATGGGGTTCTCAAAGAACTATCTATGCTGTATTTTATGTTTGAAATTGTAATGTAAAGTTGATGTATGTAATCTATTTTTAAGACAGCTAAACTGATCGGCCTTTTGGGACATGATTTCCTTGTATCATTCCTATGTATAAAAATATTGTATCGAATCTGGGTATCTGGGGTCGGGGTGTTACAGTTGTTATCATAAGAAGTTTAAAAACAACCTTGGAAATATATTTAGATAAACTATGATTAGAGAACATTACCATTAGATAGACTATGAGAATTAGTTTAGAAGAACTTCCTATAATTTTGGTAATGTAGATATTTTGTGTATTTTCCAATAAATACATACCTTTCTGGATACGAGCAGGTAGAGGCGGCTCTGGCACATATGTACCTAGGAGTGAAAACTTCAAAAAGGAGTTTCGGGCTTGACTTGGGGTATCCTGTTATATGAAAATAGGACTTGTTGCACTCTTGGTTACGAAACTATCGGTGGATATGCTTAGGATAATTGAAATTTTCATTACAATCCAATATGAAGAATTTTGGAGTAAACCATTCATAAAAGAAAACATTTAATGATTATAGATTATATGCATAATCATTTCAATTTAGGTTAGGTATTTTATAAGTTTTGAATTATGCATTGCGATTCATAAACTAACCTAGTGTTTTCCATTATTTAGAAATGGCACCTCGTAGAAGGGATGATAACTCCAATAATACAATAATCCAAAGAGCAAGTAGGATCACTTCCTTCATGGTATTAAGCCAAATTTTTTAAAGGAAATAGTATCCCACATATTCTAATCATATGAAGAAATAGTATCATGTGTTAATAAGACAAGTAAATAATTATACGAGTCCTATGTATTTGAAGGGAAGAAAGAGAACAAAAGGATGAAAGAGAGAAAGATGGATAAAGGGAAGAGGGGAAAGAAGGATTTCTCCTTATGTGATAACTGTGGAAATAATCAACTTGGTAAATGCTTGAAAGGGAATGTGAGTTTTTTATAAGTGTGGAGAAAAAGGAAACCAATTATGTGATTGAAATAAACAGGTTTCAAATGCACAATGCTTCATCTGCATGGAGTTGGGACACTATGTGAATCAATGTCCAAATCATCAGAGTATACCCCAAATGATTCTATTGGATAATAATCAAGTTATGATAATACTAAGGATGAAGTGGAATGATTAGATTTCTTATATTGTTATTAAAGAATTATATCATTTGAGTATTGTATTAATGATGTACATGTTTTAAGAATTATAGAGTATATAAGGATTGTACTGCAGTACTATTCCATTAAGAACTTGAGATTGTGTGGAACCAAGAAACGTGACTCAATAGTAGGTTAATGTTTTTTGGAAAATTTATAGTTGAGAGAAAGATAAACCATAATATGGTCCGGATAATGAGGAAGTTATTTTGGAATAAGATATGGTTGATTTGGATAAATTATATTAGATATTATTGTCATCCTTAGAAATAATTATTGGTTTGTTTATTCCATCATTGTGGGAGTTTACAACATTTTTGGATATAAATAGTATATCCAGTATTCTATAAGTAATAAGGGAGAATGAATGTAATCAATATGGTTTTATGGTAATTGAGGGTGTTACCATGTTTTAAAAGAATACATGATGAAGGTATTCACATGTTTTTACGTGGAAAAAAAGATCTTAATTGTGTTTACCTTATAAATTTTGGACTCTGAGTTCGGACAGAAGTATTTTGGATAAGTCTAAAGGTTGGAATGGATTATGATTTACATTAGATACTATTTTTAAGGTTAAATCATTTCTTAAGATTATATTTGGATTGTGATAAAAAGGACAACCCAGAGGTCAAGTGACAACCCGTCGCGTCCAACAAGGCCATGAGACTTGAAACCACAACTAAAGAGAGATAAGGATGCATCACCTAACACTGGCCTACATGATATCCTAGTTTATATAATGTAGTTTTTTTAAAATAGTATGAAAAATGAATTATAAATTAATTATTTTGGTAACCCTATAGGATCAGGATAAATAAAATATTTTTGAATTCTATTATCTTTCAGAGGGAATGATGAGTTCATGGTAGAAATTAGTTGAATGATTAAACTCTACATGTCAATTATATTGTTTTTCTCTTATTCTATGAATAAATTAATTCTTAAACATAGGGAAGTGATCTTAAAACAAAAAATGTGTTATCTTAATACCTTCTGTTTTGTTGAACTGATTATATTTTTAATCATCATAGACCGATGGCTTTGAGGCCCACAGTTGTACACATGTTTGTGATTGATGACCTCAATCACTCCCTAAAAATATTTACATTTTTTCTCTAATTATGTGTCTCTAATTTCCACCAATGTTCTCCTAATAGAGATCATAATTTGGTAGTGATTTTTTCATTTCCCTTTCCCTCTTATTAAGACTAAATTTTATTGAACCAATTTTCGATTTGGGTTTTCCAAAAAGGTATTTTTCTATTTTTAACCTTTTATTTTCAAAGAACAATATAAAATTGATAGGATGAAATTTATTTAAGGAGGGGAGAATGTAACATCCCATGATTTCATAGTATGTTATCTTGTCAAAGTAATTTAATAACTTTTGCTACACACAATAATGAGTTCGAGCGCACCACGACTTACCAAACTTGCAGTTCAAAAAGTAGATATGAATAGTATTAACTGCATTTTTAATTTTATATATATCCTATATAATTTTAACATTAATATTTTGTGTTTCTTAGAAATAATATAAGGACAAATTCAATTTTTAGATAAAAGAAGTATTTTTCAAAAAAATTGAATTTTACCACCTATTTAATGGAGAATCCTTTTTAAAACAAATATTTGACACTTTTATATATTCAATTTAAGGAAATTAAATTCTTCTTTAGAATAGGGACATAAATATTTAGTTTGGATATATTTTTGGTACTTTTCTGATAACTTTCATATTTTGATGAATACCGAAAAAAATAAATTTTAATTCAAAAAAACATTTTTAATAAAAATAATTTATAATGTTATGTTATAAATTTTAATGGTTTATATGTATAATTATATTATTTTTTTATCATTTAATACAATTTAGGTCATTATAAGTAATTTTACATTTAAATTTGACATAAACACATGTCAATCTTTTGATAGTTTTTACTTTTTTAAAAACCTATTTTTTCGTTTTGACAATGAGAATTAATTTTAAATTAATAAATGAAACTTCTATGTTTTTAATTTGGTAAAATAGACTTTTATTTTGAATTCAAAATATCAAAATTATCATAGGGTGATTTTTTGGTATTTTTCTGAAAACATTCAATTTTTGATGAATAGTGAAAAACACTGTGTTATAGGTTAAAACTGACTTATTATTTAAATAATTGGTTATTTTATTTGTATATATTTTAGGTCAAAATAGATACATAATTCCTATATATTTTCAATGTAATTCATTGAAGTCATTTTATAATAAACTTTGATATATAAAATTTTATTGAACTTCTTACAGTCTTTTACCCACCTTCTAGGAGCATTTACAAATTTGCATAAAAATTAATTTTACCATTTCTGTGAGTAGAATTTCAAAAATTCAAGGAAGACGGTTGACATCATTAAGTAAAATGTGGTTCAATAATATGAAAATAATTTTTTGTGAATAGTTACTTTTGACTTTTATTTACCACGGTTAAAAGTAAGTAGGGTAATTAAGGGTAAAAATGATATTATAATCACCTTAACACATGTAATAATTCTATCGAATAAGTGTAATTCGACCAAAAACAAACTTAGGAATAAAATATGATCCTTTTTTGTGCACTTGGATTAGATAAGGAAATTTATTATTATTTTATTTAAACAGGAGTTAAAAGTGTTAAATTCAATGTTTAAAAAAGAAACCATTTTTAATATAGGGTTACAAACAATATAAATTAGACTATGAATATTAATTAAAAAGCTAAAAATATTTCCTACATAATTTTATTTTATTTATAAATTTTTAACATTAATTAATTTAATTTATTTATGAAACGATGATGATGTAGTAATTACCTTATTAATGAAATATTAAAATAATTGATATTATAAATATCCAAATAAATATAAATTGAGACTTCAAGTGAATTAAAATAAATTTATAGGTTAATATGACATATTAGGGTTGATTAGATAAATTTTTTTCTAAGTGATAAGGTTTTTCTGACTTTCACAAAAACAAAATACCAAATAGTGTCAAACTTGACATAAATTAATTTTAAAAAAAAAATACTATATTATTGGTTGATATAAAATTCCTAAAAATATAAGATCCATCCAAAGGGCATAAATAATATTATATATGTCATTAATGAACCACTTGAGTTTCTATTATATGTTTAGAGTAATAATATTAACCATGTAGTGTAAGAATAAATGAAGACACGGTAAAAGTTAAACTATTTAACTAAGATTTAAATCTAAACAATAAGGTAAAAATGGAAAAATAAACTTGTCTAAAACCTATTGGTTGAAAATTATTTTACCACTAACCACCTAAGGATATAAATAAATTTATTTGGGTCCATTATAAACCGAAAATTATTGTATAATAAATTAATATTTTAATCTTTTCCTAAAGTGACCCTCACCCTCTTATAAAAGGGCACATTCCCTTCTCTCAAAATCACACCTCCAAATCCATTTTTCTCTTCCAAAACCTACCCAAATATCATCCAAAACACCCTCACATAAAACTAAAGTCCTTACTTTGATCATAAATCCAAACTAAGGAGCCCTTTTGATCAACTCAAAAGGAAACACCTGAAGAAGAGGTAATAATTTGACCGCCTTCTTTCATGTTCTTTTCTTCTTCCACTTTCTATTTATTTATTGTTCCCATACCAAAATAATAAATCCATTACCTCCTACATACTGTGATGTTATTATAAGTATGGTTTAACCACATTGTTTATTCTATCTATCTTATAAATGACAAAGTCACCATACGTGCGTACTTACGGCTTACTGTCTCCACGTCGTCGTGTAGTGTGTTATTCAAACACTTCATTATTTGGATGGGTATAATAATGAATATAACTGATATAAATAATAAATATAACATGTTAATTATTCTTTATATATGATATACTATCCAATTACATACAATTTCACCATCAATATAACGATATTATCGCTCGTGCGTACGTACGGATTACCATCTCCACGACGCGATGAGATTCATTCCCATGTTCACCATTCAACGATGATTATAAAAATATATATTATAAATAATTATTTAATATATTAAATAATAATTCTAATGGAGAGATATATATATATATATGTACGTACTTTCATATATCTTATTCACTTACTTCCGTTCAATATGATATGAAAACGGAAAAAAATGTTTATGCGTACGTACGACCTACCATCTCCATAAGAAATATCTTCCATTTCATATATATATATATCTATTATAAATATTTATATTCTAAATATATATGATATATAAATCAAGGTTTATATTCTGGAATTATTTAAATCGTGATATAAAAGATACGATCAAGAATAACTAGTTAAAATATGTACAATAAAGAAAGCGACTATTACCCAAAATGGTAATTTAACATGGAGATCATTATTAAATGGGTACTATAAAGTCATAAATGAATAATGTATAATATAATAAATATTAATATGGTTCTGTTATAATTTAATAAAATATTATGGTTATTAAACAAAAGGTTAAACGTACCCTTGACTAAAGGAAAGTGCAAGGTTAGGGTTAATTCCTCAATCTCATTACTATTTGAGATTGTTTATAGTTAATTTTTTATTGGGACATATTTATTATCCATGTCCATGTTTCATAAAATATATTTCAATTGGATTATTTTTAAGGGAGTCTTTTATTAAAACATCCTTTTAAATGTTTTAAATATTTATTATTTTAAATCATTCTCATTAATGTAAATGTTTTCAAAATGGGTTTTAAGGATTTATTTATATAGACATGAATGTTTTTAAAATGTTAATTTCAGTCAAAAGTTTCAAAGTGGTATGGGACACTTTGATTCAAAAATGTCTTTAAATGTATTCCTTTTTAAATTGTGTGACTTTAAAATGTTTCCATGAAAAAGGTATATTTCTCTCAAAGAGTTTTACAAATCATTTTCATCAATGTCAACATTATCTGAGGAATTTTAAACGTGTTTGAAGTTAATTTTTTATGATAAAAATCTTCCATATTGTATTTTAGGTTTTGTGATATGTTTGAAAGTGGATTTTTTATTTTTATACCATTCATGGTTTATAGTTAAAGTATAGAAATTTCATACACTAGTTCTAATAGGAATGGTTATGTTATGATTGAACCTTTTTATATGTGGAATGTATTAGACATAGTAAGTGATAGGTGGAGGCACCTATCGCTCCCCGATGCATCAGTTGGTCTCACGAGACAATTTGACGTGGAATTAGCTGAGGCCTTTCCTAATTTTATATATTGTTTTCTCCGAGGCCTTAATCATTTTTAGACGTCTTGGCTGAGGCCTTGAAAAAATGATTTAGAATGCATGTCATTATACATTCCATCATTATGAAAATAATATTGATGGTCATGTGGTTATTCACCTAGTCGAATACCTCTAATTGTGTTTTATTATGGAATTATTTACTCAGCTCATATTTTTTCCATAAAGTGTTCATTTTTATTATTTTTAAAGGCATTTGTTTTCAATTATTCACCATGCCTATTGTTTATGTTATCTTTCGATAAATTGTATACCCTTACTGAGCATCTGAGCTCACCCCTTTCTTATGTTTTATTTTCCCAGGATTTCCAAGAAGTGTATTATGATTGATATGCAGGATTAAGATAAAATGGAATAATGTAATTCTCAAAGAACTATCTATGATGTATTTTAGGTTTGAAATTGTATTGTGAATTTTATGTATGTAATCTATTTCAAAGATTGCTAAACTGATCGGTCTTTCGGGACATGATTCCATGAATCATGAAATTGTATTAAAATAATGCAACGACTCTGGGTAACTGGGGTTGGGACATTACATCAAACACTAAATGGAATAGTCAATGCAACGGTCACTAAAAGCCTCTTTAGATCATGTCCCACAACATGGTCTAGGTAGGGTGAAATAAAATAGTTAATGTATGAAAAATAAAACAAGGAAGAAATATAAGTAAAAAATCAATATATAATACTTCTTACAATATCAGACTCACATGAAACTATAAACAATAATGAATCCATCTAATTAATTATTACTCCATGACCTATCTACACATTATGGTTACCACTTTAATGGCCACACCCATAATTCTATCCCTATGGAGTAGGGATATCACAGGGTTATCCTCTACTTTCCATATCCTTTCTCAACTTCCAAAAAGATGGAATGACTTGCTATTGTGGAATTGGAAAAAAATATAGCAAAGAGCAGTCCTAAAATGGGACTCCAATGACATATTGACAACTACAGAAGGCTAGGAACTCTTAATTATGATGGCCATAACCTCAATAATAAAATAAAACCAGGCACAATCCAGTGGGAAGGGATTTAGAAATTCTAATTTCTATGAATCATATTGAAGAGGTAGAAAACCCACTCCCAACTAATAGAAACAACTTCTAACTAAGAAATTGAGAACTCATAGTCACAGATATAGACTATTATAAATCTTGAAAACTGATATCCCATTATTTTTCTATAATAGTAAATGTCTTCCTTTTCTAGTTTCTAAATATATGATTCCAAAATATACTAAGTGACCATGAAATCGATTTATAGAAACCAAGAATTATATGAATACATGTCCCTAGACTCATCATATATAAAATGATCCAAAGAATAACATAGGAGGTTCTTATACAGGATACTATAATCTCAATCATAGGAATTTACCTATAGAAGAGTAAGGATCTCTTCCCAGAAAGTTTCCTTAGCGATCAAAGATAAAAACTCTACCTGAAAATGATAATTGAACTTTTCCCATAAAACAACCAAAACTTTATAACCCATAAGTAAAAAATACACCACTTCCATGATAAACCACATATTATAATCACTAATAAATAAATGTTGTGATCCTACTAAACATATATTGATTAAAGGATATCTCTACCTCCCTTAGCTAGTCCTCTGTCTCCCAAAATAAAATGGCGAGTTTATACCTTTGAAAATCGTAGTGCTAGACCTCTTAGAGTGTCCTCCTATAACTATTTTCATTGTAAACCTCTACCATACAATGATCCATTGAAACATGTTGTTGAATATATTCTACATGAACATAATTAGGATGTTTTCCGAGTTCTATATCATTCAAATAAAAAACCAAGAAAAAAATATTAATGTTAATTAATATAATAATAAATTATTTTAAACCAATTTACCACTTCCAAGACAAATTAAAATGTAGGAGTATAATATCATGATACAGGATCCTTACGCAGGTCTCTACAATATAAATATTATCACTTATCTCATAATGTTTAGTAAACATGAAGGTCCTTGCATCAAATTACTAGTGGCTATAAAATCTAATGTCCTAATCAGTCTCCCTTGTATATAGTACACAGTAAGGCTAACTGTTAATATTTCCATACCAAACATTTCATCCTCACTAGTTCCTAAATCCTAACTTCATCCTATATTTTAACCATTTACTTTGATAAAAAAAATTACGAACCTTCCCCCAAATGGTACCCCACCTAATATGGAAATTAAAGAATATAAATAATGATGTCAGAATCCCACATCTAATAATCCATAGGCTATAGACTAGAACCGTGGATATATAAATCCCACACATGGTAGTAATTAACCTATATATATTTAAACAAAAAGACAAAATAAGGTTAAAATGAAAATAAACATCATATATAATTAATTGAATAAATCCAAATACATGAAATTATATATATAAATTTAAATAGTTGAAAAAAACCAAATGTACAAAAAAATAAAACTAGGTAGTGACCAAAATCTCAAAAAACTCTTGAAAACTACTTAAAAACTTATTCCAGATAGTAATGTATGAAAATATTCCCATCCTGATATTTTATACACAAAAAATAGTTTACATATACATATCGTGATCATAATTGGTATACCCAGTGGGACCATCCTTGAAACCACTCAAAAAAATATGATAGAACAATACTAAAGCCTAGTGAATAAATAAATGAAACTTACTAATTATATAAATAGGTAGTACAAGTTCTCTCATCCTCTATATGACTCACTCATAAAATATTGCATAGAATTAAATCCTTCTATATCAAAAGAATATATTTATTTAAAAACAAAGATATAATGCTCCTAATTCTCTACTAGGTTTTCACTCTCATTCCCCATTTACAAACTTGCTATGCTTATCCCATAAATAGGTAAGTCATTCTTGATGTGAGTTGGGCCTCAACCCTACCAACCTCAGTCCCATTTAGGGATGAACATCTCATGTTAGAAGTAGTCCATATATCGATCTCATAATCATCACTGTCACATCTACAACTAAGTGTGTTCCTGAAACCAAATATAACATGTGTAAATTAATTATACCTCAATAAATCACATCCCATGTATGAATGGTCATGGGATTTTATAACCGGTATGTGTGAACACATGTATTCTCAATACTTGAATCCATTATAGTCCACACATAAATTTATAGTAAACTGAGAGTCATCAAATCTCAGGGTAGTAACATACCCTATACCATAAGCTAATATATCCCAAGATACACCTACTAAATTATGAACAAATGGAATTAAAAATATAGGATGATTTCATCCTTATATGTCAGTATCATTCTAGATGTTAAGGAAAACACCCCAAAACCTTTGGGTGTCAGTTTTCCTATCTACGTGGGTGAGGCATCATATAAAACTAGAAAATATAAATAAATATCACACAAAACCACAATAAAGGTAACTACCTATATTTGGACTCATCTATATCTATAATAACACATGACTCCCAACTCCCACTTATAATTAATGGAAATCCAATAAGAACAGAAGCACAAAGCTCATGATTATTAAATCATTAACCATTAATTAATATTATTCGAAGATTAAAATTATTCCATTTTCATTTTCAAGATGAACATCCTAATACTCTTAAACCATGTGTCAATGATATTTTTAATTTTATTGATTATATTCAAAAGTATTTCATCATTATTAAATATAGTTTAACCATTTAAAAAATTTATAGGCTTTATTAAATAACATTACAAATTCTATATTTTATACCAATGCCCCTTGGAGAATTCCATTAAACCATCCCATGGTTTCAATTAATATGTTATAGAAAATTTTACATTACTACCAAGAACAACACCCCATCCCATATATTAATATATTTTTTTTTCATTTTTTGTTCTTGAAAATCACCGGGTACTCAAGGAATCGGCCTAAGCTACCACATCTAAACAATACATGTCATGTAAAGATTCTAACTATGTAAAGTAGTGGGAAAACAATAGAAGAAATAAAATTTGAAAAATATGAAATCCAGGAAGCATAAAGATTGGGAAATAATCAACATTAAATCCTCGATCTAAACTTATCATGAATATACTCATGTCCCAAACCATTGTGTAGAACATCAAACATTCGACTCATCACCGACATCAGCCATCACCATAGACCAAGATCCTAGACTATTTTTAATCAAGGTTGAAAACCATAGAAGTTTCATAAATAAAAAAATTAAGGCTCTAAAAGATCCTAGAGAAAAAACCTATTTCAGAGGAATTATTGAATCTCAAAAAGTCACTTGAGGCCATAAAACAAAGGCATACATGCCTTCTACAACAAAAAACACATCCTTAGCATCAAATAATTCATCTTTAGGAAAAAAAATTAATTACCTTATTCAATTAACATGTTTATTATGTATAGGTTACAAAAAAATAATCCTATAACTTATCAACTATCAAAATATATGAAACAACATAAACATTCATATATTATTAAATTCACCTTCCATAAAAAATGTAGAACAAATATAAAGTTACATGTATATTTATTTAATAACATAATTAAAATTATTCAAACTTTTTGTTGTTTATATAATTTATATAAAAACAACCGCGATAATCACATAAATAAATAGAACATAATGACAACACACTATATTAAAGAATCATGAGGCATCAATAAGCATAATATTAAAAGTGATTAAAATACGAACAAAAAATTTATTCTTCTATTAAATTCCCATATTCTTATCTTTATTAGGTTATTTACACCATTAACCAAAGGATTACAACATGATAATCACACAAATATACATTAAATTAAGAGAAAGGTAAAAGATCCCCTACCTCAACATGATCTCAATGTTCTCTAATAAATAACGGAACACTAGGTGCCCAATCATTTATTACCACTTTTATGGGTGAACCAATTATCCCTAAAACACCATACCAAGAAGATTAATATATCATTAATTAACATAAAACACAATAAATGAAAAGATAAAAACCCACAATATCATAGAGTAATAAGAACATAAGAGAATATAAATTCCAAAAAAGTGAAAACTAACCTTGGGTCACTAAGGATCAACCATTAGAAGATGTGGATTGGTACCAATCAAAGGGTCTTAAAAGGCCTTAAAAAATATCACATGTTATCCTAGGGTTTGAGAGAGAAGATGAGAAATATTAGAATCCAGAGGGGAGTTCACAATTTATTAATAAGTTGGTTCTGTTGCATTCATATTTTTAATGGTCACATCTAATAATGAATTACTAGAATCCCAAAATGACATAAAATTCAGTGAACTCACCCCTAAAACCCAAAAAATTAAATCATTTATTAAATAAATAATTCATTCAATGAATTTCTTGTGGGATGAAACAAAAAATTCCTCCCCAAAACCCTATAGTATTTTTTCCCAAATTCAATCATAGATTCAAAATTCAGACCATGAATACCAAGATCACACTATGAATTCATCCTACAACTCGGTTTTGAGCTACCTAACACCTATTCACACCTCAAGATCAAAAAGTAAAGACCTAATAATAAATGGTTCCTTACAAGATTACTTATTTTATATTATAGTAATAGTAGTAATAATAATAATAATAATAATAAATTCTAAATTTATTCCCAATAGTGTTTAAATCCACGGGTGATATGTTTTGTCTACAAGGAAACCAATTTATAGTGATGTGTTATAAATAAGTTTTCTCTTGTTATAAAATTAAAAAAAAATAAGAAGGGAAAAAATAAATAGGGATAAAAATATCTATTTTGGTTGGTTTGGGTGACCTACATCTATGGGGAAGGTAATAAATGTTTCTTATTATGAAACGAGAGAACAAATATTAATTATTTCCCTAACATTTCCCACACATGCCTTAGAAATTTATGTAATAGGATGAGGAAAATAAAATAAAAAATTCCATTGAAAGTTTTCTCTAGGTGTTAACTTTCTATTTATTATAATTTATTATTTTGTGGCACCAAAATCCATTGAATGTGTTTGTATATGGATATATTGTTTTCAAAATTCTAAAATATCTACCGTGATAGTAAATATCACCATGTTATTTCTCAAAATAACCTTTATGTTGATTCCTTTATGATTCACATAGGAATATCAATAATGAGAGATGCTGATCAAGTGTAAATAATTTTGAAACATGATTCCTTTAACTTCCTTATTTTCTATAAAATGAGGAAAAAGATCCCATGTATGATTCTAATTAAATGAAATCATTTATACTTCCCTATCTAAAATTCAATGGTTCCTTTCTTTTCTATCTAAACTATTATAATAACTATCCATAACATCATTATTAGTTACTGAATGAGTATAGATAACTAAATAACTATACCTATAAGGTATCTATATGGTCCTATTTTTCTACCATTGGTGATACTCTCATGATGATCTATATCCTTGTATAATGGTACTTTTTTATCAATCATAATATATATATAGTCAGTGAAAGCTCTCTCTTGTTGCTTTTGATTAGTCAGTGGAGGAATTTTTTAAACATCAATTGAAACCGATTAATCTCTCTTTACCACAATCATTTGAATTCCCTATCATTGACTCATCAAATGTAATGTCACAAATCTAAATGATCTTCTCCACTTTTGGATCCTATAGTGGAAATAAATTACATTAATACTGAAGATGAAAAATACAACTTTCATCACTCTCAATTGTAACATTGAGTTTTTCACATGAAAATAAGTAGTAAAACTGATTATATAAATTATTTAATAATGAGAAACTTTCACACGAGAATAAAACTCAATAATAATCTTCCAATAAACCATGGAAGTTTGAAATTAGTTCAAAATATGTGATATATACATCAATGAATCGACCCAAAATGATTTATTCAAACCTGATTGAGGAACTATACACTATACCTTTTCAATGAGCATATAGTTCATCTATTATTTTATTCCATTTTATTGTGGTGTTCCATGAACTATAAAGTGTCTCACATACCTTAATTTTAATAAACCATATTAAATTGATTTTAGGTGTATTCTTTATTGTTATCTGATCCCAGTCTATAGATTTTCCTTCTTTCTTGATTTTACAATATCTTATTCCACTTAAATATGATATAGAACACTTCATACTCAGGCTTAACAACATAAATGGAAACATATTGTGAGTAATCATCAATAAATGTGAAAAAATAATGATTAAATACCAACAAATAATTTTTAAATGGTCCCTAGACCTTATTATAGATGTAGCAAATTATACATTTCAAGTGATGAATTTAAATGATGAAACTATTTCTAGTCTACTTACAAATTACAAAATACAAGAAAAGGTTTGATTAAAATTTTCTCCAAGTAGTCACTAGATTATTAATTAAAGTTATTTTATTTTAGAAATAATATCATAAAAAATTCTATGGAAAGTGATATATTATTGTAAAAATTAAACAATCTCAACCTTTATGATAAGTATACCCATGTTCTTACTAAAACAAAACTTGTTGATTCTAATTTCCTAATTCTCATATGTATATCAAGTATGAGAGATATTGATTGATTCAAAATAATTTGTGGAACATGATCCTTATAACTTCTTTATTTTTTTCACAGAATAAAGAAGATCCCATGATTGATTTTATTATAGTGAATTCATTTCTTCTTCCCCAATTGACTTACCGAATTTTCTTTCTCTGTTATCCAAAACATTATGATAGTTATCCAAGAAACCGTCACCAATTAATTAAATAAAATAGATGACCATATAATCATACACAGAAGGTAGCTATATGGTCATTCATGTTCTATGAGTGGAGATACTCTCATGATGATAAGTATCCTGTGGTGGTGGTACGTATCCATTAGTTGGAATACCCATAAGATCATTAGACTCTGTCTCAGATTGTTCCTGATTATCTGATAATGGATTTTTTTCACTTTAATTCCAATTGATATATCCCTCACTTTTCAAGAGTCATTTGACTTCATGGTCAATGGAATTTCAAATAATACATCATGAATTTGAATTGACTTCTTATATTCTACATCCCATAGGCTGAAAGCCTTCACACCATTACTGAGGATGACTAATAATTTTTTTTTCTCTTAGATCCATATTTGAGTCTATCACATGAAAATAAGTAGTACAACCAAATATAATAAATGTTACATAATAAAAAACATTCTCACCAATGTTTTATAAGATGTGGTAATATGGGATATTTCATGTTTGGGTGGAACTGGGCATTGACTGGTCAATACAGGATGGCATGAATGGAAGGCATAGATGATTCCATGGATGTATGACATCATGCACCCAAACACGAAGTATGAATTAGATGGAAAATTGTAATTAAATATTAGTCAAATAATAATTAATAAAGGTCATCTAAATGGATAAAAAATGGTCTTGGGACGATGTTGTCCAATTGGATACTTTTCATTGAAAAAAGTGATTGGTGGGTTTCTCTTTCTAAGGCCTATGAGTTGTGGAGATATGTTATATTTAGTGTTTGGGTGGGGTGGTAATTATTTATCCAATGCATGATGGAAGAAATGGATGTTTTGGATAATTCCATGGTATTATAAAATTATTCACTTAAAAAATAGGTGTGCATTAGATAGATAATGTGGAATAAAAATATTTAAAATAAGGATAATAATAATGGGATATTAAATAGATATAATAAATGGGAATGGGGATATGTTGGCGCATTGGATGTGTGTATTTGAGAAAAATAGATTGCATGTTTATAACTTTGGGGGACATGAGGAATGATTATGTGGGAAAATCCATGTTTTGGTGGGGCTAGATATTGACAGGTGAACACAATATGTCAGGCATGGAAGGCATGGATGATTCCATGGAATCAGTACATCATGCACCCCAAAAAAGGCACATGTTAGGTGGACAATGGTAATTTACACTATAAAAAATAACAATAGTCGGCCATTAAATGATTATAAAAAATGGGTTTAATGATATGTTGTCCCATTAGATGAATATGTTGGTATTTTTACTTTTAATCCCTTTTAATAATATAGGTTCTTGTAACCACTATTACTATTACTACATTTATTATTTTCATTAATACTATCACTACTATTATTATTGTTATTTTTTTATAATATCACAATTTAATCATATTTTTAAGAACCTAATATGATTTTTAATTAAAATAAAACCCCCTTTGTCAATCTGAATAATTGTTATGAAATATTGTTTTATTAATGTACCAATAAGTAGTAATGAATATGAGAAATTATTTAATAATTTCATGTTATTTTATAAATTGATTTTTTGAATGAAATATTTATTAATTATCCATGCATGGAGTTTTTGAATATGAGAAATCTAGGATTTATAGAAGTAAAATGTAATTCAATTTGAAATGGTTTCAATACAATTTAAGTCATTATATTTGGCCTGGTGAAATATAACAAAATCAATGATTTAAAGAAAATGGATATTTTGGAAAATATAAATTTGATCACATTGAATAAATGATTAATTATATTAAATTATAACCCATTTATTGAACAATGATGATTAGAAACTATATGGTGATGCATAAAATATAAATCTATTATCACAATCTTGATTATTTATCATCTAAAAAGATCTGGAAATGATAATTCTTATTTTTCAACGTTTCCTGATGATTTGAAACTATTAATAGATTAATTTTTAAAAGTGATTGATTCTGAAATAAAAATATATATTTTATATAATCACATTCTTAAATTATTTCCACTATAATTTTTTTAATTTTTTTATATACAGTGTTAAGGAAAATAAACCATGTCCAAATTTAGAAGAAGTGACTTTATATCATAAACTTCAAAATCTGAGAAAAATATCTCACATGGATTATTCCTATTTTAAGCATATGGGTCACTATTATCATCGATTAAAATGAATTCAATGGATAAATTTAATTTAATTCTATACCACATCCATTGTGTAGCACCCACAATGTCATTTTCAAGTAGATAATTAATTATTTCTTTTTCTTATCTCTATTTATTTAATTCCATACATTTATTGTTTTTGTTATTTTTGGGTATTTCTGTTGTTTTGGGATGATGTTTTACAACATTATAGAACACTACTCTGTGACTCAGGGGAACATGGCATGATGAGTGTAAGTCACACCCAGTTCTAGGAAGTAATTATGAAATGGATCCCTTAAGATGAGTTCTGGTTTGAGGCTAAATTAAGGCTAGACCCTGGCTTAAGGAAGCATGTAGTGATTTATATCTATGACTACAAAAAATACAAATCCACCATAAATAATGGTAAATTTTACATAGTGGTTATTTTTACAGAAGGATACACCAATGCTTAAAGGTGCCTGTCTTGGGAAAACATTCCAGAGGAACAGGGGCATAATGTTGTAAGGGGAATCATAGTGTGACAATTATATGGGAATGTCAAATTTTGACTAAGTCACATATATACGATTCTTTAGGTACATTCAAATATAGGCACCATCATACATAAAAGTCTTAGAGTTGTAAAGATTGTAGAAGGGGGATGTCACAATATAAATATGGGGGGGTATTCTATGTCGTGACCAAATAGAAAGGACTTAATGGAATGTGTAAAAGTCCCTACGTTTTTCAAAACCAAGAAAGTGAATAGGTGACATTGTGATTGGTGTGAATCATACCATGGTGTGAGATGAAAAAAGTGTCATGTTTCTGCCAAACTTAGGGAGGTATGTCACATTTTGAAATAAGAGGTCACATCATAAATTTTTCCCTAGATTATTTAAAAAGATAAATAATTTATTTATTGGGATGTAAAAATATAAATATGTTAATTACATAATATATTTCACAGAATACACCTCATTTAAACCTTTCGATTCATCTACTTCCTTCCTCTTGTCTCTCTTTTCTTTCTTCCTAACGCAAGAAGATTCATCATCAAGATTTTCTAATAGATCATAATGTAAATGCCTTCCCTCTTTTGGTTATGATTTTATACCTTCTTTAAATTTATTTATTAACAATGGACACAGTGGACTATAATTCTTCAAGACCGGAAATATGATAAGGGTATTTTAATGTTGGGGGTATCTCCCATCTTTATTAGTGGTTTCTCACAATCATATAGAGATTTCATCAATTTGAGGTAGGTGGTTCCATCGTTTACCTTTGTTTTAAGAACCACATGTTTAAGAAGATCTAAATTTTTGTTTCTAAATGGTTTTAAAGTAAAAAATTTTCTTGTTAAGGAATAATTATATTTGATATAATTGTTTGAAATCTATGATTTTTTATGTAAGAAATCAATTTTTTTTAAATATGTTTTAACATATGGAACTTTATTATGCATGATTTCTATTTGATAAAATAATTATTTTAATATAAAAGAGATTTTGATATTTTGATTCATGGTAACCCTATGTACTTGTTTGTGGAACCTAGGGAATGTTCCTTCAAGAAATTGATGACACTATCCCTAGTAATTTTTTAAACAATTATATTTGTCAATACTTTCACTTAGATTACTACTTAAATTATATGAATTTATGTTACTCTTTATATAGGTCTTAGGCATAGTCAGATAATATTGGATTTAGAAAAATATTATATGGGGATCTTAACATTCCTTGAACATAGCTACCCTAATGAATATCCCATGATTCATGTTTTGAAATTATTATATATACATCTATAATTTCATGTTTTAAGTATTTTTTTTGATGTTTAATTCCTTTAAAATGACAAAAGTGTGTTTTTAATATGTTTATTTTTAAACTATAATTCTTGTATTATTTAAAAATGATTGTTTACAAAACACTTAGTGAGATTCCTCTGGGCTTATTATTCTCACACCCTATATACACTTAATGGGTATATGTATATCTTATTTTGATTGATTTATATAATGGAAGGGAATATCTTGGAGTTGATGTATGTTCTTGATAGTTGAGCTATAGTGGATAAAGGTGGCATGTTGGGGGTTAGAACTCATGTCACATGAAGTCAAATAATCACTATTTTGGGTTTTGTTTGGATTGGATAGTTTCTTTAGAATCACTTATTATAACTTCTTATCTACTTCTTATCCCATTCATTATTATTATATCTTGGATTTTTATTAAGTATTACTCTTGGTCATTATATATATTTAAATTTTTTGTTGATGTTTTAAATACTATTTGATTATTATTGTTTCAATTGTTTTTGTTCCTGACTTTCCAATATATAAGGAGGTCATGTTGGCTCAACAGTTAGGAACACTAGTTTAATTTTGGGTTTATTGGAAAAAACTATTAAAAAAGGTGCATATATGATGCATGGGAACTATTTACCCGCATGCGTGGATATAAAAAAAAATTGAGGTCTTTTATACAGCTATATTGAGTATCCAAGTATAGGATTACCATGGTAGGTTCATGAAAAATAAATATCATAGGCATGCTTTGATTTGTGTTACTTGGGGATATAAAGGTTGAAAAGTGATAACACTATCAAGACAGGGGGCAGGTTTTAAGTGAGTGTATATATTATACACGACATAATGGGCCATAAGTTTTTATTTAATATTATGAAAATAATATTTTGAATACAATACTTCTTTCAATTGGTGATTTTAATATATTTCCACCATTTCTTTCTTTTCTTGATCTCTATTTTTTCGTAAGAAATTTTATTTTCTAATATATGTATTTCGCATCTTATACTGTTTAATTCCTCTTATTTATATGATTATTTATAGTATAATTCCCTTATAAATTAATCTTATATATGTTTTAGATGGAGATACAAATAATTTTGTACATTCAAATTATCCTATGGATCTGAATTTGATAGATATAGTAGTGAAAATGGTATAATCCATGGATAAATTAGTGAGACTTGTCCTAGTTTAATCTAGGGATACCGATATAGGTTCAAATCCAGAAAAGGATGTTTGATGAACCTAGGCGAGGAAGCAGTAGTGACTCTTAACACCCTTACCAGTTTATATCATTGAAAAACATGAGGATTAAACCAATTATTCTCCATCAATGAGGAATTTATAAGAATTAATGAACTTTATATCAAGTATCCTCCTATGTATGGTCACTCATATGGGTTTTTGGGACACCTAGAGAGGTTTTGTAATGTGAAATTTTCTTCTCGAAGTGGTGCTGGCTCATTGGTTCCAAAGGGTATCCACAATTTAGTATGATGATTCTAAAGAAATGAGTATTAAAGATCATGGGCTTGTAGATATAGTTTTTCATATGGGTAAATTAGATTGAAGGTTGAGACTTAGTCTTTTAATTGGTCTTTGGCTCATTTAGATTCCAAATAGTTGTCAATGGTAGATAAAGTGCTCATGGAATAGACACAGTTTCGGCAACTATGTGGCGTACCGTTCTCATTGAATAATCTATAGATATTAATATATTTGATTCTATTTACTATAATTAATTAATTAATTTTCATGTTAAATATGTCATAAGTCTCTCATATGATATTGTTTCATATGTAATGGAAATATCCACACATCTTAAGAATATAAAGAAGCATGATTTATGATTCCCTTCATGCATTATATATTTTTCTGAGGTGGATTTCTCAAGGGATTTACTTATTGTTGTGGTAGATATATTTTATATAATTCCTATGATATATTAGATGAATAAATTTTATGCCTATATTTATTTTCATTTGTAAACGGTGACCCTGAAAACTTATGATGAGAGTTATCATTTATTTCAAGGACAATGATACTCATGGTCTAGTCATGAGGGACCTACACTTACCGATGTTGGTTGAATGATATGTTGTGTATAATATATTTTAGTAAAATATAATGAGTATATATTTGTAAAAAAATTCCTTCTCATGTTTAGGTAGTTTTATGAAGTGTTCCTTGATAAGTACTTAAGGTTTCCTCTTAAGAATAAAATCACATTTTTTATTGATATGATACATCATATGCATTTGATTTTATTTACTTTATATCATATAACACATTTTTAACCAAATGAATTTAATATTTTGTTGGAAAATTTGGAATTAAAGTAATTCATTTATCTCAATATATCTTCAAGAGCCATTATATCACTCTTTGGAAATAAAAATGACGGAACATTTCTCTTATGCATTGAATACCAAATGTTAAATCATGTGACCATAGAAAATAAATACCCCTTACCTCACATCTATTGCATATTCAATAAATTTCATTATGAAAGGTTTTTTTTTGAAACTAAACTTTGTTATGGATGTCACCAGATCATGTTGAAGGAGTATGATATTCCTAAATATTAATTTAGAAGAAGATATATTCATTAGGAATATATGGTTATTCCATTTGGATTAAAAAATTTCCCTATCGTATTCATAGCTCTTATGAAACAGTTATTTCACCAACACCCTAAACCATTTTTCACATAATTGGTGGAAGAAATCATTTTTTATTCCCAAATATATGAGGAGAATGATAATTAATAAAGGACTGTTTTGGGAAATCTATATGATCACCACCATTATGAAAAGTTATAAATATGTAGCTTCTAGATTCATAAAGTCGATTTTTTGGAACCTTTGGTGTCAAAACAAGGTGTACCAGTAGATCTTGAGGAGGTTTGAAATGTTATGTCTTATAAATAACCTAAGAATGTACTTCAGACACATAAATTCATGGTTTTAATACGTTTTTTCTGTGGTATGTTATGTAATAATTAATATTGAACTTACTTTCACCACCCCCACCTGGAAACTAGTGAAGTTATAGTGGACCCCTATGTGTTAAAAATATTTTAAGGATTTGTAGTGTAATTTGAAATTATATTATATTTTTGTTATACCTATGGACTGTCATGGCTATGTTATTTATTATGAGTTATTATGTATTATATGGGGTATATTCCTATGATGGATGATCATGTGGTGGTTTATAGTTCCCATAAACATTGACCACATGAAAATAATTACTTGAACCTTGAAATTAATTTATCAATGGTTAGAAATTATCTTAAATATTTGTGACTCTATATTTTTAGAGAGAAGTTAATGGTGTATACCAATTATAAAATAATCTGATATATATTTTCTAAAAAAATTAATCTCAAATAGAAGAGATAAATAGAATACATTCAGACATTTGATTTTGATCTTGAATATACACCTACAAAGGAGAATATTGTTACTGATGCCCTTAGTAAGAATATTACACAACAATCCTGGAAAAAATCTAGAAACAAATGAAACTTGGTGAGACTCTTTACAAAGATTTAATTGTAGGAGAAAGAAGAGTATGAGAGTATGTTTCTACAAAAAATTTAATTGAAGTGTTTTATGGGAAATCAATTCCTTTAGTTCTGGTGAATTTGAACTATATAGATGATTCTCATGAGACATGGGAGTGGTAATATTATTTTAGGGAGTAATATAATTATATATTCTCAGAGTTTTTATCTTTTTGTTGAATTTCTAGTGGATTAAAGTGACAGAGTGGAGAGAATTGTAACATATATAATATTGTTTTGATGTAAAAAACTTATTATTTTTTGGTTTGTATTTCTATTAAATTTGTTTATTATTTTTCAGTTGCTTGTTGGTATTTTTGGTGTGTTCTATAGTTTTGGGATAATGTAACAAAACATTTTAGAATACCAAACTATGAATAAAGGAAACATATTATGATGAGTGTAAGTAATGTAATGTCCTAGGAAATAATCATAACATGGATGCATGGAGATGAGTTCTGGATTGAGGTTGAATAAATCCCACTATATGGCCTAAATCATCATGATGTGATGTTTTTTGAGATAACTAAAATTGGAAATTTATTAATATGTAAAGGTAACTTTCATAGAAATATTACATTTATATGAGAAGGTACCCATAAATAAAGGTCCCTAACATGGAGAAAAAATCTACAGGAAGAGGGTTATTCTCTAAAGTGTACAATAATGTTGAAACAAGTATCATACAACACACGATTTTAGAAAATTTATGTATATAATATTCTATAGGTACTCTTACGTATGGGTCTCCTCATTTTTAAAATTCCTATAGTATGTAAAATTAATGAATGGGGAGGTCATGATGTGGAAAGGGGATGTAATACTGTAACCATATATAATGTTCTTTAGGTTTAGGGGGAAGAGTAATTTGTTTTGTGAAAGTTGAGTAAAGGAAGAAGTCACCCCATGATGAATGTGTTCCACACTTTGGTGTGACCTGAATTGTGGAGCCTTATTTTTTCTTGAATTCAAGGGAGATGAGTCACACAAGGATATATTTGGTCATTACATGACTTATTTTACCTAGTTTATTTAATACAATAAATAATTTTTTAAATGGGGAAAAAGGAGGGTTATGATATATCTACAAGTTATGTCTGGAAGAAATCCTTCATTCAAACCTTCCATGCCATGTATGGCTCCAATATCACATTCCTTCCCCAATATCTCAAATTAATAAAATTATCTGAGGGATATTTAAGTTAATAATTACCCTACCTCTTTCAGTTCTATTCTTCTCTCTTATTTTAATTTCTTTATTTTAAATGGATATAGTTTCATAGGGTTATTAAAGAATGAATTTATGATAAGGGAATATTTATGTTATGTTTTTTTTATAATATTACATACTGGATTCTCAATGTTATCTATAAATTTAATTTTTTATATGGGATGTTTTATTCCTTACATTGTTTAAATAACTATGTATTCTTGAATGCTTAAAAATTGAGTTTCCAAATGGTTTTAAAGTATTATATTGACTTTTGAAGGACCAGTTGTGTATGATACAATCATTTTTATACTACCTTATTTTATCTGAAAAAATAGAGTGATATTAAATAAGTGTTTAAATATAGAACTTGATGAATCCTGATATATATTTGACAAAATTATTATTTTAGTATAAAAGGGATTGAGGTATTTGTGTTTCTTGAGAAACTTGGGAACATGGGTATGGAAATTAGGAAAATAACCTTTTAGGAATTGATGATACTATTCATATACTTAAATTAAACTATGATATGTGAAAGTACTTTGACATAGATGATTCTTTAATAACTATTCATTGACATAACTCACCTTAGTGGGCCTACACATAATTGGTTTTAGAAATAATAAAATTTGAGGTTCACAGTGTGTCTTGACCTTATCCACCATAGGGTATATATCATAATTCTTTTTTAAGTGATTATTTATATGGATTTCATTTAATTAATTAAATATTATAAAACTTGTCATATGTTCAATTACTTTAAAATGTTAAAATATTATTTTTCACATGTCAATTATTTTAATTATAATTCATAGATTATCTAATAATTATTTTTGATGGAATACTTGGAGATATACCATTGAGATTTTTATCCTCAGACTCTATATGGACCCAATGGGTATATGTAGACATTATTTTCACTGATTTAGCTAAAGGAAATGTACCATTTAGAGAGAGTTTATGTTCTTGATAGCTGGGATTGGGTATATAGAGGAAACATGGTGGGAGTGTTCATGTCTGGCACACGAAGATATTGGTGAATATTTTTGGTTTCATTTAGATGGGCTATTTGTTTTAGTTTAATTTACTATATCACATTATATACATAAATTATTGTTATTTTTTTATCCAATATTGAATTTTTATTTATAAATAAATTTTTCTCTTGGTTATATTTAAAGTTGTTTTTTATGTTTTAAATAATTTTCAAAATATTAAAATTTCATTTATTTTAGTGTAAGACTCCCTAATAAATTTAGAGGTCATGCTAGGTACTCTGTTAGCACTCACTTTTTTATTATTGGGTTTATTGTGAAAACATTCGAAAATTTATATCCATGATACTAAAGAACTATTTTTCTAGCCCTTGTAGATTGGGAAAACCATTTAGGCCTTTTCATTGGCTGAATCATGTACTTTATTCAATTGTATACAAGGTTTTTTCATTTACCTTTTTCATTAAATATGTATTTTGAGTGGGTGAAAAACATTCTGGTCATAATTGGGAAGACATAAGGATTATGTAATTACAAAAATATATGGATGAACAAATCAATATTCTTGTATATTCCTTATTGTATGTATATAGAGTAAAAACCTAATGATGATGTGAAATATATTGAGAAGAATATATAAGATTTTTTCATTGTAATATAATTATATATCATGGAAACAATAATAATTTATTGAATTAATGATTATAATTACGATAAATATGAGTAAATATGGATTTATCACCCACTACTAATGGAAAAAAACTTTCTTTCTTCGGTTTTTTTCATTCATTATCAATGTGTGATAAAATAATTTTTTGTTATTTTTTAAAATGTATTAAAATTACACTTTTATCTTTCAAAAATGTGAAAAAAGTATATCATTAAAAGTTTTTATGTTAATAGGAAATAAATTTATGGATTTTAAGGTTTTTAAGAAATAACTATGATTAGTTACACAATGTAGAATACTGTAAATTTTTATTAAAATGACTATCATCTAAATTTTTTTTCTTTTAAATTCTATTTATATTAGTCATGTTGGAAGCTCTCTAATAACTAAGAGGGGGATTGGATCAATGTTTATTTTATAATTAAAACATATCATTTCAAAAATAGTTATCCATCATACCGTGACTTTTTACCTATTAAGGTTCTCTCACTTAACCCTTTTATTTTTTTAATAAATTTATTTAAAATAGAATAATGAATGTATAATAAGGACAAACCATGTTTTATAAGGTTCACAACTCTTTAGGGAGTAGATAGTATTTTGAGAGGAGTATATGATACCCAATTTTCCATGGGATTAAATTATTTTCATTGTAAACTCATTTTTGAGGATAGATAACCTTGAACACTAATATAAATGATGTGTCTCTTTAGCACACTTATGAGTTATCCATATCACAATCCAAACACACGTAATGTGTAATGGTGGTTATGTATACGGAAAATATATCTTCATTAATTATACTATGATAAAACCTCCCATGTTTATTCATTTGATATTTACACTCATCATTCCAATGCTCAATTTTTAATAGAATCATATTCTATGATATATGATAGTGAAATATATATATTTAACTTATTACCTAATTTTTTGAATGAGTGTACAACATATGAAACTTCTCATTTCCTTCTTCTTATTCTTCTATATAGAGAGAGATCTATAATAATAATACACCATGTCCTCATGGATACATCACCAATATATAAAATAGACCATGTCAACATATGTATGAAACCACTTCTTTGTATTCTTTAAGTGTATAATTATTATCTAGATTCCACACACAAAACAATAGACGTGATTTTTAATTGTGATTATAATATTAAATGTTACATAGAAGGGTTAGAAACTTTTATCATCAAATAATTTATAAATTAATTAAAAATAGTATATAAATAATGCCCATCATAGTATTCCTTCCCTTATTTTATGTCAAAGAATCAGTAATTACGGAATAGGCATGTTTTCAATTTTTATAAGAATTCCATATGTATTTATTATATCTTAATATGTTAATTCATCCAAAAAAATCATAAAAGATAATAAGAGGTAACATAGACCATACATGGAATAATTTATTCCAATTATATTGATGTAATACGTCAACGATTTCCACAAGGATTTATAAATGAATTAGGTACATATAAGAAAAAAAACCTTCTTTATTGACCTAGAAGGCTATCTAAATAATTTTTTAATAGTATAATCAAAACTCAAAAAAATTTGGGAAACATTTTGTGGATAACATAAGATTTTATTCCATAATTCTACTGAAACTCATTAAAAGTCCTCTAGAAATATAGTATTAAAACAACAAAATGTACCCTTCTGTAAATAAGACATAACTCAATAAAATGCTTGAGGTGAATCAAATTGAGTTATAAATATTAATTCATTAGATATATATCTATATAAAAAATATGACCATTATTCTAACACCCCAATATTTATTGAATTTTTTTTTGAATTAATTATTTTCTTTTTTATGTTCTTTTATTTCATGCAACACTTAATTTAGCTTTTGTTATACGAAAGTAGTAAGTGTGGTTTGCATTATAAAAAACACCAAGTTAGACTTTCACTACATGAAAAAATTATTATAGCTTGTGGTACACACAAGAATATGTTTTTATTGTATTATGCGCTATTTTGAGTCCCTTCAATAGCTTGGGTAACATGCAAGGCTTAGTTTTACTAAACTATAAGATATAATTAATATTATTATAAAAATGTTATTATAGCTACTACCAAGATGTTAGAATGAAATATATAGATAATATAATATAAGTTGTAAAAATATTATTTATACACATTTATAAAATTAATCCTTTTGTTATCAATTAATAAAATTGAATTTATGAACTATTTTAAAATAAAAAATTACTTTTCTTAGAAAACTATTTTTCTATGTAAAAACACAATTTTATTTCATGGAATTAAAAAAAATATGAATAATTCTTTTAATAAAATTTATATATTATATATTCAATAACTATTTTTTATACTAATCTAATAAATTTTATCTGTATAAGATAAGAATAAATCCAATTTTATGAATAAAAAGATGTATTTTTCTAAAAGGTAATTTTATTTCCTTTTAATAGAGAACCCATTTTAAATATGATTTTTGATGATTTCATATTTTTTATTTTAAAAAATAAACCTCAATTTTTTAATTTTAATATCAAAATTTACTTTGGGTATAAATTTTGTATATTTCTAAGAAGTTTCTTTTTTTGACAAATATTGAAAAACACAAAATTTTAATTCAAAATTTCATTTTTCATGTAATTTATTTATGCATTTAAAAATGGTTTTCATTTAGTTTTAATATTTAAATATATTATTTATACAAAAATTAATCCAATTTTGGTTATTATAACCAATTTCAAAATAAAATTGGATAAAAAAACATTTCAATATTTTGAATAATTTTACTATAAAATCCGCTTTATCGTCCCGTCTGTGAGATTAAATTTAAATTAATTTCTGAAAATACTTTGATTTTAAATTGAAATAATGGATTAAATATGTTTAATCATCATAATATATGATTTCGAAAAAATTCAACTTAGTTTTTGACTGAAAATATTAGTGAAGGTGATTAAAATTAATTATAGCGATTAAGAGAAAAATTAGCTTAACAAAGGACTAAACCTTAAACATATGGGACAAAATGTCCTAGAAACTTATCCAAAATAAATTTTGAGTTCATTTTTCTACCCTCACCCAACATTTATATAATCTTTATCATTATTTGAGCCACTTTTCATGGGAAAAACATGGGTGGAATTCCCATTTCTAAAACTTACAAGAATGCCACTCCTCATCCACTATAAAATGGCACTCACCCCTCCCACTTATTCCCACTCTAATGCCATTTATAAAGGAAGTAATTTAAAAAAATATTTTATAAATATACCTAAATTCATCCTATAATCCTCCCTTTTAGATTTAATACAATCAAGGAAGCCCTTGGGTGTAAACCAAAAGGCGTTACCCAATGAAGAGGTAACATCCATCCACAAGCTCTTTTGTATCATTATAATTGTCCACCCCCTAAAGTATTTTTATTAAATTATTATATAATAACATCTATATACTCAATATAGAGACATGTTTTTATTTTAAGGGTAAAACTATACTTACATGAACTTCCATCAAATATGAAATGAACAATCCATTCTTCTACACGACAAACTACCGCCTCACAAAATGATATAGTTCATTTTTTTCCATTACCACCTCTCATGGTTGTAAATCATGAGGGAAGATTTGTTTTTGTATTAGATTTTTTATGATTTATTTATGTTTCTATAATTATTATATAACACATAAATTCACTCTTTACATTTTTTGAAAATACGACAACTTTGTTTGTGGAAGTGCGGACTACCGCCTGCTCAAAGCGATGTGATACAATAAAAATATACATAGAATGTATTAAGTAAGGTTTTAGTATAAATATATAATATATATTAAGTAATAATTCTACTGAAATTATATATATATATATATATCATTACTCTCTTTCTGTCAAAACTATAATTAAGTAAAAACAATGTTCGTGCATACGTATGACCTACCATCTCCATGAATAGTGAATTCCATTTTATATTTATACCATTTTTAGAATTTTATAAAATTTTTATACATAATATATATGATATTTATATCATTTTTTAATTTCTTGAAATAATTATATTAGGATCTAAGTAATAAGATCTTGAATAATAAGTCAAAACATGTATGAAAAACAAATCAGATATTACCCGAAGCATAATATTAACATGGAATTTTTAATAAGAGCGTAATACAAAGTCATATATGGTTTTAGATATAATACTATGGTTTTTATAGATTTATAATAAACATAAATTTATTTTATAGTAGGTTTGAACATGTTTGAAGAAATTCAAGACCTAAGGTAAGGAAATTTCATCTCACTTTTTTTTCTACGAGATACATGCCATTTTCACCACTCGATTCTTTTGTGTGGTGTATATAATTACATATAATGTGTTATATCATTACTTTAATTTATTTAATGATAAAAATTAATTTAATTTATGTTATTATTTCATTGGGATCATTATTCAAAATTTACTCAAGTGGTAAGGGTTTACTCATCTAAATTTTATTTCGGTGAGACTTATGCTCTATTCAACACTTTTTTATGTTATACATAATGGAGATGAATGAATTAGGTGATTACTATAACTAAATTTATTGGTATTCACATATCCTTTTTATTATTTTTATTTAATGGGGTTTATGGTTCAAAATATACCAAATTGGCAATGTAATGTTTTCTCAATATGCCTTCTTTGAGACACATGTCTTGGTATACACCAATATTTTTCTATGAGGTAAATATAATTAATATGAAATGTTATATCCGGAATAAAATTATTTTTTCATGATTTTATATGCTTCATGTAATGTAATTTTTTCTATTTTACTATCATTAAAAGTTACCAATGTGGTAATGGGTTACTACAACAATATCATCATTTACCCCATGAGATCTTGTTGTGTGTGAAGGTTTAATGACTTTCTTTATGTACGTAAGCCTGATTTATATGTTTGTTTCCTAATTCTTGTGATATGAATGATCCTAGAGGTCTATTGTGATTTTGGGGGAAGGGATGATCAGATATTATGTCAGCCTAGAATGGCTGAGTCTGGAGGGCTATTGTGGTTGTGAGGATAATGAGGCCCAAATGTGATGGGAGCCTGGTATAGATGTGCCTGACGGAATATTATGGTATGTGGGGTTGGAGGCCTGATTTTTGTGGTATAGTTTAAGCCTAGATTGGTGAGATTCATCTGTTTTTGTAGGTGGGTCTCGGGGAAGACATCATAGATGAAGTAATAGGATGAAGTTAGGATAAAATATTGACATGAAAGTTGGATTCTTGTTTCAATATGTTGTTTTTTTATCTCATATATTTCCCCACTGCTTGAGGAAAATGGTTCATGTCACTCTCTTTCTAAGATAGGGGAATAATCAGTGGGTATACCACATTCTTTATGTACTTATATTCTCATGGTAGGATGAGTCTATGCTCCTACTGTAGGCTGTAAAGACTCGAGGGGTAGTTCATCTAATCACCATGTTGATCTCCTTGTGTTTTGTAGCGTAGAATGGTTTTCTATAATAATTGGAAATATGGAAAGTAGTAATTTGGTTAAATAAATTAATAAATGTTTCACCCATTGGGGTTGGAGATTAATAGGATGCAATTCTGAGGTTGAAATTATGAGAAGTCGTGGGTTCAGTTTATTTATACCTAGAGGGCATGGATCTTTATTGAAATAGTTATGTGACATAATGTAAAAATTTTAATAGTTAATTAATGGTTATGAATTAAATAACATAATTTGGAACTCATGAAAAGGAATAAGATAACTTAATGTATCTTTTTAAATGGTTGTGTGCTTATAAGATATCTGGTCTTAGTAGTGGCAGCTAGGATTTCGACAGATGTTAGATGCAGTTGTGTTTTGAACTACGATATGATAATAGTGTGGTTGTGATCTATATTATATCATGTAGATTTTCTATATACTACTGTACCGTATTTTTTAGGGAAACTAACATGTTGGGGATTCTGAGCCCTGGGGGGTGTTTTCCCCAACATCCCGGTGGGAGGATGAATGGCTGACTGCCCCCTTTAGCCCCCTCTCTTCTCTTGGAAGTTACTTGTGATGGTATGCATGATAGTTAGTTTTCACCATATATTTGTGTGTAGAGGTATTTAACACCTTTTTGTTATTTCAAAAACATATATTACAGATATAGTTTCTTATGGGCTACTATAGGTATAACATGTATGGGTTGTGATGGCATGAAGAAACTTACTCAGTGTATGGGCTATAATGGCTTGAGGTATAATACCCGATGTTAGATTCACGTTATGTGGGCTGTGGTGGATCTTTGATACTACCTGTTTACTTTTGTTAATGTAATACCCCAAAATTTCATAGTAAGTTATTTTCTTTGAAGTAATTCAATAGCTTGCGCTACACGCAACACCGAGTTCGAGCGCACCACTCCCTACCAAACTAGCTGTTAAAAAAATAGTTATGAATAGTATTAACTGAATTTTAAATTTTATATACTCCATATAATTTTAGAATCCATATTATGTGTTTCTTAGACATAATATAAGAACAAATTCATTTTTTCCAATAAAATAAGTGTTTTTCAAAAATTCAATATTACCACATTTTAATGGAAAACCCTTTTTGAAACCAATATTTGACACTTTTATATATTCAATTTAATGAAATTAGATTATTCTTTATAATTGGGACATAAAAATTTATTTTGGATAAATTTTTAGTACTTTTCCGATAACTTCTATATTTTGATGAATACTGAAAATTACTAAATTTTAATTGGAAACAACTTTTTTAATCAAAATAATTTATAGGGTTAAATTATTTATTTTAATGGTTTTTAAGTATAATTATAATATATTTTTATCATTTAATACAATTTAGGTCATTATAATTAATTTCACATTTAATCTTGACATAAACACATGGCAATCTTTTGATAGTTTTTACCTTTTAAAAAACCCTCTTTTCTGTTTTGACAACGGGAAATAATTTTAAATTAATTAATTCAAATTTTATGTTTTCAATTTGGTAAAATAGAATTCATTTTTGAATTCGGAATTTCAAAATTATATTAGGGTAAATTTTTTGTATTTTTCTAAAAACAATCAATTTTTGATGAATAGTGAAATACCCTACGTTATAGTTTAAAACCGACCATTTATTTACATAATTATTTATGTTATTTAATTTTATTATGTCAAAATAGATATGTAATATCTATATAAGTTTAATATAATTCTTTTGAGTCATGTTATAATAAAATTAGATGTATAAAATTTTATTGAACTTTTTACCATCTTTTACCCACTTCCTAGGAGCGTTGGAAAATTTACATAAAACATAATTTTACCACTTATGTGTGTTGAAGTTATGAAATCTGAGAGACACGGTTAATATCAGTACGTAAAATGTGGTTCAATGATATGAAATTAATTTTTTCTGAATAGTAACTTTGGACTTTTATTTACCACAATTAAACGGAAATAGGTTAATTAAGGGTAAAAATGATATCATAATTACCCTAAAACATGTTCTAATTCTATTAGATAAGTATAATTAGTCCAAATGAAACTTTAGTAATAAAATATGAACTTTTTTGGCCCACTTGGATTAGATTAGGACATTTATTATTATTTTATTTAAAGATGAGTTAAAAGAGTTAAATTCAATGTTTAATAACTAAACAATTTTTAATATAGGGTTAAACATAATTTAAATTCAACTAAAAATATAAAATAAAGAGATAATAATATTTCCTACATAATGGTATTTTATTTATAATTTTTATACATTAAATAATTTAATTTATTTATGACACAATGATGTTGCGGTAATTACCTTATTAATGAAATATTAAAATAACTGATATTATAAAAATATAAATAAATGTAAATTGAGACTTCTGATGAATTCCACTAATTTTATAGGTTAATATGAAATGTTAAGGTTATTTTAATTAATTTTATTCTAATTAATAACGTTTTTATGGCTTTCAAAAAAATCAAATACGAAATAGTGAAAAAATTGACAAAAGTGAGTTTTTAAAACAAATATTATATTATTAATTGATATAATATTTCTAAAAATATATTTTTAGGAAAAAGTTCTTAGATAAGGTTATATATATTAATAATTATCCACATGGTGTTCTCTTGGTATGTTATAGTAATTTTATTAACCATATAATATAAAAATACCTAGAGACATGGTATTTGCTAAACTAGTTAACTAAGAGCTAAATCTAAAAGATAAGGTTAATATGTTGATCTAAACCTATCTAAAACCTGTTGGATGAGAGGTTTTAGTTCCATACCCACCTTATAATTTAAATAATTCATTTTTGAGCCATTAAAAACAGTATATTATTTTATTATAAAATAATATTTCAAGCTTTTCCTAAAGTGACCCTCACCTCTCTTATAAAAGGGAACTTCCCCTTCTCTTAATTTTACACCTCCAAAGCCATTTGTATTGGAAAAAACATGAACAAATATACTCCCAAATTTCCTCCCTTCTTCTTAGAGGCCTTTTTTGGGTCAGAAATCCATCCTATTAATCCCTTTTGATCAAATCAAAAGGAAGAACCCGAAGAAGAGGTAAATATTTCATCACCTCTTTCAAGTTGTTTTCTTCTTCCTCTTTCTATTTATTTGTTGTTTCCATTATAAAATAATAAATCCAGTATCTTTTATATACTATGATGTTATTATAAAAATGGTACAACCATATTTATTATTCTATCCACCCTATAAATGACAATGTCACCATACGTGCGTACGTACGAATTACTGTCTCCACGTCATGGTGTAGTCGGTTATTCAAACACATCATTATTTGTATGGGTATAATAATGAGTATAACTAATGTAAATAATAAATATAACATTTTAATGATTCTGTATATATGATTTACCATCAAATTACATATGATTTAACCATAAATAAAATGATATTGTCACCGGTGCGTAAGTACAGATTACTGCCTCCACGAACGCAATGAGATTCATTCTCCATCATAATCATTCAAGAATAATTTTCATTTTATGATTAAAAATAATATTTATGAACTTAATATAATTATTAATATGAATAAAATAAATCATTTCCATAACAATTATGGATTACATAACCGATTATATAAAGGAAAACAGATCAGTTAACACCTGAAACGATGATACTACTAAAATATTATTAACAAAGAAAATATTAGAGGATAATATATGATATCATATTTATGTATATAGTTATTTAGTAATTTAATAACAATGATTTAACTATTATACATGAGTTTAAAGTACCCTCAACCAAGGAAAAGTACAAGGTAAGGGGTTTCCTATCTCACTTTTAATTCCATGAGATTTCCATTGTTTTCCACCTATTTATTGCAAGTGGTGTATCATGTATTGAAATTTAATATATATTATCATGACTATATTTATATTGATTGTATTTTGTGATTCATTTGGTGGTTATTAAATTTTGTTCATATGACTTGATTGATTACAATGTGGGAAGAGATTTTCATCTCACTTCTTATTTCCGTGAGATTCAAGCTATATTGCAACTATTTCTTTTTGTGTGGTGTATGTACTTCCCATGATTGTATTATTTGTGTAATTCACATTAATTTATGGGTATTTACATATTTATTGTATGATACTTCTTTCATGTGGTGTATGTTTTGTACGTTACCAAATCGATAAGGGAATTCAAAATTTCAATTTCCACTCATTAGGCTTTAGACATACTTCATTGATTATTTTACTCCAAGATTATGTGTGGAATCACTATTTATTTTTTTTGAAGAAATTTACACTCCTCTTTATTTGGATATAAATTTGATACACATAATCACTCCATTGATAAATTCACATTCCATTGATATGAACTTTTAAGGGTAATATTAACTCAATTTCCATTCATTGAGTTAAACATCCAAGTCATTAGTTTTGTTTTTACAAGAATATGTGTGAATGTAATATGATTGATTTAAACTGAATATACAATTATATTGAGTGTATATATATATTATTCACACATAATTATTTCATTTATTTATTCTTATTCTAAGGATCTGGTCTTTATAAGTTATTTCATCTTAATTTACATTCCTTTAAGACCTCTTTGTCGTTATGCACCAATTCACTTTTATATGGTGTATATACTATTCTTTGACATATTATATCATGAATCCCTTTATTTTCATGATATTATAATGTTTTGATTAATTATATTCTTCAATTACGTGTATTCAAGCGTCTTTTATTTTTTTAGGAACTCTTTACCTAAAATAATGTGTTTAATGATTTAAAAATTTATTGATCTAATTCTTTCTCATTAATGACCATGTTTTAAAAATGGTTTTAAGGATTTGTTTCTATGGACATTAATGTTTTAAAATTAAAATTACTTTTAAAGTTTTCAAAGTGTTATGGGACACTTTGATCAAAAAAATATATTTTAAACAAATTTTGATAAATAATTAGACTTTTAAATGTTTTTAAGGAAAAGTGGGATATTTATCTCAAATAGTTTTGATGATTATTTTAATCTATGTCAATATAATTCATTATTCTTGATTGAGGTTAATTTATTATAATACAATCTTCCATATTGTATTTAATGAGTTATGTTTTACTTTGGATGTGCTATTTTTATACCATTCATGGTTTGTGGTTAAAATATTGACATTTCATATGCTAGTTTTAATACGAATGTTTATATTATGTTTCAACATTTTCGCATGAGGAATGCATTGAACTTAGTAAGTGATGAGTGGAGCCTACTATATCTCCTCAATGCATCGGTAGGTCTCTTAAGGCTAACTAGTGTGTCGGTACAAGGCCTTGAAAAAAATATTATTTGTAGTATTGGAACAAGGCCTTGACTATGTGGTAATGAAGTCTGGCATTATGCATTACATCATTATAAAAGTGGCTATTGATATTGAATGTGATTATTCGACTAGTAGAATATCCATGTGAAAAAGTAAATGGAATTATTTGATTTTATCTTTTCCATATTATGCTGATGTTTAAGTTTAAAAGGATTTTGTTTTATTATTATACATTTCATTAAATGTTTATGCTTATTTATGAAAGTTTCCGCTATATTCTTATCCTTACTGATAATATATGCTAAAAAATTTCAATGTTTTATTTTTCCCAGGATGTGAAGAAGTATTTTATGGTTGGCCTACAGGGATAGGCTAAGGATATAAGTCTGTTTAAAAAGGGGACAAAATGTTGTTGATGATTTTATTTCATGATGTAATGTAAAACTTATGAGTGTATCTAGTACATCCATGTTTACTAAAATGATCGATCTTTCGGGACATGATTACATGTATCATGCCAATGTTATGTAATAATTCTCTGACTCTATGGTAACTAGGGTCTGGGAGTTACAGGTAATGTGGAAGTAGTGGTGTGTTGCATGAGTTTCATGTTTTGGTGCTTCACCTAGTTGTATGTGGGAAAGCCTTTTAGGATAGAGATTCTCAAGACATGCAATATTGGGGGAAGAGCGACAAACCAGTGGGGAAGAGGTAGCGGGGTATCCTTGATATTCTTTGTTATATTATATGATCTTGTATGGAATCTTAGTGAGAGTATCCATGGGTAGGTTGGAAACTTAGTATACATTTTTAGCGGAAAATTGAGTTTCAATTGTTGTTCACTATGCTTTATCATGATTTATTTACTTTTTGCATGAGAGGATCTTGGGAGGATCCTACTAAGTATACAGTTATACCCACCCCATGTATATATAAACTATTTTTTGGTCAGTTTTAGTTGTTTGGAGATTAGGTTATTTACTACTAGCTTGTTTTCGTATGAGCTATTTTGGATTCATGGTCCCTGACATCTTTACTTTCATTTTGTACTTATAGTTTTCCATTTCAGTTGTAGAATTTTTCCAAGACATTAAATTTGGGTTCTTGTATTTTTTATATTATATTCTAAGAAAGAGTTGGTCGGTGTTTTTCTTATCTCCCTATTCCGCATGTTTTTCACTTATATGGTAATTCCTCCCATCTTCATGTCTGTTATACCCTCGATGCTAGTCACCAACCTGAGGCATATAGGAGGCGGGGCTCGGGGGTCACACTCTCTCTTCTATAATTTCTAGCATATAAGGGTTTCACTTTATGGGGAGGGGGTCATGACATAGTGGTATTTGAGGCATGTTTGAGGTATAATATGGGGATTGGAGTTGGGCACAAGTGAGGTTTCATGGGTTGGTAGGGAAATGGTGTCAGCTAAGTTTATCAAGCACTATAAATAAGAGAGATCGGTTGAGAAACAGGTATTTAGGGATCTCTATGATCTAATGCAAAAAACATTAAGCATTCAATGGCTACTAAATGTGGTGATACTAGTTACAGGGTAGAGACCTAATAAGGACTCTTGCTTCATTCTTCCTTCTTCTTGTGTTTTAAAGGATGGACCTTGAGAAAAGTTAACTTAAAATGAATAAAATAAAACAATTAATTAATGTTAAAGTATTCAAAATTCCTTATTTTGGAGCTATAACTATTTTTTATTTTCTAGATATAGTTCCAGGATGATGTCTTCATTAGTTTTGTGGAAAGTTTGGTAAGCATGATGCGCTAGTAGATTTCCACAGGGTTGAGGTTAACGATGATGACACTTAGAGGAGGGAACTCCAAAAGTTTCAGTTCTATATTCTATATAGTTATGAGGGATCTATTTAAGATGTAGTCATATAAGGCTAGTTAGTGAAGGTTGAGATAGACTTTAGCTCGATAATTTCTCAAAAAAATAAATGGGTAAAATCAGCTATGGCGATTCTCCATGGGGCAGTGAGGTAGTCGTTTTTCTTGTTCCATAGAGATCGTGAGGTGTTAACAGTTCCATGGGAGGAGTTATGAGACAAGTTTAGAGTTTATTTTCATTCTTTATTTATGACGAAGTCCTCTCTCTATGAGGTACTTACCCTTAAATAAGGGATCTCTAGTTTGTGAGCTTGGAATTAGTTTTAGTATCCATTTGCGATATGCCTCAAACATATTTCCATATGAGGAGGCTAGAGTGAAGAATTTCAAAGAGTCTTTGCCTCCAAATATGTAGTGTCATTTCACCCCATTTATACTGAAGGTATATCTTGAGATGTTGGTGAGACTATAGGTTATTTAGGGGATGTTAGACAGAACAATATCATTATGAGAGGGGAGTCATTAAAATACCTCATGAAGTTGAACTAGGGTATTGGGTTCCCAGTTTTCAGGACATAAGAGATTTTGATCAACTGAGTATAGGTCCAAGCCCTCAATGTCTCATTTTTTAGAGGTGGATGACTCTAAAAACTATTACAAGGGATCAAACATATTTTTTTATTATGGATGATGATGTTATCAGCGGTGATAGTGGCCATCATTTTTGAGAAGTCAGAATATACCAGGAGTTCCACTTCTGGCTCCTCCATTAAGGTAGTTCAAGCTAAGCTAGAATTAGTAGGTTGAATCAATTTTAAATTAGTAGAGAGTATATGGGGAAGGTAGAGGATATCCTTGGGAAGCTCCCAATATTGATAGGGAAGAGAATGGCCATAGAGGTTTTCGTCAACATGTTCATAGTTACTATGGACCAGGCCGTGGTAATATTCATGCTCTAGCATTGCTAGCGCTAGGTAAACCAAAAATTGTTGGAGGTATTTTTTTCTTGTTTTCTACTTGGGTGTATGTCTTGTTTGATCTAGGATCAATGCACTCATTCATATCTCCTTCCATTTTCTATGATTTTAGACTTGTGGTAGAGAGTATTATGGTTCCCTTGGAGTTTACTATGCTAGTTTAAGGTCATGATGATTTGTTTGAGTTATGTAGAAACCGTGATCAAGTGTTGGGGTAGCACTACTATTTGGGAGATTTTTTGGGTTTATAGATAAATCCATATGATGTAATTCTTAGCATGGAATGGTTGTATTGGGTGTAAGCTATCATGGATTGATTCACGATGAAGGTTGTGTTATCCGATGCTTGTGGAGATCCATCCGTGTTTTTTTGAAAGAAGGACCCTTAGATGAGTCAGAGGCATGTTCCATCCCTATCATCCTATATTGATAAGATGATGCTGAGTTCATTGGATTTTTAGTCATGATTGTTTCCTAGGGTTGTTGAAGAGTACCATAATGTCTTTTTGGAGTAGGTTGTAGCATTACGCCCCTCTATGAGAGATCAAGTTCTGGATCGAGCTACATTCATGCGTGTCTCATATCACGATGTCTCTGTATAGGATAATTCTTTCGATGTTTTGGGAATTGTGTACACAGATCAATGGTTAGTTGAAGTGAAATTTTGTTCCATTAATTGTGTCACCATAAGATAGAACAATTCTTTTTTGAAGAAGGATAATGGAAGATTGAGGTTGTGTCTCGATTATCATCACATGAACCATGTGATAGTGAAGAACTAATATTCTCTTCTGCAGATTGAAAATTTGTTTGATCAAATGAAGGGTGATTGTTGGTTCTAAAAATTAAATTTTCATTAAGGGTATCATTAGATGTATATAAAGAATGTGGATATCATGAAGACCTCTTTACATTATCACCATGGGAATTAAAAGTTTGTTGTGATGACGTTCAATGTGAAAAATTCTCTAGATATGTTCAGGGTGTTGATTGACATTATGTTTTGTGAGACCTTGGAATAGTTCATGGTGGTGTTCCTTGATGAAATACTTGTGTAATCCATGTCTAATAAGGATCATAAAGAAAATATGTATGTCATATTTGTAGTTATTCGCTATGAGAAGTTGTTTTGAAAGTTATCAAAGTGTGAGTTTTGGGCATGAGAAGTCCACTTATTGGGGAATTTTATATCCTTGTAGGGATTAGCTATAGATTTATTGAATATAGAAGAAGTTTTGTCTTAGGAAGATCCCAATATAGCGGTGGAGGTGTGAAGTTTGTTGGCCTTGCAAGAATTACATGAGGTTCATAGCTGATTTATCTTAGGTGTCAATACTTTTAATAACATTGAATCAAAAGGATCAGGTTTTCTTGGGGACTAATCAGTGTTAGATAGCTTTTTAGTATATGAAGGAAAAGTTAGTCAGTGCTCAAATTATTTTTCTTCCAACAGAAGGAGTTCAATTAAAGGTTTTCTATAGTGCTTCACATCTTGTGTTAGTTTGTGTTCTGATTCACCAGAGATCAACTATTTCTTATGGGTCTTGAAAGTTACATCCCATTTAACATAACTATTCCACCCAAAATATTTAGTTAGTAGTTGTGGTGTTTTCCCAGATGTTTGGGGGACATTACCTCATCAAAAATCATTTTTTGGTATTCAATAATAATAAAATAATGAGGTATGTTTTCTCCTAGCATGACATGAACCCGCATTTGCATCGGTGGATGGAGTTATTACAGGATTGAAACATTGAGATTTATTATACACCTTAAAAGGGGAATTTTCTAGCTGATGTGTTGAGAAAGAATTCACATAGTGATGTAGTATGTGAATCTGGTGATTCTTAGATGGTGATGGAAGAATATTCAATATCCCATTAAGATATGGGAGATGTTGGGGGAAGAGGTTGTCTTTTCCGATTGATGATAAAGTCATCTCCGGTGTAGATGGTGGAGGAATCCAAATTGGGGGATCTTGAGGTGGAGGTCTAGAGATACCGAGTTGTTTATGGTGAAACCCATAAAGGTTGGTCTGAGGATGAAAAACATCATGTTTTCTTTCAGGGTATGTTTGTGTTATATTGATGCTGTGTGAGATTGTTCTTAGATAGTTACACTATTTTCCCTTAGCCGTACATCCTAAAATGATAATGATGTACTAATCTTTAGGGAGTCAATTGTTGTGGCATAGGTTGATGCATGCAGTTTCATAGTTTGTGTATCAATGTTTGGATTTCCAGAAGGTGAAGTTCAGGCATTGTGTCCCTGACGGTTTTCTTCAACCATTAGATGTACCTCAGTGGATGTGAGAGGATATATCTAGGGTTTTTTACCGGTTTACCTCATGCTTAGTGAGGCTATACGGCTATATGGGTGGTAGTGGATCATTTGACAAAATAAACCCACTTTATAGAGATTAAGGAGTCAATCTCAGTGGAGTTTTTATCGAGGAAATATCAAGAGGTGGCGGTGAGACTCCATGGAGTCCCAAGGGTGATAATTTCCAATCTAGTTCCTCATTTTACCTCCAGAGTGAGGAGAGGTCTCCAAAATGCTTTTCATTCTCAACTATTCCATAGAAAAAAAAATTATCCATATATGGATGGTCAGATAGAGAAGGCCATCCATAATCTTGAAGATATGTTGCACTCATGTGTCCTAGATTGTAGAGGTTGATGGATGAGACAAATTCCCTGGGTAGTGTTATCTTACAAAAATATTTTTTCAATACACATCTGTATGGATCTGTTTGAAGACTCTAATGTCTAACTATGCCTTTCTACCCTATTCTAGACTGGGGTTATAGAGTCAACAATTCTCATACTAGAACTGGTATAAAATACAATAGATATGGTTTAGGTGATTCAAAATATGATGAAGGTAGTACAAGATCATCATAAATCATATGAAAATCATAGTAGGAGACCTATGGAGTTCAATATTGGGGATCATGTATTCCTAAAGCTGACTCCCCATCATGGGCAGTGGAGGTTTGGTAATGGGGGTAGGTTTTCTCCCCAGTTTGTTGGGCCTTTTGAGGTGTTAACTCACATTAGACCCACAAAGTATTATATATCACTTCCTCCATATATGATCCTAATACATGATGTTTTTCAAATGTTACATCTCCATCGTTATCTTTATAATGAATATCATTTCATCAATTGGGATGAGATATATGTTGATGATGATGCAACCATCAAGGAGTGACATGTAGAGATCTAGGAACACCGGGAGAAGGTGTATTTTTAGTGTGAGATCCCCTTGGTTTGTATCTTATGGTATCATAGTGGTTTTGAAGAGAGTACCTAGGAACACAAGTCATAGATACGTGATCAGTAACCGAAGTTATTTGATGATTATCCATTCTCTTGTGACATTTTTCTTTTGGTGGGTTTAGACCTTTACTATTTATGAGATGGATTTCAATTAGATCTTGTTATAGATTGATATATTTTGAAAGGTATCTTCCCTAGAATAGTGTTTTAATGTTTTTTGTGGTTAGTTCAAGGTTTCACATTTTTCCTTTAATGAAGCGGTTGACCACCTCTTGTGGCAAGAGCCTTGAGAGGTATCTCAGGGGGGTGGATTTTCAGATGACCCCTTTTTTGTTTTCTCTACGGGATGGTTTTGAATTAACGAGGATGATATTTCTTTGAGAGTTATCTAATTTAACGGACCATATACACATGGATTGACCCTTTTCATGTTTTTGAAGACCGAGGTGCTCAGAGGAGGGTTGGAGGATGTACGGAGGGACTCAGATTCTCAATCTGGAAGTCAAGAAGGATTTCATATTGTAAAATGTTACAAGAAATGAAAATGGCATTCACTATTGTTAATATTTATGTGTTTAAAAAAATAAATAAAATGAATAGGTAATAGTTTTTTCAATGGAAACCAACCTAGAGGCATTACATAATGTTAAAGAGGATTACTCATCGTGAAATCCCCCATTGTTGCATGTTTTAAAACATTTTCCCAGCAACTCAGTTTGTCAAAACCAATAGCTACACTAGTTATCTCTCAACTCTAGGTGATGAGGTGACCCCACATTGATGTTTTGGGGTTCCTTCATCAAGGATTGATTCTTAGATTCCATCCTTCAATCCATAGCAATCCATCTTCGATCAAAGGTGCATTTTTCCTCCGTTCATTCAATTTGTCCCAGTTTTATCTCTTTTCCATCTTTTTCTTATTTACATGTGATGAAAGATGATAACCCATGGTTGTAATGGGGTTTCTATTTGTTTTTGTTGGTGAGGTGGTGTCGTGGAATCCTTAGATGGATGCATATCTTATGGGAGGGGTGATTGGAGATCCCTTGTGTGGTATGTTTTCTGGTGAATAATGTCAATTAACTTTTAAGTCATGAGATTCATTTATTCTCTATTTATTTATTTGAATTACTATAGTTATCTTGATTTATACCCTTATATAACAATGAAATTAACCTAATTAAATACTTGAAATGGATTAAAAAATTGGTATCGGTTGTATAGTGACGTTTTTTCTTTCTACAATGATAACAATTTGCCTATTGGTTTTCTTGATAGCCAGATATATATTAATTTCTAGGTTTATCATGTTTTTATTGATGGAAATTGGTAAATAACAATGAGATAGAATTAATTTATAATTAATTGGATAATAGAATTTAAAGGACACGTTTAATGAATCTGGTTGTTGTTATTAAAATTTGATGATAATCAAGTTGATGAAAATATATATATTTAATTGAATTGGTTAATGAACAGTAATAATGTTGATTATTATTGATAATATAATTAAATTCATGTTAAATTAACTATTTAATTATTTTTGATAGCTTGAGATAGCTTGTTTCTTAGTTTTCCTTATACTAGGATCTTTTGAATAATGAATCAATTAATTCATTATGTAATATGAACCAATTATGTTATAAAATATAATTCATTTAAAGGGACTCAATTTCCTGCTTTTAGGTAAAGGAAAAGTGCCTTATTATTTGGAGCTATGAGAGATCGTTGTGTGTGAAGGATGAATTACTTTATTTAGAGCTAAGAGCTTGGTTGCTATGTTTGTGCCTAGCTACTTGTGATATGTATAAGCATGGAGGGATATTGTGGTTGTGGGGGAAGGGAGGCCCAAATATGGTGTGAGCCTAGGATGGCTGAGCCTAGAGGTCTGTTGTGGTTGTGGGGGAATGGAGGCCTATATGTGATGTGAGCCCGGGAGGGCTAAGATTAGAGGGGTGTTGTGGTATGTGGGGTTTGGAGGCCCAGTTTTTGTGACAGTAGTTGATGCCTAGAGTGGCGAGATGAATTGGTTTTTTCAGGTTGTTGTTGGAGAGGATATTGGAGATGACAGAATGGGTTGATGCTGGGCTTACCCATTGATATGAAAATTTGATGCTTGTTTGAAAATATTGTTTGTTTATCTTCTATCCTTTCCCTATTTCTAGAGGTAGATGGTTTGGGTTTCTTTCCCTCAAAGAGATATGAAGACTCACAAGGTATTCCATGTGATTCCCATGTTTATCTTATCATTGTGTAATGAGTCTATTCTCTTAATATATGTGGTGAAGAATCAATGGGTAGTTCATCTATTCACTATGTTGAGCCGCTTGTGTTTGGTAACATAGAATATTTTTCTAGAATACCTGGAAATACAGAAAGTAGTAATATAGTTAAATAAATTAATAAATGTTTAACCAATTGGGGTTGGAGCTTGTTGGGATGAAATACTGAGGTTTAAATTATGATAAGAAGTGGACTTGGTTTTCTTATGCCTAAAGGGCATATATATTTATTGAAATACTAGTGTGATGTAATGTGTTTATGATAATTGTTTATTAATGGTTAAGAATTAATTAACGTAAATTGAAAATGATTAAAAGTAATAAATAACATGATGTAGCTCATTAAATGGTTGTGTACTTATAGGATATATAGTCTTAGTAATGGATGTCAGGAGTCTGAGAGATGTTAGCTGCAGTTGTGTCTAAGACTAGGATATTCTCATAGTGTTGTTATGATTAATATTATATCATTTTTTTGATCCTATAATTTATTCCACCCTATCATCTAGGGAAACTGACACCCTGGGGACTCTGATCCCTAGGGTGTGTTTTCCCAACATCCTAGTGGGAGGATGGATGGATGACTACCCCATTTGGCCCAACTCTCTTCTCTTGGTAGTTACTTTTACTGGAATGAATAATTATAAGTGTTCCCCATATGTGTGTAGAGAGTTGTAATGGATTTTTTTTATTTCACACACATATATTTAGAATATAGTTTCTAAAGGTCTACTATAGGTATATCGTGTATGGGTTGTGAGGGTTTTCATATCATAACTCGATGAATGGGCTATAATGGGGCTTGATGTATAATATATAATGTGTGATACATGTTATGTTGTATTTGGTGGCTACAAGAAACTACTTGGTTACATTTGATTATATGGACATGGTGATGGGTTGCATGAGGTGCATGTTTTAGTGCTTCACCCAGGTGTCTGTGGGCTAGCCTTTTTAGAGAGGGATGCTCAGGACGTGCGATGTTGGGGTAGAGGAAAAAACTAGTGAGGAATAAGTATTGGGGTACCATTTATAATCTTTATTATATAATATAGGTTTGTATTTGATATGTGGTGAGATTATATATGGTGAGGTTGGGAACTTAGTATATCTATTTAGTAGATGAGTTAGTTTCACTTGTTGTTCAGAATTATTTAGTATGCTTTCTTTACCTTTTTCAAGATAGTCTTCAGGGAGGATTATAATAATTATATGGTATACTCACCATACATATATATAAACGATTTTCAGGTTAGTTGGAGTAGGTTTGAGATCAATATGGTTACTAATATTTTGTGGTCTTAGGAGCTATTTAGGCTTCGTGGTCACTGTCATCTTTACTATCTTTTGGTACTTTTAGTCTTCCCTTTCAGTTGTGGTAGTTATTTCCTGAAATTACATTTGTGTTCTTTTATTTTATTTTATATTTTATTCTGATAAGTAGTTGGTTGGTGTCTATATTATCTCTATCTTCAGAATGTGTTTCAATCAGAGGTTAATGACTTCTATCTACGTGTTTTTTATACAGTCGATGCTAGTCACTAACCCGAGGGGAAGATCTTCGTGGGAACCATTGAAGTTATTTCACAATGTTATATTTTTTTTCTAAGTATCCAAAGACACTAAACTATTATGATCTTCGTGAATATACTTTTATAATGTGCTGAATATTCATCTAAAATGATGTATTGTCCATGTTTGTTAGCCTCAGTGTGCTAGAATTGGTTTCAAAGGAATGGATCAGTCAACCTCTGGAAACTAGGATGAGAAAACAGTAGTGGTATCCCTAGGGATATTTCTAAGGATATTCTTAGGTATTTCTAAATGGATAAACCTAAGGTATCATAAATTTAAAAGTAGGTGTCTTGATTTAGGCATCCTATAATTATTTTTCAGGATTTTTTTATTTTTATTATATGATACGCTTTACTCACACAATGCTTTCTAGTATTCGTCAACAGTGGAAACTAGAATGAACAGGGTTAACATCAAATGTTTCAGTTTTTTAAATTATTGGAATTATGAAAATAGATGCTCTGATTGAAAATATTTTTAAGAGAATCAGGAATTTGGTTTGAGTATTGGTTATACTACTGAATATAAACAGACTGCAAATGACATGTGAAAGATATGTGATGTTCTAACTGTATTGATTACATTAAACATAATAAGTATAATTAGATTGAGGTTAATGAACCTTAATACAAGATTCATATTTCATATTCTAGGAAATATGTATTAAGGAATATAGTGCTGAAGCCCGAGTAATGGTTTAAGAATAAAATTGCATGATTGAAGTGTATATGTTTTGGAATTCTAAGATTATGTTATATGAATCATAAAGTATATATGGATTGTTTTTATATCTTTTTCTTTAAAAATTTTCATGAATGTATTAAATGATATTGATGACCTAGAAAATTTATTTAATGTAAAGTTTACATTAAAGGAAGGTAACCCCTAATATGCTTTTGAGTTCGAGAAAATGTTATTTTATATGGATAAAGAGACGATGATATGGAAACAGTTAATTGGTTAGTATTTATGACCTCATAATTGTAAAATATTTTTTTGAAAAAGTGGTTAATCCTGTCATGGATGAATTTCAAAAATTTTATATTTGAGTAATATATCCAATAATCTTTTGAAATAGAAATAATGAATGTTTTCACTAAGTATTTATGGTAAATCAGGTCATTACCATGTTTCAAGAGAATACTTGATTTAGGTATTCACATGTTTGGAATGTGAAAACCTAGAGATACATTATGATATTTGGGGGATCAATGATGATGTTTATTTAGTGACATTATTTATAATGTTTTTGTACTTTCATCTTTAGAAAGGGTTATATGGTTAACCATTTATGGAAATGTTAATGTTAAAATTTGGACGGGGTTTTAGAGATTAAAGTATTATCTCACCATATGAGGATTTATACATATTGTATAACTTATGCTATCCATTTTCTTGATAAATAAAGATATAATGTCCTATCATTTTATTTATGGATATCATGACCTACTAACACTTTAGGAATGAAAAAATAACCTATATTTCTTATAATAAAAGAGGAAGTGGAAATTTATTAATGGTGAAACAAATGGTGAGATTACAATGAAATCATGTAAGAATATATTCTTATAAAATTTATTATACATTAATAAAAGAAAATTTAAATATTTTTTTTTCATATTATCATAATTTTTGATAATATCAATGACCTCTTTCATGCTTCTTTGATTTATGGTTCTTTGATAGTAAAATTTCTCTGGATCACAATCTTTCTTGTGATTAGTGATCTTTATCAGTCACTATGATTATTTACACTTTTATTACATGTCCATGTTTTAACATACCACCTATGTTATCCTATGTGGGTACACAATTATTTGTTAATTTGGGTAAACATTATGTTACCAACTTTCCTTTTTTTAAATGATACTTTAGTATTCATTTTTACCATGAGGATTTCTATGAATGAAACTTTAAAGTATTAAATTTGATAACATAGATGAATTTTTTAGGTGAAATTAATTTTATGGGGGGTATATGTAACATCCTAATACATTGTGAATTATTATTTTTCAAATTAATTTAATCTTTTTTGTATTTTTCTATTTTTCACAACACTAAATTTATCTTTTGTTATATAAAATCCATATTATGGATTGCATTATCCCCACACCGTGTCAATATTGTGCTACACGCAAAACATAGATTATGTTGTAGTGTATGAAATACTATGTTTGGATTGTATTATTCAAAATACCAAGTCCCTTTGATATCATGTGTTACTATCAAGGCTGTTTTTTACTGAACTACAAGATACGATTAATATAATTTAAAAAAATATTATTATAGATACCACCTAGTAGTTAGAATGGAATTTACAAATAATATTCTCTAAATTTTAAAGATTTTATTTAAAAGTGTTTATAAAATGAATACTTAGGTTATCGGTTATTAAATTTTAATCTAATAACTGTTTGAAAATAGATAAATTACATTTGTAAGAAAACTATTTTTGTATGTACAAACATAATTTTATCTCAATAAATTAAATAAAAAACTTTTTATTATTTTTTTAAATAAAATTTATATATTATATATTCATTATATATTTTTTATACTCATGAAATATATTTTATAGGTATAATATAAGAATAAATTCAATTTTATAAATAAAAGGATGTATTTCTTAAAAATGTAATTTTGCCTCATTTTAATAGTGAACCCGTTTTAAATGTTATTATGCAAAATTAATAATTTATATTTTTAAAAATAATCATTATTTTTGAAATTTTAATATCAAAATTTACTTTGACTAAATTTTTGGTATTTTTCTGAGAAGTTTCATTTTTAATGAATTATGAAAAAGACTGAATTTTAATTCAAAACCGCTTCTTCATCTAAGTTATTAATATAGTTAAATTATGTTTTAATTTTTCTAAAGTTTCATTAGATAAATTATACATCAATTAATCCAATTTATGTCATTATAACCAATTTCATATTGATATTGTAAATAAAAACATTTCAAATTTTTAACATTTTTACTTTTAAAACACGCACATTGTCCCATTAGTGGGATTAAATTTAAATTAGTTTCTTTCACTTATGTGATTAGAATTCAGAAAAAAAGATCCAATATTTTTAATAATCATTATTTATTGTTTATGATAATTTCAAATTAGTTTGTGACAAAAATATCAGTGAATACGATTAAAATTAATTACAGCGATTAAAAGAAAAATTAGCTAAACAAATGACTAAAAATTTAACTTAAGGTGAAAATTGACCAAGATACTTATGAAATATCCATTTTTTATTTATATTTATAACATATAAAAAAATGTATTTTATTTTTACTATTATTAGATCCCCATAAAATGGGAAAAGGGTGGGTGTAAATCCCTTTTTCAGAAAATTACAAGAATGACACTGTTCATCCATTATAAAATCGAACTCACCCCTCATACTTTTTCACACTTATAAATACATTTTTCTTGGACAAAATATTCCAAAGTAACCTCCCCAAATCCAAAAATTAATCATAGAAACCTCCCTTTAGGAATAAATCCAATCAATGAACCACTTCGGCGAAAACCGAAACGAGTTTCCCAAAGAAGAGGTAACATCCTTCCACATTCTCTTTTGTTTTAGTTTCATTCACCACCCCTAAAATATTATTATTCCATGATTATATAATAAAATAATTATCATAAATATACTCATATTTTTTTATAATTAGTTTTATAACTACACTTACACACACTTCAATGTAATATTTAACAAACATTCCTTTCTTGTGTATGATGAAATACGACCTCATAAAACTATGTTGTTCATTTTTCCTTTACAACCTATCATGGTTGATTATTATGATGTAAACAATGTTTTAATATGATATATCTTTTTTTATGATGTATTTATTATTATATAATTTTTATATAATACATACTTTCATGATTTACATTTTGCGTAAATATGATAACTTCGTTTGTGGAAATGTAGACTACCGCCTCCACAAAACGATGTGATTGATTCAAAATATACATGGAATGTATTAAGGATGTGTTTATAAAAAAATATGAAATATATTACATAATAACGATACTATAAATATTATTATTGTTATTATATATATATTTTTTTTACATTCATTTTTTCAAAACGATTATTAAATAGAAACAATGTTCATGCGTACGTACGACCTACCATCTCCCTAAAAAGGTATTCCAATTCATATTTATATCAATTATAGATTATTATAAATATTTATTTACGGAATATATATAAAATTTATATAATTTTTTACATTCTTGAAATAATTAAATCATTATCTAAGTAAGAGGATCAAGAATAATAAGGAAAAACATGTAAGAAAAATGCGGATATTACCTGAAGAGTAACTGTAACATGGAATTTTTTATAAGAGGGTAATATAAAGTATTATATGGTATAATATATAATAATATTTTTATTTAGAATATATATAGAAAAATTACGAGTATAATACATGATATTTGAATGTTTACGTATAATGTCAACAAATAAGGCAATGGAATTTCATAATTTTTTTTTCATGAGATTTATTCCATATTCAACACACGGTTATTTTATGTGGTGTATATAATGAAATATGAAATTTTATATAATTAATTAATTTATTTAATGATATTAAAATATTTAATTTATGTTATTATTTATTTTGGATCATGATTACAAAATTATTCAAGAAATAAGGGTTTTCTCATCTCACTTTTACTTCTGTGAGACTTATCCTTTATTCACCCCCTATTTCTATTTTTTGGTGTATATAATAGCCATAAATGTATTATTTGACTAATATAATTCAATATATGGTGTTAAAATATACGTTTTATTATATATATTTCATGGGGTTTATGGTTCAAAAGTTACAAAATTTTTAATGTAATTTTGTCTCAATTTTATTTTTTTAAGAAACATGCCATGTCATGCATCTATATTTTTTATGAGGTCCATAAACTACCTTTGACATGTTATATCATGAATATAATTATTTCAATGATATTTTAAACTTAATTTAATTTATTTATTTCCATTTTATTATAATTCAATGTTACCAAAGAGGTAACTATTTATTGCAACAATCTCATCGTTTAATGAGATTTTTTATGATTATTCTTGCATAGATGAAATCTTATGATCAATATCTCAAGTAATATCATGAATTTTATTAACCTATATTTATTAATTTTATATAAATATAATGTTTTAATATTTCATATTTTTTGTACTTAATATAATTAATATTGTTTTTAATGAAAATATGACATTATTTCTCCTTTCATTGGAAATCTATGTTCTTTCAAAAGCTAGTTTTCTAAAACAAATTCAATAATATTTTACTATTTTACTATTATGTTTAATGTAAATTGTTACCATGTCTTTATTTTTTAAAAATATATTTTTATAATTACTCTTATTTTCATTTTCTGTTCAAGACACTTTTCTAAAGTTGTAAGGTGAATATGGAATGTTTGGCATGTACAAACTTACCCTCCCTCATGACTGTCATTTACTTGAAGCATAATTTTTAAGTTTATATGATTATTTTTAAAGATATATTTTTCCTAATACTCTAGATTTTTTTTTTGATTTTAATGTTTTGAAACAAAATTATGTTTAAAAAGTATTTTAAAGTATTTTCAAAGCTTACTTTATATGTCTTCAATAGAATATTTTCTTAGAAAAATATTTGAACGATTTCAAGATTTCATTAATAGTATTAAAATCCATTTTATAAAAAATGTTATCCAGAACTATTTCAAGACATATTTCTAAATTTTCCAATTATTTTCAATGAAAAATGTTTTCAAAAGTTTTTCACGTTTTGTTTATTTCTTTTCAATGTTTTTTCAAATAAAATGGTTTTCAAAATATTTTCAATCTTCATTTATATGTTTTCAAAGATATTTTAAAAGAAAATGGATTTAAAAATTCATTATTTTCTAGAAATATATTTCTTAAAATAGGAAAATATATTTTCCTCATGAAAGTTTTTAAATAAAATTTTAAATCCTTATTTATATGAGAAATTTTTTTTGATATGGTTTTACGAAATAATTTTTTAGAAAAACTGATCATTTATTTATGAAATGTTCCAAGTGATATTTCAATATACTTCGTCATATAATATGGAATATTTTAGTATAGTTTAATCTTGTTGGGGATATGATCCCAGAATACCATTCATATTCTTTATTGAATGGTTTATGTTTTTATGACATGATTTTTATGATGCATATTTCTCTTTTCTGAGTTGTATGCTTTTTGAACCCACTTATTTTCATGGGTTGTAATTTGATGATATGACTATGAATCCAATTTATTTTACATAGGTTATGATGTGAGGAAATCATAATGATACACATTTCATTTCATGGGTTATGATTTTATTTTTATAAACCCATCTCTTTTAATGGGTCATGATATGGGGAATGTTTTTTTATATAGTGGCACTTGCAGGTATGATTTAATTATGTGATGGGTGGGACCTATATCATCATAAAATAAATTGGGTAAAGATAAATGTTTTATAAACTAAATATGGTGAACAATAGGGCATTCCATGCCGAAAAAACGGTATATTAAGCTAGAAACAAGGGGGTACACGAGAGTGAATCCTAAGCCCCAAAAAAGTGGGAATCCTAAGCCCCAAACATGAGGAAATCTTAAGAATAAAAAAGAGGGTTCATGTAAGGGAATCCCAATACCAAAATAAAAGGTTACAAGGGAGGTAATATTTATCCCAAAACAAGTGGGTACATGGGAGAGGATCCAAATCCAGAAATAAGAGTCAATATGGGTAGAAATCCTTCACCTGAAACAAGAGGGTACATGGGAGGGAATCCTAAGTGATAAGCTAGTACATTAGTGATTATTCCGATACTAACAAGCTATTAAGGACTTTCTAGGTGGCCTTGAAATTATATTTTATATACTTATGATTCTACCACATGTTCTATGTCTAATTTCTATATTATTCTTTAATAAATTATTCTCTTGATTCCCTTATGATTCATTTCTTATGAATAACCAATATTTATTCCAAGATTAATATTTTTGATAATTGATATACAGGGTATGATATTCTAATGTTATGATCACATTCTAATACCCTTATTTTCATTTTTATGCCTATATATCTCCCTTGTTTACCCTTAATAAGTATCAGATCTCAACCATTTTCTTTTGTTTCATTTCCCCAGGTTTTGAAGAATGGTTTTAATTAGAAGTACTAAAGGGGGGATATGTGTGGAAGAATTGAATATATTTCACCATGTTATAATATTTTGTACTAATTTTCCAAAGACAATAAACTATTACAGTCTTTGGAATATACTTTTGTAATGTGCTGAATATTTATCTAAAATTATGTAATATCAATGTATTTTATTTCTAGGTTACTATAATTTTTCACCTTTATTATAAATTTTATAACCATTCATTCCAATTTAATGAAATCCACTACCTTGTAATGTTTGATCCCTTAAAATTTTATTTGGAATTTTGAATCTAAAAATTATAAATATTTCTCTATTTTACCTCATATGTAACTTTTAAAATTAGTATTCATCAAAGTAATGTTATAAGTATTAATAAAAACATATTATTATATTCAGTTATTATAATTCATATTGCGCTTATTCCATCCTCATAACTACATTTGGATGGTCAAATTTTACTTAATTGATGTAAATTATGCACACCTGGTTTATTGAAATCATGTTCTTTTAATGTATCACAATATAAAAATATTATTTAAAAATTATCACTTACTAATACTTCCAAGGTCCATTTCCAATATCATGTTGTGTGAAATCCCAATGATGTGATTCATAGGAACACTAATTGTTATTCCATCATCCAAAAGTGTCATATTCATTCAACATCATTTAGTGTTGATAAAAATATTATATTATATAATCTAAAATGCTTCAGAAAACTACAGATCTCTGTCTAATAGAAGAATCCTTTATTTAATTATTTAAAGTGTGAATAAATTCCTTGTTAAAATAAACTCTTGTTGTTATAATGCTTTATCCTTAAGATTCATATTCATGATATTACATATATATATATATATATATACATATCATAATCCAAATTTATTAACTATAACTTGATTTAATATCTTAATGAAAATACTTCTTTAATATATATCTTCATTGATATGCCTTGTTATGATATTCAACAAAATATATCTTTACTTGTGTACACATTAATTAAAATTAGATTGTATACTTTCAATCCATACCTTCAATATTATTCATGGCCACCATGTAAAATCATTCATGTAAATCGTCAATTATAATTTACATTATATCATTTCAAGGATAATATTAACAAAAGTTAGCAATATATTATATGTTTTCTTCAAGCATTCTCAATACATCCTATATAAATTTGATTCTTTACTTAAGAACATGGTCCACGTAAAAGTAAACTCATATAAAGTAAAAAAACTAAATATGAGGATAACGACTTCACCATGATATATGATGACAAGGTAAGCCCTTTATTCATAAATGGATGGAATCCATAACGTATTCCAAAAGGGAGTATCTCACCACCATGTCGCCATATTGAATGATATTTTTAAGGAAAATTCATTCCTTGATGAGTTATATATCATAAATATCAATAAAGAACACAATATTTGTGAATCAATAAGATGAGGGGTGGTGAATCAATGATTCCTTCTATTTTGATTTTTACGAACCCAATTAAATCCACTGATACGTATTGAGAAATTATGATCAAATAATGTGATCGATGATATCTTATTCATTATCCTCAAAATTAGTGAATAACATAAATAATAAGATATATAATAATTATTTAAATTTTATTACCTAATGTGGGTGAATAATCCTTGGTATGGATGATGGTTTTCATGAAATATAGTTAAACACATTCATGTAAGTGAATAAAAGAATGTTCAGATATTTACATTGGACCATTTTATAATAATGTCTCTCAATTTCGTATATGTTCCCACATAGATAGAAATATATTTAGTATTAAATGATGAATACGTTACTAATTATCATAAATATGTTACTACATCAAAATTTTGTATATTTTTTGAGTCGAATGATAAAATCATGTAAATATTGTTAATAAAAAACACATCATTTATAATTGGATCATCACTCATTCTTGTTCTTGATTTCTTAAATTATAATAATATCACTTTATTTATCAGTTCCATAGCATGAAACCACAAATAAAAAATGTTTTCAAAAATATATAGGATTATTAAACTATATAAAACTAACAAAATACTTCTGGTCAAATCCTTTCAACAAAACCAAACCACTACTTTGTCCTATTCAACACACCAGTCAAGATCTAAATTTTGGGGTGTTATTATCCTCTTCCAAAGGTTAAACTATTATTTAATAACACTATTAAATTATATAAAACATAATAATATATTTTTAATTTGCTTATTAGCAATTCATTAAATTGATAAAAAGTAACATATAATAAAAAGAAATGGTTTGATGATGTTTTGTCACCCCGAGCTGACTTCTTTAAAAATATTAATTTATGATATAAATTTAATACTACTATTTTTGTTGATTTGATTTAAAATAAGATAGAAATATAACTTAATGTTATAAATTTTATTATTTTTTACCTGAAGATAAATCTTACTCATTCATATCAAAAAATTTGATTAATTAATCCAAAGTATTTGAATATTATATTATCATTAAAATTGTAAAATAACTTATATATAGAATAAATATTAATGTAGAGTTCAAAATAAAGCGATTCAAATATCTATAAAATATTTAATAACTTAATAACATTTATATTGAATATTTTGAATAGATTTTTTCTTTTCAATGGTCATATTACTAATTTAGCATAAAAACACAAATTTATATAGAGTTGACTTGGTAAAAGCATGTAAAATTTAAAACATATTCAATCATAACAAAACTGAAGAGCCCAATTTTTTTATGATTTTTTTTCAACTGATTTTCATTGATGGTAAATAGTGATCAATGAGATAAGAAGATTTCATTGTGGTTAATATGTTAAATTAGTTCTAAAGTTAATGGAGAATGGATGAAGTCTTCAAGTCATGATATTCCATGAAACATGTGAATGGTTTGAATACTTTGAGTTTCAAGATGATGCATGGAGAATTTTTATGGATTCATTTGATGACATTGGATGTAATGTCATGGTTGAATAATTCTGCTGGTAAAATATGAATGTGGTTTTCTGATCTGTATTTCAAAAATATCATGAGTTGTTTAGATAACTTGTTATGAAAGACTTTTTAAGGAAAGAGGGAGAAAAGATTTTGCCAATCATATTTAGGTTTTAATGGGAAGAAGGATGTTTCTAGAATATAAAAAACATATAATAATTTTCTTTGAAAATGATAATATGCTAAATATGATTATTATAATGTTAAAACTCATCAAAAATAAGATTCGTGATAAAAGAGGATGACTAAAAATCAGAATGGTTGGTATTGCTAAAGCAAAGTTTAAGGTGGCTCTATTTCCCAGTGTTTTCCAAATTATTGGGGCTAAAAATGAAGAGATTTTTTTTGTAAAAGAAAGGATTTTTATAAAGTGTTGTTTGAAAACAACATATTAGGTATGTGGAATTGAGAAGAAAAATGCAGAAAGGAAGGATTTTTCATAGTAGCGCTATTTGGATCGCGAAGCATGGTACAAGAAATGCGTAGGAAAAATGATTCGTTGGAAGATCTTTATTATCAAGAAGGATTTATTTTTCAAATTAGATGTGGTTATCCATTTTTGGATATAATCATATGCTAAGAAGTAATAATGGCTCAATGTGTACCGTAGAAGGGAAAATGGTTCGCGGAGGGAGAAAAGTCCATGGTGAAGGCTATACCAAATTGAAAATTTTGGTAAATTATATTGGTGGGATTTTTGGATTAAATTACCTATATAAAATACCACAATACCATCATTGAAAAAAGAGGGAATTTTATTAGAATATATAATCACTGATGGAAGAATTTGACTATGTTTGAAAGATTTCTCAAGGGATAATTCCACAAAAGAGAAGTGTTCTCGGGGAAACAATTACAGGAAAGGGAAGTAGTTCATGAAGGAAAGATTCCACAATAGAAGAAGGTGTCCATGGAAGGGTTCTCTAGGGGAACTATAGATCTCAAAGTAAAATGTACCACGTAGCATATGCGGTGTATGGTAGAATTTGGTGTCTGTGAAGTAGAGGATGTTTGCAGAGAAATGGTAGTTCACAAAGGGAAGGCGGTCCACAGAGAATAAGAAATCCCTAAGGAACCAACTATCCGTGAAGTAGGGGCAGTCTGTGGAAGAAAATGTTAGAATCATTCAATCCACAAAGTGTAACATCGTACACATTTTTTGGAAGATAGAAGAAAAGTCAAGAAGGTGAAATACCATTTTTACACCCTCCTTATGCTTCATGAAGAAAATGATTAGTGGACACTCGACTTGTGTTAATCAAACATGCTTATAGTGATTCTCAAAGATCTATCAAATTAACCAGTGCTTGAGTATAATACCTCCACTATTTCTTTCGAAGTAATACCAAGTGTGTACCCAATTTATACACAAAAATCTGAGAAGAGAAAGAGTATAATTTTTTTTAAATAAGAAACATACACTCACGTAAGTTCATATTTTCACAAGGAATAAGAGAAGTAAACTAATAAACTCATGTGTCGGTATTGAGAGTAAAAAAAAGAGAATAAGACATTTGATACACAATTTCACATCATTATGTGTCCAAGAATAATAGAGTGTTCCCAATTTTAGATTTATTATTATTCACGATAGATATATTTTGATGATGCTAAGATATGTTTATCTTTATTGAATTAATATTAAAAAAGGAATTTTGGGATTCCAGTAAAAAGAAAATGATGATATCTTAGTGCAGTTTATTTGGCTATGAAAAAGAATGTGAAAAGAATATAATAATTTTTAGTGAAAAAATTAACATCAGTTTAAAATAATTCAGGTATTAGAAAGTTCAATGTTCATCATTTCAAAACACATTAATATTATTATGAATAACATAAGAAGACGATTATGTAGTTATCTAGATTTCTAGTGGGAAAATATAAGAGGAGTTGCTTTCATGATGCTGTGAAAGTAAAAACGAGATAAATAATGATATGGAAGAACAAATTAGAACTATGGCATCAAACAAGACTCAAATAGTGGAGGACTCTGTTGATGATGCAAACCCTCACCAACAAGTAGAAGGTTGTCTTGGTAGGAAGTATAAAATACATTAAAGAGATTAAAAACACGCTCTATTGGATTGTTTTCAATGTTATACATGAATGCACTATTTGATTGTTTACATAGTCCCCCCCGGAGTGTAAGGGCATATCGTACTCATTGTATTCCACACAAAAAGATTATTTTCTAGTGGATTGTTTGTTATTATATTATTTCCAAACCATACTAAGGATATAGATTCTATTTTTGAGTAGTAAACCTTGTTAAAATATCATGTGCGATGTTCAATTCTTCCATATAATTTCATGAGACACGAAAAAGAGAATAAAAGTGTCAATATAGAAACAAGTCTAATTGTTATGGGGACAAAATATTACAATTGGTTTAAAAAGTCCCCCATAAAGATTCACCCCCTTTCAGTGTTCTAAATATCCCAAACTATTCCTCTCATAAAAAACATAAAAGTGATATCTAAACAGTAGTTAAACCCTATTTAAATATTCATATATATTTTTATAAATATCATAGGATATCTTTATCAATAAATCTAGCTTATATTGACCATTATAATAAATGAACAACATGTACCATATTTCATTCATTTTTGAAACCACTATAAATACAAAAATTCATCTATGATGAATTAAAACTCTATTTAAACAGTTCAATAATTCTATAATAGTCTATTAAATATCTTTATTTTTATTTTTTATAAACACACATTCAATTGTATCTTATTTTATGCATTTATTAGAAATATCCACATCTCGAATAACATATTCTTTATGATTGTTTCTTGCTAAAAGTCCATCATTCACATTTGAATATATCCCCATATATTTAATAACCATTTCATTTAATTTATAATTTATCTCCACAATTTAAAATAAAATATAATGATAGTAGATGTAAGTGTTTGAAAAAATATACCATATTCAATATTCATGGAAATATAAACTCCCATCTTCAACCATATGTTTTGGAACTCCACTCTTGGAAGTGGTTCTGAAAAAACACCCACATATTGATTTTTCATTGAAATGTATTATAGAATTATGTCACATAGTTTTACCTTATCCTTGATGAAATGATACTTAATATCAATTCACTTTAACCTTGAGAGTTGAACTTTATTATTTGATAAATTTATGAAAATTTTATTGGAACACATGATAATGAGAGATAAATTCATTTTAAATTTTAAATACTCTTATTGATTTTTCATCCATTCCATTTAATTTATTAAATTTTTAAATAAATATAATTGTATACTATGATAATTAGTCATTCAATTTTGTTTATTATAATTTTAAGGAACACATTAACATCCAAAGATGAATTAATATCCTGATGTTGATTTTTGATCATCAATATTTCCAACTCAGTCCTAATTTTCATTTCCATAAGGATATGATTTTAATATATACTATAATGAAATAAATAATTTGATGTACCTTTTACATAAATTATGACTATATTTTTTCTTTAATTTCATATGGATCTTTAGAGTAACTTTGAAATATGGCACACAATGCCATGATAAACATGATAACTGGTCCTAATGCTATCAAATATAGATGGATTGTAGTTAATATTATAAAATAAATTTTATTTATGGTTTTTTATTTTTTTCCCTTGAAATTTTACTTCTAACAACCATGAGAATGATTATTTCCTTTGATTTATCTAGGCTAAACAACATTAATAACTCCTGTGAATATTTTTATTCATATAGAAAAAATGGAATCATCTCCTTGAAATATTTACATTCATTAGAATAATCTTATTTACCCATGAATTGATATTTAAATTTCTTATTCATTTTAGAAAAAAATCTTGAATATAATTTCCTCATTACAATTAAATAATTTTTTATTCACATAAAAAATTAAAAGTAGTTGATTTTAAATGTTTCTTTAACATAGAGGTTGTTATAAACTTTTCCCTTATTAACATTCCCCTCCCTTAAACAAGATTATAACTTGAAATAACTAGACATTGGAGCTCAATTAAATATATATAAATCATTTTTTATTTTTTAAATACATTATCCATCATGATCAAGTAGGAAACCATCATGTTGTTAAATGTAATCTTCTACTTCCATCTAACTAATCATGAATATTGGCTTAATATCCATATAATAAAATTTGTATTTCCATTGAACCACCATGAAATATAATATTGAAATTTTTTATATATATTATATTGTAGAAAATTTATCATAATAATTAAATATTTTCTCCTATGATTAAAGATTTTAAACAATATTATTTCATTTCTTGTGACTTCACCTCTTTTGTTAAGATTATTTCAAAAAATCCACTTAATACCAATTATATTCTTATTATTTGGTTTTAGAGTAGGATAAAAAATGTTATTATTCATGATTTTATAAATTCCTAGCTTAATATAATCAATCCTATATTTTATGTTACCATATTTCTCATTAACTTTTGGACTACATTGAGTATTTTGTAAGTCAGGATTAATGTCTTGAAGGTTCTTATTGATTGGTCAATGCTTCTCAATATTCAATGGCGCTTCCATTTTATTATATTATTCATCTTGGATTTTACTATATAGGTTTAATCATAGATTAATCATCATGGTTATATTATTAATCACTACCCTCATCAATATTTTCATAAATTTATTCATAATTTTTATCTTTCTAAATAATCTATCGATGATTTTCATCAATATCTTCACTAATTTGAACATTCATACCTTATTTCTTTCTTCAATAAAAAATATTCCATCATGTAAACATCATAATAATAATTTATTTTTTAATTATTTTCTTTATAATATTGATACCCTCATCTATTGGAGAGACAACCAAAAAATACCCTAGTATTAGATTTTTTATTAAACACCCCCTAATGCTGGGATATGATACTGGTAATTCTTGGAATTCCAAAAATATTAAATTATTTAGTACTAGAACTATTCATATATCACATCTCATATAGTTCCATATCTAATTTTTGTTATAGAATTCCCCTATTTTGAAAATTAGTTTTCTTAGACTATGATTCCCAATAAAAATGATTTGATGTACCACACTCAACTAGCATAGTTCTTCCCATATCTACTAATATTTCATTCTTACTGTTAGATACAAAATTATTTTATTGTGTATATGGGGATTAAAATTCATGTTTTATACTATTATTTTTAATAAACTCGTCAAAATCACCCCTTGAATATTCAGTTCAACTATCAGTTCAACTTTTCTTGAATGAAATAAATGGCCCTTTTCTGAAGCCAACCAGAAGTATTTAAATCTATTAAATGCATCAAATTTATTATTCATAAACATAATTCATATTATTATACCAAAATTATAAAAAAATAAATTACATATTAATCTCCTTGTTATGATCATTTCCTGACAGGATTACAAATGTACAAGTGAACAAGATCAAATTGTTTCATTGTTTGAACCTCTACCATCTTATGAAAAAAATTCACCATTGTCCTTTTTTTTTAAAATTATACATTCTAAATTAATATGCCTTTTTAGACTTTGATATTTTTTATTATCCCCATTATAAGTGATATTTTTCTTACTCTTTTTACCAAGGTGACAAAGTCTTCGATGTCATAATATGTTCTTATCATTTATGCTAAAATAACCAGAATTCTGAAATGACTCCAACATGAAGGATATTAATATGTGTTCTATCAGTTTCTTCAAGACAATAACATCATTAATAAACTAAGTATCTAAAATTATCTTCCATAACATGAGTTTATTCCCATTGACACAATGTTTAGAAACACTAAGAAGATTGATTTTCAACCTATATATGAAAAGAACCTCCTTAAATGTAAATTCCTTCTCACAAATCTCAACTATTCCAATAAATTTTATCTATAGGAAATAATTATTTAAATGTTTTATTTAACATCAATATTTTATTGAATGTCTTTGAAAAAAATTTAATCACCAGTCATATGTGATGAAAAAATACTATATGAAATCATAGGTTTTCATTATTTGAGTCTATTAATGAATCTTAAAATCCCATGGACGATTTATTATTTATCACATTATAAAATTTTATTTTTGATATATTATGAATAAATTAGGTCGTATGGATAACAATAAACACCTCAACATAATGACATAGTTGTTCACACTATCCCTAAATCCCTTATAAGCTGTGAAACTTATTTTCTAACTATTGTTTCTATTGAATTTTATTATGTAAAACCACAACTAATTATAAAGGTCATATATCCATATATTAAATTCATTTTTAATCAATATGTATAATATATTATACCAAAATACCATTAAACCATTTATTTATTAAAAAACATAACATCACTAACAATAACCATAAAAACTAAGTCTTAACCATGAATGGACAATATGTTTGGAACTTCTCTCTCTATCTCTCTATTTTTAATCCTTATTGGGATCTATTTATCTTATTATTTGAAATATTTTTTTTGAATAATCCAATATATTCCCTATTAAAATATATTTTTTAATAGTTATTTAATATTATATATTTTTATATATTTGGAAACCTTTTTAGTAATATGAGAGATAATGAAATATTTTTATCATAAAATCAGAGAATTAATTATACATTATCATTATCCAAATAAATTGAAGATTCTGATTTAATAAATCTAATAACCCGATTTCCAAATATTTTGGGTATTTTATAGTTTATATAATGATAAATTTTCTTTGAATCCTTATTTATTTTTTGATGATTTATAATATTCACCAACTACTTATATGGAATTTTTAAAGCCATATTTAACTTTCATTTTGTAGTTCTCCAATTATATCAATATTTATTGAAGATAATCAACATAATTTTCATTTTATGATTTATTTGAATTCATATAAGCCTTTATATTACATTTCTCCATCATTAGAGCATTTAAATATTTAATTATCAATATCAATTCCACCTATTTTTAAACAAAAACATCATGATCACAATTTTATATCTATGATAAATTATTCAATGACATTATCAACTTATCCATTTGAGTATTTTTAATATTTTAGGGCACAAATTATTCTTTTAATATATTTTAATGTCCTAGACCTCCCTGGTCTATTAATTTTTCAAAATCTAGTGTTTGGGGTGTTCTGGGAGGAAATGGTAGCTCATTTCGAGAGTTTTAAAATTTTCCAATTTTTATTTTGGTAGGTTGGCATCAGTAGCTCATTTCGGTAACTCGCATAGGTATCTCATGTCAGTAGCTCACATTGGTAGCTCAGTGTCGATTGGTTTGAGTCGGTAGCTCAAGTCGGCAGATCATGTCGGTAGCCCAACATCGGTAGGTTGACATCAGAAGTTTGTGTAGGTAGCTCGCATCGGTAGCTCATCGGCAGTAGGTTGGTGTCGGTAGCTCGTGTCTATAGCTTGCGTTGGTAGCTCGCATTGGTAGGTTGTCGTTGATGAGTTATGTCATCAATGGGTCAATGCATCAGTAAGTAAGGGCATCAGTGAGTCTGTTCATCAGTAGGTTGGGCTTAAGTAGGTCAGGCATTAGTGACTCAATGTTGGTGACTCGCATTGGTGACTCACAAATCAGTGAGTAATTTCCATTTTTTTATTTTTCCCCTCTTATATATAAATTTAATTTAAATCTATGTTTGCAAATTTCTAAAGGCATTTTAAAGGGTATTAATTATATCTTTAATATCTTAATGCTCCCAAGACTTTGAAATAGTCAAACTGTGGGGTCTTTCGTACGATCTGACCTTAATGAAACATGGAACCTTATACTCTTATTGATATTGGATGAGTATTTTATAGATCCTAGATTCTCTCTTCCTTTATACCCTTCCTTTTTCTTTTGGTTCACCCAAAATTTTTCTTCCTCAAGGATTCGTGCACCTGTTCTATAACAGTCTATTTGGTTTTCCACTGTACCATTTCCTTATAATCGAGTGACCCCCAATTTTTTATTCAAAGAGAAATTTCTGATCTTATATCATTCCTGGTAAGGATTCCTTTGTCTATATTTCTTTTGTGAATCATGTGGGGTGGGTGTAATCATGTCCCCTTGGGAATACGGTCAGATCTAAACATAACAAAGATAATAAGATATAGTAAATAAGGGGATGAGAGGATGACTGTGATAATGCTTGTTATATTATATTTTTTATATTTGATCCATGATATTAATTTTTTGGTCGTATGCCTTCTGAAAATCATAGTCGTTGGTGGTCTCTGTTTTTAGATCTATATGGATTTTGAATAATTTTTTTATACTTTATGAATGGACTTATGTTTATGAAATTGGTTAAACATGTATATTCGGTTAAATAAATGGATTCCCCATGATCAAAATTGTTTTGTGATAACCCATAATTTATCAAGAGTAATTAAATAATTAGTGTTTGCTAAATCTAAATAAACATTCCTTGATTTGTGTGGTTTTGTGTTGTGTATGGATTTGTTCGACCATTTGTTTTGAGAAGATTATGTAGTGTTATGGTTGAGAGTGTGGTTGTGAGTATGTGATGGTTCAGGTGGTGTAATGGAATCTCATTTTGAGAGATTGATTGATTGTGGAATGGATGAACTTTTTATACAGTGAGACTGTATCTAGGAAATAGTTGGGCAGTAGGGCTGTCAGATCGGGTTTCGTTACATTTACGTTTATGGGTGTGCTGGGTGTGGTGTTGTTACATAGAAGGTCAACCGAGTGTGGTAGTGATGAGGTATGTTGGGGTTTTCCTTATTGATAGGAATTACATTAAAACATTACCTTGAATAATGATGGTTAGGGTGTCCAGGAAAGAATAGTGTGTCGTGGGACTTCAAGTTAGGTGAGTTTTTTTTTCATTTTGCTAGTTTTTTTGTGCATATGGACTACCAAGGATGGTTTAGGATGGAATATTTTGAAGAAGGATGGTTTTACCTTCCGTGGGACTTTCTCCTAGAGTTTCCAGATACCGTTATATTATGAATGGGTGTCAGATTATATTCTTTTACCTTGTCAATTTCTTCTTTATTTGGATTTGGTAGTGTTTGGTATTGTTTCCTCACCTTGAAACATTTAGAGTGTTTGGTAGATGACTTGGTAGGGATGAAATAAGTAAATAAATAAATTGATAATTCAGAATATTTACTTGTTAAATGATTTGTATGGGGGTACGTTTCAAATTTTGGCATGTATTGAGGTGGTGGTAATTTGTGGACTTATTTATGTGACCATTGTTCATGGTGGTACATGCAAGTCGGTTTGGTAGCAGGGGCAGTTTTGGTGGGGTATGGTTGTTTTTTTCAAAACCCATATGTTGGGTTGAGTGTTTGGTACCTATATTTATAAATCTAGTTCCTTTTGATTTAAATAGGTATCCCACCTATGTTGAGCACTATGTGATGAACACCCCCATATTAGGGGGGAGAGTGTCCTTTCCCAATATATATGTGGGAGGATGGATGGATGGTTTTTGAATTTTCTCTACTCCATCTTCTATGAATTGGTATCCCTGGACTCATTGGGTGGGTTGTAGTGTAGCCGTGAGGCCCAAGAGTATAAGGGAGAGGTGTGCTTCCCATGTGTCTTTGGGATGAGGTACGTTGTACTTTCTAAGGTGTTCTCAAGAAGAGGTGGTAGTTTTTTGGCCCAGGTGGCTGCAAGAGGGATCTGGTGTGGTTATGGCCTAGGTGTTTTTGGAAAGGATGTGGTGTGTGGACTAGGTGTGTGTAGGTAGGTTGTGACATTGGGGCTTGTGGAAGAGCGTTCTAGCATCCGGATATTCATCGTTAGGGGCGAGCAGTTAACTAGTGGGAAGTGGTGTGGGGTACCCAAATATAGATGTGCTTACAATTTTACTTTACTAATTTTTTTATTTGGTGATAATTCTTTAATGAGGTTGGGGTGAAAAATATACCTTGTTACGTTCTTTTGAGTATCTTTTGTTTTCTCACAAGGGAATTAGTATTATTCTCCCACTTATACATGATTGACTTTAGCATTTTCCAATTGAGTATACTTGAATAATTATCCTAAATAGTGAAATCTATTTTCAAATTTCTAGGTAGATTACATAGACGGTGATGGAAATTACCTGTTCAAATGTTGGGGGATATTTTTTGTGCCGATGCTTAGTTTTATATTGATACATGCCTTGGAGTTTTCCTTGTATTTCTAGAAGTTTTACTTTAAACTTGCTTGTAGGATGGATTTTGGCTTCTTTCATATGTATGTCTTGTAGTTTTTTCGAGGTTTATACATATTATATTCTAATATTTCTTACTATAAAAGGGTAATTCCTCCCATTTTCTGATATTTGTATACCTTTGGTGCTGGTGTCCACCCTAAGGCCTACTAGAGGAGAGAATTGGGGGGGGGGGGTCATTATCAATTTGTCATCTTCAGGAAGGAAGGTCATGAATATTTTCCATCCCTTACGCCATCTTGACGAAGGGGGTCATGAAATAATGGTATCATAGGTGATTTTTGGGAGGTATTATTGAGTTTGGAGTTCAGCATAGTGAGGATTGCATTTTTTGGTAGGGAAACAATGTCATGTGATCTTGGTATGTGACATAGGCCACGGAAGACCGACTAGGATCTGAGATTTTAGGCCTCTCCTATGATCTGAGGCATGGAATCTGAGATTAAAAAATCACTTACTGAGGCTACACCGTTTGTGGGGTAGAGACCCTAGGAAAGGTACATGCATCATGATAAATTGTGTTCTCATATGTATTGGTAGTTTTTGGGAAACTAAAATAAACAATGAGATAAAATGAATCCTAAATAAATTCTCTAGTAGTTGGGATTTTTAGTTACTCATTTTCTGTTCATCTATGGAACCCGATCGTCGTCCATGAGTGGCTCGAGCAGTTGACGATCAACAGGATATCCCAGTTGACTGAATGAGGGTTGACCTAGTGGGGGAGGATAATAAGTTGTAGAAGACCCTTTTGTTCTTTCCAATGACAGACACTTTGGAAGTACGAAGGTAGTGTTTCAACTAGATAGATGGATAGTTTACATGTGGAGCTGGTGGTCACTTTCAGCATTATCCGGTCCCCAAAAGAGTACCGAGTTCCATTGGTAGTTAGTTAGATGAGAAGAGGAGTGTGTTAGTGGTGGATGATATACCTAGGGAGAGAAAGGAGAGAGATGTTCTGTGGGATGATTTTTAGAAGGAGTTCTGGGTAGAATTCTATTATTTGACCATGAAGGTTGAGAAGAGATAAGAGATAATCTCCCTCTAGTAGAGGAGTATATCAGTGAGGGAGACGAAGATCAATTTTAAGGTTCTCCTTTGATTTTCCCTAGACATCTATCTAGATGTGGAGTATCAGGCAAGAAAAATAGAGGAGGAACTTCTTCCCTCTATTTAGTATGCAGTTACACTATTCCCCCTATAGACATACTTAATGGTTTAGAAGAAGGTTGAGGTAGTTGAAGGTATTAACTCGTGAGTAGGTTTATCATGAGTGGGGATCCAAGCGAGTAAATCAATGGGGAAGGCTGTCAGTAGAATTTCTCTGGCGTTAGGACCTTCAATGTTTTGGCTAGCTGGGAGATGACCCTAGCAGTTTTAGGCCCGTCCTTCTGGTCCACATTCATTCCTCATTGAATTGGTAGAGAGGTTCTCTGCTTGCAGAAGCTGTGGGAACCTTCAGATTCAGTACCTAGTTTGATATTAGTATGGAAGATGTGTGAAGGTTCAATTCCTTCATCAATAGAAGTTTTTGACTAGTCCATTTCAATATTAGGGACAATAGGCTCCTCCTCAACCAAGGGGAGACATTGCAGGCAGAGGCCAACCTTAGGTCATTGTTCTGGGACCTAGATCTGAACATGGTTAAGGAGGCGGTCGACAACATAATTGAATAGGAGATAGGTGTGATTAGTTTCACTCCACAGAGGTCGTAGTTCTAGTGGGGTTAAAGATCATTTGAGTTATGATCAGCTTATTTAGTACCATTGTTTGTTCCTTGTTTGATTCAGGATCTTCACACTCCTTTGTTGAACATAGTCTAGATCATACTCTGGGACTGCATATAGAAACAATTTCTATTTCCCTGGTGTTTAGTACAATATTAGGAGGTCAAAATAGCCTGTTTGATGTTTTCTGGATAAGTAGACTGATGTTAGGGCCGCATCACTCCAGTGGGTATCTCTTTATGATATTGTTGTATCCATATGTTGTTATCATTATCTTTTTCTAGTTATACTCTATGTGTGATATTATTTAATTATTCTAAAGAAGAGTCGTGTTTTTAGACAATAATGGACAACGTGTGACTTTCATTTGTGAGAGTAGTTTTCTGATGGGCAGTCCATGTGTGTAGCCATTTCTTTTTTTGATGACCGACATGTTAGTAGAATCGGTGGATGAAAAGATGTTGGAGGTTTCAAGTGTTGTTAAATAATTCTTGGTTGTTTTTCTCAAGGAGGTAGTAAAACTACCCTTTCGACGTGATGTTGATTTCAGGATAGACTTATAACCCAATGCTAGTCAAATTTGGATGCCACCTTATCAGATGACGCCTTCTAAGTTGTCGGAGTTGCATATCTAGATTGAAGATCTGGTGATTAAAGTCTTTATATGGCCTAGTGTGTCATCATGGGGATCTCCGATCTTGTTTTTGAAGAAGGAAGATGGTGGTTTGAGGCCATGTATAGAAAACTAGAGGTAGAATCAGGTAAAGGTTAAGAACCATTACCTTCTACCTAGGATAAATGATCTTTCTGACCATTCATGTAGGGAAATATGGTTTTCTATGATAAATCTATGGTCTGGGAATCACCAACTAAGGGTAAAGGAGGAAGAAAACCCAAATATTTCTTTCAGGTACAGATATAGGCACTTTGAGTTCGTAGTTATTTCATTCGGTGTTATGAACACATGATCCATGTTCATGGGGCTTACGCACTCCATATTTCATGAGTTCCTAGACTAGTTTGTCATCATATTCATCGATGACATCCCAATGTACTCAAAGTTATAGGAGAAGTATACTGAGTATCTTATGACTATCTTGGTGGTCCTTTGACACTAAAATCTCTACAGAACGTTATCTAAGTGAATGTCTTGGACAAGGGAGGTAAACTTCCTTTTGACATGTGGTGTCTCAACATGGTGTAGGAGTGGGTCCGTCAAAGGTTGAGTCAGTGTTTCTTGGACATCACCCAAGAATGTGGTTGAGGTTCATAGTTTTATCGGTATGGCAGGCTATTACTTGAGATTCATAGAAAATTTCTCTCATTTAGTATCTCTATTGACAAATCTGAAGAGAAAGGGCCAAGATTTTGTATGGATAAAGCAATGAATAGCACCATTTGACTATCTGAAGGAGAAGTTGGTTAGTGCACCAGTGCTGAGGTTTCTAGAGGAAGGGGTGATGTTCGAGGTGTTTTGTGACTCTTCCCATCTAGGCTTGTGGTGTGTGCTGATGCAGCAGTGGAGAGTGATCACTTATAGTTATAGGTAGTTACATCCCCATGAATATATCTATGCCACCCATTATCTAGAGCGTATAATGGTCATGTTCACACTAAAGCTGTGGTGATGTTACCTCATCAGGGTGTGTTTTGTGGTCTTCACGGATCATAAGATCTTGAGGTATATCTTTTCCCAATGAGATCTGAACTTATAAAAGCAGAGGTGGATGGATTTTATTCAGGACTATTATTTTGAGATCTTATATAGCTCAGAAGAAGGGAATTTTGTGGCTGATTCTTTGAGAAGGAATTTGTAGAAGGAGGTGGTTCGGGAATATGTGAATGCTTGGAGAGAAATGGATGAGTTGGCTTCATTGTACATATATATATATATATATATATATGGTGGAAGAGGATGTCTATTTCAAATGATGGTGCAATCATCTCTAAGGAAGCAGGCGGAGGAGTCTCATTGGGGAGACAATGAGTAAAAGGTAACGCATGATTACCTTTACTAGGGTGATGATTTAGAGGGATGGTCATAGGGTGGTAATAATCAAATGTTGTTTTGTGAGAATCTATTTGTTCCAATGGAGATTCCCGAGGGAGTTATTTTAGAGTTTCATAGATCAAACCTAGCAGTAAACCAATGAGTTTCAAAGATGTATCATGGATTGAGGGAATAGTTCTGGTGGCCCGGGATGAAGCAGGTCATAGCAGAGTTTGTGGAAAAGTGCATTAGTGTCCCATAAGGTGAAGGTTGAGATCTATGTTCCCATTGGTTTTCTAAAACCCTTAGGTATCCCTGAGTGTAATTGTTGTAAAATATAAATATATTTCATCATATTAATACCCAAGTCTTATGGAGGATGCGATGTAATATGGGTAGTAGTGGATCAGATGAAAAAACCGGCTCACTTCTTAGCGATCAAAGAGTCGAGCACAACAGATGCCTTAGTGCAGAGGTATGTTGATGAGGTGGTGCAGCTACATGGGGTCCCAAGATCCATTGTCTTATATTGGAATACACATTTTACCTTGGGTGTCTGGAAAGGATTACTGCAACCTTTTTTTCACTCAGTTAAACCTCAACACTAATTTCCACCCAAAAACAGATGGGAAGACAAAGAAGACCATCCAGAAATTGGATGACATTTGTTATAGACTCTAGAAGATCATGGGTATGACACTATCCCTTGATATATTATTCATATAATAATAGGCACCACTCTTCCATTGGCATGGCTCTATTCAAAGATTTATAGGGAAGGCCATGTCATTCACAATTGTGCTGGGTGGATGTCGAGGAGGAATCTGTTCTTGGTCTGGACGTGGTGTAGAGAATGAAAGAGAAGGTGTATATATTATTTGAGAGAATTAAGGTAACACATGACTAGCTGAAGTTGTATGCCGGTCACAAGATAATTCCCTTGGAGTTCGAGGCTGGGGATCACAAGTTCTTGAAGGTTTCTCAATGACGTGGGTAGAGGAGGTTCGGTAGAGCGGGTAATCTTTCTCCCATGTTAATTGGATATTTTGAGGTGTTGGGGAAAGTTGTAAAGGTGGAATGCTAGTTGGTGCTCACACCATACACAAGGAGGATCCATGGCATCTTTCATGTCTTCCAGCTTCGTTAGTATCTTCACGATGACTCCCATGTCATTGATAAGGGAGATTTGGATATCGAGGACAATTCAACACTCATGGAGTGCCCAACTATTATTCAAGATCATTAAGATAAGGTTCTTCATGGATGGAACATTCTTTTGGTTCATGTGTTGTGGATTCATGGTAGCTTGGAAGAGAGTACTTGGGAGTGAATACGCAGATGTGTACCAAGTTATTAATGTTTTTTTTGAGTTTTGGTTGTGTGTTTTTATTTTTGATACAATGATTGAACCTTATTTTCTATAAAATGAGATTATTTCTTGTTTCATAGTGTGTGATGAAGTCATAACATGTGAAAGTGGGGAGACCTGGTTCTTAATTTAGACGTATTAATTGAGATGCGATTAAACCCACATGGGTGAGTCAGTGCCGCCCAAAGTGGATATTATCTTTAAATAGATGAAATAATTCCTTAATTTATGTGTCTGTATAGTTGGTTATTGTGTGGGGTATCTTGTGGATGTTTGGTTTAACAGATTTGAGAAGAGGCATTCTTGGATGCTGAGGTTTTACCCCAGCTTTCTAACAACACAAGGTGGTTTATCCTTGAGTGGTATCTTACAGGGTGGTTGTTTAGACCCTTCATTCTTCTAGTTTTGGTTTGGAATACTCAAGGGAATGAATAGTATGATAGGTATTTGATGTAATTAACTAGACCACCCTGGTCCATTACATTGTCAAAATCCATTTTTTGGGGTGTGTTAAGGGGAAACTATATATTATTTTAAGATTTTTCCAAAATATCTATTTTTTCCATTGAAAGGGTGGCATCAGTAGCTCACATAAGTAGCTTGAATTGGTATCTCATGTTGCTTTCTCAAAATCAGTAGGTTGGCATCAATAGATTACATAGGTAACTCACATCTGTAGTTCACATCAGTAGCTCGTGTCTGTAGCTCATATGAGAAGGACAACATCGGTAGGTTGGCATAGGTAGATCAAGCCGGTAGATCACATCGGTAGCTCGCATTGGTAGATCAACATAAGTAGGTTGGTGTTGGTAGATCGCATCAGAATCCTGGTTGATAGCTTGCATTGGTAGGCTGGTGTCAGTGACTGGGGGCCTCCATTAGTCAAGGTGTCGTTAGGTTGGGCGTTAGTGAGTCAGGGTGTCGGTAGGTTGGCCGTTGGTAGGTCGGGAATCGGTGAATCGAGGAATCAGTAGGTCCGGCATCTGTGACTCACTATCAGTGAATCATGTTAGTGAATCACTATCACTGACTTATGTCGGTGACTCGTACTGGTGGCTCACCCATCAGTGAGTCATTTCTAGTTTTCCCAATTTGGTTAGTTTCACCCCTATTACTTTTAAATCAAGTTTAAAGTTGTGTTTGAGAATTTCTAAAGGTGTTTCAAATAGTATTAATTATATATTTAATATCCTAATTCTCCCACGACATTGAAATAGACAAACCGTGTGATCTTGACCACGATCTCACCTTAATGGACCCTGTAACCATTTCCTTCCATCGATATAGGATCAGGATTTTCGAAATCATTGAACCTTTATTCATTTGGACCCTTTAATTTTTTATTGGTGAAACCAGAAGTTTTCTTCCCTATGGAGTAATGTTCTTGTGCTATAGTAGTCTGATCAGTTTTACCATAGAGTCCTTCCTGCTACTCACGTGACCACCTATTTTAGTTGCAAGGAGAAATTGTGGATCATCTGTCATTCCAGGTTGGGATTCCTTCGTCTCTCTTTCTTTTTTGTATCATGCAGGGTCGGTGTAATCATGTCTCTTTATGAATACACTCTGACCAAAACTTCACGAAGATAATAAGAAATAATAAATTAGGGGCTGGGAAGATGAAGATGATGATGCATGTGTGGTTTTATCAATTATCATTGATCCATGCTGTGAATTTTGTTGGTCGTATTCCTTATAGAAATCATGGACATTGTAGGTATCTATTTGTTCACCTGTATGGATTGTGAATACTTGTTGTTGATACTCTATGAATGACTATATGTTTATGAAATTGGTTAACAATGTATATTCAATTAAATAAATGGATTCCCCTATATTGATCTTGTTTAGTAATAAACCCTTTTTTATTAATTGTGATTAAAGACTGAGTGTTTGATAAATCTGAATAAACAATACTTGTTTGGTGTGTCTATGTGTTGTGTATGGATCTGTTCGACTGTGTGCATTGTGCTGGTCATGTGGTGTTGTGTCTGGGAGTGAGTTTGTGAGTATGGGATGGTAAGAGTGGTTTAATGGAATCTCATGTTGATAGGTTTGTTGATTGTAGAGTGTATGAACTAGTTATATAGTGGAACTGCATCTGAGAAGTGGTTGGGAAATGGGGATATAGGATCAGGTTGGGTTACATTTTTTTATGGGTGTACTAGGTGTGGTGTTGTTACGTAGTGGGGTTTCTATATGTTTTAGGGATGAGGTGAATTGGGATTTTTTTATAAAGAGGATGGACAGGGTGAAATTACATTGAAGAATGATGGTTAGGGTGTCTAGTAAAGGGGAGTTTTCAGTAACACAACAATCTGGGCGAGTGTTGTTTCATTGGTTTTGGTGATTTTTGTGTAGCAGGATAGCAGATGATGGTTTAGGAGGGACGATTTTGATGAAGGATGACGTTACCTTGAAGGGTAATTATGACATGAGTTTCTAGATTCCATTATATCATGAATGGGTGTTATAGTGAATTATTTTACCTTGGACCTTTTTTCTTTTGTGGGATTTGGTAGTGGTTAGTACGGATGATTCACCTTAAAAAATTTATTGTGTTTTCTAGTTGGCATGGTAGGGATGGAATAAGTAAACAAATTAATTGATTATGTAGAAGAAAAACTAGTAAAATGATTTGGATGGGGGTATGTTTCGACTTATGGATTTTAGTGAAGTGGTTTTCATTTATTGAATTATGGAAGTGATCATCGTTCATAGAGGTATGTGCATGTAGGGTTGGCATCAGGTGAAGTTTTGTTGTGGGATGATTATTGTTTTGAAAACCCATAATTTGGGATAAGTGTTTGACACTTATATATATACAAGTATTTCGTTGTGATTTCTATATGCACCACACTTGTGTTGAGCACTAAGTGTCGAACACCTCCATTGTTATGGGGGAGGGTGTCCTTTCCCAACATCCTAGTGGGAGGATGGATGGCTAGTTATTGGATTTTCTCTTCTCCCTCTTATAAGATTTGGTATCCATAGACTCTTTGGGTAGGTTATAGTACGGTCGTGAGGCCCAAGTGTCTTCTTGAAAGGTGTCATCCCATGTGTCTTCGGGATGAAATATGTCATACTTTCCAAGGTTTTCTTGGGATGAAGTGGTGGTTTGTGGCCTAACTTTCTGTGGGCGGGATTTCATGTAGTTTTAAACCAGGTGTTTTTAGGAGGGATGTCGGGTGTGCCATAAGAGTGTTCATACAGGTTATGAAAGTGGGGATTGTAGAAGAGTATGGTAGTTTTAGGATGTTTTCCAATAAGGATGAGTAGTTAACAAGTGGGAAGTGGTGCTGGTAACCCAAATTTCAATGTGCCAACTATTTTACTTTACTTTAGTTGCATTATTTGGTGACCATGCCTTGGTGAGGTTGGGGTGGAATGTGTACCTTATTAGGTGATTTTTAGTTTTTGTTGTTTTCTCTTAGGAGAATTAGTATGCTTCTCCCACCTGTGCATGGGTGAATTTGGATTTTTATACTAAGTATACTTGTATGATCACCTTACATATATAAAATTGTATTCAGGTTTACAGGGAGATTACACAAATCATGCTGGAATTTAATAGCTTAGATGTTGGGGGATGCGTGTTGTGTCATTATCTAGTTTTATTTTGGTACATATATTAGATTTTTACTTCTATTTCTAGTAGTTTTATTTTTAATGTGCATGTGGGATTGATTTTGGATTATATATATATATATATATATATATCATAGAGGTGTTTTGAGGTTGATAGACCTTATCTCTTGATCTTGGTTACTATAAAATGGGTAATGGCTCCCATTTTTTGATATTCATAAAACCTTGGTGTTCTTCACCATCTCAGGGCCTAATGGAGGCCTGAATCGAGGGTCATTATCTATTTTTTATCTATAGAAAGTATGGTCGTGACACATTTCCACCCCTTCCCTCATCAGGATGAAGGAGGGTCGTGACACATTTATTATTCACTAAATTAATCTATTTTTAGTAAATTAATTCCAAATTAAATATTTTTTTTATTTTCCTCTATATTTAGAGTGAATTCCATATCACCATCATTTCATAAACTTTACACAATATTATCATTGGATTCATCATTGTCATCAACATGTAAAAATAATTGAATTATTGTATTAATATTTTAGTTTTTTATAAATATTGTCACTTGAGAATTTGTTTTCCTTTTTATACTTGTCTGATGTATTGAATTTTCTTCAAGAATATCTAGATTGATGTTCCTCTCATTCAATTGATAGTGACCCTTATATTTAATCTTTATTTTCCAAATATTATTTTAAAAAAGAGAAATGATTTTTTAAAAACTTTTTTATGGATCATTAAACATAAAATCTATTTAAGAATCATTTATTTCTTCATGAATATTTATTTTTTTCATGACCTTAAAGGTCATTTCCCTCACACCTTTGGACATTTTCTAAAAAATCATCCATTTCTTATCTAATAATTTATCAAAACAGAATTCATATCATCAAGTAAGATTTATTGTAAATAATGATATTTTAGGGATAGTAGTATATCACCAAACCTGATGGGATAGAATTTATATATTGTTTTTCACCACCACTGAGTCTTATAAATTTTTTATATATCCTCTTATTGAGATTAAAATTTCATTAAATATTGTTAAAAAAAATTGTCTAAGGATGATTCTTTCAAATACATTCAAAATTCATATTCCAAAATTCTAGCTTCACCGTCACTTTCTTATCTCCATAATAAATATTTTTAAATTTTTCTTATATTTTTTAATTGTATTGCATCTAATCAGCTTAGTGAAACATTTTTCCAATAGATTTTTTAAGATTTAATTACAAGCACATATATCATTCTCAACATTATCATGATTATCTTGCATGATCGATTCCATAATTTTCATAGTACCAAAACCAATCATAACCATATACAAAACAAAAAACTGTGTGAGAGTGCATATAGAAACATTTTCTCCTTACAAACATTATATTTTTTCATAAAATATTTGAATAACCATTATAATAAAACACTTAACATGATTGACAGAGAAAATTTATGTGCATATTTTTAATCCAATAATAATGAATTTTTGATGTTTTTATATGATTAAAATTATCTATTTAAATGTTTTATTAAAATAATGGGAAATTTCAATTATATAATGAAAATGAAAAAAATTGTGAAAAGTGCTTAATTTTGTATTTTTGACAAATTTCTACATCAAGGGTTTTTTGGTAATTTATTAAAAAGTATAATTCCAAATTGAGTGATTCATTTTTTAAAATCCTTATTTTATTTATATAATCTTTTTATTCTAGACGAGAGGCTTAATAGATTATCTAGATTCCTTCAAAATCAATGAAGTTGAAAACTTTTCTGGGTGGACAGTAAGGACTCCACTATAGTAACAGAAGTCCATCTAGGCCTACACACCTTCAATTGAAGTTATTCCACATGGAATATAACAAGGCTACATAGGCTCATTTTTTCCTTAAATTACATGGAGTTTTGAATCCATGAAGGTGACTATTTAAAGACATATTGTTGAAGGAAGATGCATTGAACCTTAATCAAGAAAAATAAACCATTAATTAAAAAAATAATAACTCATACATACAATGTCCAAATGAGCAGAACATTGGAGGCTGAACAACCAACACATTTATGAAAAACATTTATCAAGGGGTCCATGTGTCAATCAACCCATTAATGGGTCCAAAACATGTCAACATCCATAGGACATAAATCAGCCTATAAAAGGAGAGGATCTCTTACCTCTCAAATCATTCCTTCCCATCCCAAAACCATCCTAGGAACCAAGGAGAGGAGGCCAAGTTTCCATTTAGGATTTTTCATCATTTATTTTTAAATTTTAGTTTTCATTTATATTATTACACACTCTTTTTTTAATTAAGGGGGTTCCCTTTCATTCTTCAATCACTCTTTCTATTACAATCTAATCTTTCTCAATATTCTATCATTCCATTCATGATCTAAATGCACTTCTAAATGGAAAGTGACTAACTGGAGGATTGGAACCGAGAGAGGATTCTTGTTCTTATTTATTATTACACTTCAAATTTAAAATATTTTAAATTTGTTTGTGGTGGAGGCATAAATATTTCATGGGTGCGAGGGTCATCCATCCTGATACTATTTCCAAATACATTTCTTTTCCTTGATTAATTAATTTTTCCTCCCTATTATTATGAAAACCATTCATACAGTGTAGTTGTGGTTTCTATAAGGGATGAAACGACATATAGTGGAGCTAGGTCTTGTAGTAATAACATTCTCGGTTGAGGTGTTACCCTACTTGACTACTAAAGGAGGTGTGGATTGGTGTCCCAGACACATGATAAAATAAAAAACTCAATAAATCAATGGAGAGTAATTCATTAATGAGGTTTCAATAAATAAATTATCAAATTGAATTTAAATAACAAATAAATAAATAATGGAACCGTCTTATCAAACCCCATACCAAGAACTTTTTTTTCTAATATGCATTTCATGTGCATGAACATTTAGATTTCAATTCTTCATTACATTATTTTAATTGCGTGTTTTCCAAAACCATAAAAATCTTTTTTTTTCAATAAATATTAAAAAATATATAAATAATTAGATTAGGTGAATTAGATATAGTGATTGACCTGACTGTAACTCTCCTCATGTTAGATGACCCTGATCAGACATTATGCTATGTTAGGAATATAATTTTTTTTATCCATGCCCTATAATAGGAATGAATCAAAACTGGTGCTGTTACTGAGGAGATAAGAAGTTACTTTGATCAGTTATTCTAAATTCACATTTTGGTAAATAATTTTTTTTTGTTTTATTTAAAAAAATATTAAAAAAAAACAAAAATTCATTTTCTATGATGTATTGAAATTAAAAATTTTATGCATGGTAATATTACTCACATGTGCAATATAAAGAACCAGAAGTGGATTATAGAGATCTAAATGATCAAATGGATATGCTGAGCAATAATCTAGATGACTTGGGGAGAAAAATGGATGGAGCATTTTACTACGTTCGTGCATTGATGGAGCACCCCAACCCGGAACCATAAAATGAACCTCAGGTAGTGGTGGAAAAAATTTCACCACTTATCATTGAAGAACTAGAAGAGATAAATGTGGAGGTACCTAAAGACTCATTCATCCCCACTCAACGAATTCTACCCGGGATAAATGAAAAGAAGGATGAATTTCCTGCTAATCCACATGTGGTATATCAATAGGAGTTGAATAAATTTTCGAATGAATGTGAGGAACATCTTGATCTCCACAAGACTTTCTTAAAAGAAGATCCAACACAAATAAAATAATACACAACCAAAGTGGTGGAATTTAAAGGTAAAAAGGAGGACGCTGACTACATAACTCCATCATGTGTAATCAACTCCAAGAAGAACTTCAAACTAAAGAACTGATTGAACCGAAACCAACTTAGGGAGATGATCCTTCCATGAAATTTACCTTTTCTAATTTCATTAAATTTTATTTGATAATCACTCCTTATAATTTTGAATTTTCAGATTTGGTCAATACTTACCTTGCCATAGAAGAAGATGAAAAAGAATATGCACCTATTAAGGAACATATGGATCTTCCTGAAGTCATTGAATATTTATTTGAGGGAGTATATGATGAGATACCAATGGATCTATCTAAAGAACCAGAGACAAATACTACTTCACATCTAGAGTAACCACTAGAAGGAGATGGATATATTGTACATGTAACAATGAAGGAGGAGGAGTATCCGTACTTCATCTAACCCCCACCATGAAATATATTCCATATTGTGATAAGGGAAGATCTTGTGTACTCTATCCATGGAGTTCTCTTCCACAATAACAAAAAACTACAAGATGGGAAAAAGAACATTTTCTGGTTCATGTCAAAGAAGATCCACCCACCATCATATTATAGATAACAGATGGTACTACCCACTGGAGGTAGTAAAAATTCAGGTCCCACTTTGGGGATCATAACATGATTTATATTTACATGATTTTTTCATTTCAATTCCATTTTTTGAGAAGACATTTTGAATTCATACCACTTCTCCTTATATTTTTGAGCTTTAATGACATGATGATTGTTTTTAAGTGAGTAATTTTGTTTTATAGGTTCATAAATGGGAAAAAGGAAGCCTTAAATAGAGGAAAATAACTAAATATTTATTTCAAAAGGGAGTTCACTTTTAATGTTTAAACATTTAAAATTCGTACATTTTTTGGTCCAAAACATAATTTGAGTTTTAAAGATAAAATTGTATGCCCACACATGAATTATTCTCTACTTGACATATATAGAAGACATGAGTTTCTTAGGAATCCAAGGATGTCGTGTTTTGGATTTGAATATTAATAATATTGAATGATTAAAATGGAATATTTAATGTTTAATGTGAATCATGGATATTTAAATGAATAGTCATCATTTGAGGGAATTAGTTGATTTATGTAAATGAAATTTCCCTACTATTTTTCATGCTTTGAATTTCTCAAAATCATGTGAATTGATTTTTTATTATTAATCAGTCCTCAAGTGATAGTTCAATATCATATGTATCATTCAAAAGAGGATTTCTAGACCAAGTACTTCCTATTTGTTCTTTATAATATTTCTTGAGTGATCTTGGGACATGTCACCGACCAAAACTTTCATTTGAACTTGTCAAAGCTACAACTGTGCAAAACATATTTAAAATGATTGAGGAATCTTTTGAAAAGACATTATCCTTAAATATCACCTTTACACCAATCCTTTTTAGCTCATAGAGACCATGAATGACCTTTTTAGGGATGATCCACGTTTCAATCCATTTTTATCCATTTTTACCCTACACTTGGAATTTGCATGATATTTTAAAAAAGAAGTGTGGGGTGAAGGAAATCATGGTGGAAAAGATGTTATAAATTGTAATGAAACCCATGGGGGTTCTTTTGTTGGAGTTTTAAAATGTTGTAAAATCATTCATTGTACTTCATTGTTTTCTCCTATTGAATTAAAAAAATAAAAATATGACAAAAAAACCAAATAAATTAGGAACAATGGGTTGTGATTTGGGAAAACAAAAAATCACTATTATAAAGAATAGAAATACTTTTATTCTATGTGGTTAGGTGATGTATGTGAGGTCTGATCTAATCATAACTTTTTAATAAAAAATAAAAAAATATAAAAAAAATCAAGAGGCTTCATTAATCATTCAATATGATTTACTTTGATCATGACCTTACTTTGTGTTTTTGGGGAAGTGGGTGTTGCTACTTTGAAGGGGAGAATTTAATTACACTTTTTGATATCATGAATTGTACTTAAGAGATAAAAATCATCCCTAAGACTTAATATTTAAAACATCAAATCCTACCAAACTTAATCCTCAGAGTTATTTGAAAGTTTATTGACAATTACTAATGATTTTATATGCCTTTTTTCATAAAGTGGAGAAAGTAGTTCTTTTACAAGATTATGGATAGGTGCATGTTCTCCTGATATGAGTATAACTCTCCTTGAATTGTACCATGAGATATGGCAGTCAAAAATTTAAAGGTGAGGTAAATCATGATGTGTAATTTTTAATAATAACGAATTGAGAAGAATAAAGGAATGAAAGAAGAAGTTCTGCCATTTTTCAAGAGTTGAAAAGTAAAATATATTAATTAATAGATTCTTTTAAAATTGGGAAAAAAATTTATATTTTTTCTGGATTTTTGAAAATTTTATTTGAATTTGATTTTTTTATTTTATTACTTTGGAATTTGAATATTGGTAACATTAGTGTCCTCTGAATTATACATTGAGATTTTATGCTTGAGGGAAATCATGGTTTAAGTGTGAGGGTATTTGATAGAGAAAATTTATGTGCATATTTTTAGTCCAATAATAATGAATTTTTGATGTTTTTAAATGATAAAACCAAATTATTTAAATGTTTTATTAAATTAATGGTCAATTTGAATTATATAATTAAAATGAGATAAATTGCGAAGGTTCTTAATTCTGTATTTTTGACACATTATTACTTCAAGGGTATTTTGTTCATTTCTTGAAAATTATAATTCTGAATCGAGTGATTATTTTTTTAGAATCCTTATTTTATATCTTTAATATTTTTCTTTGAAACCAGTGGCTGAATCGATCATATAGAGGCATTAAAAAATCAATGAATTTGAAGACATTTCCGCGCATACAACATGGACCCCACCACAGTAATTATATTTCATCTCAGCCGACACACCTTCAATTGAGGTGATTCTACCTAGATGGTATCACAAATACATAAGACCTTTTATCTATTAAATTATATTTAGTTTTAAATCTAATAAGGTTTCCATTGAACGACATATTTTTGAAGGAACCATCTAGAAACCTTCATCCAGAAAAAGAAAACCGTAATTAAAAAAATCATTACTCATACATACTGTGTCCAAATGAGCTGAATGTTTGAGGGTGAACGTAATAAAAATTTATTAACAACATTCATGAAGGGTTACACACGTCAATCAGTCAATTAAAGGGTCAAAAATGTTTTAACATTCAGAAGACAAAAATATGCATATAAAAGGAGAGGAGCTCCAACCTCTCAAATCATTCCTTCCCATCCAAACACAATACGGGGTACCAAAGAGAGGAGACCAAGAGGCCATTCATAATTATTTATTATTTATTTTTATATTTTAGTTTTCATTTCTAATGTAACACATTTTTATTTTAATTAAAGTGTTTTATTTTCATTCTTCCGTCTCTCTTTTTATTTTAATCTAATCTTTATATCTCTTCTATTTTTCTGTCATGATATCTAGGCACATCTCCATCGAAAGTGACTAACTTGAGGCTTGGACCTAAGGGTGGTTTCATAATGTTCTTCATTATTGTGCTTTGAATTTAAAATGTTTTAAATCTATTTGTGGTGAAGGCAGAAATATTGCATTAGTGCGGCGATCGTCCATCACGACAGTATTTCCAAATCCATTTATTTTCCATGATTAATTATTTTTCCATCCATTATCTTAGTAAAACCCTTTATACGATGTATTTGGGATTTATATAAGGATAAAAATGACATATTATGAAGCCATGTCTTATAGTAATAACATTCTCGGTTGAGGTGTTACCATACTTGACTATTAGAGGAGGTGTGATTTAGTGTGATGAATTCATTATAAAATCACACACTCAATAAACCAATTGAGATTAATTCATTAATGAGGTTTCACTAAATGAATTTTTAAATTGGATTTAGATAAAAAATAAATAACGAATGAACCTGTGTTATCAAACCCTGTATGGAGACCTTTCTTTCTAATTTGCATTTAGTCTGAATTAGCATTTTGATTTCAATTCTTCATTAAATTATTTTAATTGAATGGTTTAAAAAACCCTAAAAATCTTTTTTTTCAATAAATATTAAAAAAAAGAATTAGATTATGTGAATTAGAATTAGTGATTGAACCGACTGCAACACTCCTTATGTGAGAGGACCCTGGTCAGCCACAATGCTGTATTAGGAATATAAATTTTCTTTTTCCATGCTCTACGATAGGTGTACCTCAATGATACAAAATGATAATTAAAAATTAATTAGTACAAAGAATAGTAAATCCAAACAACATCATGACATGAAAACAAAAAATTTATATATTTATAATAATGTTATTAAAATAAATCTGACTTTGGATCTTTGAAGGATAACCCAAATGATCTGATACTAATTGAAGTTCCCAATAATATTGAATAATTTATAAGGATTGGGGATTAATCAGTGATTTCATGTTATTAAAATTTAATGAACCCCATTGAAGGCCTATGATATAGTTTAAGGTATTATGATCAAAAAAATGTGTATAATGATCTACGTTTTATTCTTGGATAAATTACTGAATGATATAAAATCATTAATTTTACGTGTTTTTAACCTAATATTATTATATAATACGTTATATTTATAGTGTTTTACATTCTATATTGTTTTACTCATTCTTGTAAGTGAATACATGAATGGTTATATCTCTCATTTGAACCATTTTATAAGAATGTCACTTGAATTTTTTGGTGGCCCTGCAAAAATTAAATATATTGAGTATGAAATGATAAATAGTACATTCAAGATAGTTAATAGGTTTCTACAATATCATTTATAATGTTATTTGAGTTGAATGATGACCTCATTCAATGATTGAAGATAAACAACACATCACATGAAATTTTATCATCACTCACTCTTGAGAATTACATATTTATATATATGATATTATTAAATGATTTATGATTTATAAAACATAAAATAATGAATTGAAAATGATTTTCATAATACACTTGATTCCCAGACAATGAAAAAACATGAAAAAACTTATGTAATCATTCTATTAGAACCCAAAAGCTGCATCTATTTTTAAACAAAACAATCACGAAATAACAATTTGGGGTCTTATTCACCACTTAAATAAATTAAATTAATCTTTAATAACCTTTATAAATGATATAAAACTAAAATAAATCCTCCCTTATTGACTTTTTAGAATCTAATGAACTTTTTATGATGTAAAATGTAAGATAAGTGAAATTTTTGGTGATTTTTTTTCATCCTAAGATGAATTTTATACATGTATTGATTTTGAAAATAAATTTCAAAATATTTTCAAGACTAAGGTGATTTCATACGGGTTTTAAATATTAATTATTGAGATAAATTTTATAACTGTTAACCAAAATATAAATCTATCGTAGACAAAAAATTTATTCAAGTGACACCCTAGAATTTGAAAACATTGTTTTCATTTATACTTTATAGAAACATGAATATGAAATATATTCTTAATTATATCTCTAAATTATCTGTTAAAAATATAAGAAAACCCATTAAGGATTTATAGAAATATCCATGAGTTAAATATGTACCTATTTCTTCATTCTTGATAGTGATATACCTTATTGAATAAGCAAAAATATAAAATTTATCAAAAATGAAGTGATAACATATTGAAAATATTTTTAACAATATTCAAATATATCGAAATAGTATCTAAGTGACAAAAAAAACAATATTAAGACCCAAATTAACTTATTATATATATGTTATACATATCATAGGATCTAATTGAAATCAAATCCAATTGATATTGACCATTATAATAAATGAGTATTGTGAACCACATTTTATGCATTTTATAAACCTCTATGAATGTTGTCATGAATAAATGATGTAGGAATAATCAATGTGACAACATAAATAAATCAATAATTGTCTCATAAAGATTATTTTTTCTATTTTTGGAAACACAAATTTAATTGAAAATAAATTCTCCTCCTTGATAAGAACCCCCTTTTTAATATAAAATAATATTCACGATTTTTTCCTACAAAAATTGTACCTTATTCTAAATATATACCCTATATTAAAGAATTTTAGAAATTGATTTATGAATCATATACCCCATTGAAATATAATAAAATATGATAATATGGAGGGTTTGGGTAGAAGTAAATCATTCTCTATGTTTTGATAATTGAACAACTAACTCCATCCTTAAGTATTGGAAAAAATCTATTGGAAAATGTTTTTTAAAAACCTCTATAACCTCCCATTTTGTGGGAATAAAATCGAACCTGCGGTCACCTTGATCCAGAATTTTCATGATGAAATGATTATTAATTTAGATTTGTTTTAACCAATTTTTTTATTAATATTCATTGATAAATTTGTGGAACAATGATTATCAAACCCTATATAGAGAGATAACTTCCCCACAAATATTAAATCCATTAGATATGTTTTAATCTATACCATTAGATTTATTTAATTTTTTATTATAAAATACTTATATTTGGTAGTAATTGAAGTGAATAGATTCTATATCTTACAATTCTGAGAAACCCATTTAAATCTTAAGAATAATTTACCTCTTGATGTAAACATCCTATAATTGATATTTATAAACTAATTTGCATCCCCATAGTTATAAAGATTGAATTTTTCATTTAAAACATATTGAAGACTGTAACCATAAGTAACTTTTATGTACATTAGGATTCAATTAGTTTTAATCAAGTTTCTATTTGTGGGGTCACTTTGAAACCAATAATATAATTCTATGAAAATTATAATGTCATGTATCAGAGCTATCTAGTATATAAGTGTGCTAATAAATATACTTAAATGGTTTTGATTTATAGATTTCAATTTATCATTCACTAAAAATTTAATTCCAATTATTATGGGAGTCCTCCCTTCACATGAGTTATTTGTGCCAAAAAAATTCATTAAATCATAATCATATTTCCCTTGAAATAGTAAAACTGAATCATCCTATTGAAATATTTATAATCTCATGATGAAATTTTCCTCTTCACATATTAATTTTTTTAAATTTTTTAGAAAAATAATTACAAATAATATTCTCATTACATATTAATATTATATTATCAACATAAAAAATAAAAATTTGATGGTTTTTTCATGTTTCATTGATATATAGGTTTATATCCACTTTTCTTATCTTAAACTTCACATCCTTTGATAAAGTATATATATTGGAATGCAAAGCTCTTGAATAATGCTAAAATATATGTAAATCCTTCTTCAGTTTATATACATTATATCTATCATGATAATGTTGGAATCCATTATGTTTATCAATGTAGAAATTTTTTTTCTAACTCACTATTCAAGAATTCCAACATAACATATATTTAATAAACATTTTATTATCAGTATTCTACCATTGAAAGAACTATTTTACTAGTTTACATCATTAAGTTTGGGTAAATTTGTCCTCAATATCAATCCCTTCATCATATGCATAAAATTTTAAATCCAATATTTCTTTATTTATTCTGGTTTCACCTCTTTCATTATGCTTATTTTGAAACAAAAACTTGGTACCTATTATATTTTCAAAGTATTCTCTTGAAAAAAGATACTAAGTGATATTATTTTCAATTTTACCAGGATCTATATATATAATTAGTCTAATGTTTATATTTTAGATCTTATTCAATGACCTATAGTTCAACTTGAGGAATCAAGGATGTGTGACTTGATACCCTCAAGGTTATTCTTGTTTATTTTTTTCTTATTAATCTCCAAAGATGTTTCCCCCATAAAAATGTATTTAGAGCCTATTATGTTTCAATATTATATTTTTCATAACATCCTTATCACAATTATATGAAAATAACCACCCACAACTAAGTTTTCTTCAAGTTCTTTATAATTTTAATATTTATCAATAAGAATTGAAAAAAAAAATTAATTTCTTTATCAATTTAAAAATTCATAACAATTTGTTTTCTTATTATAAAAATATTCTATCCCTTATAAAATATCTAAACAAAGGTTATTTTTGAGGCATTTTTTATAGTAGTGGTATCTTCTTCTATTGGAGTGATAACATAAGAATACTATTTTATGTGCTTTTTTAATGAAATTCCGATGATGCCAGCCTTTGATCTTGATCATGCATGGAATTCAAAATACAAATAAATATTTAATACCTATACTGCTATTATAACACATCTCATATGGTTACATATAATAAATTTGGAACAATAAAAAATTATTTTGAATATGATTTGTTATAATCACCACTTCCATTAATTTTTTTTGTTGTTATTGGCTGCGCTAACACGATTCTTCCCATCCCAACAAGAGATAAATTATTTCTTTCAGGTAATATGGAAATAAAAAATCCAGTAACCTTGATCATTTTTCTACCTTTTTACATTTTTTATAACTTATAAAAAATTTCATAACAAATGACTAAAAAAATTAGTAGTTTTGAAGAACCAAATACAAACATGATTTCTCATATTACATTGGAAATATAAAATAAATTTCATAACAAATAATCTAAAATTGTTGATATTACTCATAATATTAATATTTATATATTGTGTAATGTAAAACAAAGGAAGGGTGATATCATATGCTTAGTAATTGTTACATATGACATAAGATATCATGAGTAAATAAGGAATAATCAATATGGAAAGGTAAATAACTGAAAACACATACCATTTAATCAATATCTTGAGAAAACCATTCATCCATGGATAATATCAACATAGTTGTACCATAGATAATAAAAACATAATTCTAAAGGATTTAAGTCATTAATGTTGTATGTTATGATCTCATACATCATGATATCATTACCAAGAAGGTCATGTTCAATTATAGTTTAATCAATTGGTAGGTATTTACTAAAAACAAATTTAATACATTTGGATATTTAATTTGTCTCATGAGACCTATTGATGCATTTAGGGGCTACCTATAATTGTGCCCCACCCATTACTACATGTCCTATTTCTTCATCATGCATTGAATGATCAATTTAATTCATATAAAATATTCCTTATCAATAAATTTTAATATTGAGTAAGGAATACAAAATAAAAATATTTCCCAAGTTAACCAAATAACATTAATATTATAACACCATATACAATAATTTTGTAAATTTTAAGAAATAATCATATATTTTATACTCATAATATGGATATTTTAGATGAATTTATTAAATAATAAAAAATGATTACAAAAAAGTAAATGTTTTAAGATATTTTAATGAGCACAAAATTAGTGAGAGGAAAAATATTAATATCAATTCATCAGAAATATATGCCTTGTAATAAAATCATATACTTTAGATAATCAATTGAAATGATAGAAAACAATTAACAAAATAATTCATTAAATATTTTTCTCTATAAAAACACTAAAATATGAAAGAATAATCTAAAACATAATAAAATATTTTTAGTGGTGGGAAGATCCATTAAAATTATAGATATTAAAAAACATTCATTTTGAATTTCAATAAAGAAATTAAAAAATTATCAGTTCGGAAAATGTTATAAATATTCATTTAAAAACTTTAAAAAAGATAAGTATAACATACAATGTAATTATCAAATAATTTGAGTAAATAAAAAGGACTATAGTAAAATGATTTTGAAAAATATCGACATGAAAGAAAAATATACCTGATCAAAAAGTGAAATAATATCAGAATTTATTTAGAAATTTATTTATTTAATTCAAGTTAAAAATAGAGCCAAATTTGGAAGAAAATATCTAAAATCATTATATATTAATATTAAAAGAAACTATATTGATTTTATAAAGGATAGATTATAATATTCCTTCACAGAATATAAGAGTAATCCCCAAAGAATGAGGTCGTAAAATAATTTCTTACCAATTTGTTAGTGATTAAATTGAAAAAAATTGAAATATTAAAATTGAAATTAGAAATTCATAATAATAAATAAATTAATATTCATGTTAAATAAATAAAAGTGTTAGTATATACACCATATAAAAATAAATAGGTTCATAAAACCCAATATGTCTCAAGGGAGTATAAATTTAGATGATACCCCTTACCCTAAGATCGTATTACACCATAAGTGATTTTAACCACATATATAATAGATTTATATTTACTATAATTACATAAAAGATACATATTGATATCTATTATATTATATATGTTCCATTTATAACATTTTGTCCCCCATTTGTGAGTAATCTTTTATTATTATCATTATTTTGTGTGTTAACGTCGTTTTTCATGTTTGTTTGGATTCAGTAGTTTCATAACTTACTATAACTCATTGTTAAATCATATAATTAATATTTTTCCTGATATAAATATCATATATATTCAATATATAGATATTATGAGTTATCCATGAAATATAGAGACCAAAAAATGAATTTCACCGTTGATAGAGAACTTAGGACGTACGTATGCACGAACCCTGTTACCACTTTTCAATGGATGAAAAAACGAATGATTAAAAATAAATCACCTTTATAGGATAACTTTTATATCATATATATCTTATATATTTGTTAAATATATCCCTTTTTATCATCCATGTAGAACATAAATGAAAAATGAATCACATTGCTTTGTGGAGGTGGTAGTCAACACACATGCATGAGAGAGGTAATCGTTATCTAATGGATTGGAAGGTAAGTAGGTAGATAGGATATTATAATTATAGAATAATAATTATTTCATAAATATCATATATATTCATTAGATACACATTTATTACCATACATGTTAAGTGGTGATGAAAAACACATCACCCCACAACATGGAGACGGTGATCCAAATATACACACGAGCGATGTCTTCACTTTCCATAGGATGTAAAAGAGGTGGAAAATAGTTGTACAATAATTATAATCAAATATTTGTATATTTATGATACTTTATTTATTATTTTTAATATGGGTATAATGTATTTTAAGGTATTATAATAATAAATAAACATGAAAGAGTCAGTAAAAATGATTACCACTTCTTCGGAAGACTTTCATTAGATTAATTTTTAAAGAACCTTCAAATAGTTTATCAATAAAAAACTGAACTATAATTCATGGTTAGGGAAGTTTAGAAGATAATTTTATAGGGATTTTTGGATATATATGGCTTAAATGTTTATAAATTAATTAGATAATGGGAGTCATTATATATGTTAAGAGAGGAAACTTTTGTAAATTTATTAAATATTATGATATTATATATGTCTAAAAAATGTGAAATAGTTCCAAAATATAATATATTAGAATAAATAAAGGATATGGCCTCAATATAATCATCAAATAAATATTTTATAGGTTTATATAACATTTCACAACTTATCCTTTGGATTAACTTATTGGTAAACCCATTGAAACCTAAAATATGGTAATGAATTTTTTAAATATTAAAGGTTTATAATTTTTCTTATATGGTTAAAAGTGGATCATAAATTTCCAAGGAATTAATTTTTATATAATATTTTATCCATTTTTCCTCTTTAAATATTTTTATGATTTTTAAATTATTTAATAAAATATTATTTCCATAAAATTTGAATAATTTTATTTCTGACACTATTCATTTCATTTGACATTAAAGACACCATTAAAATGTTGTATTTAAAATATAATCCATTAACACCACCATAATATGATATATTAATCTATAATACCCATAGACCATAATAAATCATCTTTATTTTATTAATTTTAATATTTTTAAAATTATTAATTTTATTTTTCAATTATTTGATGAAATATCGTGTTAGTGTTGATTATGCATTAAAGGTAATTATTGAATCACTAAAAATTAAAAATAAATTACTAATGTAAAAAAATTAATTCATATTTAAAATATATATTTTAAACTAAATATGTCCTCTTTTTATCTTTATCGAAAAATAGTATTTATATTAAAGTTGAGAGTGTGACGTTCGGTTTTGATTCTTTTCAAAATGTAATATAATGGCCAATATGAAGGAAAAATGGTACCAAGTGGACATATTTTCAAGAAATGGATGTAAATGTCTAAAATTTATTAATCTAATATGATAAAGGTAAGTTTTATATAATTTTTATAGTATTAAAAAAATATTTTAATGCTATTTTACACATTTTACCCATACCAAGGTGAAAAATACCTAGCCAAGTTACTATTCATAATGAACAAAATAAAATGTCAAATTTATAGTATAATGATGATTCAAATGTATATAATTATATTATTTATAAATAAATTTTTATCATGTAAATTTAAGATTAAATTCATAAAATTATGTGGCTTTTTTCAATTAAAAGAAATGATAGATTTACAAAAATCATTATTTTTCACTTACCACTGAAAAAATAAATTTTTTAGAAAAATAAAAAAAAATCAACCTAAGATAATATTGACATATTGAATTAAAATATGATATAATTTTTAAATAGTAATATATAAATAGTTTTTTTGGTTCATTTAAACTTAGCATTGTGTGTAAAATATACTGTCAAATGAAATTGTTTAAAGAGAAATGAGTCATTAAATTTTGGGTTGTTTCATACCATCCCACTTATAAGAATTTTTACCTTAAAAATATTTCAATATGATAAAAAAATACGATGATTCTCTTTATTTATCACAAATGTTGGATCCCATATATCTTTATCAATTTTATGACATCACCACAAAACATTTTCCAGCTGAGTGGTCTTGTTTCATATATCTTTATTTATATGATATATAATTTCCACTGGTTATTCCTTATAAGATAGATAATTCTCTATCAGTATGACCTATGATCTTAGTATGTGTGAAGGATCAATTATTTATATCTTTAGGTGAGATACATGGAACCCTTTGTGAACATGACCAAGATATAGTGGATGTTCCAAGTGATAAGCTGCCGTCCCAATACAACCAATAATATCAAAGAGACCAATATATATAGGGATGAACTCTCCATTATTTCCAAATATCATAACCTTATTCCATGGAGATATTAATAGTAATCCTATGTCACCAACTTAGAAATGTTGATCCTTCCAAATATTTTCAGCACAAAATTTTTGGAGGCTATGAACTACCCTTACGATATATTGAATGGATCTAACATTCTCTGTAGAGACCCGAAGCTTGACGTACATGGACATTACATTACTTTTTCAGAATACTTAATACATAACAAAAACAGACACACAAGGACCGTAATAGTTTAGTTTCTTTGGAAACTTGGAACGTAATCCTCTAATCGTGGTGAAAGATCTTCAACATCTCCCATAAAGATCTTACCCTTTTTTCTTACCTAAAACCATTATTTATATACTGAGGAAAAGAAAACATAAAAAGGGTGATCTCAAATGCTCAATAAGGGTAAGAATGGATAAAATAAAACATAACATATACATTTGAACTTAAAAACATAAACATAATGTTTAAACATCAAAATCATAAGCAAAGACATAAAACATGGAAGTATATAAGGCATAGATCATAATGGAACATAAAACATGATAAAATAGCATGGGAATAAAACATGTAATTTTGGCATCGATTAAGCACATGTAATGATTTCCATAGTAGCCAAGGCATTGCTGCCAAGACCATCTTAGTGGACAAAGTCCCATTCTGAATCGAGTTCACACCTTGTTTCAGTCCTTTAACACTGAACCGGATTAACATACCATTCAAGCCATGTCTATCTCATGAGATATAAAATCTTTACCCAATGCATTGGAGGGAGATATAGGTCCCGCCCATCTCATAATTAAATCATTCTTACTTGTGCCACAAAATAAACATACATCATTCATAATAACCCAACGAATAAAATGGGTTTCGTAAACATTATCCCATCATAACATAATCCATATAAAATAAATGGATATCATTTCATAATAAGAAAAGTGAAACCATGTAAATCATAGAGACATTATAATTAAAACATACACATATGAAATAATTTCATTTTATATGGAAAATGGTTTTGATAAAACATTTGAAATGAATTCTTTGAGGAAAATATACTTTCTTCTTTAAAATCATTTTCTTTTCACAAAAGGCCATGAATTTTTAAAAGAATAGGATTTTTCTTGAAAATATTCATGAAATATTTTTGAGGATGCTTCATGAAAATCAAGCTTTATAAAACCGTAATTATCCGTTCGTGCCGTATAAGTTTAAAAAAACATTCTTCTCGTACTATTACCGAAAAAGTCAAAAAGTACCTCGTAGCGTAAACAAAAGAAAGATTCCTTACATACCATGTAGTAAAAGTCAAGAATGGGTAAAAAGGACTTTAAACATACATGAAAATAATTTTATAAAACATGGACATGGATGATAGAAATAACCCCAGTAAATACTTATGAATAAGCAATCTCGGATAAAATTGAGATTTGCAAAATTATCCCTTACCTTAGGTCTGATATGCTTCGTACATATCTGAACCTCCTGTATAATGATTTAAATAAGGTCATTGACTTATTACAGAATCATATTCATTATTATGATATCATATATGTTTCACTTATGACTTTATATTACCCGTTCTTTTATAAATTCTATGTTAAAGCATCGTTTTGGGTAAAATAATTTTATTTATCATATGTGTTTCGACTTGTCATTCTTGATATTATTACTTATATCCTGATTTAAATAATTTCATAATGTAAAAAATGATTTATATATAATATATATTCATCATATACATATATATTATAGATCTATAAAAGGAATGAAATACACCGTTCATGGAGACGGTAGGCCGTACGTACGCATGAACGCTGTTTTTGTTTCCATTTTGAATTGAATGAATTAAGTAAATGACATACATATATATATACATAAATCCAGTATCATTATTATATCATATATTTCATTATTATTCATTATATATACTTTATAATCATTCATGAATGGTTAACATGGAAAGTGAATCTCATCGTGTCGTGGAGACGGTAGTCCGTACGTACGCACGGGCGATGATATCATTCCCAAGATCGTGGAATTGTATTAAAATGTATGTATAATAATACAGAATCAATATCACTTTATAATAATCATATATATTAATTACTTTCACAATTATACCCATCCATGTAATGTGATGGTGGAAAATAGATTACACCACGGCGTGGAGACAGTATTCTGTACGTACGCACGCGCGGTGATTTCGTTTTCCATTGGATGTATAGATGGTTAAATATGGTTGTTTAATACTTATAATAACATATCAGTATTTTATTGATACTAATGTTATAACCTCATAATGAAACAACTCAAAAAGAAGCATTGGAAGAAGAAATAAAGTTGAAAGAATCGGTAATGGACATTACCTCTTCTTTGAAGCTCCTCTTTGAGACCTCCTCTTAGGGAACTAAAATTGGTATTTGAAGAATACCAGGACCTCTAGGATGTTTCTATGGAAGTGGAGAAGATAATTTTACAGGGTTTGGCCGATCTTGAATGCTCAAAGTGGTGTGAGGAAGAGAGGGAGGAGGTGGCCTTTTATAAGGGAGGAGAGGGGCACCTTTGGAATAACTAAAAATATTATTTTATTATAAAGTCAAATTCGGTTTTTAATAGCTCCAAACTGATATATTTCGAATATAAGGTGGTTATGGGTCGAAATCCTCTCATACAATATAATTTAGACAAGTTAGGTCATTATATTAACCTTATATTTTAGTTTTAACTCTTAGTTAATTAGATTGACATTTACCATGTCACTTTGTATTTTTATAATATATAGTTAATAAACTTACCATATACATACAAGGGACCTACAAGTGGTCCATTAATGATACAGCTATCATGATATAAGTATCTTGGACGAACCTTAGATTTTTTGGAATATAATAACAATTAATAATATAATATTGGTTTTAAAAACTATTTTATGTCAATTTTGACACTATTTGGTAATTTATTTTTGTGAAAATCATAGCAGAATGATTAGTTCGAAAGAAATTAATTAAATCAATAATACCATGTCATATTAACACAGAAAATTATTGGAATTCATAAAAAGTGTCAAATTACATTTATTTGGGTATTTATAACATCAATTATGTAAATATTTCATTAATAGGATAATTACTGCATCATCATTGTATCATAAATAAATTAAATTATTTTAAGTATATAAATTACAAATAAAATACCATTATGTTGGAAATATTTTTAGATTTATAATGAATATTTATAGTCTAATTTATCTTATGTATAACCCTATATTAAAAATTATTTAGTTATTAAACATTGATTTTAACTATTTTAACCCTTCTTTAAATAAATTGATAATAAATGTCCTAATCTAATCCAAGTGGGCCTAAATGGTCATATTTTATTCCAAAGGTTTTTTTGGTCGAATTACACTTATCCAATAGAATTAGGACATGTGTTAGGGTAATAATAATAACACTTTTACCCTTAATTGCCCTATTTACTTTTAACCGTGGTAAAAAAAAGTTACTATTCACCAAAAAAAATTCATCTCATTGAACCACATTTTAGTCCTTGATATTAACCATGTCTCTCGGATTTTCAAAATTCCACTCACAGAAGCGGTAAAATTATGTTTTATGAAAAATTCAGTTTTTCAACTACCACTTAGTGGTTTCACTATTCATAAAAAAAAATGAAAGTTTCAAGAAAAATACCAAAAATTAGGCATAAGCTATATTTGATATTATGAATTCAAAAATGAGGTTTATTTTATCAAATTAAAAACATATCAGTTACATTAACTAATTTAAAAATTAATTCCTGTTGTCAAAACAAATAGCGTGTTTTTAAGAGATAATAACTATCAAAAGATTGACACTTGTTTATAACTTGTTTAAATGTGAAATTATATCCAATGACCAAAATTGTATTAAATTTTAAAAATACATTCTAAATATGCTTTAAACCACTCAAATTAATAATTTATCACTATTAATTATTTTGATTAAAAAAGTTGTTTTTAATTAAAATTTAGTAATTTTCATTATTCATCAGAATACGAAAGTTATCTGAAAAATACAAAAATTTCACCCTAGGATAATTTCGATATTCTGAATCCAAAAATGAAGTCCGTTTTGAAAGATAAAATTTATAAAATTTCAAAAAGTGGGTATTACTATTCATAACGGCTAGTTCATAATAATATAATAATATCTCATTTAGTGAAACTCGGTATTGCGTACTACACACGCTATCGTGGAAGGTCACAATTGCGTGTAATGAAAGCCAAGTCAGGGATATGTGTAGTGCAATCTCCTTTTGGTGTATCATACAACAGAAGACATCAATAAAATTAAAATGAATATTTTTCATAAAATCTTGGGGTGTTACATTCTACCCCCCTTAAAATGAATTTCGCCCTCGAAATTTTTCGGGGTTATAAATGGTTTACTACTAAAAAGTTTTTTAATAGAAACCCACATCGTAAAAAGGAATACCAAAACTTGGTTTTAAAAACAAATGTATGAAACGTAATGGTTACCCAAATTAACTAATCACTGGGTTTCCACATAGGAGAACATAGGTGAAAATATGGATATGGAAGGGAAATATAACCGTAATGTTCTGATGGAGAGTGGTAGAGAACATGTCTATGAAAAAGACAACAATCACAAAGCCATAAATTTGTGATGATCTAGGGTACCATCTGATTAATCGGATATAAGGGCACTAGGACAACATTTTTGGTTTTCAAGATCGTTTCCCTAAAGTTGAAGAATTTGAATTAGAATAAATACTTACTTTATTTTGGTACAATCTCACTGTTGTTCATGACTTGAAAAATTACCACTTCATCTCTTAAAGAAATGAAGTTTAATTTGTTATTCGTGAAGTGTTAGCAGATCATGTGATAGAATGATGGGTCATTCCATCTGTCTCAAACAAAAGGTTAGAAAAAGTTATCAAATATACATAAGTCCATCTATGGTGAGGTTAATCGTATACGATTCCAAGAATGAACTTATACTTCATATATCATACTGCTTAATAAAATAAAACTATATTTTACTAACCAAGGACTTACTATAGGCCAGTAATAGGTGATAAAGGCCAGTCGCACTTCGGTTGTGGGTTCGATTCCCACACCCTTGTCCGACGCGATGGGCTGTCGCTCGTCCTACAGGTTTTCCTTTTTCTAAAGCTATATTACTATAACATCCCATCAATAATATCGATAAAAGTTCTATCCTTAAACAATACTAACTTATTCCCAACATAATCCATTCCAATATTTAGGCTTATCTAAAATACTTCAGTCCAAGCTCATAGTATAAAGAAAATGATTACTTGAAATGTCACATAACAATCACATGAATGCCATCATTTATCCCCCATATATCATAAGATATATCTTGTTGGTCAAATTACAAACATGTTAATACCATAATCATGTATTCTCTTGAAGAATGAATACCCATTAAACCATAGTGAAAACATGAATGCAGTTAAAAGTTAACACTTTCCACATACCAAAATCCTCAAAACTCTATATACTCAAACCATGATATCACTTAGTCCTTATATCAGTCATGAGCTCATGAATACAATCAAACATCTCATTATCTTCTTATCCTCATATCATCTACTTTCCAAAAATATCTGAATAACCATTCATGGTTACCGGTACCATTCAACACATACTTTCAAATAATTTTGGAAAAAAAATAGTGTAACAATACTTAGATGATTCTTTATTCCATAGTACCATACATTATTCTTTATAAACATATAATCATTCCACTAACTTCTTAAACCACTGATTCAGCTTCATCATGACTTTCATCTCATATTTCATTTGTAGTCTCTTCATCATCATCCACATAAATACTACTCATATGACCATGCTGATTCTCTTCATGAGATTTTCCCTTAGGGCATTGGTTTGCATAATGCCAATACATTCCACATTTAAAACCTCTAATCATTGTTGATGTCGTAGCAATACCATTATCCTTGTCCACGCTATTAACTGAACCTTTTCTTTTGCACATACTGGCTTTGTGTCCTTCTTTTCTACACCCTAAGCATCTTCCAGTTCCTTTGAAACAATCTCCCCGATGCCTCTTCCCACATGATTTACATGAGGGAAATTGAACTTTCTTTCCTCTATGATCATCATGAAACTCCATCTTTCTCTTATTATCTGAGTCGGGAAACTTACCAAAGTTGAGATAATTGATCATATTATGAGATTGCTGATTAGGCATAATAACGATGTTTGGACTTCCAAATCCCGTTTCATTTGTTTTCTCATGAATAATATCATTCCATTGTTCGTCATATCCTCCATTATCATGAATCTTCCTGTTTCCAGCCATTTTCTAAAACCCAAAAAGAATAGTGTGAGAGGAAAAAATCATGGTAGGGAAAAAAACATAGTAAAGGGGGAGAACCCTCAATATCTAACATCTTAGGTTAAATTCTAATATCGTTTCCGTAGTTCTAGGACTATATCCTATACGTATACTTATCCTTAGGGACATCCCTAGACATACCTTAGAAATATCTCTAGGGATCTCACTAAAGTTCTCGCATCCTAGTTTCCAAAGGTTGACTAAAAATTTCCTCTGATACCAACTGTAGAGACCCTAAGCTTGACGTACATGGACATTACATTATTTTTGCGGAATACTTAATACCTAACAAAAACAGACACACAAGGACCGTAATAGTTTAGTGTCTTTGGAAACTTGGAACGTAATCCTCTAATCATGGTGAAAGATCTTCAACATCTCCCATAAAGATCTTCCCCCTTTTTTTCTTACCTAAAACCATTATTTATATCCTGGGGAAAAGAAAACATAAAAATGGTGAGCTCAAATGCTCAGTAAGGGTAAGCATGGATAAAATAAAACATAACATATACATTTGAACTTAAAAACATAAACATAATGTTTAAACATCAAAATCTTGAGCAACGACATAAAACATGGAAGTACATAAGGCATAGATCATAATGGAACATAAAACATGATAAAATAGCATGGGAATAAAACATTTAATTGTGGCATCCATTAAGCACATGTAATGATTTCTACAGTAGCCAAGGCATTGCTGCCAAGACCATCTTAGTGGACAAAGTCCCATTCTGAATCGAGTTCACTCCTCGTTTCAGTCCTGTAACACTGAACCGGATTAACTCACCATTCCAGCCATTTCTATCTCATGAGATATAAAATCTTTACCCAATGCATTGGAGGGAGATATAGGTCCCACCCATCTCATAATGAAATCATTCTTACTTGTTCCACAAAATAAGCATACATCATTCATAATAACCAAACGAATAAAATGGGTTTCATAAACATTATCCCATCATAACATAATTAATATAAAAGAAATGGATATAATTTCATAATAAGAAAAGTGAAACCATGTAAATCATATGGACATTATACTTAAAACATACACATATGAAATAATTTCATTTTAGATGGAAAATGGTTTTGATAAAACACTTGAAATGAATTCTTTGAGGAAAATATCCTTTCTTCTTTAAAATCATTTTCTTTTCAAAAAATGTCATATATTTTTAAAAGAATAGGATTTTTCTTGAAAATATTAATGAAATATTTTTTAGGAAGCTTCATGAAAATCATGCTTTATAAAACCGTAAAAATCTGTTCGTGCCGTATAAGTTAAAAAACATTCTTCTCGTACTATTGCCGGAAAAGTCAAAAAGTACCTCGTAGCGTAAACAAAAGAAAGATTCCTTATATACCATGTAGTAAAAGTCATGAATGGGTAAAAAGGACATTAAAAATACATGAAAATACTTTTATAAAACATGGACATGGATGATAGAAATAACCCCAGTAAATACTTATGTATAAGCAATCTCAGATAAAATTGAGATTTGAAAAATTATCCCTTACCTTAGGTCTGATATGCTTCGTACGTATCTGAACCTCCTGTATAATGATTTAAATAATGTCATTGACTTATTACAGAATCATATTCATTGTTATGATATCATATATGTTTCACTTATGACTTTATATTACCCATTCTTTTGTAAATTCCATGTTAAAGCAGCGTTTTGGGTAAAATCATTGTATTTATCGTATGTGTTTAGACTTGTCATTCTTGATATTATTACTTATATCCTGATTTAAATAATTCTATAATTAAAAAAATGATTTATATATAATATATATTCATCATATACATATATATTATAGATCGATAAAAGGAATGAAATACACCGTTCATGGAGACGGTAGGCCGTACGTACGCATGAACGCTGTTTGCGTTTCCCTTTTGAATTGAATGAATTAAGTTAATGACATACATATATATATAAATAAATACAGTATCATTATTATGTCATTTATTTCATTATTATTCATTATATATACATTATAATCATTCATGAATGGTTAACATGGAGAGTGAATCTCATCGCGTCGTGGAGACTGTTGTCCATACGTACGCACGAGCGATGATATCATTCCAAAGATCGTGTAATTGTATTAAAATGTACGTATAATATTAAATATTCAATATAACTTTACAATAATCATATATATTCATTACTTTTACCATTATACCCATCCATGTAAGGTGATGGTGGAAAATAGATTACACCACGGCGTGGAGACGGTATTCCGTACATACGCACGCGCGGTGATTTCGTTTTCTGTTGGATGAATATATGGTGAAATATGGTTGTTTCATACATATAATAATATATCATTATTTTATTGATACTTATTTTATTACCTCATAATGAAACAACTGAAAAAAAAATAAGTGGAAGAAGAAATAAAGTTGAATGAATCGGTAATGGACATTCACTCTTCTTTGGAGCGCCTCTTTGAGACCTCCTCTTAGGGCCCTAAAATTGGTCTTTGAAGAAGACCCAGAACTCTAGGATGTTTCTAGGGAAGTGGATAAGAGAATTTGGAAGGGTTTGGCCGAGCTTGAAGGCTCAAAGTGGTGTGAGTAAGAGAGGGAGGAGGTGCCCTTTATAAGGGAGGAGAGGGGCACCTTTGGAATAACTAAAAACATTATTTTATTATAAAGTCCAATTCGGTTTTTAATTGCTCAAAATTGATATATTTATAAGATAAGGTGGGTATGGGTCGAAATCCTCTCATCCAATAGAATTTAGACAAGTTTAGGTCATTATATTAACCTTATCTTTTAGTTTTAACTCTTAGTTAATTAGATTGACATTTACCATGTCACTTTGTATTTTAATATTATATAGTTAATAAACTTACCATATACATACAAGGGACCCCTAAGTGGTCCATTAATGATACACCTATCATGATATAAGTATCTTGGCCGAACCTTAGATTTTTTAGGAATATAATAACCATTAATAATATAATATTTGTTTTAATAACTATTTTATGTCAATTTTGACACTATTTGGTAATTCATTTTTGTGAAAATAATAACAGAATGATTAGTTCGACAAAAATTAATTAAATAAATACTAACATGTCATATTAACATATAAAATTATTGGAATTCATAAAAAGTCTCAAATTACATTTATTTGGGTATTTATAACATCAATTATGTCAATATTTCATTAATAGGATAATTACTGCATCATAATTTTATCATAAATAAATTAAATTATTTTAAGTATAAAAATTAAAAATAAAATACCATTATATTGGAAATCTTCTTAGACTTCTAATTATTATTTATAGTCGAATTTATCTTATGTATAACCCTATATTAAAAATGATTTAGTTATTAAACATTGATTTTAACTATTTTAACCCTTCTTTAAATAAATTGACAATAAATGTCCTAATCTAATCCAAGTGGGCCTAAATGGTCATATTTTATTCCTAAGGTTGTATTTGGTCTAATTACACTTATCCAATAGAATTAGGACATGTTTTAGAGTAATAATAATAACACTTTTACCCTTAATTACCCTATTTACGTTTAACCGTGGTAAACAAAAGTTACTATTCACCAAAAATTATTTTCATCTCATTGAACCACATTTTAGTCCTTGATATTAACCGTGTCTCTCAGAGTTTTGAAATTCCACTCGCAGAAGCGGTAAAATAATGTTTTATGAAAAATTCAGTTTTTCTGACTACCACTTAGTGGTTTCACTATTCATCAAAAAATGAAAGTTTCCAGAAAAATACCAAAAATTAGGCCGAAGATATATTTGATATTATGAATTAAAAAATGAGGTATTTTTTATCAAATTCAAAACATATCAGTTACATTAACTAATTTAAAAATTAATTCCCGTCATCAAAAAAATAGCGTGTTTTTAAGAGATAATAACTATCAAAAGATTGACACTTGTTTATAACTGGTTTAAATGTGAAATTATATCCAATGACCAACATTGTATTAAATTTTTTAAATATATTCTAAATATTCTTTAAACCACTCAAATTAATAATTTATCACTCTTAATTATTTTGATTAACAAAGTTGTTTTTAATTAAAATTTAGTAAATTTCACTATTCATTAGAATATGAAAGTTATCCGAAAAATACAAAAATTTCACCCTAGGATAATTTCGATATTATGAATCCAAAAATGAAGTCCGTTTTGAAAGATAAAATTTATAAAATTTCAAAAAGTGGGTATTACTATTCATAACGGCTAGTTCATAATAATATAATAATATCTCATTTAGTGAAACTCGGTATTGCGTATTACACACGCTATCGTGGAAGGTCGCAATTGCATGTAATGCAAGCCAAGTCAGGGATGTGTATAGTGCAAGCTCCTTTTGGTGTAGCGTACAACACAAGACATCAATAAAATTAAAAAGAATATTTTTCATAAAATCTCGGGGTGTTACATTCTCTACCATTTACTCATCTAGATTAGGCACCAATATATTTTTTTCTCTCCATATTCACCCAACATGTTGGAATTATGAAATTACTCTTATATAGGGATTTGTATGTAGCCATTTTAATGCTTGAGTGAAATTAATTTTGGTACAAAATTTCTACTATATGATGGTGTTGACCCCAACAACCATTGAAATCCATAAATAAATCTATCAACTTGTAATATATATTTTTCATGGTTATCTAAGACTAACCATTTGTCCTAGGATGAAATTTAGTATGGAAACCCAACTATATATCCTGATCTTACTAACGGATTCAAAAAACCATGTGTTAAACCATAGATTCTGATCAATTACGGTTGAGAGTGGTACTCATTGAAATCTCACAACATCATTAATGTATAACTGAGTAGGCTAATCATGAGATGAATATTATATAATAGTGATAAAATGAATTTATTTTGTGCGTAGATCAACTAAAACCCAAATAGAATTGTTCACCTTAGATGTTTTGGGGATTCTAATGAAGAAATACCTGTTAATGTTTTTCTCATTTTCATTATAGAATGGGTAATGGTTTTAAAATACCCTTAGATTATGTCACATAGACTTAACATACAGACAAACTAGGCATCAAGATACATACTCAATGATATAACTTTTCAATTTATCACTCCAGAAATATTATTTTAGAAATCTATAAATCATTTTACTTCAAGGGTGAATAATTTATGATGAACTAAGATATTCATCCGATATCTTATTCTTCCACTCTATTATCGATGAGACACAAAACTGATTCCCAAACCTCATCATTCTATAATTATCATAGTTTAACATAGAAACTTTTCTCACCTTCTTAATTAATTCCACATATTCCTTTTTCAACTTCTTAATCCTCTCATTGATGGATAGAAGAAAATTCATCCGATAATGATAGGATATATCACTTTTACTCCAGATTTCAAGACCCATCTTCTAAAAATACATAAATATTTGGTCTCATTCAAACATCATCATGAAAAAACTAGTATGATATTTTTAAATTAGAGCATTGAACACCGTGTTCTACTTCCCATAGTGGTTATGTATTGAGTTGTAAAAATATTTGATCCCCTCTAATCATATTATTTAGTGTGTGTTCAATTATTTATTTGTAAATATATACCTAAAGATTTCATAATCAATATATATATCACACCCTTTACCATACATATAATTCATGTATATCTTTAATGCAAAAATGAGAGGTGTAAGCTCCAAATCTTGAGTCGGGTAATTCTTCTCAAGAATTTTTAATTGGTGGTAGGAAGATGCTATAACCATAAAATTTTTAATTAGGTGACATCTTATTACATTTTTTGATGCATCAATATAGATCATATACCATTATTTGTTGTAGGGTAGTAAAAAAAACAAGTTCACTGACCAACCTTCTTATCATTATTTTGAAATTATCCCTACATTAAAGTCACGGACCAGCCTGGGTACCCGGGTAACCCGATAACCGAGCTGGCCCTGACATAGTCTGAAGGGAATTACTGATCCCCACAGGTCATCGAATAGCACCTGGAATCACACAACATGCAAGAGGGAAATATTTTTCAACAGGAATGCAGAAGCAATAGAAACAAGACAGTATGCTAAATAAAAAGAAACACCACTTGGGGTATTGTTCCAGAATACAAAGAGGCATAAAAAGCCCAAAGTACTATAACCCAAGTACTAAAATGAAAATAAATACTCCAATGTCCCTAAGGACACAACTCACCAAGACCAAAGATCAAAATCTAAATCCATCTCCAAGAGGACCCTTCCATTTGCTCGATCCTAGAAGAAGAATGTATACAAACATCCGAAGGAAAAAAGTAGGGTGTGAGCTTAAGCCCAGTAGGATACCACCAAAGATTCCATAATAGATGGTACATATAGATTATCCAAAGAAACACTTTGAATTTTCAAATAAACAGGTATGGAAATTCAAAAGAATATTTTAACAAAACATGCTATACATAATCAGATGATGGAAAAATAAATTTAAGAAAAGGGTTTACAATGATTGAATATTTCTAAAACAACGGGTTAAGAAATTTTTTTATATAAAATAGTTTTTATAAATTTAGCAGGCATGTAAGGAAGTTCAAAAGCATTGGCATACATTTATATCTCACATATAAATAAACAAGCGAGAAACATGGTCATCTGCCAAAAGATGCGATTGTATTATCCACTTATAGGATTCCACACTCTTTAAGTGAACTCAGAAAAATGTGTATACACTCATCCCTATGACACTTGCCAAAGGAGACTCGTCACTAACCTGTCTGGGATGTGACCCGCCGCAAGTATGTTTTATAACATTTTCGTAGCATATAGTGTATCCAAATAACTCACTAACTACCTAAGGCTTGCATGTGCTCTTGCATGATGGGAGAAATATTTTAAGAACGCTTAAAATATGATCAATCCCATTCTTCCATTTCAAAAGTTACAAATTCATTCCATTTGAAACCAAAATAGGTTTAATTATAAACATTCTTTTTTCACAAGATAAAACCAATTGGTTTCTATCAAATCATTTTAAGCCATTTTCAACTATTTGAAATCCATTCAAAACCAATTCCATCATTACACAATTTTTTCCACAATTAAAATCAAAATTTTAATTGAAATCATTTCCATCAAATCCAGAATTTAAATTAAAAAATTTAAATCAGAAAATTTCTATAAACACACCTAATTCAATGGAATTAGGGTTTTCTAAATTTCCATGCCAAAACCATTTCAAATATCTCAATTAACTTGAATCGCGTTTTTATCAATTTAATTGAAAGAAAACCTGATAAATTGAATTTAAATTAACAATTGAAATAAATCAAGCAAATAAAATGATAATCAATTTGGTAAGTCGGGACAGAACCACCTACCTCGAAGGTTTTGACCAAAACCACAATGGTTCAGAACGCTCAAGAGAACAGGGTTTCTCTTTCACGAACCCACCTTAGATCTATTATCCTAGAAATATGAAGACCAAGTATCATCATATTTGGAATCCACACACTTATATCTACCCATAACGAGCATAGATATAAGAAACCTAGAGAAGAGGAGAAGTAGATCTAATTTGATCTAAGAAACTGATAAAGAACGATGAAGAACGATCACATAACTCAAGAATATGACTTCAATTCACCAAGAGAAGCCTTTGGATCACCTCCAGAATGATGGGAGAACCTTCTCTGACCTTATGAGAAGAAAAATCCCAAGTTAGGGCTGCTTAGAAGGAAAAATGAGGCACTTAGTGGCAAAACCGAGCGAGATCCACAATTTAAGGATCTCATTTAAGTGACTGCACGGTTAGTTCGCACGTTTTGAAAAACCATGTGCTAGCTGTACATTAGCTTCTACCTCGGCCACCCTTCTCGCACAGTTTGGCCGCACGGTTAGACAAATCGTGCGCTGCCCGTGCGAAAGCTACTACCTCCAAGACCAACTGCACACGATTTTTCTGCACGGTTTAGTCAACCCGTGCGCCGCCCATGCGACTTACCCTTTGCACCAAAACAACATTTAATGTTCTCTCGACTCTCCCAAGTCACTACTCCAAAAAAGAGTTACTTAGAAACATCAAAAGTACCTGAAAACATAACTTGATGTTACAACCTCCACACCATAAGATCTTTCTGCCCCTAGAAAGCCTATGAAGAAACCTCCACGTCAAAAATATGAGGCCACTACTATCTCATTAGTTCCTCCCTTTCCCATGTCTCATGAGAATCATAACCATGCCACCAAAGTACAAATACTAGAGGTATCGTTCTCCCACAAAGTACCTCGGTCTCAGTATCATCAACCCTGACTGGTCGTTCAATAATAGATAAATTTGGTTCAATCTCAATATCACTCCAGCTCACAACATGAGATGGATTAGAGAGATACTTACATAGCTACGATACATGGAACACATTATGTATCAACGTCAGCTGTGGTGGTAAATCTATACATTATGAATCTTTCACTAAAAGACCAAAAACCTAGAAAGGTCCCACAAAATGAGGAGATAGCTTCCCTTTCCTCCCAATCTGTCGATGAACTAATCAGGGTGAAACATTCAAGAACTTATGGTCACCAACTGATAACTCTAAAGGTTTATGACAATTATCAGAATAAGACTTGTACTGACTCTATGATTTCAAAATTCTCTAACAAATCAACTAGATCTTAGCTTTCATGTCTTGGACCAAACTTAGTCCTACCAAATAAATTTCACCAATCTCTGACCAATATAAAGGAGATTTAGAAGGATAACCATAAAAATCCTCAAAAGGATCCATTTTTATCAGAAACGGATAACTGTTGTTATACGTGAACTCAACTAGCCCCAGATGATCATCCCAAGATCCACCAAAGTTGAGAACACATGCACGGAGCATATCCTCAAGGATCTGAATAACTCTCTCTGTCTGGCCATTTGACTGTGGATGGTAGGCCGTGCTCAAAAGGACCTGAGATCCCAATGCCTCCTGAAGGCCTCTCCAAAATAGAGAAGTAAAAAAAAGGATCTCTATCAGAAACTATAGTAGATGGAACTCCATGTAAATGAACAACTTCTTTCACATAGATATTTCCCAACTCCTCAACATTGGTTGTATCTTGAATAGGTATAAAGTGAGCCGACTTGGTCTGTCTATTGATCAAAACCCATATCACGTTCTTCTTCCTCTGGTTTTGAGGTAACAAAACCATGAATTCCATAGAGATTTCATCCCACTTCCTTGTAGGGACTAGAAGTGGTTGAACCAAACCTGAAGGTTTCTGGGGCTCAGCTTTCACCTGCTGGAATGTATTGAAACGAGTTACAAACTCAGCGAGGTCTCGTCTCATACCTGGTAACCAGAACTGTCACTACATGTCATAGAACATCTTCTTGGTTTCGGGGTGTACAACCCACTGAGAGTTATGGAAACCCCCATCACATACATCTTTTCCTCTAATTGAACAACATAACAGTTTCGATAACACAGAACACCCTCTTTGGATAATAACCACTGAGTGTCAGTCTCCCCACCATAAAGTGAGTCCCTAAAGCTATGGAATTAATCATCCAGTTGTTGTTCCTGAAGAATTAACTCAAGGAGAGAAGAAGTTAACTGAACACTGGATAAAGAAACGTCACTCCACTTCCCCTGAACTCCAATATGAAACTAAGGAAAAAGAGCCATCAAACTCCACTCTTCTGAATATTCTTTCATAGCCAGTGATGGAAGTTTCCTTCTTAACACATCTACAACTACATTCCATTTCTCTGGGGTATAGGAAATGTCAAAGTCGAAATATTTCAAGTACTCCACCCAATGCCTTTGGCAAAGATTAAAATATTTTTGAGATAATATATAACTCAAGATCTTGTGGTATGAATACATAATAAACCTTTCTCTATAAAGGTAATGTCTCCAACACTTAAGTGCATGCATTACAACTGAAAGTTAAAGCTCAGGGGTAGGATAGTTCTTCCCATGATGCTTAAGCTGACGAGACCCATAGGCAACAACATGATTACCCTGCCCGAGGAAACATCCCAAACCTGAACCCGATGCATCATAGAAGACCACATAACCTATCCCAGCCTTAGGAAGAGTTAACACTAGTGCAGTAGTCAAAAGACACTTTAGCTCAACAACATAACCCTGACATTTATCATTCTAGGAAATCTTCACTCCCATTAGAGTAAGAGAAGTCATTAGAGAAGCTAAATTTGAAAATTCATTAACAAACCGATGATAATATCCTGCTAATTCCAAGAATCTCCAAATCTCGAAAACATTTCGTGGTTGTTCCCAAGTAATAATAGCCTTTACCTTCTCAGGATCAACTGATATTCCTTGTTCTGACACGGCATGTCCCAAGAATTTAACTTCTTGAATCCAGAAATCGCACTTTGAAAGCTTTGCATAAAGTCGATGATTCCATAGAAGACTCAGAACTGTTCTCAGATGATGAACATGATCGTCCTCAAACTTGGAGTAGACAAGAATTTCATCCATAAAGACTACCATAAAAGTATCTAGATACTCACTGAAAACCCTTTTCATCAAAGCCATGAAAAATTCAAGAGACTTTGTTATACCGAAGGGAATAACAATGAACTCATAATGGCCATACCTACTCTGAAAATCGGCCTTATGAATGTTAGATTCTTTTATCCTCAACTGATGGTAACCCAATCGATGATCAATTTTTGAAAAACACTTTTCCATTTTCAATTGATCAAACAAATCATAAATTTGTGGTAATAGATATTTTTTCTTTATCATAACTTTATTGAGCTTTCAATAATCAACACATAAGTTAAGAGAACCATCAGCCTTCTTGGAGAAGAGAACAGGTGCTACCCAAGGTGACACACTCGGGCATATAATAACTTTCTCACAAAGATCGTCTAACTGAGACTTTAGTTCTTTTAGTTTAGCTAGATCCATTTAGTAAGAGGTAATAGAAACTAGTTGAGTACTGGGCATTAAGTCAATATAGAAATCAACCTCCCTTACTGGTGTCAAACAAGAGATGTCAGAATGAAACACATCAGAAAACTCAGCGACGACTGAATGAAGATCAGCACACATTGAATCTCTCTCTAGATCAAAAGCAAACACTGATATAACTTTCCCCAACTCTAGAGAAAAGGGTCCAGCTCTGCTTGACCTTGGGTCCCATTCTCTATGAAAAACAAGAGGCACACGACTAGGTATAGTAAGGTAGACCCGTCGAAGATAAAAATTGATCCAGGCTTTATTGGTAATGAGCCAATCCATACCAAATATGACATCAAAAGATTTCATTTCGAGAACCCAGAAACTCCAAGCATGATCAAAATCTTATAGAGAGAAGACACAAGAAGGAAAATGAAGACCCTTATCTCTCATTGTACCATGGGGTGTAGTAATATCCATCGCACAAGATAAAATTTTTATAGGTAGATTAATAAGATTAACAAGTTGGGTCGAAATAAGATAGTGAGATGCACAAGTATAAAAAAGAGAAGTCACTAAAGATGAAGCTATAGTAATGGTACCTCTCACAGCTGCAGGACCTGTATCAGCTACCTTTAGAGACTCTTCCACTGCATGAAGAAGCTTCGTTCCGAATGCTTGTGGCTAGAACCCTTTTTATGTGAATCATTTTGTTGTCCTGCAGTTTCTGGAGGTGTTGATGATCTCATTCTACTACGTGGAGTAGAGAGTTTATGGAAGAATCTATGTAAGTGCCCTAAACGTCCGTAAGAGATACAGTTCTTGGGTGCCTTAGTGAAAATCGTCTTAGAATTTCCTAGCTTTCCACACTAATAGTAAGTCAAAGAAGCCCCTCCTGATGCTACTAGAGGTCTGGAATGACTCTGTTGTCGATAACTTCCATGAGAAACATCATGATTCCGTTTTCCTTTAAAGGAACCAACACTTCCACTAGGAGGGAAAAGAACCTACTTCTACCCTGACTTTCCTGCCAGGTCAATCTCAACCATCATGTTCCTATCCAGTGCATCAGCATAATTGGGTAGCTTCAGTAAGAAAACTTTAGAACATATATCTGATCAAATTCCCAACTCGAATCATCGAGCCTTCATCTTCTCATTAGATACAATATCAGGAGAAAACTGTACCAACTCAAAAAAGCAATTTTGGTACTCGATCACAGTTTTGTTGGCCTGGTCAATCTTGAAAAACTCCACAGCCTTATCCAACACCATTCATTCTGGATAGAACTGGTTAGTGAAAAGAACCCTAAAGTCTTGCCACTCCAAACCCTCATGTTTCCCACCCATCACCATTGTGTCCCAACATCTCCTACTTGGTCCCTCCAGTAAAATGGTGCCACAATTCTCCTTGATCACATCAGGTGTCTCTAAGAACACAGAGACATTCAATCTTACTCAACCATTCCTCAGCATGTTGAGGGTCAATGGGGCCTTTGAAAATTGGGGGCTTATGTCATATGAATTCTTGAGAACGACTTCAGAGAGAATCACTATGAGGATCTGTAGCTAGAGCCTGAAGAAGAATTGGAGGTGGCACCTCTCCTAGAGCTTGGATAGTGCAAACAATCACCATAACTAGACTCGTATCCACAATAGGACTCACTTTCTGAGATTCAACAGCAGCCTTTTTTTACCTGATTTCCACGTCTTCTCGGAGGCATGATACTACATAGTATAAAAATACGTAGATTAACACCCAAACCGAGTAATAAGGAAAACTATTCTTAAAATTAGGGATAACAAGATTTGGATTCCACTCTATCCAAATCAAAACCTAGATAATACTAGAATTAATCCACAAGTCATATTTCCCTAACCAACCCGGGGGACTTAATGTTCATTCTGGGGAGAGCTGTCCAGACAGTCAACCAAAACTACCTCCTAATTCCTAACAAGAATACTCAAATTCATAATTTCATCAAGGCAAGATGATTAACCTTCCTATGATACCACTTTGTCATGAACCAACTTGGGTACCCTGGTAACTCGGTAACCGAGCCGACTCTGACATAGCCCAAAGGGGCATTCCTGATCCCCATGGGTCGGTGACTAGCACCTGGAATCACACAACATGCAAGAGTGAATGATTTTGCCACAAGAATTCGGAAGTAAAAGAAACAAGATATTATGATAAACAAAAAAAAACTCTACTGGGAGTATTGTTTCAGAATACAAAGAGGCATAAAAAGCCCAAAGTACTACAACCCAAGTAATAAAATGAAAAAAGCATCCCCAAGTTCCCTAAGGACACAACTCACTATGACCAAAGATCAACAGTTAAATTCACCTCCAAGAAGACCCTTCCCATTGCTCAATCCTGGAAGAAGAAAGTCTACAAACACACTAAGGAAAAAGTAGTGTGTGAGCCTAATCTCAGAAGGATACCACCAAATATTCCGTAACAGATGAAAAATATAGATTATCCAAATAAATGATTTCAATTTTCAAATAAACAGGTTTGGCAATTCAAAATCATATTTTAACAAAACATGCTATAAATTATCAGATAATGGAAAAATCAATTTAAGCAAAGGCTTTACAATGATTGAATATTTATAAAACAATGGCTTAAGAAAAATATTTATATAAAATAGTTTATATAAATTCAAAAGGCATTTAAGGAAGTTCAAAAGAATTGGCATACATTTATATCTCACATATAAATAAACAAGAGAGAAACAAGCTCATCTGCCAAAAAGTACGATAGTATTAACCAATTATAGGATTCCACACTTTCTAAGTGAACTTATAAAAATGAGTATACACTCTTCCCTATGACACTGGCCAAAGGAGACTCGTCACCAACCCATTGGGGATGTGACCTGCCACATGTATGTTGTAGAATGTTGTCGTAGCGTATAGTGTATCAAAATAACTCACAAACTACCCAAGGATTGCATGTTCTCTTGAATGATGGGCGAACTATTTTAAGAATGCTTAAAATATGATCAATCCCATTCTTCTATTTCCAAAGTTCCAATTTCATTCCCTTTGAAACCAAAACAAGTTTTATTCAAAACATGACTTTTTCGCAAGATAAAACCAATGGGTTTCTATCAAATCATTTTCATCCATTTTCACCAGTTTGAAATCCATTCAAAACCAATTACATCATTACACAATTTATTTCCACAATTAAATTCAACAATTTAATTGAAATCATTTCCATCAAATTCAGAATTTAAATTAAACAATTTAAATCAGAAAATTTCTATAAACACATTCAATTCAATTGAATTGGGGTCTTCAAAATTTCCTTACCAAAAGCATTTCAAATATCTCGATTAAATAGAATTCAGTATTTAACATTTAAATTGACAGAAAACATGACCAATTGAATTTAAATTAAAAATTGAAATAAATCAAGAAAATACAATGATAATCCATTTGGTATGTTGGGACAGAACCACCTACCTCTAAGGTTTTGACCAAAACCACAACGGTCAAGAATGCTTAAGAGAAACGGGTTTCTCCTTCAAGAACATGCCTTATATCTCTTCTCCTAGAATGATCAAGAACAAATATCATCATATTGGGAATCCAAACACTTAGATATACCTATAACAGGTGTAGATCTAAGAAACCGAGAGAAGAGGAGAAGTAGATCAAAGTAGATCTAAGACACTGATCATGAACGAGGAAGAATGATCACGTACCTCAAGAATCCAGCTTTGATTCACCAAGAGAAGCCTTTGAATCGCCTCCAGAATTATGGTAGAATTTGGAGAAGATAAATCTCGAGTTAGGGCTGCTGAGGAGGAAAAACATGGAACATAGAGGAAAAATCGAGTGAGATCCACAATTTAAGGGTCTCATTTAAGTGGTCGCACAGTTAGTTCGCACAGTTTGACAAACTGTGCGCTAGCCGTGCGTCAGATTCTGCATCGACCACCCTTCTCGCACGGTTTGACCGCACAGCTAGACAAAATGTGCACTGCCCTTGCGGAAGCTACGTCCTCTAAGACCAACAACGCACGATTTAGACAACCCTTTCACTGCCTGTGTGACTTCCCCTTTGCCCCAAAACAACATTTAATGTTCTCTCGACTCTCCCAAGTCACCCCTCTAAAACAGAGGTACATAAAAACATCGAAAGTGACTGAAAACATAACTTGATGTTACAATTAATCTATCCCCATTGACAGAATTCCCTTAGGATTATACTTAGTGAATGAGTTATATAGTTATGTAAAGTCTGTCGAAAAGTGTTGGAAGTATCCAACCAACCCAAGAAAACTATGTATCTTGGTTTCCATGGTTGATCTAGGATATTTCTCAATAACCTATATCTTTGAAGGATCCACTGATATACCTTCACATGAAATTATAAGAATAATTAATGCGTCATTTTTATCTAAATTTCACACTTAGTAAATTTTTCATATATATTCTCCTTCCTTATGGTCTTCAAAAAAGTTCTCATATATCCTTTATACTCTTCCTTTATTTTGTTATATATTAGAATATCATCTATAAATACTAACAAAAACTTATCAAGTTAGTCTTTAAAGTCTTCATTACTTTATTATATAAATATAGAAGGAGAATTTGTTAGTCTAAAAGTAATTAATACAAATTCATAATGAGAAAACCTCATATATAATGTTGTCTTGTGGATATCCTCCTTATTGAACCTTAATAGATATTACTAGATCAAAGATCAATTAGGGATAAATATGCTTCTTATTGTAATTGTTCAAATAGATCATCGATATTGGATATATAATACTTGTTCTTAATAGGGATTTTTAATGTTTGTGATAATCATTGAAAAGATACATTGTACTATATTTATTCTTAAACAAAAGGCTCACCCCATTGTGATATACTAGTCCAAATGAATCGATAATCAAGATTCTACACGAGTTTATTTTTCAATTCCTATAATTCAATTAGGGAAATTTTTTATCGAGTATCTGAAATAGGTGTAGTTCTAGTTATGATTCCATTGAAAACTCAACTTCATTATTCAGTGGAAGATAAGAAAACTATTTTGGGATGATATCATAAAACTCTTATTTAATTGGCATATATTCAAAAATTAGTTTCTACCCAATCATATAAGATAAATATCCCTCATGAATAGGTATTAATTCCCATATTTTGGAAGGAATTTACCTTTGGAGTTTAGGTTCACCCCCACACCAAAAGACTATAATAGGTTGATTAAGAATATAATATATGACCTTCCTTTAATGAAAATTAATTTAGGATCTATATTGAAAAAGTTCATTCATTCTAAAAAAGTACATCAAATTCATGTAGATATAAGAAGAGAATATTTACAAGAGGAACATTCACGTAAAATTATATCAGAGAGGATATATAGACATGATATGTAGTCATCCTACCATTATAAATTTTTATTACCATCTCAACATATGATCATTTAGGTGGTGATGTGATACCCGTATAAAATTTTTCGATATAAAAGAGTAGTTAAAACCTAAATAAAATAAAAAAATTCACTTCTAGAGTGGATGATAAGTGTACTATTAACCACATCACATGGAACATCCATTTTGGCTACAGTAATTACATATAATTTGTCTTCTCCCTTGGATTAATCTATGGTAATTTCCATTTATCTTCATGAGTTATTTTGAATAATTTCCCACCTATTTACAACTGAATCGCTAGTTAATAGTGGTTTTTTTCTTTGCCTTTAGTCAATATCCAGATTACTCTTATCTCTAAATAAGTAAAAAAAACTATTCCCTTCAAGAACTTCCTATTATATTTATTTTTACAGTTCGTACATGATGGAAATTACATTGTTCTATTCTTATTATTTGATATGTTCAGTATTTCATGGTGCTCAATCATCCTCTTCTTCCCTTATTTTCCGTTGATGATATAATACCTAGAAAATTCTTTCTCAATCTTAATAGAACATGATAATATATCATCCTATGATGAATTTTTTTTGAGAAACTAGTTCCCTTCAGATACTCAACTTAATTACATCAATGAAATGGTCAATATTTCTTTCCATGTTATTTTTGTAGCCTAAAACATACCCGGATATTCTTGTAAAGTTTGATTCAGACTCATCCACACTTTATTCTTCCTTATGATTTAAATTAAGAAACTTCCTCTCTATTTTATATCACTATTCCTAGGGGATGTATTTAATAAAGAAAATAAATTTAAAAGTTTTCCATTCCATGCTTTGAATTTCTTCATCCTCATTAGTGTTCAAGATCAATGAACACCATTGATCAACATACCCTTTCAATAAATACACTAATATAATAAACATATCATTTTTGTTACATAAAAAATCTAGGAATATGTTTTTGAGGGACATAATACATTAATTAGCTACCAATGGACTAGTATTTCCATTAAAAACTTATATCTTCAATCACATTAAGAGATCCAACATAGGTGAATAAAATTTTAAAATAAACAAGTTTCTTTATATGGGAAATGTTTTTTGTTATGACTTAGGTCATCTACCCTAATATTCCCATAATGTTCTCAGTTCCAACACCAGGTATATTGTCTTTCTATGTAGGTAAATCCATATTTTATCTATGGGTTTTTATTTCCTTTATTTCATTAGGAACCATCACTAATTATTAAAACACATAGTTCAATCTTATTATCATCATGAATATTAAACCATAAAAGAAAAATCCCTATAGTGGAAAAAATTATCAAAAATTATAAGTTATTATCATAATTCCCATGTTATCTATGTTTATTTAAAAATAGTTCCCATTGAATCTACTAAAATTCATCATATTCCAAATTTATAAAACCCAAATCTAGTATCCGGAGCTAGTATCTACTTTATTACATTGAAATAAGATACAAGGGATCTTATATATAAGGACTAATAGGTGTGGTAGTCTTGAAAATACATATAAATACATTATTCCCATATTACATTGAAAATATAAAATATGAAGAATAAGAAACAGAGTAGAATCCTTGATATTAATCATAATATTCTTATTTATATCATTGGGAAAGGATAAAAAATAAATAGTGAGCGAAAATACTCAGTAAGAGTTACATACTACAAAAGTTATCCTAAGTAAATATGGAAAAATCCATATGTATAGGTAAATAACTAAAGAAAATTCCATTTAATCAATAATATGATCATGAAATTAATCCATTTATAATATCAATTTTTTAATCTCATGGATAACAGTAACTGAATTCTCAAAAGAGGAAATTATAAATATTTGATTTAATGATCTTAGACATAAATATATCTTTACCATTATGTGCATATTCCAAGATATTTTAATTTATGGAATGGTATATACCAAAAACCCATTTAATAATTTTTTCCAACTAATTTTTCTCATGATAATAATGGATACTTCTAAGTACTATATATTATTGGTACCCACCCATCACAACATGTACAATGAATTCATCATATATTTAATCATAAATTTAATTCATAAAAAATATTAATTATCAATGAATATATGTCATAACAACCCATAATTTACATACATTAATATTAATTCAAAATTTATGAATATTCATTACAAAATATAACAAATCCATGAAAGGATCGTATAGTTATAGTGTATTTAGAAACTAAGATTCATAAAAAGATAGTTCATAAGTCATTTTCATTGTCTCCCCCTTATTTCATCATAACTAGAACCATTTTTTGTCATATCTTATTTAATACCATACTTCATGACCTGTGAAAAATAAATATACAAAAGAGTGATCTCAAATGATCAGTAAGGTTAAATAAGGGAGATATCGATCATATCAAAATCACAATACATAAGAATATAACTTTTGAACATCTTATTCTGTATATGAAGGATCGTGGTATTATGCCATGGTATAAGTCATAGAATTTATTTAGAATCAATAAGTTTAATCCAAAAATAAATAACATAATAGATGAAATTTTGTGTAATACACATAAGCATATAAAATCATTTCATATTATCAAAGGATCATTTCGAAGACCATCATAGAAGATAAATTCCATTATTGAACCAAGTTCACTCCTCAATCTAGACCTATACTAGTGAACCTTGATCATTTCCGGTTCCACCAATGAATATCTCAGGGGATATAAATATTTATACAATAAATTTTAGGGAGATATGGGTCCCATTAATCACATAATTAATTCACTTTACGTGTCCCATGAAAATATAAATCATTCATCATAGCATACCACATGGAATAAAATAGGTCTCTTAAACATCATTACAACATAACATAATCTATATAAAAAAATTAATTTCATAAATATAATGTAATATTAAAAAAATAAAACCATATGAATAGTAGGGTTAGTATAATAGAAACATAACCCTGTTAAATAATGTCACATTAGATTGAAAATAATTTTGATAAAACGCTTGTAACTAATTCTTGAGGAAAACATCCTTTCTTCTTAAAAAATTTTTCTTTTTATAAAAATTCCATTAATATTTAAAAGAAAATAATTTAACTAATAATAAACTCAAAATATTTTAGAGAGAGATTCATGGAAATAATGCATTATGAAAATTTAAAAATATGTTAATTCCATATAAGGTAAAATATAACATTCTACTCGTACTTTTGTTGAAAAGTCAAAAAGTACCTCATACCGAAAATGACAAAGATTCATTTCATGCCATTTAATAAAAATTAACCAATGGGTAAAATTATATATAAAATTTTTAGAAGGATAGAAAGAATATTTTGGAAAATATATTTAAGAAACATGGAGGTTGATGATAAATATACCCCAGTAAATACTTATGAATAAACAATTTTGGATAATAATGAGATTGTAAAATTATCCCTTAACTTAGGTATCATATCATTCATATGTGTCCAAAACTCATGTATAATGATTTAAATAATTTCATTGACTTATTATAAAATCATATTCATTTTCATGATTTCATTTATCATCATGTTATCATCTATTTGTTAATAACATTTGATTATTACTTATTTTTCTAGTATTAACTACTTTATTTTCTTATGCATGTTTAGTCGAATAATTTTTGGTTATCCTTCTTAGGTTGTAGTTATATCATTAAAAAATTGATAAGAACATAATATATACCATAATTATTCATTATATATATAATCATTCTTTAATGAAGATCATGTAGAATGAATCACATCGCATTGCGAAGACGGTAGGCCATATATGTACGCACAGGTGATTATTTCATTCCCATAATCATTGAATTGTATTTAAGTGGATGGAATATAATATTTATGAATAAATATCATGTTAAAATAATCATATATAGTTTTTATTTCCATAATTATACCCATCCATGTAATGTGGTGGTGAATAACATATTACACCGCGATGTAGAGATGGTAAGCCGTATGTACGCACACATTGTGATTTCATTTTTCATAGGATGGATAGAAGGTAGTATATGATTATTTAATAATCATAATAAAATTATAGTATATAAATAATTCTGGAGATATTACTTTATAATGGAAAAACTCATGAAGAGGGAGTATAATGAGAAGAAAGTTTGAAAGAATCTGTAGAGGGGATTGCCTCTTCTTCGACGCGATCCCTCTAAATCTCCTCTGAAAGCACTATACTTAGACTTCTAAGAAGACCATAACCTCTAAAATGTAAATAGGGGTTTGAGGAGGAAAATGGGTATGGTATGGATGATCTTTAATGCTCAAATTTAAGTGAATATATGAGGTACTTGGTGTCCTTTTATAATTGAGGCGAGGGACACTTTGGGAAACTCTATAAATAATAATTAATAATAAAACCAAACCCTACCCAAAACCACCAAAATGTACCAATTTTAAAGATAATATGAAATAGGGTTGTAATATCACCAACCAATAAATTTTTGATATGTTTTTATATCAATTTAAAACACAATATTTTAATTAACACTTAGTTATTCTATTTAATTTTTAACCGGGGTAACAAATATTTAAATGTTAAAAGGGTAAAATATTTACATATTTGATGTCAATTAGATGATAAATAAATAATTTAGAACATTTTAGACCATATAATATTTATTATATATTTTTAAAAATGTTTTATGATTTTTAAATAATTTAATAAAAAATTATTTTGATAAATAAACAATAGTGTCACTTTTTATACTATTTAATTTATTTATATTTTAAAAATATTAATATAATAAGTTACCTTTAAAAAAACTATTGTATTATATTACTAAGAGTTCAAGGTCATATATAAAATTCATAGTACATATTAATTGTCTGAATGTATATTTATGATAATATTTAAATAACATTTATTTGTTATATCCATTAATAAAATGATTACTATTTCAATTTTGTGTAATTATTTAATATACTTATTTTTTAAATAAAAATAAAAAATAAAATACTCTGATTAATATAAATATTATATATTTCATAAAATTACTTTTAGTCGAATTTAACTTCTTGAATATCTATCATAAAAAATGTTATAATTTTGAAGACATAAATGTGAAAACTTTAACATCACTTTCAATAAAATAATATAAGTGTCATGATCTCTTATATAAGGATCAAAATACTCAATAACTCATCCCTTGGATGGTTAGGTAGAGATATAATCAACCAATAACATTATTTTCCTGTTTTTGGGTATTTTAATGGTTATTATAATTTTAATAATCCTTATTTTATTGATTTCTCATCAATTAAATAATTTATGCATCAATTATGTTTAATAATTTAAGGTAATAATGTATTTCATAAAAATAAAAAAATTATCATGATAAATAAAAAAATTTAGATTTAAAATGAGTATTAATAATAAAATATTTCTTCTGTATAAACTTATTCTAAAAATGATATAGTTATTAAAATTTGAGTAAGTCAATTTAACTTTTTGATTAAATAAAAAAAGTTAAATGTCATAATCTTATCCATGTTCCTTACAAAGGACATAATTTCAAACCAATGATTATTTAAGTCAAAAATATCATCCAATTATATTTATACAAGTTATAGGGTAATTTTATAATACTATTATTACCCTCAATTACCAAATTTACCCTTTTACTGTAATAATAAAATTTAACAAAGTTACTATTCATAATGCCTGAAAATAAAATAAAGATATTTACACACATTGTACCTACTAAATCGAAATATTGAATCCATTTTCTATAATTCAAAACACATAACTTTCATTAATTAATTAAAAATTATTCCCATTGTCAAAAAGAGAGAACGAGTTTTAAAAGTTATCATTACAAAAGATTGAAATGTTTTTACATCTGAATTCAATGTAAAATTAATGATAATGAACTACATTATATTGAATTATTAAAATATATTCAATTTATACATTTAAACAATTCAATATTATAATTTAACCATATAAATAATTTTGATGAAAGATGTCTATTTCAATTAAAATTATATATACCTTTATTATTCATCAAAATTTGAATGTTATGTGAAAAATATTAAATATTCATACAATGTAAACTTTTATATCTCTTTTCCAAATAAAATGGTTAGTTTTTAATATAAAAATTATTTATATGTGGAAATCTTAATTTAAAAGGGATTCTTAATTAAAAGGCAGAAAATTACCCTTTGGAAAAAATATTTGTTTCATATAGTAAATATGGTTTATTCATACCCTAAGACAAAAATATCTAACAGATGAATATCAAAAATATTTTATTAATTATATAACATATATATTTTATTAATTTAATTTAATAATATTAAATCATTGAATTTATTAATATAAACAAAAATAATTGATTTATTAATTTTTTTCATAAATAATTAGTATCTAATGGATTAACTATACATTTTCATAAGTTAGTTATATTTATTCTCACTAAAAAAATGGATATGTTAAAATTTTAATTTTATACTAAGGGCATCTCTCGGTTCGTTTAAACTCACAATTGTATGAAATTCAAGCTATTGAACAATTAAAATAATTTATAGGTAATATTTCATAAAAACATTCGAGTGTTACTTTCTACCCACCCTTAAAATTGAATTTCTCCCTAAAAATTCATCATTTGGAAATAAACAGATGAGGATAAATCTGTCTCATCAAATCCCCCATTTATCAAATATCTTTCTCAAATTGGATGTTCCACCATAAAACATTAACCAAAAAAGTGGTCTTGTTTCATAGAATTTTTTCATTATGATCCATAATCTCCATCAGTTGGTCTTTATAAGAAATATCTGTTGGAACCACTTTGTTTATAAGGTTGTATTTGTTGTCAATAGTTGTCAATAAAGATCTTAATGAAGGAGATCAAGAAGTACTCCAATGAAATGGAGGAATGGAAATTCAGATGATTGTTGTACTGATTATAAGTTCAAAGAACATGTGTCAAAGGTGACACATTGTTTACAACAATGAATAAGTGAGGGATAATCCATATGAGGATAATAATTTTGAAGAAGAAGACAATGTGCAAGGGATTGGAAATCTGAGATGGCCATGCACGTCACAGGTGTCAAAGTTGACACAATGTTCACAACAATGAAGAAGTGAGGGATAATCCATATGAGGATAATGATGTTTGAAGAAGAAGACAATGTGCAAGTGATTGGAATTCCGAGATGGCCACGCACGGCACATTGTCATAGAATATGATGATGCAAAAGATGTTCCTTCAAGGAATACATATCACGATAGTGGAGTTTGTGATGAAAGCAGAAGAGTTACTGAAGGATACAGATCACTGAGAAGAAGTGTTTTTGAGGTGATCGTGCTTGTTGAAAAAACAAACAAATGACATAAAAATTTGTTGACAAAGGAGATTCCATGGTGGTATGTCAAGTTCAAGGGATGTGGTTAATGATCCATGTTTGGTCAGAGAACGTCGACAAAGGAATGAATGATCTGGAGGCGGTACAAAAAGAGCAGATACAAGGTGGCGCTATTTCCCAGTGTTTGCCAACTTTTTGGGCCTCAAAATCAGAAAATGAAGACATGGGTTGTCTGCAAAAGTAGGTGCACACAAAGAGGATGTGGTGCACAGAAAATAAAAGGCTTGCGCGAAATACTTATGTTGGTCACAGAAAACAGTGGGATGCGCGAAATAGTTTTTCACGCAAACAGTGTTTCAGAATCAGAACGTTAAAAAATGGTAAAGGCATGGGCTGTGCGAAAAACCAGAGCTGTGCGCGGAAAAATGGGAATGTGCATGAAAAATGTTGTGCGCATAATATATGGGTGAATTTTTCGCACAATCAGCGTATCTAAGAGGAAATACCGAAAATCGGAAAAGGCAAGAGGGGCGCGAAAAATCGGAGATGTTCGCGCCATGTGCGCGGAAAATCAAACAGGTGCACATAAAGTTGGTTGTGCGCAAAATTTGGGTTTGAAGTTTTACGCACAAGAGAGGATTCATGTTCAGAATGATGAAAAATGTAGAATTAATGAGATGCTTGAAAAACCAAGGCGGTGTGCGAAAATAAAAGGAATATGCGCGTAACTCAAAGAACTGAGAGACAGTTTTATGCGCAGGAAGGGGTTTTACGCGCAAGATCAAAAATGCCTATAAATAGGAGGTGATCCCATCTCATTCGGAGAGGCTCGACACTTAGACAAATCCTGAGCTCTGATGCGCAGAAAAACTAAGGTATAGAGTGGTGCGCGAAAAAGAAGGTGTTGCGCGAAAAAGGGAAGATTTGCGTGAAAAAGAAGAGTTGCGCGAAAAGCCTTTTACGCGCCAAAAGTTATTTTTTCGCGCAAGGTTTAAATTTTACGCGCAAGGCACCAGGAAGGGAGCGTGAAAATTTTGGGGTCCCGCAGGCCTTTGACAGGTTCTTAGCACTCTCAAATCTGCTTTGAGAAGACGTAAGAACAATGAACCATTTAGTTCTTTGAAGAGAAGTGGTACCGCACACACATGACTGGTGTTTATCATTCTCATTATGCTTTTCGAAGATAAGAAGAACGGACCATGCAACTAAACTCAGATCTGCACAGAAAGAGGGGAATATATCAATACACTCAGGTGTTAGTAGTGATAATTAAAGGAAGAGGAGAAGAAGATCTAGTGAATTTAGTCATTGTACTAAAGAAGAAGGATTGAACTAAAAAGGGAATCAAATCTGAACCTTGATGCAAGAAAAGTCTCATGCTAAACAGGAGACAAAGAACTTCAATGCACATCTATTGAAGAGACCTTCACATCTATAAACTAAGTGAGACTTCACCAATGACAGTGAGACAGGGGGAGTTAAAGAGAGTGACCCGAGGGACGTAGTGAGCTATCCTGGAACCTTTTGTAAAGGCAGTGAGCCTTGGATAGAGTGACTGTTCCCGAGCCATTGTAATCCACAACTAGTGAAGATTAGTGGAATTTGGTACGACCGGAAACTTGTCGGCGTATTCCCCTTGGATGTATCCCTTAGTGGTGAACTAAGTAAAATTGTTGTGTTATCTATTTGAATGTGAATGTTTCATTGCTGATAATATCCATCATACGGGTTTAAGTAGTTCCTACAAACGTGGGAGCAAGATCCACAACTTTAAGAAAAAAAATTGACACCCTGATTCACCCCTCCCCTCTCAGGGTGTCCCGAGGTCCTACAAGTGGTATCAGAGCGAGGTTTACGTATGTTGGGTATTGTCCAGTAATTCTATAGAGAAGAGGATTTGAGTTTCAATCCTAAAGTCAACAATGAAGAGCAGTCTTGATAATGACATAGTCATTTCTGAGCAGAAGTCTACATCTAGCAAGACCATGACGAACAGGAAAAAGAAAGAGAAGAAGCCGTTGAAGAAGTCCCTCATATCTAAAGAAGATGCAGTGTCTTCTTCTCCATTCCATTCCAATAATGAAGAAACATCAGACTTGGAATGTATCGAGCAGGTGGCTCAGGATTCTTCCAGAGGAAAGGATGACACCCCTAATTCAAGATTTCAGGAGAAACTCAAAACATATCTTCATGATATTCCTGAAGAAAGGGTTGCGATTATTTATAGCCTATTCCAATCTATGCAGGATGAGATCACTCAATTAGAAAGGTAAGGTGACAATATGGAAAAGGGGTTGGAAAGAAATTTTTTGGAAATTATGAAGCTCACCAAACAGGTGAAAGTCGTTGAAGAAAAAGAAAAAGTAAATAAGACTCTAAAAGAAAGGATCCATGCACTTGAAGCGGAGCTGAAGAAGAACAATGAAGTCAAGAGTTTTTGTATGGTAGAAAATTCCATGAAATTCAGGGAACTTGACTCTTTGTTACAAAAAAAGTTAATATGCATGAGGATGAGGTTGAAAGATTGAAGAACACTTGTGAAGAGAAGATGATCATGATTGAAGATCAGAAGATCATCCTCAATAATGAAAG